>CM060177.1:75861069-77061069 GCA_030549775.1 Tamarix chinensis
TCCTATCCACTTCTCTCCACAGTGACCCAACATCCCTCTCATCATCCCCGGTAATATCCAGAAATAATGCGTCTTCTCGATCAACTTATATGAGTATCAGAGCTGAAGCAGATAAGAAGAAAGTGCTTGTCGTCAATACAAATAGTGGCGGGCATGCCGTAATTGGCTTTTACTTCGCAAAAGAGCTTCTTGGTTCTGGTCATGAGGTCACCATTTTGACTGTCGGTGATAAGAATTCAGACAAGATGAAAAGGCCACCATTTAGTCGATTCTCTGTAATGATTATATATTTAACTTGATTTTGGGCTTCGATTTCATGTTCTTCCAAAAACTTTTACTTCAAACTAAAATATGGAGTCTTTCGTATTTGTTTCGTGAGAAAATAAATGTTCGTTTTGCAGGAAATTGTGAGCGCAGGTGGTAAGGCAGTGTGGGGAAATCCAGCAGAGGTAGGGAAGACAGTTGGAGCTGGGACAACATTTGATGTTGTTCTTGACAATAATGGCAAGGATATTGAAACAGTCAGGTTTAATCCTGCTGTCTGAGAAATTTTTCGAGTTTGTATCTTTCTAGTCTAGGAAATCATGACAGGATAGCTAATATCAGGTTCCATGTATTAGCCCTGTGGTAGACTGGGCAAAAAGTTCAGGAGTAGAGCAATTCCTGTACATCAGCAGTGCTGGAATATACAAGCCAACAGATGAGCCTCCGCACGTGGAAGGAGTGAGTTGTCTACCTCAAATACTTACCCTTCACATGTGGCTCTTAGAGGGAACTGCTTGTGCTCACGAAATCGATCAGCAACTTCACAGAACAACGCCACTAAGCCCATCTGTTGAATGTTGTGTTTCTGCAGGATGTAGTCAAGGCTGATGCAAGCCATGTTGCAGTGGAGGAGTACATTACTAAAGTCTTCAGTAGCTGGGCAATCTTCCGTCCCCAGTACATGATCGGATCAGGCAACAACAAAGACTGTGAGGAGTGGTTTTTCGATCGTAAGTGTTCCAATTTTCATCTTATTATGCTCAGGTCAGGTGTATAGCGATGTGACGATACCTGAGAAGTGGTATCTACTTATCCGTGGATGTGATGTTCACATTTTTGTTGCTCCATTCTCTTGTGTAGGAATTGTCAGAGACAGGCCAGTTCCAATCCCTGGCTCTGGGATGCAACTGACTAACATAGCACATGTTAAGGATTTATCTTCGATGCTTACTCTGGCTGTGGAGAAGCCAAATGCAGCAAGCGGTAATATTTTTAACTGTGTGAGCGACAGAGCTGTGTCACTTGATGGAATGGCTAAACTCTGTGCTCAAGCTGCTGGTCGCCCAGCTAACATTGTACATTACGATCCTAAAGCAGTTGGCATCGATACTAAGAAAGCTTTTCCTTTCCGTAACATGGTAATATATATGACCTACTTGATAGAACACTATTTCTCCAGTTCACCACGGGCTATCATCTCGACACGGTCTAATGATAATGATTTTTCACTCAATGCGCAATGACCCGTCTGCATATTATCTTGTTGCAGCACTTTTATGCAGAGCCCAGAGCAGCAAAAGACATTTTAGGGTGGCAGGGCACCACGAACCTTTCGGAAGACTTGAAGGAGAGGTTTGAAGAGTATGTGAAGATCGGAAGAGACAAAACATCGATGCAATTTGAGATAGATGATAAAATACTCGAGTCTCTTAAGATTCCAGTAGCTGCATGACAGCATGAGGCACCCAAATGCACATCAATCCCATGTTTAGTTCCCAAAGTGACATGCAATTTTTTATTCTGCTACAATATGCGTAATATTTTTACCTGAAGAGAGACACTACGATTTTATTTTATTTTTTTCCTGTAAAAAATATGCCTTCAAAGTCAGAAGCTCGGTGTTTCTACTAATTTTTTACTCTTGGATTTTATGTGTTAGTGCCCACTTGCATAACACGAGTACAGCAGCATGAATATGAATATGTTAAGACACGGAAACTAAGGCCAATCTAGGTTAATGTTTTAAATGGAAGAAGGTGAGTAGTCAAATATCATTAAAATGTGAACGATTGTAATTGTTTTATAAAAGTAAATATATATGTATATATATTATCGAAATTGATAATTGCAGACTAATCCAAGCTTATTACCGGGACTTATAAAAGGCTAATTACTAGCATTTACACAATAACCCTTCCTTTATAAAATACGGGAGGCATCTGCCGAACTAGATCTTGGGGGAGCAAAGCCGATTCTACTAGCATAGCACCCCATAGCTAAACAAACAAAGATGTGAGGGTAGTCATTCTACTCTTAACAACCAATACAATCATTCAACCCAAACAACAAATTCATAGGTTAATCAACTTCAGGAAAATAAATAAATAAATAGAATCTCACGGCACTGCCACACACATGCTCAGCAGAGCATTTCTTCCAAGCCAACCGAGAATAGGCCAGTAAGAGCTTCAAGGGAAATAGCAGCAGAAAAAACAAATTGATATCATGGTCTTCTACCTGATCTAATTCGCCGGACAAATACAGAACTCTGCCAACATGATCAAAACAGTAGCAGCTAACTTGAAATCGCGTTCAAAATACGCAGTAGATAAAAATTACACAATCCGAGAGCTTCAGCTCAATCAAAATGGCAGTGAAGACGGAGGATGCTCTATGAAAAGACCCAGGTAATATATGACAATACCTACAAGGATCAACACCAAGACAATCAACCAAATAATAGAACCCTAATCTACCACAAATAATTCACCAAATAAAATCACCTAGCAAAACTAATTATGGGCAGCAAACACATGAATAAATTAGAAAAATGAACCAATCAACATACGATTTATACGTGGAAAACCCCTTCGATGTGAAGAGTAAAAACCACGGGATGTTTGAGGAGTCCACCCTATTTCCTTCTCTTATTATGATAAATTGAGGGTAAAATGAGTCACCCAAATCAGGCTCATAACAATTCACAACCCACCAACAAGAACATACATAAGAGATTAAGCAAGAAGAGATCAAAGGTAAAAAATATCACCACAAATAAGAGGTTCGGTCCCGCTGCAATAACAGACAAACTAGATCTCAAAACGACGATCCAACCGTTAAAAATGAGGCCCTATATGTCCTTAACAAGATGACAAAATTTCAGCAAAATCCAACGGTGGAAACTCTGGCGATCGACAATTTTCTGAACGCTATTCTTGAACAATCACAAATTACTATTCTCAAAATCTTTGTCTTCCTCTCTTCTTTTGCTTCTAATTGTGTGTGTGACTTTCTGAATTCACACCTCTCACATCTTGCCCTAATTTGTAAAACAAGTATTTATACCAAATGATTAATTAAGAAACCCCAAAAATAAGCCCAAGTTGGACTTAATCCAAGATTAGTAAAATACTATCAAATGCTCATTCATTAGGAAAAAGCAAAATACACATTTTACTAACACAAATGGGCTGGACCCACAACAGTATGCACTCTGTACAGGATTCGGTAAACAAACAACTTTACTCGTAGAACAATGGCTTGGACATACGACTTGAAGTCTACGAAGATAGTTCTGTTCCTACTGGACCTTAGTTAACTTTAATTAGCCTTAGAAATGCCTGTTGACTTTCTTATAACTGAGTTTTTGCATAATCGTAAATAAAGAAGATAAATGGTTGTTAATTGGTTAAGTGTGGAGGTTCATGTCCTTATGCCTTAAGTTTGGGCCTTTCATGGAACTAATGAGTGGTGTTGCCCTTTGATCCTTTGTAGATCAAAGATGGTAAGTGGTTAAACACTTGTTGTCGGAGCAACTGATAATTGTTAATTAAGGGACTTACAAAGTGATAGTGTTTTCCTTGTATGAAATGTGATTGCTTCAAATACAGTAAAATATTTTATGTAAAAGACGTTGATTCCAAGAATGGTCCGCTCTATAGAGTTAGCTACTTCTAGATGAAGTGGTAGTCCTCATTTTGGTGGTTCTCCGTAATGTATCAATTAAGGCTTTATGTCTATCCTATTAGAATTCTATGAACCTTTTACTTAGTACGCGTACTTAAGAACTTGATGACTAAAGCATATTCAAAGGCAGATTTGTAATACCCTCATTTTGTACAACTAAAAAATTTTATTTAGAATAATGTGGAAAATCAAATATACAGAAAAAATAGAATGCTACCACCGTATCTGATACAGGATAGACATTTACCACCTACTCCATATCAGATACAAGGCTAAAACCAACCAACTAATTTAATACAATAGAGTCCACAAACATAATTTCCGTAAAAAATATTTAAAAGATTGTTTACATCAAGGACCTCAACTGTCCCAACAAAATCTATACAAAAATATCAATAGTTAAATATGCGGGGCTACATTATAATGAGATTAGAGTGTGACCCCCAAAACAAAATCACAATTTGCCACGAACCTCACAAAACTTTCATATGTCCTTACTTTCAAGCTCTAGCCCAAACAGAGATAGATTCTCTACTAGCCATCCCCAAAGACCCTCACATGGTCCTCTACTTTTGAAAATGAGTGGGTGGCCAAATAAACAGGCACATCAGTATGGTAAGTACTGAGTAAGCCAAGTTGCTCCCTCAATGGTAACACAAGTATACAAGTTCTATCATACATGGATATAATATAGAACATGTAGCATTTTAATGTCATATATGTAAAGGTAAGAGTACATCCGGACATGCTATCATGCATAACTCATATAACACAGAATATATCATGCTTGGTTTCACATTATCAACACGTAGGTACTCACACATGCACTAGTAAAATAAATCCAAGCAACCATTAGTGTTTATTTCTAATGGCTCAATCCTACAAATCATACTATGTACTTATTTATATATCAACACAAGCCAACATCCATCCAACATTTCATTCAATAACAAATTTGTCACTTAAGCCATTGACTAAGGGTACAACCAACTTTATCCTTTTTCCAACCATTTTCCATCCTTATATAATTATTCATTTTCACTTATTCATTATCCAAGTATTTATCATCCAATTACTTATCATCCATATTTTATTATCATCAAGAGATAGGTAGTGCACCATTCCCATGGTCTCACATACGATGGAAGCTTATCCAAATAAGGGACATAAAGTCCAAACCAAAAAAAATCGCCAAAATAGACATAAGTTAAGGCCGAAGGCAACCACCTAAGTAACTAAACCCTTTAGTATCGATACCCCCGATACATCATCAATTTATAGAGTAGGTAAGGCACCAGGACCTCTAAGGATCCCCCGAAGGCAAAGCCTAAAGGCACCAAAAATGCTCAAAAGCATACTAACCTCCGGAAGATAATCGAGGATTGGGTAATCAAGACCCATACATAACTCAATTGTCTTTCCCTTTACATGATTAATATATTCTTCATGATGATAAGTGATCATACAAGTCCTATATAAAAGCAAGAAAGCATTTTCCATGTTTATTCCATATCAATTATTTTCTTTTCATTTTCCCTACCACATAGGGTTTCTATTTATCCTTGTCCAATATTATTCAAGCACATTGTATTATTTTATTCAATCCCAAGTTGTATTTTATTACCCTTTTTCTCAAAACCATCACATTCCATAAATGGAATACCCATGTAGCCTTTATAGTACTCATAGAGTAGGTTATAAGTGAAATACCCCAAAAATCCTAATTTAGGAATTATGGCCAAATAGTGATGTATTAGGAAAAAATTAAGAAAATAAATTATTTCATTGAATAAAGAGGAAATTAATTGAGGAAAATAAGGAGAAAATAATAAATAAGTTATTTAGAAAATTTAGGACATTTTACTAATTAAAATGGAAGTTAAGAACAATTTATCCAAAATAGCCTAATTAATTTAAATATGAGTTTAATTATTATACTTAAAATAATTATTATTAAATTTAAATATCTATAAACAATATATAAACAAATAAAGACCAATACCCCAACCCAACCATTTTATCATTTTTCCATTTTTTTCTCCTTTCTTTTCCTTTTTCTTTCTTCCTCCTTTACTTATTTTCTTTTTTCCCCATTTTCTCCCCCGGTTTGGGCCAGCCCATCGGCCCAGACCTCCTCTTCCCTCCCTAGCCCGTCTCGCGCACCCTCCTTGCCCGGGCCAGCCAGTCCCTTTCTTCTTTTTTTTCTTTTCCCCCTAAACCGACCTGTCCAGTCGTCCCCCTTCTTCCCCGACCTGCAATTCGACTTGCAGCCCTGAATCTCGCCGGCAGCCACCAGCCCAGCGCCGACCATCCTCCTCTGCCCTTCCCTGTCACTTTCTTTCCTCTTTTCAACCCCAACCAAGTCCCTCTCTCCCCTCCCCGCGTGCCATCTCCTTTCCTTTTCTTCTCCCCCTCCCCGACCTAACCTGCCGTGGCAGGACTACACCATCGGCCGGTGGTCCTGCCACACCTACCCAACTCGTCTCCTTCTTCCCTTATCGTTTTCCCCTCCCAATTGACTATAAATACCCCCATTGGCAGCCATAATTAGGTTCCTTTTCGATTTTTGCCCCAAAACCCTACCTCTCTGCCGCCTCAAAAAGACGAGCTTTCCGCCGCCACAAGTCACTACCACCGCCACCTCTTCCCACTAGGATCCTCCCTGCAACTCCCTCGACAAAACCAAGCCGCCGCCACCCTCCACCTTTCCCTGCACGTGCCGCCCTAGCCGTACAAAGTTCTTATCCCGAATCCACCACCTCCAGCCTTCACCGCCCTTGCGCCGCCTTCCGCCGCGCCAACCACCACGCGCCGCCAACCCTTGCCACGCCACCACCCTCATTCCACTCCCCTTCACCTGTTGATTTTTCCCCCACCTCAAACTTCTCCTTTCCTCCTCCCACCTAACCTCCACCTCCATCTTTTCCTTTCTTTTCCTCCTCCACCGTCGCCGCCGTAGCCGCCACGTGCCGCCGCCGGACCATCACCGACCCTAGGTGGTTCTCCACTCATCCAAACCCTAATACCCCTTTTATATAACTGCTACTATTTTCTACTAATATTAATACTAATATAATTATTATTATTATTATTATTATTACTTTTATTATTATTACTATTACTATTATTATCATTATTACCATTATTATTGTCTCTATTATTAATGTTCTTATTTTCTTACTAATACTAACATCCCTTTTGAACCCTAACTTTTATTATACTTAAATTTAATCTGAATTTTTATAGTTATTAGTATTAACATTATTAGTAATAATATTATTATTATTACTTCTATTATCCTTACTACGGTTATTATTGTGGTTGCTTAACTTTACTTGGTTGTATTATTGTTATTATCATTACTACTAGGATTATTATTATTATTATCGTTATTATTATTATTATTATTATACTTAACACCCTTATCATATTGTTAACAATAATACTACCTTTGTTCTTATCCATGTTACTTAACTCAAGCTAGTAAATATCATGTGGTTGTTAACTAGGGATAGTACTTGAACCTTATTACCATACCACTTAACATTAACCCTAACCTCATTACTATGACACTATTATTAGCTATTACTATTATTACTACTATCACTACCTTATTATTGTAACCAAAAGCATTTAAACCCTTGTATTATTCAAGAATATACAACTATTATCATTATCACCCTTAGGAATAGTTTACTTGTAATATTGTGACCTTATAATATTATCATTTCAAATATAACACCATTAATAGACTTGGCCTTAAAACGCTAGGGTTTCTATCACTAGACATTAGTGTCACTATTTTATTAATACTAACACTGTTTTCCTATAGCTAGCATAAACCCTATTACTACAAGATTAGAACTAATGGGTTTAATAAGATAAGTGTAACAATAAGTATCAAAAATAAATATATTTTGACTACTAATATTTAGTATACTAATTCTAAGGTAAAAACCCTAGTTTTTGTATAATACCCTCTTTAGTAATAAAAACCCTAATCCTAAACTAGAATAAGGGTTGATGGTACTTGCAAGGGAAAATAATACTTAGCTTTTTCCCCTTTTATAGGTAACCCCGACCAAAGCCCTAAGGAGTTATAGGAGCGTGCTCCAAGCCCGGCGTCGCTTTAGGTAAGGACGTAACTAAGGCCTTTTGTGTGTCTATATGTATTAGGTGTTTCGCATGCTATGTACCCTACGTTTATCATTATCACTTATGTTGTATGTGCATGACATGGAGATGAAGTATGTGTGGTATGTTTACATGGCATGTGTATTATGTATATGTGATGATATGTGTCGTAATCCTGTAAGACATGCATGTGAGGGAGTTGATGTGTTTTGTGTAGGAGAAAGGATTAAAAAGGAGGATGGGGAAGGAGATTGACCAAGGGAGGTGAGTGGATCTAATTATTTTAATGAATCATGAGTGGAAGAATAAAATGAGAATTCTAGGGTTCGTGTGGGAGAATCTGATTTATGATTTTTATGGTTTTGCGTGGGAGAGTTTAATTTATGGTTGTGTGGTGGTATTAGGGTTTGTATGGTGGTATTAATGATTGCATGGTGGTATTAATGGCTTATGGTGGTATTAGGGTTTGCATGGTGGTGTTATGGTTTGTGTGGTGGTATTAATGTTTGTATGGTGGTATTAGGGTTTGCATGGTAGAGTTAGGGTTTTGCATGGGAGTTAATGATTGTATGGGATTTAGGGTTTGTGTGAAAAGTTTGAGAGGTTGCATGGGATGTGTAACGTTTGCGTGAGAGCAAAATTTACGTATGATAGGTCGATTTGGGATGTAAGGGAGGTAATGTAAGCATTATTTGGGTGTTTAACTGTTTTGGATGGAGAATAGTACGTGGAGTAGTATAAGGGTATGGAGGAGACAGAATTAGGGTTTTGGAGTGATTAAGTAGGGTTAGAGTAACTAATTGTGATTTGCTGAGTATAATTAAGGTTTGGGATGGCTAAGTATGGTTGTTCTGGTAAATAGGGTTAAGAGTGGTTAACCACGGTTTGGTGTGGACAATTAGGGTTGGTTATGGCTGCTTAGAGTTGTTTGGTGTTATCATGTGTATTTATTGATTAAAGTGTAGTTATGAATGTGGAATTTTTATTGTTTGTGATGTGTAAAGTATAAAGAGAATGATTTATGCATGTCAAGGGTGAAAATCTTTTGAATAAGATATGTTAAGACACTAACCACTTACAGAGAAATATATTGAGCCAAAGCTAGACCGATCCACCGGCAAATAATAGTGGCAGGGTATGTTACCCTCGTGACCGGTCCACCAGCTATAATAGTGGCAGGGCATGGCCCTCATGACCATTCCACCGACTATAATAGTGGGGGATTCCGTGCTCAACAAACTAATCAGAATAATGATAAGACATGGGAAAGATACAAACATTTACAGTGGAACACCTTGTGAGTCGGGGCAAGACCGGTCCACCGGCAAATAATAGTGGCAGGGTATGTTACCCTCGTGACCGGTCCACCGACTATAATAGTGGCAGGGCATGGCCCTCAAGACCGTTCCACTGGCTATAATAGTGGGGTTCCCGCACTCACATGGACTATTAAAGAATATATGTGAAAAGAACATATTATTAATGAGAATAAAGAATAAGTCACCAGAAAAGTATTCAGGCCTCATCTTGCGGGTTATCACATGTTGTCTATATGATTGTGCTATGTATGCTATTTGGTATGATTGTATGCTTGGCCTTAGCACACCTGCGCCCTTACTGAGTATTGGACCCGTACTGATACTACCTTGATTAACTGGGTCCTATGATGATCCACCAATGGTGGGGAGCAGACCTCCTATGCAGGTTTGATTGGTTACTAATTTGGGGTGGAAGGCTTGACTTGAGTGAGTACGCGGTCCGGATATTAGTCCCTTAGTATTTGTTTTATTTAGCTATATTTTGTACCACGCTTCTTTCTTCGAAACCGTACTCATAAGTTGTATTCTTAAACGATGTCCTAACTGTTGTTGAATCGTGTTTTCGTGAATGATCTATGTTAACTATGAACCTATATTTTGATGATTCTTATCTAACGATTGTTTAGTTTAGCCGTAGCACTTAGTATCGGAATGGTAGGAGTGAACTGGTCCGGTACTAAGTGTGGCAGTAATACCCCCAAGTTTACGATTTTAATTCTTTCGCTTCCGCTAAACCTTTTGATTTAAATGAAATTTTTCAGTAGTAAATTTGGGGGTGTTATAATAAGTTATAACCTATTTAATCCTTTCCTTAAGCCATTAATCCATGAAGAAATTTGTATGTTATCCCATTAATAATCATACGTAAGTCCCAAACATAGCCTAAAATCATAAAGAAATCAAAATGAAACAAACCACACAAACCAATTGAAATTGTCAGTTAGGCTAGCCCAATCAATCGATCAGTTTGGGTCAACCAACCAATCTATTTGACTCTATCAAATCATGATTTTTCTCAAATTATTAGATCATTTTGGATAAACCGGTCAATATTCATAGACTAGTTGATCTATTCTGCTAAACCAATCAATGAGTTTAAGCGCATAACAATACCAGGGTCTCTACTGTCTTACCAATTGATGGGTTGGGTTAACTAGTCGATTGTTCTAGAAACCAATCAATTGATTTAACCTAACTAGTCAATTGGTTTGACCTAACCAGTCAATCGGCTTACCCTACAACAGCATCAAACCATTATTTTCATGTAAATTCAAACTTATAAATCATCCTTAGCCATATTAGAATATGTATCAACATTGTCTAACACATTCTCAATCGAATTAGATTGCATATCTCAACATTGAATCATCATATCCTATTTTTATCAATTTTTATGCTTTTTACTCAATGTATACAATCTATCCATCCAAGTCACTTATATAAGCTATATACATTCACGCCAACATACAAAATCAACCTAATGGAACTTATATCATGTAGGAATACTCATAAATGATTCTAGAAGCAAGATTCGCTTACTTGATGCAGGCAAAACTCCCCTTAAATTGGAAATTTCAATATGCGAAAATCTCAACTTTTAAAACAAAAAAAAACAAATATTTAACTTGGAAATTTTCAAAATATCTTATTTATTTTTGAACTTAAAACAGAAGGGAAAGAAAGACATACATACTTAGAATAAAAATAGGGAATGTTTGGCTGGACCACTCAATTCTTTTTTTCAAATCTTCTTCCTTGCTTAATAATTAAAATAAGAGAGATATAGAGAAAAGATCACAAGACTGTAAAAAAACTGACTACAAGGTTCAAAGTGTAGAAAAGAGGAAAGGTGAATACCAAGACTTAGGGATTTTGGTGGCTAAAATAAAAGTGAGTAAAAGGGATGATTGGAGCCATTTATAGCCAACCAATAGAGAGGAATAACAAAGGTTTTAGGAACAATTCAAAAACCCTAGCAATTACCATTTGAATTCAAGCTAAACAAATGAATTTTGTCCCATATATTCTAATATGTTCTCTAGAGCTCAAATGATGTTTATGGAGAATGCAGATTAATTGGGCCAGAATTGGAATTCACAGGAGAGGTCATAGAAGGTTAGCATAGAAGAAATCTTCTAGTTGTTCATAATCATGTTTGAGATTGAAGTAGTGATCTCATAAACATACAAAGGAAAGAAGTGGAAGAAGATAAATCTGAGGTCATCTCTGCCCCTTAATTGTCCTAATCGACCTTCAGATCGATTTGAGGCAATATTTTGGGCTCAATGCACTATGAAAATGGTTAAGAATATCTTAAAGACAATTTGGCATAAGTTGGTGAGGTTCCATTTCAATATAACATAATTTTAAGAAAAATAAGTTCAAAAAATATGCCTAGCTCGACAAACTAGTCGATAGGCTTTGACATACTAGTTGACTGTTCTACAAACTAGTTGATCAGTTCCCTAACCAATCGATCAATTTAGTCAAGAAAACCCATTTTGTTATAACATGAAACCAGTTGATCGGTTAATGGAACTAGTCAATCGGTTCACTTGAAAAAAATCATTAAACTTTATTTTCGAACCCTCATTTCAAATCAAAATCAAATGACCAAAAATTAGCATAATTCTCATTCAAAATTTTTACAAAAATATGGGGTATTACAAGGCTAGCTATTTGTGTGTCTAATACCAATTATTGATAGTGTGAGAACTATTTCTATTTTTTTCTCCCAAGATGATTTATAACCGTCTTTGGTAATTATGATTTTCCTCAATACCTGAAACCTTTTGTTTTAAATAGGTTTTTGTGGAAGTTAAACAAGAACTACAGGATGCTACCTCACATCCAACATAGGGAAGGTATAACCCATACCTAATTTATATTGGATGGAAGGCTAAAAAGTAAACTCATAAGCAGTAAGCAAGTGGAGTTGTCACCAAATCACAAACATTATACAGCTACAAAATTAATGAAGAAATGCAATAAGGATAAAAGGAACAAGAGCCTAAGAAAAATTAGGTGTCGGATGGTTGTAATATCTACCTAACCCAACAAAAGTAGTAGAGAAACCATTTCATCTACCTCAAACATCTGAAAAGTGTAGTATTAGGTAAACATAACATGTTAAAAGCAATAGCATGCCTGTGCAAAACATACGGATACATGCTAAAAGCAATAGATCATACTACAATAGTCTTCATAATAAACATTTAGAACAAGTCTTACATAGTGCTCACATGAAACAGCTTACATCATCGTAGAATCACGACTTTATAAACCCTTTACCACTACCATGTAAGCAACTCTATTATCATGCATGCACCTTTGTCACTTATAATTTAGATAAAAATAATCTAAAATAGTAGGAACATGTTTGAAAGGGAATAATCATGTGGTTACATTTATATTATTTATGTTATTCATTATTATTAACTATTAATTATTAATATTCATATTATTCATTATTATTCATACCATTTATCAAACCCAATGAATCATATGAACTTTTAGAATAATATGGAAATATTAGAACCTGATACAAAATAGTGATATCATGGAATACACACACATGTGAAGCCTAATGGTTATTCTGCTTATTTTATAACATTATCACATAATCCATCAAATTTCATATAAATTCTCAAACACTTTTTTAATTATCTATATATATATATATATAGTGATATCATGGAATACACACACATGTGAAGCCCAATGGTTATTCTGCTTATTTTATAACATTATCACATAATCCATCACATTTCATATAAATGATCATAGACACTTATCTAATCGTATACATACATACATACATATATATATATATAGGGGATATTGTAACACCTTGGTTTTTAACTTGAAAATTCAGTTTTAAAGAGTTAATCATGGAAGCTAAAATAATAAAAAATGAAAGTTGTTACAGCCAGACTTGATACAAGTCCGGTTTTCCTCTACCATTCTCATATCAATTGCTAAGACTAAAGTTATTGCTCTACTTAAATTAATAAAATGATTACAAGAAACAGAATAGAGAAGGCAATAGATAAGTATTGTGCTATACAAAAGCAACATCTATGTTTACAAAACTCGAAAGAAAAAAAATTAATAGAAGGACACAAGCATCCAATACAACTAAAAATGAAATACCCAAAAAGACATTGAATATCCATAGGCTCTCAAAACTAATAGATTTCAATTGAACTCATAATTTAACATGTAAAGACCACTTTCCATTGAATAGGTATAGGCCCATGAAATAAACCCTTCAGTATAACAGGCCTGAATAACCCTTCATACTAAACCAAAATAAAAACTCAGCATGGAACACATATAATCCATCACAATAATACATAGCATAAAACATCAAAATGTACATATATCAATTAAAATATAATAACCATTCGTATAACCATATACCACCAAGGACACATACTATTCATGCTCATTCATCTAAAACAAACTAAAACTTACCAATTAAACATTCAAGAAATATTCATTAAAGTATGATTAGAAATAACATCAACTCAAATCATAATAACAATCATAACGCTCATTGTCAATAACAAAATATATCATACATCATAGGTAGGCTCGCAAGCATAGACCAATAACAACCTATAGCATCACAAGTAAGCATAAAGGCTGCTACCAAATTACAAGTAGGCACGAAGGCTACTACCAAACCATAGATAGGCATAAGGGCTGCTATCAACCAACCATGGGTAGGCACAAAGTCTATTACCAACCAAACACAAATAGACACAAAAGCTATTACTGACCAATCCAATAATCTAATAATCCATTAATCAATTCCATTTTTATTTACTCAAGGGGAGTTCAACCATTCTGGAGATACTAAGGTACTCTAGTCATACCTCCACACCAAGACATCATAGTATATTACTTACTATCAACCCAATGATATAGAGGTAATCTGGTTGCACTAGTATACGAAGGTAACATAGTACCCTACCGATAAGGACATCTTATCCATAATTATGCATACCCCATATCAGTCCATAGAACTAAATAGAGTAAGATATAAGGTATAATTGAGGCACTAAGGCACACCAACAAAAATCCAAAATCAGTCGTGGGCTAAACCATGTCTTTAGGTTAGCGACCCCTAAAGAGCCACCATTCCCGATCTCAAGGTCTTTCACTTTAAGTATTTGTATTTTATTAAGGTGACCATAAAATCACATACAAATCATATAGATCCTATTTCCATATTCAATCATTGAGCTCATTTTTAATTATTCCAAGACAATCATAACAAAATTACTACCAAGGTTAATCATAAAAATATACTAAGGCTATCCGAGTCTTAATAATTAACTTATGGGCACATTAGGACGAGAATGACTGAAATGTCCCTGAGACAAAAATTACCATCTAAACATCCTCTTTAATTACTAAATCTATTTCATTTATTACAATATCATGATATGGGTAAAACAAAATAATTTAATTATTTATCATGTATATTAAGTTATTAGATAAGCCAAAATAACATTTTTGTCCTTATTTAAGATTTTGCATATAAAACCTTAACATGCGTATCTAATACATCCATGATCACATAATCTCATGGTCAACAATATATAATACACATTGGGCATATTTGGTATATTAAATATCATATCGTATGTAAAATAACCAAATTTTCTCTAGGGCATGCATTTATAGTTATTATTCCATAAATTTATCTGAGCATGTTCATCCTATAATTTTCCATGTACATGTTATACATTATCATAAAAAATTATTTTTTATACTTTTGTACCCAAAATATTTTACTTATGATAACCTGCTCTTTTTTACTAATTTTTATGATGCAATATATAACACATAGTTATGACATAAGGCATCATGCGTAACATATTTCAAACTCAAAAATCTTAATGTGCTATTATCCAATATTTAACATTTTGGGCAAGTATAAAAGTTACATGAATTACAGAAAAATTATAAATTAGAGGTATCTTCCTAAATACTAAGTTACCCTACTAATCAACTTTTGTACTTAAAAATAATACCAAAATTTTCAAATTAATATTTAACAAATAAATAATAATTAAGAGAATAAAATATTTCTTTTTTGAAATTAATAAAATACTATTAGATTTAAAATTAGGTGACAAACGTTTTTAAAGAAAATATCTTACGCTACATGTGCAGCATGAGCCATGCATGAAGAACGACTGAGTTGGGTGCAAGGGTTCTATGCTTTGTTGGGATAAGGGAGAAGGGTTAGGCAAGGGTGGTGGAATAATGGTGATGGTTTGTGATGTCGATGGTCAACGATGGTAGGCAATAGTGGTGGCTCAGTTGGAGGTTGGTAGTGTTGTTATGAGGTAGTGATGGGGTAGGAGAGAATTTATAATGTGGAGGGCCAAATAAAGTGTGGTAGAGGTGATGTTGGTGCAACGTAGTGAGGCGCAGTGATGTGGGCTAGTGTGGAGGATGGCTTAAATAGGAGGATTGCAAAGGAGATGGGGCAGGTGCTGGAGTTGTTGTGAAGGGAGTGACCGAAGGTATAGGGGTGGCTATAGCGTAAGATGCCAAAAGAATGGGGGTACAACCACAAAAAGTGTTGTTTCCTAGGGGAAGGTTATAAGAGGAGGTGACATAGGTAGGGGCAGGGATCAAAAAATATTACCAAAGAAAAGGAGAAGAAGAAAAATAGGGTGGTAGGGGAGAAGGAAGAAGAGGAGACTGAGGGTGGTTCTACGGGGTTGGTGGTGTCGAGGAGAGGAAAAGGGAAGAGGTTGGGGGTGGTGTTGGTGATGCACAAAAATGGAGAGAAGCAAGGAGATAGGGTGCTAATGATGGTTGGAGGTGGTCGGTGATGGTTTCTTCAAAACCAAATGAAGCCAAGAGAAGAGAGAGTAGGGGAAGGCTACGATGAAGAAGCCAAATAGAGTAGAGGAGGGGAAGGAGGTGTTGTTTTTTTGATGAGGTGAGGAGGATGCATGATGGAGGACGGTTTTACTAGGAGTGAAACCAAATAGGGAGAGGAGCAGGAGAAGCTATATGGGTGTATTTGGGTGGGGAAGGTTAGGCGATGGGTGGTGATGGGCTTTGAATAAAGAAAAGGGTGAGGGAAGAAGGTTGGTCAGGTTGCATGCAAAAACCAAATAGGGACGAGAGAGAGAGAGAGAGAGAGAGAGCTAGATTGGGTTAGAGAGGAAGGGTGATTGAAGAGAGGAAGAGTGTATGGTTGTGTCGAGTTGTGGTTAGATGTATATATTCACATGCAAATGGGGATGAGGGAGGTGAGTTCAACTGGTGAGGTGATGGCAATGGAGCATGGGTCAATAAAGATGGGTAGGGAGATAAGGATGATCAAAAGGGATAGTTCGATAGGTGAGGGGTATAAATGTTGAGTGAGGTGAGGAAAAGACAATTAAAGTGGTTGGGCAGGAAAAAAAATAGGGGCACGCAAAATGGTAAAAATGATAGGATAGAGTAGAGATATATGCATTATTTTAGTTTTAGGTTTAGTTTATATAGATTAGGGTATCCGATAGAAAAACAATTGGAGAAAAATAATTAGGTTTAGGATAGGTTTAACAAAAAGGAATTTAAGAATTTATTTGGGTTATAGGTCAAAGTTTAAAAATAAAATAATTAGGCTAAGGTTTAAAGGTTAGTTTTGAATAGAAAGGATAAACCCTCGAAAACAAAGGTTAAAAAATTTCTTGGTATTACAAATAACTAGTGAGAACCACCCTTTAAGGTAGAAACTTAGAACCACATTAGTTTTTAGAGATACTGATAGTATTTTCCACCACCTATTGTCGGTAGTTTCTACCATCTAATTTAGTTAGTTTCATAATTTAAAATATAAATATATAATATTTATAAAAATGCCACATAATTTTTTTCTAACACTCAAATACTATAGTTTCATAAGAAACAGTAATTTCCTCCACCCACTAGAGGTAGTTTCCACCACCTACTGTGGGTAGTTTCTTGACTTGAAACATAAATACATAATATTTATAAAAATATCACCGTGTTTTCCTAACACTCAAATATTATAGTTTTCTGAAAGATTTATACTAGTTTTTTTCACCTACTAAGAGTAGTTTCCATCATCTACGATAGGTAGTTTCCAAAGAAAAAATATAAATACACAATATTTACAAAAATGCCACCATTTTTTTGTTCTAACACTCAAATACTATAGTTTATTGAAATTACTTACAGTAGTTTCCTATGCCTACTAATAGTAGTTTTCATTACCTACTGTAGGTAGTTTCTTCAACTTAGAATGCTAGTTCTCATTTCTCACTAAGAAGACTAGGTCTCATTGGATATTCCCCCTATATATATCAAACCGTGTTCCATACTATCATGCTAACATTATTTCAACTATACTAAACAACACATTCTTCACTTATAATATGAAATAAACGCACAATTGCATTGTAAAATACTTATTATTTATATTTAATAATTATAATCATGCAAATACACTTTACTTTTTCTTTTTCTTTTTCTTTTTCTTTTTTGAGTAGGTAAACTATTTATCAGTGTCCCATGAACATATAGCTGTGATCCTTGATATATGAGATAAGAATTCATCTAATCCTTAGGACACTCTAACATTAAGTATCAATATCCCTTATAAGACTTACATGTCACCTATAGAATAGAGAGAGATCATGTTACTAACAATCTTGAGATTAGCTAAACTATGTTATACCTTATAACACATCCCAAGTTTAAATTTTTATTTAATCTCAAAGTTAGTATTTCTCTTAAATAAATATAAAAGTTTAGATATAATAAATCATAATACTTTCTCTATTTAATCATCCTTCATACGAGAACACTTAATATCATGGAAATAATACTAATAACAAACCGTATCAAAAAGCAACATTCACTTGATTGAATTATCACAAATTTCATTTATAATAATATCTAGCACATCAAAATAAGTCAACACACCCTTTCTGAAGAAAAAAATTACTATTCATGATAAATACTATTCATAAAGATAGGATTTGTAAAAAAAAATATCAAAAAGCTTACATTTAAAAATCAAAAATATTTATTACCAAAAAAATATTAGTCATGCCCCAAACCATTAAAATAATATTAAGTAATGGTACTATTTAAGTTATGATCAAAACCTTCAAAATATCTCAAGCCATCAAAAATATCTCAAAGTAGGAAAAATATCCCAAGAAAAAATTCTAATTTATATAAAATGAACTTTGTGTCCTAAAAATGCTCAAAACTTCCAAGATTTACTTAAAACAATAAATTTGCTCTAAATTTATGAAATTAAATATTAAACATCCCTAATTGAAAAATAAAATAGCAAAATGATAAAATTTAAATAAATAAAAAATGAATTCTTATTGAATTCTAAAAATACCCATTAAACCCTAAAACACTTTAAATAGTATAAATTTTTACATAATAACATCAATCTTATAAAACTTTTCAAAGTATTAATTTAATACATTAAAAACATATTAGAACACCCAAAACACCAAGAAATTGCAGCCAACAAGCGAAACAACCAAAATGTATTTTTTCATGCTAAAACTTCATTAAATCCTAACTTCAAATATACATACTCAAATAAAGATTTTAAACATATGAAATAATACATAAAAAACCTGAAAACACCCATTTTTAACAACACCTCCCCTTAAAACATATGTAACAAATTACCCATAACATGTAAAAATAAAAAATATATATATAGAAAAAAACCTCTAAACTATCAAGAAATCAAAGAAAGTTAAGAAAATCAATATATGGATAAAATGAAGAATAAGAAGAATAGGAAAAGCCACAAAAATGAGGCTAGCATAAGGATGGATAAATGGCATGGAAAAGTGGATGAGGAAAAGTGAGGTGGAGAATTAGGTTGAAGGAAAATTTAGTGAAGGTTGCATATTGGTAATATTATAAGAATTCACTTTGAAATTATTAAAAGGGTTAGATGTTAAGAATTTACCCTTCTCATTATCATAAAATTTAAAACTTTTGAATTTATTCATGCATTATTCATGGGTTAGATGTTATACACACATTTTTTTAGGATTGGTGTGCCACCAAGATTCCTAGTTTTAAGGTTTTAGCTTCCATGCATCTTAAATTAGTTTCAATTTTTAAGTTGTAAAAAGAGAGAGTTACGTGTTGTGTAAAATTTGAACTATAACCATGAGTTGCAATTGATTTGACTAATCACTTATTTACTAAGGATAATCAATTTTCAACTTTGAATTTTATTTTTGATATTAAGTTTTCAATGGTTTCAATAAATTTTTGAAGAGGATTTATAATACATTTTATTTAACTCTAATTAACCTCTATGATTAGCCTCATTAATCACCCTAAAATATTCTAACTTCAATATCACATTTTTAATCATTCATTATTTTATTTCATTAAATATATATATATGTTACATGATTAAACAATTTACTCATGCTTGCTTATTTTAATTTAATTAAGTTATAAACCTATTCTATTACCATTTTATTAATATATTTGGGTTCCTAGTTTTATTTCATACATACCCCCCATTTTTTTATAATTTTTGGGATTTATATGATTTTTTTCTAAATAAATACCTCTTTCTTCGACTTCAAGCCATTTTTTTTCAATTTGTCAAAATAATTTTTTTATATTATATGTGAGTTATGGAAGGTGTTTCATACCATATTTAAGCTTCTTATGTCTTGTTTAAAATGGTTTTTTCAAATTTTGATTGTGTTACAAATGTAAAAAGTTGTGACAAAAATTATATGAAGCATAAATTTGTTAAATACTAAAAATCTATTGTGGCTCTCAACCTTTATACTATTTTAGGTTTTCTTATTTTAAATTATTTTTAATGTTCTATGATGTTCTTTAGGTATTTTATTTATAGTTTGATACATAATTTGGTGTAGTTTGTGCATGCTTAGTGTCTATAATGCTTATTTAAAGTATTGCCATGTTTGGAGACATTTTAGTCTTTTCACATGCTTACTGTGAAAAAAATAATCCTACATAAATTCTAGTGTATATTGATATATTTGAAGTGTATAAAAAGTAAAACCCTTTCTAGGAAGCATATGTTATGCCTAAGTGACCTTAATACCTTAAAAGATAATAGTTGATGGCATGCGGATAGTTTAGTCTTTTTACAAGTTTTCCTTTGTAATAATGTGAGTTTACCATGCCATATGTGCGAATGATATATGATTTTTTTAGTGATGAGTGCATATTATTCATACTCCCAAATGATGATGAGGTAAATTCAATCATTCGACACCGATATATATATACATCCCCTCTCTCATTTATTCTCTTCTTCTTCCCTCTTTACGATTGTCATTCTCCAATTTCCCTTAGTTCTTTCTTTTTATCTTCAAACATTAATACCTTAAACTTACATATCCATCATATGATCGTATATTTTCCACACTAATATCATCTTCATCCATACATTTCATCTCTGCTCCTCCTCCAATTGCTATAAGTGGAGGTGTGCAACATTACTAGCTTTCATTTGAAAATTGCACTTGTGGAGTTTGCATTATTGTTGCTTCAATAACCAATCTTTACGACCATACTGGTAAATCCTATCATATTAAGGGATATTTTCCTTAAATATATTAGTAAATATAAATATCTGTGTTTTTCTAAATCATCACTTACATCTATAACATTGCCAACTTCTCTTTTACCTTCATCATCTTTGATGATCTCGTCGGCTATGAACCCCTTAGCCATTTTTCCTCTTTCTTGCTCTTCCTCACTCAAAATAATGGTCAAATATTCCTTTATCAACTCAAACATTCTCCTTCCCATCAATGCTACTAATGCATAACTCGAGCATTCTTATAGGAAATACTGCATTCCCTCTTCTCTTATCCTAATTGCACCAACTCCATTGGACAAGGTTAATAGTCCACCTAACTAGTGCATATGCCTTTATGCTAAGGCTCTTTATGCCTAAATTTTTTTCCCTTACATATTTTCATGAGGGAATTCATCCAAGCCTATCGTCTTATCCTGGCATAGTCAATTCCCAATTCTTGGAAGATGGCAACAAGATTCTTGTAGGAGTGTCATGTATTGGAGGTTGGGTAGACAATGAACCTCTTTAGGCACTTATGTAAATTATTTAGCCACCCCTTTGATCTAATATTATACTTTATTCATAAAATAAGGGGGGGGATTTATTAAGGAGCCTCATCCCTTTATAAAGAAGTAGAAATCACAATACTTCTTTATCTTAGTTAAATCTTAGTGGAATTTACCTAAATGGAACTAGATTAACACTAAGGGCCAAGAATGTTTGCCTTTCACTCCAAAATGAAAAGCTTACATGGAAAATTTTGAATTATTTTATGATATGGGTTCATCATTAATAATAATGAATTGACCAACAATCCTATCATCTTGAGGAAGATAAGTTTGATATCTGAAATCGGTAAGCAGAATATTTTCCTCTCAACTATTTAATTTCTCTAATATTTTACCATATTCCTCATCTCACAATAGTATACCTCTTAATATTTCTATACAGTATAATGTTTTTAAGGCTCGACAGTAGACTATCACTCTTAGTTTGGCGAAGGGCATAAAAAATCCTAATGCACATCCTCCAACTATATCACTTATTATCAAAGGGTCTAAACAAAAAGTAACTCTTCTCATGATATTTCATAAATCATGTTCATTCATAATAAGTATTATAAATAAAAAAATTCCTTCATTAAGTGTTTAGGATAATGAAGAGGCCACCAAACCTATTCTTAGAAGGCCCGAAAAGAAAGATAAAATAAATGAGATTAGGAACATTATTAAGTTTCTTATAGTATTAATTTCTAATCAATCAACTGTCTTCAAATAATCTACACCATTCTCATTGATGTGAATCTTTTTAGGAGAAATGAAGATTCAAAGGTTAGAAGATTTATTATGCCGAGTGGGTTGATATTAAAGGAGAAGAATGAGAATCTTCAAGCAAGATTCAATCAAGATTTAGAGAATGCTATGAACCTTCCAACAAGATTCAACAAGAATTCAAGAAGAAGATAGCTTTGAATGTTTCTCCAAGAATATATTCAAAGTACTCTAGCTAAGATTACTCCAAGTAGACTTAGATAGAAGATTTCACTCAAAGAGAGAAGAGATAACCAAATAGTATACTTGTTATAGATTTCAATTTTGATGTCTACTTCTTCTTCTTATGTTATAAATGTGTCAAAACATGTTTATATATAATTAGTTTTACTTTACTAAGTGTCACACTAAGATAGCCACGTTAATGCACATATGGCTAACTAGCACACTAACCTCTAATAGCAACATATTACTAACTTATATTGTACATGAATCAAATTACAAATTTTTACAAACAAATGTGGTAAATTATTACATGGAAATAACTAAAAAAACCCTAATTTACATAATAATGATAATGAGGTCTTCTTTGACTTGTAAGTTGTACTTCTATGCATAATATCTCCTTTAACTTGTAACATAAGAAAGTTTAAATGTGGTGATGGGTTGAAGTACATAAATCTTCTCTTGGCAAATATATTACATACCTACAAGATTTGCTTAGAATACACTTGTTATGGTTAGTCAAAGTTATATTATCATTAAATACACATATTGTGATAGGCTCAATTACTAAGAATGTCAAATCCTTATTATCATAAGAATCCATAAATGCTCCTGCATTATTGAGTAGTCTTAGGTAGAGTACTTTGAATGTGTTCTTTAAGAAACATTGAAAGCTATCTTCTTGTTGAATCTTTTTTGAAGATTCATTGCATTCTTTAAATCTTGATTGAAGCTTACTTAAAGATTCTTATTATTCTCCTTCAATCTCAACCCATCGATCCTACTAATCACTCTAACCTTCGAATATTTATTTCTACTAAGGAGATTCACATCACCCATCATGTCAACCTATTTGACTATCTACTTATGAGTTTTGACTGGGTATTTGAAGCACATCATAACATTATGTTGGTTCATGCTGGTATTAGAGAATGTTAGTGCAGAATGGTGAATTATGTGAAAAACATGGGGGTTCTAGTGTTGGTTAACACGAACTATGTTTCCTCACTTAATATTCTGATGTGTTTTATGCAAAAAGTCAAGAGTAAGGAAATTAACATATGGGCCTCGTGTTTTTCTTTTATTTATTAAACATATTGTTTTGCCTCATAGGGTTTTATCTTCTATAAAATGAGGCATCATGAAGCCCTACTCATCAAGTCGTGTGACCCAAATTCTTTTTCTTCTCCATAGAGTTATCCATTGATTAGAGAATTATAAATATGTGTTATTGATTAATTGATTAGTTTAATCATCTTGTAATTACACAATAGCATTAATAAAGACCTCTATTCTTTCCTCAATTAATATATTTTATGAGTGAATCCTCAATTTTTTGCAATCTTGTTAATTTTGGTTTTTAGTTTGGAACCTTTTCAATCCACACTATTCTGCAACACTTCTTTTCATGACTTATTTATATTCTACATAAGGTGGGTTAAAAAAAAAAGGCCATCCCTAAGTTTCCCCCTATCAAGAAGGTTCCCAAGTCCACCCTTGGTCAAGTTTAATGTTCATCGACCCCTCTCATCATTGGCTTAAAGTTGTTGGCTCCATATTTAATAAATGTGTTATCCCAACCTCCTTAGAGATTGCCCTAACAATATGGAAAAGGGTTTCTAAATCCATTTTTGAGAGAACTTAAGAGAACCTATTCTACCCTCCATTTTAACTCCTATTAAGGAGAAGATTGTGATTAAAGAAGAAAACAATTACAAAGAGAAAGTATCAAGATAGGTTGGGGTTCCTATGGAGGTCACCGCTATACCCCCTATCAAGAAAAGGCAAGCCTAAGCACCAAGCGATTAAATGCTATTTATCCTACTCCTGTTGCTATATTAAAGGGTCCTAATGTCGTGGTTCCTAGTTTAGATACTTTACCTCTAAGGAAAGATGTTCTTGAAAGTGGAACTAAGGTTTACTAAGTGATGGTGGATCTCCTTTGTCCATACCTAGAAAATAATCCTTCTTTAATTATTATTCAGATGATATCATAGGTGTCGAGTTCATTAAGGTTGTGATGTTACGTAAGGAAGAAAATTTATCAAAGATCTAATGACATCCACCCTGTTGGTGGATGATATGAGCTTAACATTTTAGGTATATACCAAATTGTATGCAACAACATTAACAGTTCATCCTCGTTGAAATTATATATATTATATGCACGAACTATTCATGAGAAAGTAAATTTTTGACAATTTCTCTCAAATGCTGAATGCTTCTAATAGATAGAAAATGAATATAAATATCTTCAAAGAGCTCACTTAAATTGGATGGATGATAATTAATCCTTTCAAGATAGAGTCTCCAAATTTGAGACTAAGAAGAGCCAACTAAAATCTCCCATCCTTGATGTAGATTTCTTTTAAGCTTAAATTGCCAGGTTGGAAAATCATTTAGAAAGGGAGAAAAAAGCATCAAAGGTTGATATGGAGCTGTTGAATGAAAATAATACCCATCTAAAGATGGTCTTCGTATAGAGAGAAGCAAGATCAATAAATTGAATGCTGAGAAAAAGAAGTGGGTTGCAGATGCTGAGAAGGTCTGGCAATACTCTAATAAACTTAGGGTTACCCAAAAAGAGAACAAACTCCTCCATAATAAGGTAGATGAATATACAAAAAAGTTCTTCAACCTAGAAGAAACTATGGAGAAGGATTGTGCCAAGATCAAATGACTATGAAAAGAGGTTATAGATAAGGACTTGGCAAATAATAAAGAAATAAAGAGCCTTTGGGAAAAACTATCCAACACTAAACAAGTTTTCAAAGCACGATAATAGGATAAATACAACCATATGAATAAATCAATTGTTGATGACAAACTGAGACATATAAGTGAATTCATAGATAACTAGTTGGCAAGTGAAGAATTTTCCCATTACAAGAAGCGGCTTCAATCTTAATGGTATGAATATGGTGCCTTTACTGCATTTTCCCAATTTAAAATCATAGCTAACGCCATCAATTATAAAGGCATGATAGGCATTCTTATACCGGTAAATATCTAAGAGGCACTATTATTCCTAAAGGTTCCTAAGATATTGAGGGAAATAGTAAAGATGAAGATGATTCTTAGGGAGCCATCCTCCATACTTCATTTTTTATCAGCATAATATATGCATATCCTCCTTATATATGAAATGATATTTTCCCTTTATTCACACATATTTTTTTCTATATATTTTTTTATTGATGCCAAGAAAAAATAATATGCCATATCAAAAAGACTAAAACTAGAATATAAGAATATTGATGTAACACCCCCAAATTTACACAATTTTTTTTAAAACAAAACACGACTTATAAATTAAAACCGTAAATTCTGGGGATGTTACCGCTACACTTAGTACCAGATCAGTTCACTTCTACCGTTCCAGTACCAAGTGCTAAGGCTAAGAAAATAACTCATAACATTAACAATAATTCAAATTCATAAATATGGGAATTCAGTACACATAATTTTTTATTCAATCTAAGATACGAGGGTAGTTTTTCAGGGAAAAGAAATAACTACAATCATAAAATCGTTTACGAAGCGTTCAACATAATTAAAAGAAACTAGGAATAAAATCTTGATGGAAAACCAGCCACGCCACTCCGAAACTGATTCGGCCCAATCATCACTCAGCCCCATTCAATGTCCCATAGACATCAATCGCGTCAAAGTAAACATCTCCTACCTGCAGCAAGTCAGATGGGCCTTCTACTCGTGGGAATGAGCAGCACCCATGAAAGGGGTGATCAATACTCTACGTACTGAGTAAGGTAACCGAGCACTAAGGCCAACACATAAGCACATAATTCATGCAGAATAATAACACGACATAATTACAAACACTTTAACATAAAGGCAAATGAATGGTTAGATGAGAATGCCAAGGTCCAATATAGTTCATATTATTTATTTTATCAAGCCTTTATCGAATTTATTTCCACACCATATTCTTTATCATGTCCATACGAGTACGGGAATCCCACTATTATTGCCGGTGGATCGGTCTCCAGGGCACTTTTGGCTCCTGGCCACTATTCTAGCCAGTGGATCGGTCACTAGGGTAACATACCCTACCACTATTATGCTGGTGGATTGGTCTAGCCCCTTCTCGCATGGTATTCTATTATAAGTAATTAGTGTCTTCCCACATCTTAACAATATATATAGTTTGATTCATTGAGCTCGGGATCCCCCATTATTTTAGCCGGTGGATCGGTCACTAGGGTAACATACCCTACCACTATTATGTCGGTGGATCGGTCTCCAGGCTATCGTAGTACCTGGCCACTATTATGCCGGTGGATCGGTCTAGGCCCGGCTCAACATCTTCCACTTTACGTATTTAATATTTTAAGTATCTTATTCAAATATTCATTCCCAGACATGCAAATCAAACCCTTACCATGCTTACTCCTCGACTCGGGTTAACCACCTCAACCCTAGATAACCATCCCACCATAGTTAACCATGACATACCCTGACACCCATGCAACTCTAACTCTACGTAAACTATACTTTCATGCAACCCTAACTCCCATACAAACCCTAGCTTTACATAAACCACACTTCCATGCACCCTAACTCCCATGCAAACCCTAACTCTACGTAAACCACACTTCCATGCAACCCTAACTCCCATGCACAACCCTAACAATATGCAATATCATTACCATCATGCAAAACCCTAACACCGTGTAATGTTAATACCATCATGTAAAACCCTAACACCATGCAATACTAGTACCTCCCCTGCAAGACCTAACACCATAATTAAAATCCCCCATCATTCTTTTGCAACCCTAAAAGCATGTCTTAAGGCCACTTCACATATCATCACATACAAATAAAACACATGACATATAACAACCCAAGATCATATGCGAACTCCACATCATATCATATATGTCATAATTAATAATGCTAACATAGAATACATGGCATAAGAAGCACATAATGCACGTAACCACACAAATGGCCTTAGTAACACCCTTACCTAATACGACACCGGTCTTGGTGCACGCTCCTATTCCACTTGAGGGATTTGAAGGGGTTCACCTATTATATAAAATTATACTAGAATTAGGCTCCCTTATAAAATTTTATTATTCTCTAACTTATTCTAAGATTTAGTTTTTTTAATCAAAATAATATTACACAATAATTAACTATAGAAAATATTACTTAAGTATACAACTAAATTACAATTTCCATTTGAAAAGGGGTGGTGATATAAGGGTTTCCACCATTCACCAAAATAGTAATGATAATATAATGATAATGATAATGATAATAATAATAATAATAATAATAATAATAATAATAATAATAATAAAGTATAATATTATTAATGATAATTTTATTAGTAGAAAATTAATATTAATAATACCAAAATTCTTTAAAATTACAAGGTGATTTTCGACCCACCCCAATTTAATAATAATACCATTTAAAATTGTAATAATGATATTAAAGTTATATATAATTATAATATAAAGTTAAAAAAGATGATAATAATAACAATATAATTATAAAAAAATGTTAAAAATGTTAATAATATTAATAAAAAGTAAAAATGTGAGGCTTAATTAGAATTTTTGGTCTCTGCCCCTCCTGAAATAATTACAACATTAATTAAATAGTTACACTAATGATAATAATATTAATAATGTTATTATTAATAATATTACACATGTAATAATTCCATTAAATAAGAAAAATTTGAGAATAATAATTTATCTTACTCAATAATATGCCCAGACCTATCAAAAAAAATTAGAAATTAAGATACAGTTGATAAAAATAATAAAAATAATAATAATAATAATAATAATTACAATCGAATTAACATTCAAAATTAGGATAAAAGCATAATAATTATCAATAAATCGAAAGTAAGTATTTAAAAGGTCTAGGGTTTCACCTTGAGTTGGAGGGTATGGGTGGCACCGGCGGTGGTTCCCGGAGGTGGCCGAAAAATGGGTCTAAGAGAGGTAAAAATGAAGAAAAGGAGGGAAGGGAAAAGGAGAAAAATAAGATACGCTTATGGTTCGGTGGAGGAGACTTAGCAGGAGATATTGGGTGGTTTATAGGGTGGCAGAAGTGGTGTATGTGGCGGCGGACGGTGGTTTAAGGTTTCGGGATAAAAAATCTGGCGAGATGAGCAACAAACTTTGCACGGTTATGGCAGCTCGTGCAAGAAGAATCGAAGGATGTTAAGGGTTTAGTTAGCTAGAGGGAATTGCAACGAATAATTTGGAATGTGATGGTGGAGCTGAGGTTGGCTATCAGCGTTAGAAGATGCGTCTAAAGTCGTGGTGGTGGGCGGTTCTCCTTAGGGTTTTGAGAAAGATGAAGCTTCAAAAACATCCACAACTAGGCTATTTATAGAGTTTAGATGGGTTATTAGGGTTTTGAGGGTCACCTGGATGGTATTGAATACTAGGGTTTTGGTGGACGGTGGCAGAAATTGGTCAGCGATTGTTTGGATCGGGGTCGAGGTTTCGCGAAGCAAAAGAAAGGGAACGAGCGAGATTTGAGGATAATCGTTCATTCCAAGTCAATGTGCGAGTGAAGAGGGAGAAAAAGAGGGGTGAATCAGCCGGTCAAAGTCCTCGTGGCCGGTGCCACCATTTTTAGGGGCAAAAGTTGTAGGTTGCGTCGACGGAGGAGAAGGGAGGAAGCAGGAAGGAGGGAGGGGGTGAACCGATCAGCTAGGAAAGAAAATAAAAGGGAGAGAACGGGGCCAGTCGCGCCAGTTAAGTTAGTCATTAAATGAGATGCAGTGTCTCATCCAGAAACGAGTCAAAACGCGGCATTGAAATGCCGCATAAAGGAGGCACGGCGCTGGGCCGCAGAGAAAGGAGAAGGAGAGGTGGGTTGGGCCGCGCCAGGCACAACCAGCGGGAGAGAAAAAAAAAAGAAAGAAAGAAAGAAAAGAAAGAAAAAGGAGGAAATAAAAATAAAAAGGAAAAAGGGGAAATGAAAATTTAAGGTTTTGGGTTTAAATAAATTAATTTGAATAATTTAGGTATCTAAAATAAAATATTTATTTAAAATAATATTAAATTTTCTTTTTAGGCTAATTTAGTGTCTTAAATTATATTTCCTAAATTCCTTTTTAATTAGAAAAAAGCCTAGTTTTTCCTATATAAAAATATTCATAAGTTCCTATTAATTTGCCCTAAATAAATCCCTCTTATTCCAAATAAAAGAATGAATTAAATTAATTTCCCAATAAATCCTTATTTAATAATATATCAAAATAAATAATTATGGGGCTTTTCAATTGAGGCTAAAATACTTAAGATAGGAAGGTTGTCTTGCCTAAATATTTGTGATAAGAAAAAATAAAGATCCGTAGAGCACACACATTGAATCTTTAATATAATTTAGTGATGCTGAACCAAAGTAGGGTCTGATCTAGTCACCGTTGGTTGATCCAACCAAATGGACCAACCAGACCCCTCAACATAGGTTCAATGGCCTCCACACCTTGGTTGAGGAATGCACCATGGGATTCTCAACTTAGTTAAGTTGAAGAGTCACCAGTTGTGCCTAATGAATCTACGGCCTTAGTACCTTGACTAAGAACACCCCTTAAGAGCTTGGGCCTATTAAGTGAAAGAGAGAATTGCTCTTTCATATTCCCCAGGTGTGCTCCTCAATCATAGTGAATGAAAGCAAGTTTGTCTTTCAACTCACCAAGTGTGTCCGTCTTCAATTTTAACCTCTCTAAGATCTTATGTATTGAGCCTTAGGCATAGTGCAATTTACTAGATGTGCATGCCTTCATTGCTCGATGGACTCTAGGAGAGATTTATATGCTAATCCTTGGGATTAATGAGTGAAAGCTTTTTGGGGTACTTCCATCTCATTAAGTATGCCCTTCATCAATGCTCAATAGCCTTGGTGAGGGATTATAGATAATGATTTATCAATGGATTCATTATAAGAGTGCTTTCAACTTTGACATTACTAATGACCTCCTTTTAGAGGGCATACTTATTTGAACTATATATACACATCATTCGGTGATCTTATTCACTGCAGAAGACATTGTTATTACTAAATATGTAAAGGGAAAAATTATTATTTTTTAACATATTTAAAGAAAATGAAATCAAAAAATTTTGTTGATGTATACGTAATAATATTATTATTTAGATAATTCTCGAGCAATTTTAAAAATAATATTTTCTTAAGTGTTTCCTGATTTGCTCCATAATTTGATGTAGACCTTCCCAATTAGCTACAAGTTTACCTCAATGGTCATTGCCTTGGAACTCAACCTTTATTAATGCCCAATACCTTCCTCTTAGATGTGTGGGCTTGACTTGCAAGTCATATTTGGAGTATATCACTTCATTCTTCAAGCAAGTCCTTCTCTATTTTGAACTCTTCTTCATTATCTTTAAGATAATACTAATTGATCCTATAAAATTTGGTATATCTCTTTATCATAACACCTTCCTCAACTTCGAACACAAAGCTAAAAGAAGTTTCACCCATTAGATTCTTTACTATTATCATAATGGCCCATAGTTTTTTAAAAGCGCATCCACCCAATCTCACTCAACTTTATTTTGATGACGTATTAGTGCTACAAATATTTCTTTACTTTCAGACTCAGCCTACTCATTACACTAGATTGATCCTAATGAGTGGGTTGCTTTATTGGACCCACCATTCTTGGGGAAAATTTTTAATTTACCTATCGATGTGCTACCATAATAAATTTATAGTCAATACCCTAGTTTTCACAAAGTTATCTATATTTACGGTTATTAAATTGCCAACCATTATCCATAATAATTGCTTGTGGTACTCCAAGCCTGTAAAAATTTCTTAGTTCTCTTTATATAATATTTATCTTGTTAAGGTATATTTTTTCTTCTTTTACCAATGTAACACCCCATCTCAAAATCCTTCAAATTATATTTAGAATTATGATGATATAAAATAAATAAGTTTTGGTTTTGAAATAGACTGGAAATTCTAGGAAATATGTAAATTTCAAGTGTAATTGATGAAACCTGGACGGGTTTCACAAAATTTTGCCAGATAAAAAATTAAATCGAGCGTGAGGTTCAATTCACCATTATAATCAGCTTGAGGAATTTTCTCTAAAGGAAGATTAGAAAACTCAGAGCGCATTTGAATCAAGGGCTACTAAAGTTGTAGAACAGAAAAGATCAAGAAGCAGATCAAGAAAGGAGATCGGGAAGAAGAAGAAGCTGCGAACAAGGAGGTCGCGAGAGAGAGAGAATTCCAGAAGAATGAAATCACAATTGTATTCGCCAAAAAGTGTCTTGTACAACCGGTGTATAAGCTTTTTATATGGTGTATACATTACAAGAAAAAAAATACAACGTCTATGATCGCTGGCTTATAACTTCTCACACGAATCAGCCCAAATACAGCCCAAGAAATAACCCGAGATATACACATCATGGATCGACGAGCTGGACAAAGAAACAACCCACTCTTACAAAAATAATTACAATGAATAATTGTAATCCCCCAAAATTAGAGAAAACCTATAATTTAATAAATAGCTATTATTTGAAATAAATTAGCTTTTAAAAATTATTTAGTTTAATGATTTTATGGATTTTTTAGTATATAAATTTGGACGAGAATAATTAGTAAATTAAAATAAATACCTTGTTATTTTATCATGCTATTTTTATTTAAATAATTTTTCAAACTAATATTTTAATAACTTTATCCTTTTTAAACTAATATATTATATTATAATGAATTAAATTGTTAAATTAAATAATTTATCAAGAATATTGCATTTTATGATTTTATAAATTAATTTATTTTATTTTCCCTATTTTCCCATTCCCCTTTTTGCCCTTTTCACCTCTTTTCCTTTTCTTCTTTTCTCTTCCTTTTCTTCCTTCGGGCCGCCAGGCCAGCCCTTCCCTCTCCCTTGCGCACTGGGCCCTGGCCCATCTCCCCCCTTTCGTTCCTCCCTCTCCCGTGTGGCTCGTGCGACGCAGCCCGTCCCTCCTTTCTTTTTTCCAGACTGGATCGGTCGTCCTCCCCTTCTTTCCTACGTCGGTCCAGTTGTTCGCACGCTTCCCCCTTCCCAGTCTTCTTTTTTTTCTCTGCTTCTTCTACGCTTCGACACAACTGTCCGACCACCTGCATGTTCGACGCCATGCCCACTGCCACCGCCTACACCCATCGCTGCCACCACCTGCCCTCCTTCCCCCCATCATTTTCGTTCCTATTTTGAACCAAACCAACTCCTGGACCACAGCTCGCATGCCATCTTCCTTTCCTTCTTCTTCCCTCCCTTTCCCCTACCAACCGACACCTCCCTACCACCCTTCATCCTATCTCCGACCAGCCACTTGCCCCTCTCTTCTCCCTCTTCTTTTTCTTACCCTCACCAGCCCTTCATTCCCCATAATTTCGAGCCCTCATCTCCTTCCCCCGAGCCTCTTCTCTCCTTTCTCCTCCCTCCCATTTTTTCCCCGATTTTTCCACGCCGCCACCAACCGCCATTCCAACCACCGCACCCAGCCCCTACACTGCCTTCTACCACCACCTGCTACTGCCCTGTGCCACCACGAGAACCCCCCAAGCCACCCTCGAGCCCCTGCAGCTCCTCCTTTCTCCACCTCTTCTTTTCCTCCCCACTTTTCTCCCTTATTGGCAGGCCACCTGCAACCACTCCTCCTATCGTCGTTCGGCCGCCTATGCCACCACCAAACCACCATTCGACACCCTGCAACCCCCTCTACCACCACCATGCCTTAGTTGGTCAAAAACAGCCCTTGCACCCCTTCATTTTTTCCTCCTCTTTTCCTTCCTTCTCAGCCTCTCCACCTTGACCTACCTCGGCAGCCATCTTCGCCGCCTCGCCACCGCCCTCGCCACCGCCTTTGGCTGCCAACAACCCATCCTTAGCCTCCACCTACACCCCCTCTTCACTCTTGCACCCTTACCTTGCCTCCAATCCTCCCCCATCTACCTCCTTTTCTATCCTAAAGACCCCAAACCGAGCCATCTTCCCCCTCCCTTCTATCTCACCCCCTTCGAACCCTTTTCTCCTCTTATTCTGCATGTGGCTCACACTGTTCATGCAGCATGAACTTCACATCGATTTGTAAATTTAATTATCTAAATTTTGAGGTATATTAATAGTTAATTAAAGTGTACTATTATTAAATAAGTTTTTATAAAGTTTTATCCTTTTTAATTTCCTACTTCTAATATAATACTTATTGATATTATTTTTAGGTGTTGAGTTGCTAATTAAGCTTTGAATCTTTAACTGGGATATCGGTAAGGTTCGATTTTTGCGGGAATAAGGTAATCGTTAAACCTTCCTTAAATGCATGGAAAAACGTATGCTAGAACATTAGGGATTTTAGTATGATTTTATGCATGTTATATGTTGCCTAGTATGATATATGTGGTTGCTTATATTGATGGATAAAAATAAAAGCATGCCAACTTTTGTGCCATGTGTAGAGATGATACTTAAGGAATGAGTTTGATATTTGATGGAAATGTTAAATGTTTGTCTATGATGTATTATATTGCTAATGCATGAATAATATTATTGTCTAAGGGTATTTTAGTAATATGCCTATGTAAGTATGTGATTTTATATATATGTATTTGCTAATGAGTATTATGTTGAATAATGACAAGTTGGTGGAGTTAAATGATAAGAATGAAGTGCTAACATTAGTATTTTATGTAGTGGTGGTAAATTCATAAAAGTGGTGTAATAAAGGGGTTAAGTGGAAATTTTATAAGTGAAAAGAGTATTTTAGAAATTTTGAAATAAAGGGGTGGAACGGTCATTTTGTAAGAAAAAGGGTATTTTGATAATTTCAAAAGAAAGGGGTGAAATGATAATTTTATAAGTAAAAGGATAAAATTGTAAGTTGTGAGAAAGAAGGGTGTTATGGTAATTTTGAAGGAAAAGGGTAATATGGTAATTATACAAGTGAAAAGGGGTATTGTGGTAATTATGGAAGTTAGGGGTATTATGGTAATTTTATGAGTAAAGGAAAAGATGGTAATTTTTCAAGTAAAGGGACATTATGGTAATTTTGGAGGTAGAGGGGTAAAATAGTAATTTCATAAGTAAATGGTAATATGGTAATTTTATAAGTGAATGGCGAAATGGTAATTTTATAAGTAAGGGGTATTATGGTAATTTTGGAAAAGAAGGGCAAAATGATAATTTTGTAAGGAAAGATAAAAATGAAAATTTTGGATGCAAAAGGGTAAAATAGTAATTTGTAAAGTAAAAGGAGTGTTATGGTAATTTTATAAGTAAAAGGGCATTGTGGTAATTCTATAAATAAAAGGATATTATGGTAATTTGGGAGTAAGGGGGAGAAGAGTAATTTTGTAAATAAAAAGATATTATGGTAAACTTGGGAGTAAGGAGTAACTTGGTAATTATGATAACGACGAAAGATAATTTGGTAATTAAATTATGATTATAGAAGGGCAATTGGATAATTATGACGCTAGAGAAGGGTAATTTGGTAAATTAACCAATAAAAGGGCATTATGGTAATTTTAATAATGGAGAAGGGAATTATAGTAATTATAAGAATAGAGAAGGGTAAAGTAATATTTATAAATATGGAGAAGGGTAAATTGGTAGTTATAATTATAAAGGAGGGTAAATTAATGATTGTAATTATGAAGAAAGGTAATTTGGGATTTATAATAATTGAAAAGGGTAAAATGACAATTATAATAATTGAGAGGGGCAAAATGGTAATTATAATAATTGAGAAGTATAGAATGGTAATTATGACAATGGAAAGGGCAATTTGGTAATTTATCCAACTAAGGGGCAATTCAGTAATTATGATGATGGAGAAGGGCAATTTGGTAATTAATCGACAAAAGGGTGAGTTAGTAATTAATTAACCTACTAAAGGGGAGAATTGGTAATCATAATAGTGAAGATGGGTAATTTGATAATTTATCCAATTGAAGGGCAAGTTGTTAATTGTAATAAAAGAAAAGGGCAAAATAGTAATCTAACCAAACAAATGGGACATATGTTAAGTGTAGCAATTATGAGGGGTGAATGGTGATCTAAAAAGTGTAGGAGATAACTTGATAACCTGAACTAGATAAGGGGTAGTTTGGTAATTATGTAAATTAAAGGGTAATATGGTAATTTGTCAAACAAGGAAGGGATGACTTAGCAATTATATAAGTAAGGGGTAAATAAGTAATTTGTTCCTAACAAGTTGTTGTGATTGTGGAATTTTATAATATGATTTAAATAATGCTGATTAGCCAAGTAAGAGTATTTGATAAGTAGTATGGCCTTAATGGTTTCTCTGTGATAGCTTGGATAACCGTCTGAATAAGAAACGACTAATGATATCAAAACGATTGAAAGTGAATAAGTATATGATTATTGTTCTTTTCATGATCACTTTAATTAAGACACTAATACTTAAAGTGAAAGACCTCGAGATCGGGAATGGTAACTCTTTAGGGGTGTAACACCCCCAAATTTACTACTGAAAAATTTCGTTTAAATCAAAAGGTTTAGCGGAAGCGAGAGAATTAAAACCGTAAACTTGGGGGTATTACCGCCACACTTAGTACTAGATCGATTCATTCCTACCGTTCCGGTACTAAGTAATAAGGCTAAATCCGATCATCAATAAGTACGAAGTATCATAAAACACAAGACGACATTTAGCATAAATCGTCAATAAGATATAAGTCAAACAGAAGTTTGAATATGATTTAGGATTACAACCCCATAATACTTTTTCTTTAAAAACGGGAAACGTAATACAAAATATAGCTAACAAAACAATCCCCAAAAAGGATCAGTATCCGGATCGCCGACTCACTCAAGTCAAGCCTTCCACCCAAAATAGTAACCAATCAAACCTGCATAGGAGGTCTGCTCCCCACCATTGGTGGATCATCACAAGACCCATTCAATCAAGGTAGTATCAGTACGGATCCAATACTGAGTAAGGGCGCAGGTGCGCTAAGGCCAAGCATACAATCATACCACATAGCACACATAGCACAATCATATAAGTAACATGCGATAACACACAAGATAAGGCCTGAGCACTTTCCGGTGACTTATTCTTTATCCTCGTTAATAATATGTCCATTTCACACATATTCTTTAATAATCCATGTGAGTGTGGGAACCCCACTATTATAGCCGGTGGACCGGAAAGTGTACACTCAATGCAGAACGCTCCGGACCACTATTATTTGCCGGTGGACCAGTCTCCAGGGTAGAACGCTCCTGGCCACTATTATTTGCCGGTAGACCGGTATGGCCCTGACTCACATGATGTTTCACTGTAAGTACTTAGTGTATTTTCCATGACTTATTCTTTATTCTCATTAATAGCACGTTCAATCCACACATATTCTTTAATAGTCCATGTAAGTGCGGGAACCCCACTATTATAGCCGGTGGACCGGAAAGTATACACTCAGGGCAGAACGCTCCTGACCACTATTATTTGCCGGTGGACCGGTCTCCAGGGCAAAATGCTCCTGGCCACTATTATTTGTCGGTGGACCGGTCTGGCCCCGACTCACATGATGTTCCGCTGTAAGTACTTAGTGTATTTCCCATGGTTTAACTTACTTACTTTGGTTTGTCGAGCACGAAATCCCCCACTATTATAGCCGGTGGACCGGAAAGTATACACTTAGGGCAGAACGCTCCTGACCACTATTATTTGCCGGTGGACCGGTCTCCAGGGCACCCCGGCTCCTGGCCACTATTATTTGCCGGTGGACCGGTCTAGGCTCGGCTCAACAATCTTTCACTTTACATGATTAGTGTCTTATTCGTGTCTTATTAGATATCATTCCACCCTTGACATGCATGTCATCGATGTTCTACTACCGTTCTCTCAAAAGGGCCCGTCCCATATTTTGAGACTCGTACCTCTTCTCACACCCGACATCTATTCCCCGTAGACTTAGGCATAGTGGCATATAGTAAGGCACAATCTCCAAGAATATAGGCCATCCCAATACATATGATGTCGACTCCGCATGTCCTCATCTCTCTAGGGTCCCTCCTCGGAGACCCTAATCAGACCTATGTGGCCCAACTCTTTCTTACTTACCCAAACGTTACTTTATTCTCTATCTCGCACCTCATTCTTTTATTAGGAAATTCCCCAAATGTGTTACTTTATCTCCCAAGTTCACGTGTGACCGACAAAACCCTATTAGGCCACTCAAAACCCTATTTGACCACGCCAACCCTAGTTGGCCGCACCAAACCCTAGCACTTTACTTCTCCAACAAGTAACCTCCCTCTTTCACCCCAAATCTCTTCTCTCATTTAGGAACCCCTGTTCATCCTTTATATAAGTGCGTTCTCACTCTCAACCCCATACTCCACCATGCAAACCCTAGTACCACCCTACAAACATTAATACCGCCACACAAACCACAACCACCATGCAAACCCTAATACCACCATAAGCCATTAATACCACCATGCAATCATCAATACCACCATACAAACATTAATGCCACCACACAAACCATAACACCACCATGCAAACCCTAATACCACCATAAGCCATTAATACCACCATGCAATCATTAATACCACCATACAAACATTAATGGCACCACACAACCCATAACACCACCATGCAAACCCTAATACCACCATGAAATCACTAATACCACCATACAAACATTAAGACTCCCATGCATGGTTCCCAACTCTCATTTATTTCGGACATTCCTCCCACTTAAATATTCTCTCATAGATCATGAGGTACTTAGGTCAACCTCATATCCCCCTTAGTGGTCTCACTTGCCATTTATTTCCAATCATCCTTATATTCCCAACTCATATTACCATTTACCCTAACATGCATGTCCTAGAGGGCCATAACATAATACATCATAAACAACATACATATAAATGTCATGCTCATGCCACGGAAGCACATACAACATACCTCAATCTCCAAGTTGCGCTACACATAAGACAAGTTATCCACAAATCATATAATACATGGCATAGCATGGCATACACAACATTCAACACATCCATGTCACACATAGCACAAGGCCATTAGCTTCGTCCTTACCTAAGGCGACGCCAGGCTTGGAGTACGCTCCTCTAACTCCTTAGGGCTTTGGTCGGGGTTACCTATAAAAGGGAAAATGCCAAGTATTAGTTTCCCTTATAATTACTATCAATCCTCATTCTAGTTTAAGGTTAGGGTTTTTTATTACTAAAAAGGGTTTTATACAAAAACTAGGGTTTTTACCTTAGAATTAGTATACTAAATATTAGTAGTCAAAATATGTTTATTTTTAATACCTATTGTTACACTTATATTATTAGACCCGTTAGCCCTATTCTTATAATAATAGTGTTCACTAGTCATAGTAAAATAGTGATAATAATAATAATAATAATAATAATAATAATAATAATAATAATAATAATAATAATAAGACTACTAATAGTGACACTTATGTTTCAATTAATAGAACTCTAGCGTTTTTAAGATTTAAGTCTAACAATGGTGTTAGGTTTGAAAGAATAATATTATAAGGTCACAATATTACAAGTAAACTATTCCTAAGGTGTGATAATGATAATAGTAATAATACTAATAATGATGATAATAATAGTAATAATAACCATAATAACCCTAGCAATAATAATAACAATAACAATAACCCAGTATGGTTAAGTATCAATAATAATAACCTTAGTAAGGTAATAGAAATAATAATGATAAAATGTTAATACTAATAACAATAAGACCAAAGTTAAGTATAATACCAGTTAGGGTTTAAAAGGGATGTTAGTAGTAGTAAGAAAATAAGAACATTAATGATGGAGACCATAATAATGATAATATTGCTAATAATAATATTATTAATAATAATGAAAGAAATAATAATAATAATAATAATAATAATAATAATAATAATAATAATAATATTGGTAGAAAATAGTAGTAGTTATATAAAAGGGGTATTAGGGTTTGGATGAGTGGAGAACCACCTAGGGTCGGTGGTGGTCCGGCGGTGGCGCGTGGCGGCGACAGCGGCAGTGGTGGAGGAGGAAGAGAAGGGAAAAGATCAAGGTGGGGGATGGATGGCAGGAGGAAAAGAGAAGTTTGAGGTGGGGGAGAAGCAGCAGGTGAAGGGGAGTGGAGTGAGGGTGGTGGCGTGGCAAGGGGTGGCGGCGCGCGGCGGCGACGGCGGCGGCCGAGGGTGGTGGAGAGAGGTGGAAGATGAGGGAGGAAGGAGGAGAGGGAGGCAGGGGAAGATGGAGGTATGGGAAGGTAGAGGGAGGTCTGCTGGGCATTTTGGAGGGTGGAGGAGGCTCTGGTGGCGGTGGAAGGCGGCGCAAGGGGCGGCGGCGACTGGAAGAGGGGGTTTTTCAGTAGGGAGTTTCGCACGGCTATGGCGGCACGTGCGGGGCAGGGTGGAGGGCGGCGATGGTTTGGTTTTGTCAAGGAAGGTGCATGGGTGTTTTTGGTGGCCAGCGATGGCGGCGGCGGTGGAAGCTTCGTCTGATTTTCAGGCGACAGAGAGGAAGAGTTTCGGGGTAATTTTTGCAGCACAAGTTATGGTTGTCGAAGGGGGGTATTTATAGGCAATTGCGGGGAGAAAACGACGAAGGAGGAGAGGACACGCCAGGTCACGGCAGTACGCCGTCCGGCGGCGATCGGGCAGGCCTGCAGATTCTCTCTCAGCAGGTTCTGGCTCGGTTTGGGTGAGAAAGGAAAGGAGGCAGGGCCTGGGCGGTGCAGGACGGTAGGCTGGGACAAATCAGGAAAGAAAGGGACGGGAAAAAGGACGAGAAGAACGGTCGGACTATGGCGTTGTCGGCGTTGCAGCGGCACGGTGGTCACAGGCACAAGGAAGAAGACGACAGCGGGGTAGGTTGGACCGACGGTCCAGGGAAGAAAAGAAAGGGGAGAAACCGACCGGTCGGCAACGGTTATAACGTTCCTAATCTCGACGCATCGTTTCATTGTTTAGAAGGTCGAAACGCAGCGTCGTGTCGTTGGCTGGCAACGGTTATAAGGCTCATTAATCGCGACGCGACGCTTCAGCGGATTGAAAGGCAAAAAGTTGCGTCGCACTCGGGCGTTGGCCAGCGAATGACGCTGGGCCGCAGGGGAGGGAGAAAGGAAAAGAAGAGAAGGGCTGGGTGTTGGGCGGCCTGTACGCGAGACGGGGGAGGGGAGGAGGATTTGGGCCGGTGGGCTGGCCCAGCCGGGGGGGAGAGGAAGAGAAAAAAAAAAGAAAGAGGAGGGAGAAAAAAGGAAGAAAAGGGAAAATAAGAAAATAAATAGGATGGAAAAATAATTAAAATAACTTATGGGGGAAATTGGGGTATTTTTGGGTTATTTAGAATATTAATATTTATAAAATATGAAATAAGTTCATTTTTGCTTATTTTAGACTATTTTAGATAAATTCCCTTAACCTCCATGCTAATTAGGAAAAATACCCAAATTTTCTTCTAATTAAATTCTTTATTATTATTTTCCTCTTAATCTACCTTAATTAACTCTCTACATTTTAATAATGAATTTATATAATTAATTTTCCTAATAATTCCTTATTTGGCCATAATTTCGAAAATTAGGATTTTGGGATATTACAAGGGGTCTCTACCCTAAAGACGTGGTTTAGTCCACGATTATTCTAGTATTTGTTGGTGTGCCTTTTTGCCCCAGCCAAGCCCTATATCTTACTCTATCTAGCTCTACGGACCTAGTTAGTGGGGTATGCAAACTTATGGATAGGTGTCCTTGTCGGTAGGGTACTGAGTAGCTTTATGCACCAGTACGACCAGGGTACCTTTGCGTCCCTGGGTTCGTGGTTGAAGGACACTGAGTGGCTTGTATGCACCGGTACGACCGATGTACCTTTGTGTCCCGGGTTCTTGATCTCTCGTCCGAGGCAAAAATAATAATCATGAAAGTGAAAGATTAATGAGCCAGGCCTAGTTGGCTTATGATAATGGGTACCGATCCACCGGTTATAATAATGGCCTAGGAGCGTGTTACCCTGGCAAGTGATTATGAGTACCGATCCACCAGATATAATAGTGGCCCAAGAGCGTGTTGCCCTGGATGATGTTGATATATATATTCCGATCCACTAGCTAAAATAGTGGGGGTCCCGAATTCAATAAAACCAGTTATGTATGTGAATAAAGTTATGGAAAAATACTAATAACTTATAGTGGAACACCATGTGAGTCGTGGCCGGACCGGTCCACTGGCAAATTATAGTGGCCAGGAGCGTTTTGCCTTGGAGACCAATCCATAGGCATATAATAGTGGTTAGGTGCATTCTGGGCTATAAGTGATCGATCCACCGGCTATAATAGTGGGGTTCTCGCACTCACATGGATATAAAATATGAGATTGGTTGAATGATGATGGAATAATGGCTTAAGGCCCGAATGTATTGATTTTACACTATGACATTGCTTAAGGCCTAAATGTATAGATCGTACGTTGTAACTTCTTGTTATGTAACAGACTTGTTATATACGTGAATGTTATGTATGCACCTATCATTACATATGTATATAGCTTGCATTATGTGTTGCATTGTGGGCCTGTTTTTAAGTATGGTATTAAAGGGTTACTCAATACCATAGTACTGAAGGGATCCCTTTATGGGGCCCCTGCCTATTCAATGGGCAGTGCCCCTCGCAGGTCTTTTCAAGTGTTACTCAAGTGGGCAAAGGGAAAGAGAGTAAGGAATTTTCCGGTACCGTTAGGGTTTTTCTCTCTTTCTCTTTTAAATTCCTGGTTTTAATGTTAACATTGTTAAAGTAACCACCACCAGTGGATTCTATTCCTATAAATGATTTGATGCGCTACTCTGATTTAAAAATGGATTGTAAATTGTGTTTTATGCTTTTAGCCTTAGCACTTAGTACTAGAATAGTAGGAGTGAACCGGTTTGGTACTAAGTGTGGCGGTAATATCCCTAAGATTCATGAATTTATAATTTGCTTCCACTAACTCTTTCAAATAAAATGAAATTTTTCAATAGTGACTTTTGGGGGTGTTACAATAATAATCCAAGTTAATGGATTTACAATTAATTCCCATCAGCTAAAATATGATAGCTAATCAAGGTTACCAAGGGTTGAGCAATCCACATTCCAACTAACCCAATAATTATGGGTCGGGTGGCAGATTACACAGCCAACTTAATCCCCATTAGCCAAATATGACGGCGAATGCATCACATGGGATTTTTCTACAAATTAATATAACATAATTTATGTAACAACTCCCGGCAACAGCTATAGCAATCACCTTGATCCATTCCCATGTTTTGAATTAATTTCCTAAAAAATCACACAATAAGAAAAGTAATTATAGGTACAACATAATCTATAACAATTAATAGAATTATTTAAATACAAATTTTGGAGATATATATCAGTACTGATGGACTGGTTTACATAAACGATTAACTAGTGCACTTGGGAAATTAACATTCTTGTTCTTGCGCAAACTAATCGACTAGTTTGCTTACAATTTTTGATCTATTTCTAATTTTGATTTAAATTTACCTCTAATGATTATGAAAAATCCTTATTTGAGTCCAATTATGCTAATAAGCATATTTTAATAATCTGGGATTTTTTACATTATTTAGATCATTACATAATTTTAATTAGCCAAATTATCCCAAAAATGCACTTTTGGAGGCAAGCTCCACCTTTTCTTCTCCCTCACCTCTCCCTCACTCCTTTGGTAGATGGGGTTGCAAAATTGACATTGTGCACCATTCCTTAAATGCCAACCCACTACTATGCCCATTCTAACTACATTCAATCCCCCACCATCCCATTAAGTTAGCCCTCTCTTCTTACCTTGCCCATACTCAACCTCACAAGTCTCATTCCCCCCTTCTATTGAGAATGTTGACCAGCATTACCTCTCTACTCCTCATTCCTTGTCTATTCTCATTCCTCACTTATGTTCTTTCTCTCTTCTCCCTTCTCCTTGTGAAAATTTTCCTAAGTGTTCAGCATCCTTCCATTTTTCCCTCTTCTTCTCTCTACCGAGGAAAAATAAAGGCTCTCACTATATTTCTCCTTTGATTGTGCAATCATTGTGTTCCTTTATCTTCTTCTAATCTTAGTTTTATTTCTCTCTTTCTTTCCTTGGGTAAGGAAGAATTAAGGTTGAGAAGGGTTTAAGATTTCAACTCTCCCTTTGACACCCTATTTTTAAGTCAAAGGTGGTGCTCTATGTCTTTCTTCTTCTTCTAATTTTCTTAGGTTTTAATAAAGTTTTGAAGAATATTTTTAATGCTTTTTACTTTATTCTCTTATGAATCAAATTTATACGATATAAGCCATTCAGTAAGAGTTTTATGCTAGAAGAATTACTTTAAGATAAGGCATTCTTATCTTTAACATAATTAAGTTTATGTAGCATGTTGGGGTTCCATGTATTAGTGCTTATATGAATATAATCTATTTGTGATCCATGTTATAATTATCTTGTATAATTCTTCCCAAGTTAATGTTGTTGGAATTCTATGATTTTAAGCATAAAAATTGGTTGTTGCACATGATTTATATGTATATTATCTTGTATCCATGTGATTCTATATGTGTAACATGTATTTTTATGTATGTTTAAACATAGAATCATGCTAGGATTAATATGGTAAAGTATGGTAAAATTTGGTGTGTGTTTTATAAGTTTGGGTAGTGTTTTACCTAGACCAGTTGGATGGTTTGGAGTTTTAGGTCAGTTGGTCACGATATTGGTCAATTCTTATGATGAACCAATTGACTGGTTTCAATGAACAATCGATCAATTGGTCAAACCTATCAATTGTGTCCCTGTAAACTAAATTTGTTGGTCTCTACTTAGAGCCATTGACCGGTTGGACCAAACTAATTGATTGGTTATTATGACCAATAAATCAGTTGGTCAAACCCATCGGTTGGTTTCTCTACAAGATAAAATGGGTTAATCTTTGCTTAGACCCATCAACTGATTGTAACAAACTAGTCGACTGATTCACATGAATATTTGATCTATGAGACTAACCAATTAACAGGTTCTCCCATGTTGTTTTAGTTTAGGTCTGGTGCAACTAGACTAGTCGACTAGTCTGAAGGATCGATCGACTTGTCCTACTGGAAACCTCCTAGTTTGTTATAATCTGATGTGTTTATCTTAGGCCTTTTGTGTTGATACTTCCATGTTATTACACCATTTTAATTATGATTGAACTGATTTAATATGAACCACCTTGATGGTATTTGAGACTTGATTTTTAGTTAAGTTTGGTGTTATCTCTAAATATCCAATTGGTGGATTTTATGCCTTGTGATTGAGTTCGGTGCTCACTTTAAATATCCAAATGTTGACTAATGCCTTATGATATGTTTGGTGTTATTACTTGGAAACACCCAATTTGGTTGAATAATAAAATTTAATGGTGTTTGGTGTTATCACTTAGAAACACCTAATTTGGTTAAGTATGGACTTTTTGTGATTTTTGATATCAATAATAATATAAATTAATGGTTTAAGATTTTGTTTGGGACTTTTTCTCCAGCTGTCAGGGTAGCTGTTGGAGTTAGTTGGTGGGTCATCCTTGGTATATTTTTCACTCGATACTTATTTCCTTCACTATCAGGTTACAATCTGTAGGGGGTATGCATATATCTTTGAGGTATAGGAATATACCATAGTAGGTCAGCATGATATTGGTGTATAACTTAGTTGGGTGAGGTATCCTAGTAAAAGCCTGTTGTACTTTGTATTTTCCATTACTTAGATGGATGTGGTATCCCAACTTCTTAGACCTCATGGTGGAGACATTCAATGTGTGATGGGTGAGGTATCCTAGTACAATACCCTTTGGTGTACTTTGACCACGTGTGATGGATATGGTTTCTCTATTTGTGGTAGGTGCACTTGTTGTGTGGTGGGTTGAGTATCCCTGAAAAAATCCCCTTTGATATATCATGACCTTGTGTAATGGGTGTGGTATCCCATTGTGATTATTTGTGTTGCCATAACTTTAGTTCATTATAGAGAACTAGCTATGGTCGAACGAACTATCTTACTAACCAAATATTGTGTGGTCACTAAAGGAGAAATTCTAATATGGTTTATATTTTATGAATTGTATGTATTATTGTATTTCTATACCTCTATGATTTCCATGCAAGTATGCCATGTTGTTCTTTATTTGTATCAATATGATATCGCCATGATGTCATGTGACTTTAATATGTTGCATGAGCCCTACCATGTTTTAGGTAGTATGCTTTACCAATACTTTACCGTACTAATACTGCACTTGTGTGGTCACTGTAATGATTCCACTTTGGGTTCGAGGAGTAGAGAACGATTTATAGGGTTACTACTCTCAGTTAGAGTATGTTGAGGGTGATGGCGTGGGTCATTAGCAAGCCATTTCTTGGGGTTGGAGGTTTATGATTGTGCCTAAGTGTTAGGCTAACCAATTATTAGTATTTTTCCCACTAAGTTAGGATATTTTTTTATTTCTAGTTATTTAAAATCTTGGCTCAATTTTCTGTATTTGATTTTGTATAACTATCAAGTTCATTTGATCTATAATGTAGTCATAGTTGTTATTATGTTGTATTGGCATACTAATACCATGATCATACGTTCCTTTGTTCCTTATTCCTAAAACGAACCCCAAATGGAGTTTAGTAACAATCACACAATAATCACAAAAACACAACCGAACAGGAAAAAGGGATAGGGTAATCGGGACTGCCCGATCTAAATCCTCGAAGCCAAGAACAACAAGGCTGCCGAAAACTGACAAGAAACGATGCAAAATCGTAGGAATTAAACAGATAGCTTTATTTCCTATACTGAAATCGAGTCGAGAAAGTTCCCCTTTTACATCAAGATAGAAGCTTTATATAGGGCAACAACTAGCCAGGGTTGATGGGAGCCAAACGTTGGGTAACGGTCGAGAAGGTGGAGCGGGCAGAGTGGATTAATGGTGGATAATCCCCATTGATGGTGGTCGATGAAGAAGGCGGGATTAGAGGAAGGGGACAACCAGGGAAGCGCTGCGTTTGGTCGAGAAGTGAAGGCGTTTTGACCGAACGGGATTGAGAAAGAAGGCAGGGTTTAAGGCTGTTGGTGCGGGTGCGTATGGGCCTCGGTGTCCACTTTGTTTGGGCTGAAGTTATGGCAATTTATTTGGGCTGAGGTTATGGTAGGATTAAAGGTTGATGTGGGGGATTTGAAGGTGGTTTAATGATGGATTAGGCAAATCCCAACTTAACTAGTTGCTTAATACCCTTATTACAAGATAAAACTAAATAAACAAAACAAAAATAATAATAATAGTAGAACTTGCTAATTGGGCGATAATGCCATTATTTTTGCTAATAATTTAAAACTTGAATATTTCTTCTCAGCAACAGAATCTCGTTTCTTGATAGCAACAGTCTTGGATCTTCTTCCCCGCTTTCTTGGTTAATTTTGCTTGATTATCCTGCAAAATAAGAATATAAAGATAATCAATTATTTTTAGAGGATTATTTATGTTGTGCTTGGTAAGGGTGCTGAGAGTATTTGGGGTTTCATCAGTTCCATTTTCCCTTACATCAGGCTTAGGTTAGGTGATGATCACACCTCTCTAATGGTTGACGTAGTGGTAACATTTTCCAATTTTGTATTTTAAATGCTTCTGCATTGTCATAAAAATAAAATTTTCAAGTTCAAAAATTTGGAGTTTTACAATCAGCATATTATATTTTTCTAGAAAAACTCTATTGTTCTATTTTCTCTAACTTGAGCTAGGGCCTCTACCTTTATCTACTTCATAAAAAATCCAACAGGAACGGTAATGAATATAATTTAACAAATACCTGCACTGAATACGTTATTTTAGGAAACAACACATAAATATATTATCCTAATTAATTACAGTAATTCTAAGTACCAACATTATTGGGACTAAGTGATCCAAAAATAATGGTGCCCTAGATGGTAAATTACCATGGACTTAAAATAAGTTGGATGTCTAAAGTAAGAATCTTTTGCACCAAGGTAAAATTTTGTCATGCCTGGTATTGCTATACGATTACCTTAGTATCCTAGTATAAGGTCTTACAGTAATATGCCTAGCGCAAAGCCTTAACTGAGAGGGACTTGGCAGCTTGATGCAAGCCACATATACCAGCATGAAATTTTTCTAATATTCCTTGTCCCTTTGATCAAGGTAAACATTTAAGCACTGTCACGATTTGTGAATGTTTATATAACTCCCCATCATTGAATAAATATGTCACAACCCTTCTTTTTAGCTCAAATTCTTTATTTTTTATCTACCGGTGTAATTCTCTCTTTTAAGTAATCTATTAGTCCTCTTATCCATTTTTCCAATGATAATATTTCTACAATCTAAATTTTTTTCTTAGGCTTTATTTGTGTCCATGAACCTTGCTATCATGTACATTATTTTATTTGTCCTTATCGATGAAGAGGTACCAGCTGAGGCTTATCTAGCTAGTGCATTAGCCACTAAATTAGCCGCCCACAATATTTGAGCAATTTCAGCAAGTGAAAAGTGTTTTGTCATTTCAATCAACTTCCCTCACTAAGTTTGCATACTAGGCTCTCTAACCTCATATCATTCATTGCATTATCAAACAACTAATGGATAAGATGTCGCATTGATGAGATGGTATTCATCTCATCAGATGATTCCCCCTAAGTTAATGGATAGCCATTCAATATAGAAGGAAAGTAGATTTGGTGAGGGCATAACAAGTGGGTGACATACTTTATTGGACATTTTTCAATTATAGTAAGTGATATGAATAATAATAACATTATTTTACATGCATTTGTAGGTTGATGTCTTGCCATTTGATTAAATGTGTGGATGAAACATCCTGAGTCAATGTAATAAGGTGGCTTGCACTTCATGGATATTATGGAGTCATACATGCTAGACTGAGTCGCCTAATAGTTTAGCTACCCCTAACTCATCTTGATTCCTCCTATTTTACTAGTACAGGGATTTGGTCATATTGTAAACGTAAAGAAATATACGACATATTACTCTAGTTATGCATCATTGTAGAATGCCTAGCTATACCATCGACTAGACTTTAGCTCCCAATCGCACCACTCAACATATCAACATAATACATTAGCTCACTACCTTCCTTACTTCCAACCTCATACCCACCTAATAGTCCATCGTGTACTAGTACACTAAGGATTGAGTAATGCTCCAGAAATCAAGACTAAAGTAAAGATTAACTATGAACTAATCTGTGGCCACCACTATTTGTTTAAAGAAGAAAAGAAGTCTAGAATTCATAAGCCCAATGGTTTTGATAGGGTGAAGGAGGTCTACTTTGTAGTGGGCGAGCTTAGACTCTCCTCTAGTAAAGAGAATGAGGCCAATTACCCCTTATAGATGATGATTTTGATGATAGTAGATTTTTTTCTTATATTTTGATTTTGAATGTGTAATGAATGTTATGACTTTATTTTTGCCAATGTGTTTGTCTATTAATTTTAAATTCTAATGGATATTCATCAATAAGTACATAAAGTTCTTCTACAAAATAATTAATAGAGATCCAAAGTCATCATGTTACAACAAATAATCAACCAAAGTCACCCCTTAATAAGCTCTAATGCCCATTCCATTCTGATGCAAATGAATGGGATCACGATATGACTCATACCATCTAAAAAGAAAACTTGGATCAACATATTTGTACTACTAGTTAGATACAAATCTTAACATTGTGTTTTCCATCAAAAATAACTACAAGCATATAAATTATCATAGTATGAGTGTAATTAATATATAGCATAATGAAAACTATATATAATATTAGTATGAGCCATAGACATACCGATATATAGTGTGACAAATTATCGACACTTAATATGTCAATAATATGTTCAGGTTATTGGATGTTAGTGAAACGCCACAAAAATTCTAATTTTAAGAATTATACAAGGTTTTATTATAAAAATTAATTAAATAAATTATTTTTATTAAAATAAAAGGAAATTAATTAGGGCAGATCAAGAAGAAATTTATAAATATTTTAATAAGGAAGAAATTTGGGTATTTCAGCTAATTAAGGATTTTTATTTTGAAAACTAATTAAATAAATTATTTTAATTAAATAAGAGGGAATAAATAGGGCCAAATTAATAAAAATGTTATAAATAATTTAATTGGAGAAAATTAGAGTGATTTGCTAATTAAAATGGAATTTATGGAGAAAAAAAACTTTCAAAAATCCTAAATTAGCCTAAAAAGGGATTTAAATATTATTTTATTTAAATATTATTATTTTTAAATATTCCAAATATTCAAATTAATTTAATTGACCCTAACCCACATATTTTCTTTTTCCCTTTTTCCTTTTCTTTCTTTCTTTTCCTTCCTTTTCCTTTTCTTTCTTTCTTTTCCTTCCTTTTTCTTTTCTTTTCTTTCTTTTTCTTCCCTTTTTCTACTCTTCCCCCCCACCCGATTGGGCCTACCTTCCCGCGGCCCAATCCTTCTTTTCCTTTCTTCCTGTTTCGGCGCTGCCCAAGAGCAAAATGCCACTCTTTCTTCCTTTTTCCACCGAAATGCAGCGTTTGATTTAAATGCTCCCTCACCGCCCAATCGGTCTGGTTTTTCCTCTTCTTTTCCTTTCTTACAGATCGCCCGGTCCACGCACCCCACTCTCCTTCTTCTCCCTCAGCCATTCGTACTTACCATTTACGTCAACCTAAAACCATCTGAGAATCACGCTGCTAGCCATACCCATTTGACCGGTCGTTTCTCCCTTCTTTTCCCCGTTGTTTCGCCGGTCACGCTAACCCAACCAACTTTCTCCCTCTTCTTGTGCAGTTCCTCCTTTTCATGCACATCTCCTTGCCACGAATTTGAATTTCACCGGCCAACCATCGCTACTAGTGACCCTAACCCTACCTACCCTATTCCCATGCCGACCCACAGAACCCTACCCTCTCATCTAAGATCTATAAATACCCCTCATTAGCTCGATCTCGGGACTTTTTCCCGCAACCCAACAAAATCCCTCTTGTGCACCACCGCAACTTCAAACGCCCTTTCCTCCACTATCGCCCAACTACGCCACCTTCTTTGCCTACCTAGTTCTTCCCTGCACCACCCTCTAACTAACTATGCCACCCTTCTCCCTGAATTCTTCCGGCACGAGTCACCTCAACCATGCAAAGTTACCTCCTCGAGCAACCCTTTCTCCACCCCTGCCACCCTTCGTTCCAACATCCACCACCACTTCCGCCGCTACTACTACTCCATTCACCCCCCAAATTGTACTACATACCCTCCTCTATCTCCCCCATACTTTCCTTTTCCTCTTCCTCCCTCACCTCATCTCTTTCTCTTCTTCTTCCCCATTTAGCCACCGCTCTTGCTGCTGTGCGCCGCCACCCACATTCTACTCCTCTCCCTATAGGCGGTCTCAAACACCCCTACATCCATCTTCATTCTCCCTATCTTTTTCTCAGCCCTCAACTTTTCCCTTTTCTCCTCTTTTTCCATCCACAGCCACCATCACTGTGCACCACCGCCGATGCCGCCTATCACCATTAGCCTAAGGTGGAACCCTAAACCCTCTCAACCATTTTTCCTTATTTAATTAAGTTTATTTTATTTTAGTTCAATTTTAGCCTATTATTTGATTATTATTATTATTATTATTATTATTATTATTATTATTATTAGGTTCAAAATTATTCTTAATATTTCTTATAAGGGATGAGACCCTATTTAGCTTATTAGATTATTAGTATTAGTATTATTAATATTATTAGTATATTATGAGTTTTTATTTTATTTATTATTGTTATTATTATTATCATTATCACCAATTATTTTTTATTATTATTATTATTATTATTATTATTTATCAAGAGGGTTGAAGCCCTAATTTATTTGTTTAATTCGAATACCATTATTATTATTATTATTGTTATCATTATTATTATTATAAGTAATATGTATTATTATTATTACTGCTAATAATATTCTTACTATTTCGAAGTAGGGTCGAAAACCCTATTTTATTTTACTCTAGGTTTATGTTGTTATTAATATTATTGTTGTTGTTGTTGTTGTTGTTGTTGTTCTTGTTCTTGTTCTTGTTGTTGTTATCATTATTATTATTGTTATTGTTATTTTGTGATTTCTATTATTATTTCATTATTATTATTATTATTATTACTATTTTTATTAATAATGTTCTAAAGTTATTATTAGCATTTTTTTGGTGAAGGGTTGAAGCCTTTATTCCACCATTTATTTTGAATCATATTATTATTATTACTATTTTTGGTATGATTATTGTTATTATTATTATTATTATTACTATTATTAATATTATCATTGTTATTATTTTTAGTATCTTTATTATTATTATTTTTAGTATCATCATTATCATTATTATTAGGATAAAGTCTTCAACCTTATATTATCAACTTTTACAATATTACTATTATTATTATACCTTTAGCAAAATTAGTAATTAGTTAATGTCATTATTATTAATATGTTATTATTTTATTAAAAACCTAGTCTTAGAATAAATTAATAAGTAATAGTACTTTTGGTAGGAAGGAATCTAATTTTAGTTTTTCCTTCATATAGGTGAGACCAGTCAAAGCTTAAGGAGGCATAGAAGCGTGCTCCAAGACTGGCGTCATTTTAGGTAAGGGTATAACTAAGGCCTTATGTGTGTTGATGTGCATTATATGCTTTATATGTGTTGTATCTTATGCTTATCATTATAATTATTTCGTATGTGGTATGACTTGGAGTTAAAGTATATTTCTGTGTTATTATATGGCATGTGTACTATATGTATGTGATGAAATTTTGTGGAATGTGACATAATGTGTTGTGACCCTTTAATACATGCATGTGAGGATGCTTAATATGGTATTGTGTGGGGGAAAAGGATGAAAAAGGAGAATGGGGAAAGAAGTTGACCAATGGGAGCAAGATGACAAAATAGGAATAAGTTGACCAATGTGAGTAAGTTGACCAAAGGGAAATAAGTTGACCAAGGGATGTGAGTTGACCTAAATATTTTAATGATACATGAATGGATGAATAAAAAAGGGGGTTTAAATAAAATAAAAGAGTAAGAGAATATATGGTTGTGCATGGGAGAGTCTACGACTTTGCATGGGAGAATCTAAGGTTTCGTATAGGAGAAGCTATAATGCTACATGGGAGAATCTAATATATGACTTTGTATGGGGGAATCGAACCTAAGGTTTTTTATGGATTGAATCTAGGGTTTGGTATGGATGAATCTTGGGTTTTGCATGGCAGATTCTATAGTGTTGCATAAGAAGATCTAATCTAGGATTTTGTATGGATTGAATCTAGAGTTTGGTATGGATAAATCTTGGGTTTTGCATGAAGGAATCTAAGGTTTTCATGGAGGAATCTAGGGTGTTGTATGGAGGAATCTAGGGTTTTCTATGGAGGAATCTAGGGTTTTGTATGGATGAATCTAGGGTTTTGCATGGAGGAATCTAGGGTTTGTATGGAGGAATCTAGGATTTTGTATGGATGGAGCTAGGGTTTGCATGGAGGAATCTAAGGTTTTGGATGGAGGAATCTAGGGTTTTGTATGGATGGATCTAGGCTTTGCATGGTTGAATCTAGGGTTTCACGTAGGAGTTTTAGGGTTTTGCATGAAAAGTTCAAAAGGTTGCATGGAATGCGTAAAGTTTGCATGGGAGTGAAATTTACGTATAAAAAGTTGATTTGGGGTGTGAGGAAGGTAATGTAAGTGTTGTTTGGGTGTTTGAACACTTTGGATGAAAAATAGTACGTGGAGCAATATAAGGGTACGTAAGAGACCGAGCTAGGGTTTGGTGTGGACAATTAGGGTTTGGTGTGGCTACTTAGGGTTTTTGTGGTAGCACGTGTACTTGCTGATTAAAGTGTAATGATGAGGGTGGAATTTATGAGTTGTGATGTCTGGATTGTTAAAAATGATTTAGGTTGTGCGAGGTGGAGTAGGATGGGCCACTTAGGCCTAAATTAGGGTTTCTAGGGGAAACCCTAGGGCAAGAAAGTAAGTGGACTTAGAGGTGTGTAGTAGTGGGCCTTCACCCACATATTTCGATGTTAGAGTTCTAGTGTGAGTTTCAGCATAGAGGAAAGGTTGTTGGGTAATTTAGGAGGAGTAGGGTTCTCATAATATGATACGGGTCAATTTGAGGATAAGTGTAAAGGGAGTGATTCATGCATGTCTAGGGTAAAGTTTCTGAATAAAACACCAAAATACATCAATCATTTAAAGTGGAAGATTGTTGAGCCAGGCCCAGACCGATCCACGGGCAAATAATAGTGGTTAGGGCATGATGTCCTATATGTGACTGATCTGCCAACAAATAATAGTGGTCAAGCTTTGTACCAATGCGTTTCCGGTCCACCAGCTATAATAATGGGGGATTCCATACTCAAAAAAACTGAATGTATTTGTGCTAAGACATGGGAAAGACACTAAGTACTTACAGTGGAACACCATGAGAGTTGGGGCCAGACCAGTCTACTGGCAAATAATAGTGGTTAAGAGCTTTATGCCCTGTATGTTTCGGGTTCACCGACAATAATAGTGGTCAAGAGCTATGTGCCCTGTATGTATCCAGTCCACCGGCTATAATAGTGGGGTTTCCGTACTCGCATGGACTTGATAAAGAGCATGGTGTGGAATGAGTATCCATAAGAGATTAATTAAGTAATTAATCTGAACTGGAAATGGGTCTTTATGCATCTACCCGAATGATTGTACGATATTATGTTTCCATGATGGTCTTTATGTTCTTTGTATTATTCTACATGGTTTTATGTGATTTTATGTGTTGGCCTTAGTGCATCGGTTACCTTGTTCAATACGTAGCGTATGGATTACTCTTTTCATGGGTGCTGCTCATTGCCACAAGTAGTAGGCCCTTCTGACTTGTGCAGGTGGGCAAGGCATCAAGCAGGGTTGAGTGTTAAGCTTGTGATTGGCTCAAAGTTTGAGAGTGTCGTGGCCTAATTCACTCTTCATATGATTTTATTTCATTATGTTATTTCTTTGGTATCGTATTGATGCTTTTCGATTTATTACCTTATAGTCAGTATTTTAAATGAACCTTTTATTAATTGCAAGATTAATCGCTCCGAGGAATTTAATTTTGCACTCTGATTTATATGTTATAATCTTTCTAATTCTTTTTATGAACTATTGGTTTAAGTTTGAAAATAATCCTTTTTAGCCTTAGCACTTGGTACTGGAACAGTCAGAGTGAACCGGTCTGGTACTAAGTGTGGTGGTAACATCCCCAAAATTCATGAGTTTTGATTTAACTACTTCCGTTTTTTTTTAAATAGTGAATTTTGGGGTGTTACAATTAGATGGACCTCTATGTGGTAAACATGTAATTGACCCTAAATGACTAAAGCAAACAAGTAACCCACATTTTTCATTATGGAAAAGAGAAATATAAAGTCATGTTCTTGCCACCATTTCTCCATTGGAGTCATTCCCCTCTAATGTATTAGGTGTTGCGTGTTTTTAACAACAGGATATATAAAAGCATGCTCATATAATCCTTAATGAGTCACGAATTCCCTATATATAGTAGTCTAACATTTTACCACTCTTCTTCACTACCTGGGAGTTCCAATGCAATTGGTCTAAACCCATAGTTCCTATCATTTACAACATCACACCATGATTCCACCCATTAGAGCATCGCTACCTTAATATCATAGAACCAAGAATCATGGTTGAGTCAACAAGTTTTCTCAGTACTATGTGTAATATCCCGTCCTAAAATCTTCCAAAAATATATTTAAAAATTATGTTGATATAAAATAAATTGGTATTGATTTTGAAATAGGTTTAAAACTTCAGTAAAAATATAAATTTTAGGTGTACAAGTTAACTAGTTTCCCAAATCAATCAACCAATATGCTCAAAAACTAACATTTATAGGGTTTAGCGTTCAGGGTTCATGGTTTAGGGTTCAAGGTTTAGGTTTTAGGGTTTAGGGTTCGGGTTTATGGTTTATGGCTTATGGTTTAAGGTTCAGGGTTCAAGGTTTAGGTTTTAGGGTTTAGGGTTTGTGTTTACATTATTTAGATGATTATAAGATTTCATTTAGCTAAAATTTCCCCCAAAAGTGAATTTTGGGGCACTTTCTCATCTTCTCACCGCCTCCCTTGCTTTTTTTCTTCTTTGGTAGCCATAGGTCCGTGTTTGAGTTCCTACCTCTTCACTAACCTATATACCCTTTGCCATCAATATGTATGCACTCTAATCCCCTCACTTTCATCATACATTTTCTTATACCTTGGTTCTCAACACTTAACCCTAAAAATCACCTCTCTCTTCTCTTCTTCTCTAATTTTCAAGAATAAGGAGGTTAGGGAACATCTCACCTAATACATTTGACAACTTCCTCCAACACTTTCACCTTCTTTAGGATCTTTTCTTTAGAAAACTAAAGCTTGTCTCTTGTTTTCTCTTCTATGGTTAATTATCTTCCTCACTTCTCTTGATCTTATCTTATTTCTTCCATATTTCTCTTAATCAAGAAAGGATTGATGTTTTGATAAAGGTTGAACGTCTTCATTGTCCCTCTTTGAATTCATTTCTTAAAAGAAAAAAGGTGAGATTTGCTTATTTTCTTCTTCCTCTTCTTCTTTTGATAGTTTATTTTTAATGGATTTTTAGAGATTAATGTTAATTGTTATTCTTAATTATCTTAATAAATCAAGCGTCTTTGTAGAAATCCATCAAATTAAGAGTATTTTTGTGCTAGAAAAATTACTTGGAGTTAAGACATTCTTATGCCTAATATGATTAAGGTCTTATGTTTTTTTTAGTGGTTTCATGTTCTTGGTATGGTTCTATGATGTATATGTGTAATTGAGTTCTTGGATTCAATCATGTAGTAATGTTTTCACCTCTAATGTTTTAGAGCATGTTTCGAGTATTTTTCATATCATGCATGAGTTTAGTGAATTGAACCATAATCCTGTCAAGTATCAACTAATACCATGTTTTTATGGAAGTTGATATGAGGACTATATGTCTTTATGTGTTTTATGACATAGAAGCATGCTATGATTAATTTGGGATAAATTTGATGAGTTTATATTATGAGTGGATCGTAGGTCTTGGTATTATTTTTCCCAAACTAATCGACTTATTGATATACCGATTGACTAGTTGTATGAATAGTTTCATTGTTTAGTAGCCATGGTTGCATTCAAAGTTGATTAGTTTGATGAAATGGTTGGCTGGTCTCTATGAGAAATCAATCAATTTGCCAAACCTATTGACTAGTTGTTTGTGAAAAAGAGCTATTTTGGCCTCTACTTAATAACATAAATTGGTCTGACAAAACCAATCGACTAGTTTTATGAATAGTTGATTGGTTGGACCTACCATTTGACGGATTTCACTGTGTGTTATATTTTCCTTAGGTTTGGTATGACTAGACCAATCAATAGGTCATTGCAATTGATCGATAGATTCCGCTTGAGTTTCCCATAGTTGTTTATTATCTGATGATATTTCTTTAGGGCTTCTACCTTAACTTTCCCATATAATTACAACCTTTAAATCATGATTTCAACCATGCTTTAAAAAATTAAAGAAAAATAAAATTGATTAATATTGTGGTATCTTATATGGTTAAGTTTAGTGTCGCCTCTAAACACCTAATTTAGTACCTTACATGTGTTGGTTAATGTTTGGGGTTGGCACTTAAAACACCCAATTGGTTTAATCTATGGAAATTTCAAGGCCTTCCCAATATGCATACTTAGAGTTTGGCTATCTTTTATACCCTCTAACCTAAATGTCTAAATATAGTGGATGTTGAAAATCTTTGAGAAAAAACCCTTGGCATTAGTGTTAGCCTGGTGTGTGAGGTAGATCCAAAATTGATTGTATATCACTTAGCTAGGTGGCCAAGTGTGCCAGATGTTCAAGACTCCTGAGAAAGCTCCTTGGCACTAGCGTGTAGTGATGGTGGGAGTTTTACTCCTATATTTGTCCCACTATTGGATATAAATAATGGTTTAGTTCTATGGAAATGTACTTTGGGTGAGGCATAACCAAAATTTAGCTTATACCCCCTTACTTAGGCATCCAAGCGTGGTAAATGTTGAAGATCCTTAAGAAAAAATCCTCAGCACTAGTGTGTAGTAGTGGTGGGAGTTGAAATCCTATGCTAATCCCATCATGGATATTTATAGTACGTGGTTTTACTCTTAGATCTTGTTTTAGAACTCATGAACAAATGGTTGTGTGTATTTTATATTCCTTACTATGTCATGTGTGCTATCTTTCTAAAAATGTTGTATACCATAATATTGTGTTACCTAAATGTGTAGCATGAGCGCTTACCATGCTTAGGTATTTCATTTACTAGTACTTCACCGTACTAATATTATAATTGTATGGTCACTATAATTATCTAAATTTTGTTCTAGGGAGCAGAGAATGATTTGTAGGGTTATGACTATCAGCTAGAATACATTAAGATGATGACATGGATTAGTAACTAGCCATTCCTTAGGGATCAAATTTTATATTTCTATTGGTTAATAATTATCCTAACCGGATAGATGTGTTTTGCCAATTATGTGAGGATATTTTTATTGTTTTTAGTTATTTAAACTCTTAGCTTTAGTTATTGTACTTTTATTTTGTAATTCTCTCTCTTATTTATGTTATTCTCATTTTTGTCATTACTATCGTATTGTTAGAGTATGCACTCTTTTCTTCATCATCCCATTTTGTCTTGTATTAGGCATATATTTGGTAATGATCACACATCTCTTATGAGTGATGTGCCAATAACATATTCCAATTTTATTCTTATTGATAATTACACATTTTCTTCAAAAACAAAATTTTTAGTTCAAAATTTTTGGGTGTTACACTATGTCTCCCTCTACTATTTCTTATTTGATTCAATCTACCAAGGGAAGAGTGACTTATGCTAGGAGATGAAAGACCACATCCTTAATCTGGATTAACCTCTCCATATAAGTGATTCCAAATAAGCATGATATGTGTGTTATTACTCTAATGGTTCCCTCATTATAGTACTACTAGGAGTATCTTTATTTTGTTTCTAATTCTACAAAACTTGTCACAATGGGTTCTAGAATCTCATCAATAAGAATACAATAGTATCATAGATGTGATGGTGAATACTTGAGCATCGCATGTACCGTAGAAATAATATTAGAAGCAAATAGATATATTAATAGATCAACAATTGAATCATCAAAAGCAAATAACACTCCCAAATTTATGAACAGAAAAATTTTGTTTATAGAGTTAAGCACATATCCTACAACAATAAAAATAAAGGGTGTTACTACCACACTTGGTACAAGTCTGGTTACCCTTACCATTTTCATACCAAATGCTAAGGCTAAAATCATTAATCCACTTAAATTTAATACATGATTACAAGAAACAAAATAGAGGAGATAAAAGATAAGTATTATGCTTTACAAAAGCAATATCAAATATTTATAAAATTTAAGAGAGATAATATAATAACATATAGGCAGCCACATACAACCAAAATCAATATACCAAAAGACATTGGATAGCCCTAGGCTCTCAAATTGAACTACCAACTTTCAACTAAACTCAGAAGCTAACCTACAAAGACCACTACCCAATGAATAGATAGGGGGCCACAAAAGAAACCCTTCAGTACAATAGTATGAAATGACCCTTTATACTAAACCCAAATAAAAAACTAGCATAAAACACATGCAATGCATCACAATAATGCATGGTATAAAACATTGAAATTGGGCATGCATCAATTGATATACAAGGATCATTCCTATATTACATACAACCAAGGTCATATACTATTCATACTCATTCATATGGAATTAACTAAAACTTATCAATGAAACATCCAAGAGATGTTATTTACATTATAATTAGAAGCAACATCAACCCAAGAACAGGATAATAACCACATGCCACATACCTCATCATTAATCCCAACAAATCTCATAACATAGGTAGACTCACAAGCATAGATCAATAACTACTCATCGCATCACAGGAGGCACAAGGGTAGCTACCAAAACACAAGCAAGTACAAAGGTTGCTACCAAAACATAGGTAGGCACAAAGACTACTACTAAAGCTTAGATAGGCACAAAGGCTACTATCGAACCATAGGTAGGCACAAATGCTACTACCGATCTACAGGTACGAACAAAGACTATTACCAAACCACAAGTAGGCACAAAAGTTACTACTGAACCACAAGTAAGCACAAATGATACTGCCAACCAATCCAATAATCCATCAATCATTTCCATTTGTATTTACTCAAGGGGAGCTCAATCAACCTAGAGACATAAAGGTACTGTAGTCATACCAACTCACCAAGGCAACATAGTATCCTATCGACTATCAACCCAATGATGCAAATATACCCCGATCGCATAGGTACACGAAGGTAACATAGTATCCTACCGACAAGGACACCATAAGTATGTATACCCCCTATTAGTCCGCAAAACATAACAGAGTAAAATATAGGGCCTGGCTGGGGCACTAAGGCACACCACTATAAATCTAAAATCAACCGTGGGCTAAACCACGTCTTTAGGATAGTGACCCCTAAAGAACTACCATTCTCAATCTTGATGTATTTCACTTTAAATAAAAGTATTTTATTGAGGTAACCATAAAATTCCATAAAAATCATATTGATACAATTTCCATACTTTAACCATTTTACTCACTTCTAATTATTTCGAGATAATCATAATCAAGATCATTACAAGGTTAATTATAAAAGTATAGTAAGGTCATACTAGTAGGGATGTAAACCGGGGGGTTCAGGGCGGGTATCCCCATACCCGTACCCGATACCCAATAAGTATATTATACCCGAATCCATATCCGTACCCGAATGGATATCCATTAATATATCCATATCCGTATCCGTCGGATATCCGTTACTCGACGGATAATCCGTTACCCATTTAAATTATCCAATGGATATTACCCGATGGATAATCTGTTACCTGTTTAAATTATCCAATGGATATTACCCGAGGGATAAATCTGATACCCGTTTGAATTTTTACTTAACCTATCATATACTATATATGATATATAAAATCTATAATTTCAATCAAACAACCTATTATTTAAAGATCTAATTTTGAACTTGCTCCAACAAGTTTAAATTTTCAACCTGCTCCAACAAATCCATATTATCAATATCACCATTCACCAATTTATCAAACAATAAAGCAATCAACAATAATACAAGTCTAGTTTAAAAACACCATAGCCAATAATGTTTGTTTATACAAATACTTCCACTAATAAAACTGAAATCAATGCATGTGAAACATAATAATATAACTTTGATTAGCTAAAAATAGCATAGAGAAGCTGTTCGTTTTGAGCTCCAAAAATTCCATATCACCATTCACCAATTTGTCTTTCCATCTTCAACCTTCATATCTTTTGGCTTATGCATTCATCTAAAAAAACATAAATAAATTAAATAATTAAGTGTAATCAAATATTTTAATCACTAATAATATTTATGACAAGTTTTACCTCATGCTCACCAACATCTGAGTCGGATTCTTCATTTTTCAAGGTAAACCTATGATAAGTTGAGTTCGCAGTACCATCATTATCTAACAAAAATTAAAAAAAATTAGAACATTAGAATTAAACAAATATAATAATAGATATATTATAATTATTTAAACATAAAATATATAAATTTAAATATTACCTTCATTCCTTATAGTAGCCCAAAGTCAATCTCTACAACACATTAATGCTTCTAGAGTTTTTGGGTGTAATCGGTTGCGATGAGGACTTACAAATCTCCCACTTGTGCTAAAAGCCGACTCAGAAGCAACTGTAGAAATAGGGATGGCAAATACATCTCTGGTCATTTGTTGTAAAATTGGATACTTAGTATTCGTCTTCCACCATGATAACAATAATTCGGGGTCACTTTAGTTTTTTATGGCATCTTTTTGGTTTTTATATGTTAGGTGACTTCTCATTGCAGCTTATTGGTTATAATAATATAATTGTTCTAGTTTACTTGGTATATCTCTCTCTCTCGTCCTTTGTTTGAGAAATAATGTTGTAGGTTTCTATTTATTGCTGCTAGTATTTATCTTGTGTATAATGAGGTAGTTGTATATAGAATTCAATGGGAAGTTTGTCGCAACTCTATCATCCTCCTATTGCTGCTCTAGTCAGATTTTTTTTTGTACCGGTTTTAATCCCATATTTCTCATTTAATTTGTTCTTGTACCACTATTAGTTGACCCCGAATAAATTTAAGTCACAATCTAAGGGAATGATTTCCCAATAAATTAGATGTTTGAACACTAGGCCCATACTTGTTTGGGTATAGGTTTAGCATGTTATTAATAGCTCACTTTCTATGGAGAAAGAGTAATTTTAGCTCTGTTATTGGGAGAGGTTTAGAGAGAGAAAATAGAGGGAGATAATCATGTATTATAGATAATCATGTATTATAGTAGTTTCAGTTCTGTTAGTTGCAAACAACCTTGATAGGTAGCTACGTTTTTTCATTTGCCTCTGTGCAATGTTGGTTGCATATCGACTATGGAGAGTGAGGCAGGAGGGAAAACCAAGTTTTTAATGCCTATGGAAGTGCTCAAGGTTCATACTTGAAGGAAAATAAATCATGGGTTTGTATTTGGAAGAGCTTTGTACATTACAGGCAGTCTGATAATTTGGGGTTGTCGGCAAATGTAACTAGTGGCTAGGAGGTATTGTATGGACTTTGGACAAACTAAGCAGGCCACCAAAACATACTGAAAAGACTTATGGCTATGATCAAGTCACAACTCACAAGAAAATGTAGCATTGGAGCCACAGATCCAAGCAGAACTTGAACTGGAAATGGATGCAACTAAGAATTAGAAATATGATGAAATATCTATAAATGCCTCAAATAATCATATCCTATTATCAGGTGAAGTAAAATGGGCCGGTTCTTCCTGTCTTTCACGAAAATCATAACACATTGCTTGTAGTTTGTGTATAAATTAGATAGTTTGACTGTGTATGAAACTTCTATAAAGAATAAAGAAATGAAACCATCCTTAACATCTCATGTGACTTCTTCATGAAACCAGATATCTATTATTTCCTTCCTTACACTTACCCATCAAACATGCACACAGCACACGTCAAAATATGAACAAACAGAGAGCAACACCGATGTATATACATGTACACATCAAAATATGAATAAACAGAGAGCAACTCTGATGTATATACATGCAAAAATCAAACAAAATACATGCATGCACACATCATAATATTCACTTCTCCCAATAAACTATACTCGAGTCAAAGACTTATAGAAGCATTATCCTGATTCCTGAAACGCAACTGATTGAAAACAATGTACCCCCAAACCACAATGAATTTGTTTCGAGTCGAAGTAAGAAAATTGACACAAAAACATTGAGAAAATTGGAAGAAAGAGATTAACCTGAAACAAAGCTCCACGACGAGTCAACAAAGAGTATGCAGTGATATCAAATTATCAATCAAGCATTATCTTAGATTGAAAACAAATCAAATAAGATCAAACTTAAAATATAACTGAATAAAAAATGAAGCTAATGAGAAGAAGAGAAGCTGCAAATCGAAAGAAAATCACCTAATTTTAGATGACAAGACAAGATTGAGAACTGCAAGAATCGCGCACGCATCCAAGAACGAAGAAGAGAAGCTGACCAAGACAAGATTTTGAAAAAAAAACGTTGTGTGACTCGTCGAAGGAAGCCTGAAGCAGAAGTGCGTACGGCGTGTCGAGCGATTGACTGGTGTGTGGCGTTCGGTTAACTGCCGAAGGAAGAAGATGGGCTAGATGGCGAGATGCTCAGTCTCAGATGCAGGGCAGGCTGGGCAGCGGCGGTAGCCGAAACTCAAGTCGAACAAGAACAGCAACAGCGCAGCGGAATAGCCAAACAGGTTACAGGCGGGGCGGCGAAATGGAATTGGAATCCCTATTCCCTATTCCCTGTTTCGGTGTTTTGGTTTGGCAGATAGATAGGTTAATAAGTTACTTGAATTTTATTTTTAATTATACAAATTTAATTGTTTAATTTAAATTTAATCGAGTTACTAGAGTATTAGAATTTTAACTTAATTACTATTATAACCTTAATGAATATATTGAATATGTTATATATATGAGGGGCAAAAGGTAATTTTATATCGGGTTTTATCCGGCAGGTATTAAAATGGATATGGATGCGGGTGCGGATATGGATATGGAGACCCATTACCCACATCCGTACCCGAACCCGATGGATTTTTTTTCTCCATACCCGTACCCGTATCCGTTTATCCATATCCGTTTATATATCCGTTGGGTTTTATCCGTCGGATATCGGGTAAAATCCATTCCGTTTACATCCCTACATACTAGGCACAATTATTTACTTTTGGGCGCATTATGCTAAAAATGACCAAAATGCCCCTAAGACACAAATCACCACATTAACATACTCTTCAATAAATCTATTTATTTATTAAGTTACTATAAAAGGCTAAAACATAATATTTAAACCATTTTTTCATGCAAATAAATTATTAGATAAGTCAAATGACCAATTTGCGCTTATTCAAGTTTTACATATAAAACCCTAACCTGTGTATCTATAAATCCAATGTCACGTAATTCCATACTTAACAACATATAATATATATTAGTCATGCTTCTCATCTTAAAAATCATAATAAATGTAAAATTACCAAATCACCTTTAGGGCACACATCCATGGTTATTATTTCATAAATAGATTTAAGCATACGCATCCTATCATTTTTTATGTACATGTCATGCATAATCACGAAGGATTATTTTTATCATACTTTTGTCCTTAAAAAATTTTACATATGATAGCATGCTCTTTTTATAGATTTTCAAGATATAACAAATAATAAATTATTATAATTTAACAAACCATGCTTAACATATTTTAATACAAAAACCCTAATATGTTATCATGTAAAATATTTTAGATTATAAGTTATTTGAATTCTAGCAAAAACGTAAAAATAGCAGTATCCTACTAAATACCACGAGATCACACCAATCAAATTTTATACCTAAAAATAATATCAAAATACAAAATTATTATTTAACAAATAAAATAATAACTACAATAATAAAATATATGTTTTTCTAAAATTACCAAAAATTCCCTTACATATGAACAATGGATACCAAAAAATTTTAAAATGAAACTCAACACATGTTGTATGCGTAGCTTGAGCCATGTGCACACAAGAGAGGAGGGCTAGAACTGTAACACCCCCAAAATTCACTCCTAATTTTTTTTTGAAAGAATAAAGCAGAAACTAAAATATAATTTGGGGAATGTTACCACCACATTTAACAAAAGATAAATGTCCAACATCTATCTCATGCTAGATGCAAGGCTGAAACATGTCAAATAAAATTTTAAACAACATCTATGTCAAGAGGATAAACTCCCACAAAGAGATATCCACAGGCAAATGGCAAATGAACAATTTCACTAAGTAAAATCATCACTGAATAAATCAGCGAAACTTGTGAAATAAACCTGAATTTTAAAAGCGTATCAGAGTATGAGAAATTAAAAGTCAATTACAACACCCTTAAAATTTTAAATACAACATCTAAAAACTTCCAAAAATAAATACAGACAATAAAGACGAATCCCGAGGGATCAAACTCTGGATTGCCTACTCTCTCAAGCCAAGTCTTCCACCCAAAAATAATAATTGATCTTAAACCTGCACCAGATGTCTGCTCCCCACCATCAGTGGATCATTATATGACCCATTCAACCAAGGTAGCATCGGTATAAGTCCAGTATTGAGTAAATCAAGACTACCTAACTCATGGAAGGAAACATGATATACATAAGATATGGTAATCTCTAGCTTACAATACTAATGCTCAATTGTACATATGATAAATACACCATGCCACTCATACAATAATTCATGCTCAATTATACATGTGATACATACACCATTCTACTCATATAATAAATCATGCTAAATTATACGAATATTACATACAATAAAACATAGGGTCATCAATTCATGCTTATGAGTACATGATTAGACATGATGGAACATAGGATACCAACGTACAAGAAATTATGATAGCATGCAATGTAACACCAATCCAACAATCTAATAATAATTATTATTACATTCAATTATATTTATTTACTATGAGTTCAGGGATCCCACTATTATTAACCAGTGGAACGGTTTGAAACAACTCTAAGGGATAATATACCTGGGCCACTATTATCATTCGATGGAATGGATCCTACACCTCTCAGGAGCAAAATGGTCCTGAGCCACTATTCTTAATTGGTGGAATGGTTTGAATCACCACTCAGGGACAACACACCTGAGCCACTATTATCGTTTGGTGGAATGAACCCTTAAATACCTCGGCCCAACTAACTTGATCTTTCACTTTAAATTATTTGTATCTTATTCAAGAATTTAACCAATTATAAATCAAGCCCACATAACATCACCTAGCTCACTTCCATCAACATAATGATTTTCCATTATTATATCAATTTTAAGTGGCATTAAAGCCAAGCGACATTAAAGCCAAACCACCCAAGTGGCATTAAAGTCAAATAAATTCAAGTGGCACTAAGGCCAAATAATTCCATGACATAAAGATACAGCATAAAGTATCATATAATTTCAATCCAATCTCAATCATTCACATACTCAAACACATACAATATTCAAGAGTCATACTAACATGCATTAGCATTAAAGATATAACTCATATATACATAAAATTACCACACAGAACACAGCATACGCTTGACATGATTAAATAATCAATAAGCATACTCATACTTCAAGCAAACATACATCTAGATTCTGCCATAAGTTAAGGTAAGTAATGACTTACCTAAATCCCAAGCTAGCAAAGCAAATTAAGAAAGAGAGAGAGTTATCGAGAGGTCGACAATCCACGAGAGAGTTTTCTAGATCACTGATAGAAATCGAAACTAGGTTCAAAACCATCTTATCGAACAATAATTCTATTATTATAATTAAATAAATATAAACGGACACAAACGATCTTTCTTGGAAAACATGTCCAAAATCTAAAACTCAAGAGCATAGCTCTATTAAGATTTAAGATTAAATATTACTCAAATCAAGTTAAATGCATATTGCTTGGAGCATTTCAAATAGATTTAGAAAGTCAGGAAAATAATAATAGATTATAAGTTATTTTATCGAAAATGATTTACTAGTTAGGTTTTACAGCCCAAAAGACAAACCAACCATTTGTAGATAACCAAATCTAACCCCATAAGATAAAAACATAATTCAAATGATTTAAAAACCAAAGTTGGAAATCGATTAGATAAAAGATGCATAGCATAATCAATTTTATAAAACCATATCTGACAAATCAGGGTGTTTAATGCTCGAGCTACGAACTGAAAAATTGACTTTTCTTATGTAAAATTGATAGCTTAAGAGTGTGATTAAACTAATTTTAAATAAATTTAGATAATCAATTTCAACAAAATAATCTTCCAATTAGCCAATTCAAGATGATCCGTTTTCAAAATTAGGATTTTAAAGCCCACGATAAAAACTCAGATAATTCAAATCAATTAATTCCAATTAAAGGTAGTAGAATGCAATTAGGATCATTTCAACAATTTCTATAAATTTAACTTTAGAAAAACAATTATACAAAAGATTAATTTCGTAATTTCACTTGAAATCTAGGGTTTTAGGCCCGGAAATATAATTCGGTTGAATTCTATTAATTTATTTAAATTGAATGTTTAAAAATGCAATTAGACATATTTTATAACATATCATATAATCAATTGCTTTAAACCAATAGAAGAAATGCCCAATTTAGCATAATCAGGGTTTTTGAGCCTAGAACACAAATTCGATCAATTCTTGCTAGAATATATAAATTGATGGTTCAGAATTATAATTAAAAGTATTCTAATGCAAATTACATAATCAATTGAATAAAATAACCCGATTACACAATCCAATTTTGACCCACAAGAGTTTTAACCTAAAAATACAATTCCAATCAATTTCATACAATTTTTCCAAATCAACATTTGCGATATGAAATTAAATACATTTCAAAGGATATATAAAATCAATTGAGTGAAACAACTCAATTATGCAACCCAATTTCATTATACACAGATTTTGACCTAGAAATCCAATTTCAATTAATTCCGCATAAATTTCTCAAATTGACTGTTCCGACATGAAATTATATATATTTTAAAATGTATTGTATAATCAATTTACCCAAAATAGCTAAATTAGGCGATTCCAAAAAATTCAAGGATAATCCGACCAAAAATCTAATTTCCAGAATTCCAACATAAACCATACAATTAATCTATCCAAATCAATCTTACAACACATATATACATAACCAAACAATCAATTTAGCTTATCATAAGCTAATTCATGCTCAATTAATCAAACCAAATGTTAGGGTTTTTAAAATCTTATACCAAACAAAACTAGCAAATTGGGACAAGTAGAGGCCGGAGAAGCTTCGTCGGAGGTCGAGGATAGCTCGCCGGCAGCCAGCGAGGCTCGCTGTGGCCAGAAGGCAGCGATGTAACCTGTGCAATTGCTGCTACTGTGCGCGACTGCTGTTGGTTTCTTTGACTACTGTGCGCGGTTGTTGCTGCTTTCGGCATCAACGGTGGTGGCAGTTGCAGTTGTGGCCAACGATGGCTAGAGGTCAGCTAGCATAAAGGAGTAAGGAGAAGGAGGTGAGGCTAGGTTTTGGGTGCAGAACAAGGAGCAGGTCAGGAATAAAGAAAGATAAGGGAAGGGAGAGAAGAAGAAAGAAAAGGAAAATGGAGATGGGTTGGGGGAACCGGTTTAGTTACAGGATTTCAGTTTTTTCTTTGCAAATACACTCAAAAACACATACCAAACATCTAAAAAAATTTGTTGGAAATTTAATCTAAAATTTACTTAATGAAAAATCATTTCGAAAAGATCTGAAGGATTAAAATTGATATAAGGGCTATATAAAGAACTTTGAAAGTATTTTTGGAAGAATTTATCAATGAACGTAAAAATTTATATTATTTACAAAAATAAATCATAAGACCTCAATATAATAGTTAAAAACATATAAGAAAATAATTAAATAAAATTCTAATAAACCAAGACTAATTACAATAATTTTAAAAATCATTTTTCGCAAACCAAAAAAGGTAAAATGGAAGAAAATTAATTTCAGAAAAAATTTTATAAATAAGCTCTAAAAATCTTTTTAATTTAAAACTTTCCGAAGATCTTAACGACTTTGGAAACAAATAAATTCAAAATTGGAAATATTTTCTACTAAAAAAATTATTAAAATAAATTTGACTATTTAAATGAAAATTCTATAATTTAAATAATATATTTTGGTAGGGAAATATAACTCCAAAATAAATTCATAATCACATGACGAAGTTATAATAAAAAATAAATCTAAAATATCAAAAAAAAATCAAAATATGAGAAAGAATGGAAATACGTATTTTTAAAAAAAAATCAAAATCATATGAATATAATAAAATCATAGTTGTAAATGAGTTTATTTAGAATGGTTCGCTACTACAATGATTAATTAAATCCAAATATGAAGTCAAAATCGACAATTAATCCATTAAATGAATCAAAATTAAAATATTTATATATATATATCAAATTACGCTAATAAAATCATTAAACTTAATAAAATTGGATTTTAAAAATACGGGGTATTATAAGAACTAGCTAGCTATGGGTTGGTGATGGCTGAGGTGGTTGTTAGTGTTAGTTGGTGGTCGATGGGGTAACGTGGTGATGGGATAGCATTAAAAGTTGGAGCTATGGTGGAGGGTGATGGTTGGTAGGCTTGGTTGTGGGCGATGGAGATGGTGGCCAGGAAGGGGATATAACTCGGTAGGGCAGTTAAAAGGGTGGTGATGGCATAGGTTAGTTGGGCTGGAATGATGGTTGCAAGGTGGGTGGTGTAGGATGAGAGTTGGTTGCAAGGAAGGGCATCAAAGGAGGGTGGTGGAAGTGCGACCCCATTACTTGGAAAATGTTTATAAAACCCTCAAAGATTATCATACACTAATTATTTTCCTCATTATCATAAAGTGACCAAAATACCCTCAATGATTATCATACCCATTACTTGGAAAATGATTATAAAACCCTCAAATATGAAGTCACATATAGGGCGTCATGCCCTAACAACTATTATAGTCGGTGGATCGGTCACATATAGGGTAAAAACCCTAACCATTATTCCTAACCGATGGATCGGCTGGACCCAGTTCAATAATCTTTCTCTTTAAATGATTAATGTCTTAAGTGTCTTATTCACAAATTTCACCCTTGACATGCATGACTAACTCCCTCTATGCTTATCTTATAAAAGCCCCGTCCCACATCATGAGACTCAAACACCTCCTAACTCAACCTTATATCCTTCCCTCCTTTCTTTAACTCACATTAGAGCCCATCTCCTATATATGTGGGTTAAGGCCTACTTTTATACACCTCACAGTCCACTCATTACCCTACTCTAGGGTTTTCCCTAGAAACCCTAATTTAGGCCTAAGTGGCCTATCTTACTCTATCTCACACGACCTAATTCTTTTTTCTTTATACTCCACTCATCACCACCCATAAACTCCACCCTCATTATCACACCTTCCTCACCAAGTACACGTACGACCACAAAAACCCTAAGTATCCACATCAACTCTAACCGGCCACACAAAACCCTAGATTGGTCTCCTATATACCTTTATACTGTACCACGTACTCTTTTTCATTCAAAGCATTCAAACACCCAAACAACACCTCCACCACCTTCCTCACACCTCAAATCAACTTTTCATACGTAATATTCATCCCCATGCAGACTTTACACACTCCATGCAACCCTTCAAACTTTTTCATGCAAATCCTAAAACTCCCACGTGTAACCCTAAATTCCCCAGGCAAATCCTATATTCCTCCATGCAAACCCTAGATTCCTCCTTGCAACCCTTAGATCAACTCCACCTCATTTCACTCCATATCAACATATTACCATAACCTAGCATGCATGTCATATGGGTCACATCATTACACATTAAAAACACAACTTATACATATTAAACACATACCATAGAATATCACAAGGACCTACCTCTACTTCAAGTCATGCTGCACATAAATCAATTATAACAACACACATAAATACATCATAAAACATGGCACATGACATACAAGGCATATAAAAACACATTACATACAAGCGGCCTTAGCTACACCCTTAACTAAAACAACATCAGTCTTGTAGCACACTCCTACGTCTCCTTAAGGCTTTAACTAGTCTCACCTATATAAGGGAAAACTAAAATTAGATTCCATCCTACCAAAATACTATTAATTACTAAATTATTCTAAGACTAGGTTTTTAATAAAATAATACCATATTAATAATAATGATAAGAATAATACTAAAAATACTAAAAAATATTAATACTATGATTCAAAATGGATGATGAAATAAGGGCTTCAACCCTTCACCAAAATAATGCTAATAATAACAATATCTCAATTTGATCAAAAATTATACAGTCAGTTGGTTTGTGAGTCGATAATGAAACATGGGTTGTTGTTCTCACATATTGAGTATAAAGGAGAGATCAAAGTCCATCACATGCTAATAATACTAAATATTGTGTGCAATGGCTTCACTATGGTGACTCCAATCACAAATTTTTCTTTGCTAAGGTGAAGGAAAGACAATGGAGGAAGTCAGTGGTTTTTCTTCTTGATTCTTCAGACAGGGAGATTAGGGGGGCCCAAAACATTCATGATGCTTTTATCTCCTATTTTAAGCGGCTACTGGGTAATGAGTCCATTATGTTAGGGGATTTGGATCAATATGTCATTGAGTATAGACTGGCATTGGATCAACAGGCATCTCTTATTGCACCAGTTTCAAAGGATGAAGTCAAAGATGTTGTGTTCTCTGTTAGAGATATTAAAGCTCCTGGGGTTGATGGTTATTCTACTGGGTTCTTTAAAAAGAGCTGGCACATTGTTGTAGATAAACTTCTTTAGGTTGTTAGAGAATTCTTTGCAATTGGTCTCTTGCCCAGGAAAGTAAATGTCACTTCCTTAACTCTTGTTCCAAAGAAGCCTAATGCACATAGGGTTACCGATTTTCGACCTATTGCTTGTTGTTGAAATGCCCCGAAAAATTCTAATCTAAAATATTATATTTAAATGAGGTTTTATCATAAAGATTAATTAAATTAATTATTTTAATTAAAATAAAAAGGAAATTAATTAGGGAAAATCAAGAATAAATTTATAAGTATTTTAATTAGGAGGAATTTGGGGTATTTTAGCTAATTAAATATTTTAATTTGGGAATTAATTAAATAAATGATTTTATTTAAAATAAGAATGAGAAAATAGTTTTAAATTAATATTATTTTTATAAATAATTTAATGGAAGAAAATTAGGGTGTTTTGCTAATTAAAATGGAATTTATGGAAAGTCTTTTAAAAATCCTAATTTAGCCTAAAAAGGGATTTAAATATTATTTTATTTAAATATTATTATTTTTAAATATTCTAAATATTCAGATTAATTTAATTGGCCCTAATCTAATTATTTTCCTCCTTTCCTTTTTCCCTTTTTCTTTTTCTTTCTTCCTTTTTCCTTTTCTTTTTCTTTCTTTTTCTTCTTTTTCTTTTTCCTCTTCTTCTCGCCGAACTGGGCCAGCTCGCGGCCCAGTTCCCTTTTTTCTTTTCTTCATCTTCTTCGGCACGGCCCAGCCCGCGCGGCGCCCTTCGTCGCCCTTCCAACGCTGCGTTTTGACTCTGTTTCCTCCGAAGCTCATCGTTTCATTTAAAACCTTACCTCGTCGCGCCCGACCGCCCGGTTCTCCCTTTTTCTTTTCTTTTCCCCGGCCGACCGGTCCGCCTCCCTTCTTTCTTCCTTCTTCCTCCTCCCTCCTCCGTCGACGACGCTGCAACAACGGACCCCGTCAATGGCTTCTCCGGCTACGGTGATTAATACCGTCCGTTTCTTGTCTCATTGCCTTCCTATTAACTCCAGGAATAAATTGGCATAATTTTCGTGCCTTAAATCTCGCCCGTTTCTTCTCCCCAACGTCTCGAAACCCCGAAGCCAACCAAACGTCAGCCGATCAATTACCGCCACCGGCCACCCAAATTATTGCAATTAAAACTTCCATGTCGACCTCCAGCTCCTCATTATCCATTCCAACATCTATAAATAGCCTTGTTATAGGAGTTTTTAGAGTTTTTTCTTCCCCGAAACCCTCGGTGAGAGCTGCCATCGTCGAGACTTTAGACGTCGTTTCCTCCGCCGATAGCCAACCTCCGTGCCACCTCCGTATTCCAAATTCTTCCCTGCAACACCCTCTAGTTAACTAAACTGTTTACACCTCTCGATTCTTCTTGTACGAGCCTCAATAACCATGCAAAGTTAGATGTTCGTTCTCGCCGGAATTTTGACCCCGAAGCCTTAAACCGCCTTCCACCGCCGTGCGCCGCCACCTTTGGCTGCACCACCACCATCATTTTGTCCCTCTACTCTTGGGCAACAATAAACACCTCTTATATCACCTCAATTCTCCCTATCTTTTTCCCAACATCCATCTTTCTCTTTGTTCTTCTATTTTTCCGGCCACCGTCGCCGCCGCCGTGAACCACCGCCGGTGCCACCTATCCCCACCAGCTTAAGGTTGAACCCTAGACCCTCTCAACCATTTTCCATATTATTATAAGCCTTGATTTAATTTATTTCAATTATTTGCATATAATTACCATTATTATTATTCTTAATATTTATATTCTTAATATGTTTTATTATTATTTGATGAGAAATTTTATTCTGAATTGTACTTGCAGGGTGGAGAGTGGTAATAAAACAATATTATTGTTAGTTTCGAATTTTAAGTTATTAATTGAATTATTATGGGATTATTATCATTCTTCTTCTTATTATTATTATTAATATTATAATTATTAGAATAATTATTATTAACATTTATTATTTATTCTGGAAAATCTTAGGCCCTAATTTTGTATTAACATTCGCACTTATTTATTTTAGTATTATTGTTTCTATTGTTCTTATAACTATTGATGATAATATTATCAGTATCTTTATTATTTTAATATTATTATATATGTTAGTAATTTTATTATTTATATTAAATAAGTGGTAAGTCATTAGTTATAAGTAGGGTCAAAACCCCACTTTAAATTTTAAAGTTTATTATTATTATTATTATTATTATTATTATTATTATTATTATTATTATTATTATTATTATTATTATTATTATTTATATTCTCATTGATAGTAATTTTATTAATTTTGATATTATTATATTAGTATCATTATTATTATTAGGGTAAAGTCTTTAACCCTACATTACCAAGGTTTATAATATCTCTATTATTTTTATGTCTTTAGCAAAGTTAGAATTTTGTTAAGGTTATTTTATTAGTATGTTATTATTTGGTCAAAGCCCTAAGGAGGCGTAGGAACGTGCTCCAAGACCGGTGTCGTTTCAGGTAAGGGGTGCTAAGGCCTTTTATGTGCTAATGTGCATTGTGTGATTCATATGCTATGCATTCTATGTTTATGATTATTAATTATGCCGTATATGCTATGACATGGAGTTGAAGTGTGTTTTCGTATGGCATGTGTAATATTTGTGTATGAACCTGTAAGACATGCATGTGAGGATGTTGATATGATTTTATGTGGGAGAAAGGATGAAAAAGGAGGATGGGGAAAGAAGTTGACTAAGGGAAGTGAGTTGACCTAATTTTATGAATTTATGAGGAATAATCTATTGCATAGTTTTATTTGGAAGAATGTAATCTATGATGTTATATGGGAGAATCAAATTATTATTTGTTTGGGAGAATCTAGTTTATGATTTTAATTGGGAGAATCTAACTTATGATTTGTCTGGTGAAATCCAATTTATGATTTGTTTTGGGGAATCCAATTAATCCAAATTATGGTTTTGCTTGGGAGATTCTAATTTATGATTTTATGTGGGAGAATCTAACTTATAGTCTTGTATGGGAGAATATAATTTGTGGTTATGAAAGGGGAGAATCTAATCAATTGTATTATATGGAAAAATCTTTGGGTTTTATATGATTTGAATCTTTGTGTTGGTATGGATTGAATTTAGGGTTTTGTGTGAATGAATCTTTGGGTTGTATATGGTTTGAATCTAGGGTTTGCTATGAATGAATCTTTGGGTTATGTGGATTGAATTTAGGGTTTTGTATGATGAGATTTTGGGTTTTACATAATGGTTAATGTTTGCATGGTTGAAATTAGGGTTTCACATGGAATTTTAGGGTTTGCATGAAAAAGGTTCGAAGGTTTGTATGGGGAGATTAATGTCTGCATGGGTATGAAATTTACGTGTGGAAAGTTAATTTGGGATGTAAGGAAGGTAATGTAAGTGTTGTTTGGGCGTTTGAGCACTTGGGATGAAAAATAGCACGTGGAGCAAATTAAGGGTACGGAGAAGATTGAATTAGGGTCTGGAATGATTAATTGTGGTTTGTTGTGGTTAATTAAGGTTTGGAATGGCTAATTATGGTTGTTATGGTTAAATAAGGTTTGGAGTGGTTAATTATGGTTTGTGGTGGTTGATTAGGGTTTGATGTGGCTGCTGAAGGTTTTTGTTGTAGCATGTGTGTTTGGTGATTAAGGTGTAATTATGAGAATGGAATCGATGATTTGTGATGTGTGGAGTGTTAAAATGATTTGGGTAATGTGAGGTGGAGTAAGAGGGGATGTTAAGGCCTAAATTAGGGTTTCGGGATAAAACCCTAGAGTGAGATGTGAAGTAGAATTGGAGGATAAGTGTAAAGGGAGTGATCCATGCATGTCTAGGGTTTGGTGGTAGCATATGTGTATGTGGTGATTAAAGATGATGATGAATATGGAATTGATGATTTATGATTCGTGCATGTCCATGGTGAAAGCCTTTGAATAAGAGATTTAAGACACTAATCTTTTAAAGTGGAAGATTATTGAGCCGAGTCCAAACCGATCCACCGGTCAGGAATAGTGGTTAGGACGCGTAGTCCTATGTGCGACCGATCCACCGGTTATAATAGTGGTTAGGACATGAGGTCCTATATGTGACCGGCCCACCAGTAATAATAGTGGGGTGACTCGAGCTCAATAAACACAAACCAGAATCAATAAAGCTCTTAAAAGATACTAATTACTTATAGTGGAACACCATGCGAGGATGAACCAAACCGATCCACCGGTTAGGAATAGTGGTTAGGGTTGCTACCCTATGTGTGACCGATCCACCGGTAATAATAGTGGTTAGGGCATGATGCTCTATTGTGACCGATCCACCGGTAATAATAGTGGTTAGGGCATGATGCTCTATTGTGACCGGCCCACCGGTTATAATAGTGGGGTGTTCCTCTGCTCGCATGGATTGATAAAAGGTATGGTGTGAATTGGATTCTGATAAGAGATTAATTAAATAATTAATCTGGATTATGATTGGACCTTTATGTATGTACCCAAATGATTGGTCGATATTATGACATGATGATGGTCTTTATGTCCTTTTATTATTATGCATGATTTTATGTGCTTATGTGTTGGCCTTAGTGCTTGGTTACCTTACTCAGTACGTAGCGTACTGATCACCCTTTTATGGGTGCTGCTCATTCCCACGAGTAGTATGCCTTCTGAATTTGTGCAGGTGGGCGAGATATTAGTTGGGGTTGAGTGTTGAGCGTGTTTGGCTCGAAGTTCGAGAGTGTTGTGGCCGTATTCATTCTTTACGCGATTTCATTCCTTTTGTTATTTCTTTGGTATAGTATTTACCATTTTCTGATTCATTACTCAATTGAGTATTTTAATGAACCTTTTATCGGTTATAAGTTTAACTCTCTTTTGGAAATGAATTACATTTCTTGATGCGTACTCTGATTTTGTTTTACAACTGTTTAATGCTCATTTGGAAATTAGATTGTATTGATTATTTCTTTTCTTAGCCTTAGCACTTGGTACTGGAATGGTCGGAGAGAACTGGTCTAGTACTAAGTGTGGCGGTAACATTTCCAGAATTCACGGGTTTTCAGTATTTCTAATTTAATTGCTTCCACTTTTAAAAAAAATTAGTGAATTTTGGGGTGTTACAGTTGTACCATGCTATATAAAACCATTTCCAAGATTATCATGCAGAGAATGTAGAATATTATGCCTACGATCATTGATACTTCACAGAATGCATTCATCAAAAGTAGAAGTGATGGGGAAAATATTCTTTTGGCTCATGAGTTGGTTAGGAAGTATAATGCCAGGGGGTATCTCTCCTAGGTGCATGCTAAAGATTGATCTTCAAAAAGCTTATGACATGGTAAATTGGAATTTTTTACAGAGTGTTTTAATTCTCTATGGATTCCCCCACCACTTTGTTAAATTAGTGATGGTATGTGTGACTACAGTGTCTTACTCTATGAGCTTAAATGGTGTGCTAACACCTCCTTTTCCTAGTAAGAGGGGTTTGAGACAAGGAGACCCACTATCTCCTTATCTGTTTGTGCTGGTCATGGACTATTTAAGTCGATGTTTAAAGAAGTTGTGGTTTGATCAAAGATTTCATGGCCATCCTTGATGCAAAGCACTGAAACTTATTAACATTAATTTTGTTGATGATCTGCTTCTATTTTGCAAGGGGGATCTTCAGAGTGTCTCATGTTTAATAGAAGTTTTTTTCTTAGTCCTCTACTTTGGCTAGTCCTACTTTAAATCCAATGAAGTGCAGTGTTTTATTTGGAGGTGTCTCTGAGCAAGTTATATCATCATTATTGCACAGATATGGTTCCCTATAGGCTCCTTCCCTATTACCTATTTGGGGCTTCCTTTATCTTCAGCAAGGATCTCTACATGTCATTTGCAGCCTCTTTTGGATAAAATCACTACTCATCTTAGGCATTGGAGCACAATTTATCTTTCCTACATTGGTTGGCGGTAACTCATTAAATTAGTTCTTTTTAGTATCCAAATGCATTTCAATCAGTTAATTTTATTACCAAAAAATTTTGCAGCACTTCATTAGTCTCTGCAGAAGCTTTCTTTGGTTTAGGAAGTTAAGTGTAAGAAAGTGTACCCTTGTTTCATGGGATCAACTATGTTACTCAACTAATGAAGGGGGTCTTAGCTTCCTAGATCTTGAGTTATGGAACACTTGTGCACTGGGGAAGCTGCTTTGGAACATTGTTGCTAAGAAGGATACTCTTTGGGTTAAGTGGGCGCATACCATTTACCTTAAGCATCATTCTTTGTAAGATTTTATTCCCACTGCTTATACATCATGGATATTTGAGAAAATTCTACATACTCGATCTCTTGTACAAACTTATGTGCTGAATTGTGTAGCTCAGAATATTGAATCTTTTAGTATTAAAGAGGCCTATGCCTTTACTCGCATCAAACATGAGAGGTAGAGATGGGCGAAAAAAGTTCGGAATTCTCTGTCTATTCCAAAGCTCAGGTTTCTAGCTTGGCTTGCTCTCAGGAACATAATACTCACCAAAGATAGACTCTTGGAGTTTGGTCTGGTTGTGGATGCATTGTATGGATTCTACCAGCAACACTTGGAGACCCGTGATCATCTTTTTTTTCTGTCTTTTCACTTCCATGTTTTGATGCAAGCTATTGTAGGGAGAAGTGATGAAATTTATAGCTAGGATCAAGAATTTAAGGCTTTAATGACTAGATCTAGATAGAACCCTATCAAAAAGCAAGTATTGGGGCTTTGTTTATTTCATACATTGCTGCTATTTGGCATGGGAGAAATCTTAGATTGTTTGAAAATTGTTCTCGACAAAACTCCACTATTTTATGAGCAATTATTATGAATGTATCTAGGAGAATGTTACATCCATGCATGCATGATAAATATGCTAGGTGGTTTTCACTACTTGATAGTATTGTAAATTAAGGCTTGGTTGTAATTCTTCCATTTTGATAGTAATAAAGCTTCTTACTTATCGAAAAAATAATAATAATAGAAATTATAAAATAATAATAACAATAATAATAATAATAATAATAATAATAATAACATAAACTTAGAGTAAAATGAAGTAGGGTTTTCAACCCTACTTCAAAATAGTAAGAATACTATTAGTAACAACAACAATAATAATACATATTACTTATAATAATAGTATTCAAACTAAACAAATAGAGTAGGGCTTCAGCCCTCTTGATAATTAGTGATATTATTATTATTATTATTATTATTATTAATGGTAATAATAATTAATAATAGTAATAGTAATAATAATAACTAATCATAATACTAATAATATTAATAATACTAATACTAATAATCTAAATAAATCCAATAGGGTATTGGCCCTAATAAGAAATAATACTAATAATAATATTGAACCTAATATTTATTATTAATACATAAAAAATACGAGTAATATCAACTAACTAAACCCTAGACGCTCTCTCATCTCTCCTCCTCCATGGCTCGCACGAGGAGTGCTTTGGCAACGGCCAAGAAGAAGAAGATGGCATTAGGGAGTTCAAGGTCTGGTGTTGAGAAGGTTGATACGGTGCATGCTAATCCAGAGACAGTCGAGAGTTCTGATCAGGTATTGTCACAAGAAGGGGAACTATGTAGTTTTCATGGAAACGACAACGTTGATCGCGATCCTATGAATAGGGTTAACGATTTGATACCAAGGGAGAATTTCGATCGTCTAGGACAGAATGATGGACTTATGATTGGTTCTAGTGGACCAAGTTCTCGAAGGAATTATGAAGACATAAGGGTTCAACAGGCGAATGGATCATTGGTTGATAAAACATCCAAGCAAGATTTGGTAGTTAGCAACATAATTCCTTCGAGGGGGGCTACCTTGAGTTATGTCCCTCCTGTGATGGTAGGGGATAAAATACAAGTTTCTCTGCAGAAGGATATGGTGGATAACAATTGTAAGGATTGGCAATGGGTGGTAGTTGTTTATGTGATTGAATTTCGACCCTCTTTGCCCCAAATGGTAGGATATGTAAAACAAAACTGGTCCTGTGTGAAGGAACCCAAGGTGTTGCTGCATGATCAAGGGTTTGTTTTTTTTTTTAAATTTGACACTAAAGAAGATAGATATTGGGTGCTCACCAAGCCTTATTGGTCCTTCTTTAACAGGTCTTTCATCCTAAAAGAGTGGCATAAGCGGTTTCAGTTTTCTAAAGAAAAATTCCAATTTATGCCATTATGGGTGAAGATTATGAATCTGCCTTTGGATTATTGGGATGTTGATTCTTTGAGCAGAATTGGGAGTGTAATAGGGATACCTCTCTTTTTGGAATGTCAAGGGGCTGAATAAGTCCTACAAACAAAAGGAATTAAAGCACTGGTTATCAGTGCATAAAATTTCTGTTGTAGGATTATTGGAGACTAGAGTTAAAAGTGCTAAAGCTAATGGTATTTGTGTAAAGCTTGGTAATCAATGGTACGGACTTGATAATTATGTTTCTCATTCCAATGGGAGAATTTGGTATCTTTGGGATAGAGGGATTTGGGATGTTCAGCTAATTTCATGCAATCAGCAAGTTTTGCATGTTTTTGTATCCGTTGTTCATTCCAGTGTGTCCTTCTTTGCTTCCATTGTTTATGGTTTTAATACTGGATACTAAAGACGATTTGTGCAGAACTTTTCTAAGATAGCCAGACCTTTGACTAATCTCTTGAAGAAGACTAAAAAGTTCCGGTGGGACGAGGCTTGTGAAGAGGCTTTCCGAGAACTGAAGAAGAGGTTGACCACTGCACCAGTGTTGACTTTACCCGAGGAGACCGAGGAGTTCGAAGTTTATAGCAATGCATCCAAGCATGGTTTAGGATGTGTGTTGATGTAGAAGGGTAAAGTGGTAGCTTATGCGTCACGATAGTTGAAGAAACATGAGCAGAATTATCCAGCGCATGATCTTGAGTTAGCTGCTGTTGTGTTCGCTTTGAAGATTTGGAGGCATTATCTTTATGGGGCGAGGTGTAAATTCTTTACAAATCACAAGAGTCTTAAGTATATCTTCACATAGAAGGAGCTCAACCTGAGGCAGAGAAGATGGTTGGAGCTGGTAAAGGATTATGACATCGAGTTGACCTACCATGAGGGTAAGGCCAACGTGGTTGCCGATGCTCTCAGTAGGAAGACTACACATTCTACGATATGTTGTGTGATTGCTGATCAAACAATAAGGGAATTAGCAAACCTAGAGATTGAGATGATTCAGTAGGGAGATCTCGAAACTCATATGAATGCCTTGACACTCACTCCAACTATATTTGAAGAGATCCGAGCAGGCCAGGTTGGAGATATCAAGTTGGAAAGGATTCGACAAAAGATGCAGGAAGGCAAAGCCGAGGAGTTCAGAGTCCATGAGGATGGCAGTATTTGATTCAAGGGTCATTGGTGTGTGCCCCAAAGATGTCCAGACCTTAAGCATCGTATTATGGAGGAGGGACATCAGACTCCCTATTCGGTTCACCCAGGAGGATCGAAGTTATACAAGGATCTCAAAAAGATGTACTGGTGGCTACGTATGAAAAGGGAGGTAGCCGAGTTTGTATCTCAGTGTCTTGTGTGTCAAAAGGTTAAGATCAAACATCAAAGGCCAGCGGGATTACTTCAGTCTTTGGAGGTGCCGGGGTGGAAATGGGACTCCATTTCTATGGACTTTGTGAGCGGGTTACCAAGGACTCGAAGTGGTTGTGATACTATCTGGGTTATTGTTGATAGATTGACCAAGTCAGCTATATTCATTCCTATGAAGTCCACTTGGAGTATGGAGCAGTTGGCCAGCGCTTATATGAAATTTGTGGTCAGCCGTCACGGGTTCCCTAAGGATATTGTTTCAAATCGAGATTCGAGGTTCTTATCTCAGTTTTGGGAAAAGTTACAAGAAGTTTTAGGGACCAAACTAAAGATGAGCACAGCTTTTCACCCTGCCACGGACGAGCAGACGGAGCGGACCATTCAGACCTTAGAGGATATGTTGAGAGCTTGCGTATTGGATTTCCGGGGATGTTGGGAGGAACGCTTGCATTTGGTGGAGTTTTCCTATAATAACAGTTATCGTGCCAGTATTGGGATGGCTCCCTTTGAAGCGTTGTATGGACGGAAGTGTAGGACTCCCCTATGTTGGAGCGACATCAGTGAGACAATCGTGTTAGGACCAGAATTAATCGAGGATATGACTCGTCGGGTCAGACAAATCCAGGATCGGATGAAAGAAGCACAAAGCAGGCAAAAGAGTTATGCCAATCAGAGGCGTAGGGATGGAGAATTTAAACTTAGAGACAAGGTGTTATTAAAGGTTTCAACTACGAAAGGAGTGCAGAGGTTTGGAAGGAAGGGCAAATTAAGCCCTAGATATATCGGTCCCTATGAGGTATTAGAGCGAGTGGGCGAAGTTGCCTACATATTAGCTCTTCCTCAAGAAATGGCACGAGTGCATAATGTGTTCCACATTTCTCAGCTAAGGAAGTATGTTGCCAATCCGTCGCACGTAATTCAACCAGATGAGGTTGAACTGGATGATTCGATGACTTACGAGGAACGACCAGTGAGGATTCTTGACACTAAGTTGAGGAAGACTCGTACGAGTTCGGTGCCTCTGGTTAAGATCTTATGGAGTCGCCATGGAACCGAAGAAGCTACTTGGGAGACCAAAAAAGATATGCGAGAAGCATACCCAGAGCTTTTTATGGAAGGTTAGATTCTTTTTAGCTAGTTTGTCCCTAAGGGGGTGGTGGATTTAAGCTTAGTTAATAAACTGTTATTCAAGATTCTTAGAATTTCCTAGCCTTTTCTTAGGATAACCATAGGAGACTCCGGGGGCGAAGTCTGTTTTTAAGGGGTTAGTAATGAAATGCCCCGAAAATTTATAATTTTAATAAATTATCTTCAAATGATATTTATTAGAAAAATTATTTAAATAAATTATTTTTATTAAAATAAATTGAATTAATTAGGGAAGATCAAGAAGAAATTTATAAGTATTTTAATTAGGAGGAATTTTGGTATTTTAACTAATTAAGGATTTTATTTTGAAAATTAATTCATTAAATTATTTATTTAAAATAAGGAGGAGAACATAGTTTCAAATTAATATTAATTTTATAAATAATTTAATTGAAGAAAATTAGGGTGTTTTACTAAGTAAAATAGAATTTATGGAAAATATTTTTAAAAACCTGAAATTAGCCTAAAAAGGGAATTTAATATTTTTATTAAATAAATATTCTATGTTAAATACCCAAAATTTTCTAATTAATTTATTTAAACCCAAAACCTTAACTTTTCCTTTTTCCTTTCTTCCTTTTCCTTTTCTTTTCTCCTTTTTATTCTTTTCTTTCTCCTTCTTCCGTCGATTGGGCCTGGAGCAGCCCAATCTTCCTTCCTTTTTTCTTCTCCCGCGGCCTAGCATCGCTGGCCTCCTTCCTGCGCGTGCGCAGACGCGGCGTTTTGGGCGGTTTTATGTCGAGACGCTGCGTCTCGTTAAATGAGGGCGTAAGCGGCGTGCAAACCGCTCGGTTCTTCCCCTTTCTTTTCTCTCCCGGCCGACCAGCCCATCTTCTTCTTTCTTCTTCCTTCTTCCTCCGTCCTCCTCCGTCGTTGCGATGAAGTTATTTGACCTCGTTAATGGTGTCTCCAGCCACAAGACCTTTGACCGGTCGTTTCTTGTCTCTTTGTATTCCCCTTTACTCAAGGAATAAATTGGCGTAACTCTCGTCCGTTATCTATCGCTCGTTTCTTCTCCCCAGCCTCGCAAAATTTCGAAGCAACCCAAACGATGGTCGATCAATTACTGCCACCAGCCACCCAAATTCTTACACTTAACACCTCCCTGCCAAGCTTCAACACCCTATTATCCCATCTACCATCTATAAATAGCCTAGTTGTAGGCGTTTTTGGAGTTTTTCTCCCTCGAAAACCCTAAGCAAGGGCTGGCCGCCACCATGACTTCAGACGCTTCCCCCGACGCTAATAGTCAACCTCCACGCCACCGCAGCATTCCAATTTCTTCCCTGAAATTTTCTCTAGTTAACTAAACCATTTTCAACCTTCGATTCTTCTTGCACGGGCCTCCATAGTCATGCCAAGTTTGCTGCTCATCTCGCCAAAATTTTCACCCCGAAACCCTTAAGCCGCCGTCTGCCACCGTTTCCGCCACTTTTACTACCCTCTGAACCACCCAAAAACTCCCTCTAATCCTCTTCCACCGAATCATAACCTTATTTTAATTTTTCCCCTACTCCTTCTCTCTTGTTCTTCATCTTTTTCCTTCTTAGATCATTTTTCCGACCACCGCCGTGAACCACCGTCGGTGCCGCCCATTCCTGCCGATTCAAGGTGAAACCCTAGACTTCATTAGTCATTATTTACTATTTATTGTAAATTATTCCATTTTTATTTTATTTATTAGTAACTATTCGAATATAATAATAATTTCCTTGCTATTAATATTATTATTATTTGATATAAAATTTATGTTGAATTGTACTTGCAGGGTGGAGAGTGGTAATAAAATAATATTATCGTTAGCTTCGAATTTTAAGTTATTAATTGAATTATTATATGATTATTATCATTCTTCTTATTATTATTAATATTATAATTATTAGAATACTTATTATTAACATTTTATTTATTTATTCTGGAAAACCCTAGGCCCTAATTTTATATTAACATTCGCACTTATGTATTTTAGTATTATTATTTCTATTGTTCTTATAACCATTAATAACAATATTATCATTATCTTTATTATTTCAATATTATTATATATGTTATTAATTTTATTGTTAATATTAATAAATAGTAGGTCATCAGTTATAAGTAGGGTCGAAACCCCACTTTGAATTTTAAAGCTTATATATTATTGTTATTATTATCATCATTATTCTTGATATTATCTTTATTTATAATATTTAGTTGTTATTAGAATTATGATTATTATTATTATTATTATTATCTTTACTCATATTATTTTGGTGAAGGGTAGAAACCCTTATATCACCTTTTTGTTTTGAACTGCATTAGTTTTATTATTAATATTCTACTAGTATTTTGTAGAGTCAATTCTAATATAATAATTTTTAATTAAAAATAAGGTATTGGGGTAACTTAGAAATAATAGCATTCTTAAGAGAAAACCTAATCCTAGTATTTTTTCCATAGTAGGTGAGCCCAACCAAAGCCCTCAAGTGGCATAGGAGCTTGCTCCAAGACAGGTGACGTTTTAGGTAAGGGGTGTTACAAAGACACTTAAGACATTAATCATTTAAAGAGAAAGATTATTGAGTTGGGTCCAGCCGATCTACCGGTTAGAAATAGTGGTTAGGGTTTTTACCCTATATGTGACCGATCCACCGACTATAATAGTTGTTAGGGCATGACGTCCTATATGTAACCGAGCCATTGGCTAAAATAGTGGGAGGTTCCTATACTCACATGGACTTGATAAAGAGCATAGTGTGGAATGAGTATCCATAAGAGATTAATTAAGTAATTAATCCGGACTATAAATGGCCTTCGATTGTTATTTTCTCCAAAGTGATCATATGTTATTGTATTATTATCTGATTCTAATTATGTGTTTATATGTGTTGGCCTTAATGTACTGTCACCTTACTCAATATGTAGCGTACTCACCACCCCTTTTATGGGTATTGCTCATTCCCATGAGCAGTAGGCCCTTCTGACTTTGTGTAGGTGGGCAATGCATATTTTGATGCCTTAAATGTCCATGAAGCATCAAGTGGGGTTGAGTGTTGATCATGAGCTAGTTCGATTCTTGAAGTGGCGTGGCCAGTTCCTCTTCTCATGATATTATTATCCTTTTTTATCATTTCTTCTATGTAATGAATTTTCAGAATCAACCTTAATGTTCGAAGACATTATTCATTTTCAAAGGACTTGCTTTCGTACTTTAAATCATGCAATCATTCATGCGTACTCTAATTTGCGTTTTTATGAATTTTGGTTTGATGACAATCTTTTCTTAGCCTTAGCACTTGGTACTGGAACGGTATGAGTAAATCGGTATGGTATTAAGTGTGGCGATAACATCCCTAGAATTCACGGGTTTTTAATTTAAGAGTTCTTGTTTTAAAAAAATAATGAATTTTTAGGGGTGTTACACTATTTAACTGTAACACCCCCATTTTTAAAATATAAATTACTTAGAAAACATTGCGAAAGATAAATATAATGAGGGAATTTTTGCCACATCTAGTGTGAATAAACACCACTATTCTACTTACTTGATGCTAAGGCTAAAACCTTAAATTGAAACAAAAACAAAACTCCACAACATTCTTAGCATAATAAGAAACTAAAAAAAATCAAATAACAATGTCTAAAGTAGTTAACGACAAATCAATAACTTTAAATAACTCGACTGTATTTAAAACCCATTGAAATTGAAACACTATAAATAGATAACACTCTAGAAGTAAGACCGCTACCTCAAATCATCTCACAAGCATGCATCCATAATCAAGTATAGCCACATTTCACCCGGACAAGATTATCTACTCATCATGTACATCGATCATGGATAAGTTTGAAGAAATCTAAAAGCCACCAAAAACAACCACAAAAGATCCACCTATTGGGCAATCCTAGTAATCCTAGCACCAAAGGGTAAAATCCAACTTTGGTCATCCACTTCTTAAGTGTGTAGTCCCAGGATCCTAATAGAGTATACTTGGAGCCTTACTAATTCTTGATCAGGTAAATAAACCAAGTGACTATACATCACTCCAATCCAAGGAAAGGCTATTGCTCCCTATAACACTTTGATATTCCACTTTAAATTTTAGTGTCTTATTTAAGATGACCATATAACGCATCCAAACCACACAATCATGCCCATTTCTTATTCAATCACCTTTCCAAAAGTGAGTACCTTCCATATTTGATACTTTTCAAAATTATCAACTTCCATAAATAATAATTTTTCATAATTACTACTTTTATTAAATAAGGGTTCCCAAAATACCACTTCTCAATTTGAATAGTTTCCATAAAGAATTGACAACTAGGGTCATAAACCAACTACTGTTATAGTTTAATACTTATTAGGAAAACAAATATTATGTATATATACTAATATTATAAGAAAACACATGCCACAAATTTCATATGATTACTACTACTAATAATAATAATAATAATAATATAAATACTATACATACATTCCACATAAATTAGCATAAGCAATAATAAAACACTTAAAAATAACTTATATTCATAAAACTCATATTATTATTATTATTTAAAATATAGAGCCATTTTAACAAAATATAATAATTTTAAAAAATAAGGGTCATTAGATATATAAAATTTAAAGCACCTTAAATCATACAATACAAACATAGCATCCCATATAATAAAATATAGATGGTAATTTACTTATAGGTAGTTAGAAAATTAGGAAGGTTACTAGAAATACAATCCTATTAACATTTACTCACTAGAAAATGCTCCTATAAATTAATAATAGATAAGTATCAATACCAGTAAATGTACTGATATATTACTAGTGCACAGTGAGAAAAATTATAAATATACTATAAACATCTTAGGTGCCACTTATCCTTTTGTTTATTACCTAATGTTTGTATATAGGATTCCAAGTCAAAATATAATTAAGTTGGTATAGGATTAATTAATGCAATAATAAAGAACAATTGGATGGTTAACTAAGTTTCAATAAGTTATTTTAGTGAAACTAGAATAAAATTAATCATAGATAGAATATGAACTTACAAAAAAATATTAATGTGATGTCACATATGATCTCTACTATGTGATCCTAGATGAAGTCATTGTATGTTTTGTAATATATTAGGCCATTAAATAAAGTAATATGATCAATTATTGTCAAATAAGATTACAAGACCATATAACTGTGTACTTCATGCGGAGGTTAAAGAATTATAGTACCTCCATCATTGCCCTTTAGCTTAAGATAATTAAACATGAGACTTAATGCATGCCGATCTGTCAAATATTAAAATAAGGATTTATGTTGCATGTTTATTAATTAATCTAAACTATATTGTTCATGATACATTATCCTACTATCTAGTCATGATACTTGCTAGTAAGAATGTAATCCTTCAGGAACATTATTGTTTTCTCTATACTATTCTTTGTTTAATTCAAAGTGAAGGCAATAAAAAATTAGTTATTCCTAATGTAATCTATCTCTCACCATGCTCTTATATAACCGAGCCTTATATTAAATACTAGAAGTAAAACCCATTATCTTGCTACTAGCAAGCACATGCAAATTATAAGGCATATAAATTAGATGACCACTGTTGCGGCTTTATGACCTCTTCCTCCAACTCAATTCAATGGAGGTACTCTTTCTCACTTAAGATGGATCACTCGACAATGATATTGGTATTAAGAGCTAATTAGGTTATTTATAATTATGAAGAGGTACTACTAGGGTTATAGAAGACTTGATTTAACTAAAAAGGTGAGTACTAAATTTACTAAAAGTGAAAATATAAGATACTAAGCTAAATTTAACTGGTTAATGACCATTTAACTAGCAAGACTTATTGACTAAGTAAATCCTCCTATATATTTATTTATCATTAATTAAAAAAATAGTTACATTTGCATAATTATACATATTCATACCTCATGTATGATTATTATTAATAGTAGTCGTACTACTACTACTAGCCATTGCTACTACTACCATATTCTATAGATCTAATTTGAAATAATGATCAACAAATATATATAGATATACGTGTTTTAAAATTATGGGGTAGTACAATCTTAACCGTGATCCTTTGTCATTTTCCATACTATTCAATCCCATAGGTCATATTACCATACTTAAGGTTTCGAGATAAGACTTATTGCATTATATACCACACAAACTCATGCTTTTTCAAAATACTTGATATCTAAAATGCAATGCCGCCTTATTATGTAACAACATTAACAACATGACATTGTCCATATAATTATACCAACATGATAATAAACATATCAAAAATTTATAACTACAACATGTATCCTAACTCAATGAAACTAGTCTTTAAGTAAGCAAAAAGGTTTAAGCCTCTACCCCCAAGGCTATTGAGGAAACACCTCATGAAATGCCCCAAAAATATTTATTTTAAGATATATAATTAAATAAGGATTTCTTAGGAAATTAATTTAATTAATTATTTTTATTGGAATGGGAAGAATTTATTTAGGGCAAATTATTAAGGCATTTACAAATATTTTTTATAAGGGAAAATTTGGGGCTTTTGCTAATTACAAAGGAATTTAGGAAAAATCTTTTAAAACCCCTAAATTAGCCTAAAAAGGAAATTTAATATTATTTTATTTAAATATTTTTATTTTAAATACCCAAAATATTCTAAATAATTTAATTGACCCCAACCTACTCAAAATTTTCTTTTCCCTTTTTCCTTCTTCCTTTTTCTTTCCTTTTCTTTTCTTTTCTTTCTTTTTATTTCTTTTTCTTCTTCCTGCCGATTGGGCTTATCACAGCCCAATCCTCCCTTTTCCTTCCTCTCTTCCGCGACCCATCCGCCACTTCTTTTCTTTCCTTCCTTTGGCAGCCGAAACATTGCGTTCTGAGTCTTTTTCCCTTGGAACGTCGCGTTCCATTTAAAACCATTATACTCGTTGCCGACTAGCCCAATTCTTCTTCTTTTTCTTTTCTTTCTTTTTCCCCCAGCCGCCCAGTTCAACTCCTTCTTCCTCCTTCCCCCTACGCTATCGACTAACACCTTCAAAGCTCCAAAAATGGTGTCGCCAGCCACGCTGGACTTGACCGATCGTTTTCCCTCTCTTTCTCTTCCCCTTGAATCATAGTTTAACCTATCCTAACCCACATTCCTTTTTCCTCATGCAAGCTTCTCCTTTTCCTATGCGAAAGGTTGACCTCGACCTAAAATTGTGTCGGCCGATTAATGCCGCCGGCTACCCCAAACCCTACCTGCATTATCCGCCTGCCGACCCCTAGAACCCTACCTTCCCCTCTAAAATCTATAAATACCCCTTATTTGGTTGATTTTGAAACGTTTTCCCCAAAACCCTAAGAGCCTACCCCGTGCACCACCATGACTTCAAATGGCCTTTCCTCCGCCGTCAGCTAACTGCGCCGCCACCTCTACCTACCTAAGTCTTCCATGCACCGCCCTCTAACTAACTAAGTCACCTATCTCCCTCGATTCTTCTCGCACGAGTGCGAAGTTCCCTACCCATCAAACCAAATTTTTACACCCGTAACCCCTCGTGTTGCTGTCCACCACCACATCCACCACTATCACTGCCTCCTACACCACCCAAAAGCTGCTACTAATCTTCCTCCACCTAGCCATACCCTTCTTTTCTCCTTTCTCCTTCTCCTCCCCTCTCTTTCTTCTTCTCTTCCTTTCGGCTGCCACCTCTGCCACCGTGTGTCGTCACCCTCGCTTTACTCCTCTTAGCCTAGGCTACCACCAACACCTCAACCTCCACCATCATTATCCACCTTTTCTTCTCAAACCTCAACTTTTCCTTTTCTAACTCTTTTCCGGCCACCGCCGCTGCCACCCATCTCCACCGACTCAAGGTGAAACCCTAGACCCTCTTAGCCCTTTTCCCCTATTTATTTAAGTTTATTCTATTTTATTTCAATTTTTATCAATTATTTGATTATTATTTTTATTATTGGATGTAATATTAATGTTATATTTTCTTGGCAGGGTCGAGAGTAGAAATAAATTATTTAAGTTGTTAGTTTCAAATTATTGTTATTAATAGTATTATTATAAGTTTTATTATCATTATTAATAATATTATTAGTAGTATTATTAATTTATTAATATCATTATCTATCTGAGGGCCGAAGCCCTATTTGATGATTATGATTCGCATACTCCTATTTTATTATTAATATTACTATTTCTACTAGTATTATTATTATTATTATTATTATTATTATTATCTTTATTATTCTAATATTATTATAAGTAATATGGTTTCAGTCGCTCTTATAATTTCAATCATTTTAAGCTGGTACCACAAGATGGTATCAGGATTTTCATAAAACATTCTCGGTTGTTAAATGTTTTGAGCTAATACAATAAGCTAGTATCAAAGTATTTCATGAAAAAAATTTCAAGTTTAAATTATTCTTAAAAGGATATCCCATCCTATCCCTCATTTGTTTCAAAAAACCTGAATTAATTCTGAGAGTTGAGTATGGGTAGATTAAGTAATCTCGACTTAGGTCACCTGTGTAATTGTTGTATGGTTGAATTATGTGCGTAGTTATTTTCCATAATTAAGTAAGTTTTTCTTTAAGGGGGTAGTTACCCCAAGTAACTTAGGATCCCTCTTTGTAACCCTAGCACTAAGGCGTAAACTTTGGGGACGAAGTTTCTCTTTAAGGGGATAGTGATGTAATCCCCCAAAATTTTAGGAAACCTATAATTTAATAAATAGCTTTTATTTGAAATAAATTAGCTTTTAAAATTATTTAGTTTAATTATTTTATGGATTTTTGAGTATAAAAATTTGGATAGGAGTATTTAATAAATTAAAATTAAATATTTTTTATTTTATCATATTTTTTTATTTAAATAAATTTTCAAACTAGTATTTTACTATAATTATCCTTTTTAAACCCATATATTTAATTATATTAACTTAAATTATTAAATAAACTTATTATCAAAAATATTACATCCTATTATTTTATAAATTTAATTATTTAAAATTTTTCCATTTTCCCACTTTCCTTGTCCTCCTTTTCCTTATTTCTTTCTTTTTCCCTTTTTCTTGGCTTTAGGCCGCCAGGCCAGCCTCACTCCCCCCCTCCTTGAGCCTGGGCTGATGGCCCATTCTCCCACACGCACCAGCTGACCTAGCCCTCCTCCTCTCCTCCTTCCCTTCTCCCTTGGACCAGGCCAGCCAACGTTCCTTTTTCCCCTACGCCGATCTACTCCCTTCTTTCTTTCTTCTTCTTTCTTCTGCCTCGACCCAGCAACGCCCCATCCAACTTCCTCTCCGACCTATCTTCGTCGGCCAATGCTGCTACCTCAGGCACGTCAGCCACCGTCTACTGCCACCACTGCAATCCTCTCTCTCTCTCTCTCTCTCTGTCCTTTTTTTCACAATTTTAGACCAAACAAGCCATGCACCCCCAATCACGCATGACCTCCCCTTTACCCCTCTTCATCACCCTCACCCTGCCACCCTATGACACCCTGCCACCCTAAACACTGTCGCCCGATCAGCTACTTATCCCCCTACCTTGCCTCTTCTGTTTCTTCTCCCATTCAGCCTTTTCTGCCCCATATTCTCGAGCCCTTATCCCCCCGATCTCCTCTTCTCTATCATTTTCTTCCTCTCCCATTTCCACCCCTATTTTTGCAACACTACCTCCTCCGCCACTTCCTCCACCTAACCAACTGTCGATAGCACCTTCTGCCACCACCTGATACCGCCCTAAACCACCGCGCCACCCCTCAAGCCACCCTACAACCCCTTCTTCCTCCCCACCTATTTTTCTCTTCGTTTCCCCCCTCTCGGTAGTCCTCCTGTAACACCATCGATCGCCGCCTTCCGGTTACCTATGCCGCCACCCAAACCACTATTCAACTCCCTTCAACCTCCTCTACCACCCCCATACCTTCTTTTCCCGAAAATAGCCCCTACACCCTTCCATTTTTTCCCTCTCTTTTCCTTCCTTCTCAGCCACGCCTAGCCGGACAACCAACTTTGCCACCTCTCCGCCGCCGCCTTCGCCGCCCTTGTCCGCCAACAACCCATCTCCAGAATCCACCTACACCCCCTCTTCACTCTTGCATGATTCCCTTGCCTCCAAACCTCCCCCATCTATCTTCTTTCCTAGTTCCAAACCACCAACCCGAAAATGGCCATTTTACCTTTCCTTCACCCTCCCCTTCAAGCCTTTCTCTAATTATTTTTGCATGCAACTCATGCTGCATATGCAGGATGAGTTGTTGCATTTATTAGCCCATTTTTATTAATAAATTTAAGGTATGATAATATTTAAATTAATTATTTCATTAAGTAAAATTTATAAAGTCTTATGCTTTTAGTTTCTTATTTCTAATATAATAATTATTGATATTATTTTTAGGTGTTGATTTTGCTATTTAAAGCTTGAATCTTTAACCGGAATACCGGTAATATTCAATTTTGTGGGAATTAAGGTAATCGTTAAACCCCACTTAAACGCATGGATAAATGTATGTTAGCACATTAGGATTTTTAATATGTTATTATGCTTAATATTTGTGGTTTAATATAATATATATATATATATATATGCTTGTATTTATTGATAAAAAAAATATGTTAGTTATATGCCATGTGTGGAAATGTTGCTTAAGAGGAGAGTTTGATTATTAATGAAAGTGTTAAGCACTTATCCATGTTATTTTATGTTATTGTGACTACTTATGCATAAATAATATTATTGTGAGTCCTAAGGGCATTTTAGTAATATTCCTTGTGCTAGATTATAGCCTAATATGTAGGGGTGCTAATATGTATTATGTTAGAGTATAATAGTTGGTAGAGTTAGATATTGTTAATGGAGTATTAATATTATTATTCTATGTGGTAATGATAATTTAATAAAAGTGGTGTAATAAAGGGGGTAAAGTGGTAATTTTAAGGCAAAAGGGCAATATGGTAATTTTATAATTAAATGGCAAAATGGTAATTTTATAAGTAAAGGGGTATTATGGTAATTTTGGGAGTAAAGGGTAAAGTGGTAATTTTGGAAGTAAAAAGGGCAATATGGTAATTTTATAAGCAAATGGCAAAATGTTAATTTTATAAGTAAATGGGTATTATGGTAATTTTGGAAAAGAAGGGCAAAATGGTAATTTTGGATGTAAAATGGTAAAATAGTAATTTGTAAAGTTAAAGGGGTATTATGATAATTTTATAAGTAAAAAGGTATTGTGGTAATTTTGTAAATAAAAGGACATCGTGGTAAATTGGAAGTAAGGGGTAGAAGGGTAACTTTGTAAATTAAAAGGATATTTATGGCAAACTTGGGAGTAAGGGGTAATTTGGTAATAATGATAACGATGAAGGATAAATTGGTAATTAAATTATGATTATAAAAGGGTAATTAGATAATTATGATAATAGAGAAGGGTAATTTGGTAAATTAACCAATAAAAGGGCATTATGATAATTTTAATAGTGAAGAAGGGCAATACAGTAATTATAAAATTGGAGGAGGGTAAATTAATAATTATAATTAAGAAGAAAGGTAAATTAGTAATTATAATTATGAAGAAGGGTAATTTGGGATTTATGATAATTGAAAAGGGAAAATGGTAATTGTAATAATTGAAATGGGTAAAATGGTAATTATGATGATGAAGAAGGGTAATTTGGTAATTTAACCGACTAAAGGGTATATTGGTAATTATGATAATAAAGAAGGGTATTTTGATAATTTATCCAACTTAAGGGCAATTTAGTAATTATAAGAAAGGAGAAGGCCAATTCGGTAATCTAACCAACCAAAAGGGAATTATGATAAGTATAACAATTACAAAGGGTGATTGGTAATCTAATAAGTATGGGTGATGACTTGGTAACCCAAACCGAGTAGGGATGTGGCTGAGAACAACAATGTTTGTATTATATGCCTTGTGCGCCATGCGTTATGCCGTATTGTGTACTTTATGTTTAATGACTAATCATTTGTAGTACAACTTCGAGTGATGTATGCTCATGTAACTCCCTTATGGCATGTGAATGATGATTATATATGTTGTGTGTACCATGTTATATGATGTGACCCTCCAGAACATGCATGCTAGGATGTTCAATAATAAGAAATAGGGTGAAAGGCATGAAAAAGAAAAATGACAGAATAAGATAACTAAGGGGAAGTAAGTTGGCTAATGTAGGAAAGAATGCCCTAAATAATCCATGATCCTTGAGTGGTGAAAAAGAAAGGGGGACATAAGTAAAATGAAAGAGTGGGAGAAATTAGGGTTGTATAGGAGGAACTAGGGTGTAGGAGAAACCCTAATATGAGAAGGTGGAAAAAGAAAAAAATAAAAAAATAAATGAGAATGAATGGGGTATGAAATTAGAGCTGAATTTAAGGGTCGTAATGTGTGGGGTGTTAAATAGTTTGGACGGTGTGAGGATGGGCCATATAGGTCCAAATTAGGGTCTCTGGAGAAAGCCCTAGGGTAAGGTGGTGAGTTGACCTTGGGATATAAGGTGGTGGGCCTTGACCCACACACTTAGGAGTCAGGCTCCCAGCGTGAGAGAGTGGATTAAGGGAAGGATGTTGGGGCGAGTTAGGAGGTGCAGAAGTCTCAAGATATGAGACGGGCCCTCCTAGGATGATAAGTGTGGATATAGTTAGCCATGCATGTCAAGGGTGAAACACTTTCAATTAAGATACGATTAAGACACTAATCACTTAAAGAGGAAGATGTTAAGCCAGACCTAGATCGGTCCACCGGCAAATAATAGTGGCCAGGGTCGGGGTGCCCTGCATGACTGGTCCACCGGTGAATAATAGTGTCGAGGTACATTTTGCCCTACATGACCGTTCTACCGGCTATAATAGTGGGGGATTCCGTGCTCAACAAACCAAACGTAAAAACAATAAGGCATGGGAAAGACACTAATTACTTAGAATGAAACACCTTGCGAGTTGGGGTCAGACCGGTCCACTAGCGAATAATAGTAGCCAGGAGCATTTTGCCCTGCATGTCCGGTCCACCAGCGAATAATAGTGGCCAGGAGCATTTTGCCCTACATGACCATTCCACCAGCTATAATAGTGGGATTCCCGCACTCACATGGACATTTATAATCCGAGATGATTGAATAATGATGGACTAATGGCTAAAGGCCTGAATGTATTGATTTTATACTATGACATGGCTTAAGGCCCGAATGTATTGATTTTTCACTATGACATGGCTTAAGGTCTAAAAGTATCGATTGTTCATAACGACCTATTGATATCCGTTGTGAATGTTAATTATGTGAATGTTATATATACACATATTGTTATATATGTATGTAGCTTTGTTTCATGTGTTACATTGCGGGCCTACTTTTAAGTGTTATTTTAAAGGGTTACTCAGTACCGTAGTACTGAAGGGTTCCCTTCATAGGGCCCATGCCTATTCAATGGGCAGTGTCCCTTGCAGGTCTTTTCAGGTGCTACTCAATTGAGCAACGGGAAAGAGAGTAAGGAATAATTTGTATTTTTAGGGCTCTCCCTTTACTTTAACTTTCTAGTTTTAATGTATTCCTTATTTTTGTGACCACCACTGGTGGACTGTATTCTTGTAAATGGTTGTTGCGCTACTCTGATTCAAATACGGCTTGTAAGTTTTGTTTTACACTTTTAGCCTTAGCACTTGGTACTGGAACGGTAGGAGTGAACCGGTTTAGTACTAAGTGTGGCGGTAATATCCCCAAAATTCATTGTTTTATATTTTGCTTCCGCTATTTCTTTTAATAAAACGAATTTTTTCAGCAATGCATTTTGGGGGTGTTATAGTATAATAGTGGTAGGGTATGTTATCCTAGGCGACCACTCCACTGGCTATAATAGTGGGGGCTCCCGAGCTCGATAAACCGAACCCTAAAGTTTGCTAATACATAAAAGATTTTAATACTTACAGTGGAATACCATACGAGAAGGGGCCAGAACGATCCACAGGCATAGAATAATGGTAGGGTATGTTACCCTAGTGACCGATCCATTGGCTAAAATAGTGGCCAGGTGCCTGATTGCCCTAGGGACCGATCAACCGGCTAAAATAGTGGGGTTCCCGTACTTGTGTGAACTTGATAAAGAATATGGTGTGAATTGACTTCCGATAAAAGATTAATTAAATAATTAATCTAGACTTTTTGGGCCTTGATGTATGGGCTTGATCCTATACAAACTGTATAATACTCTGCACAACTTTATTTATATTATGTGTAGGTATGAATGTGTAAGTCGAATAATATCTTGCAAGATTTTATGTGCGTGTGTGTTGGCCTTAGTGATCGATCACCTTACTCAGTACGTAGCGTACTGATCACCTCTTTTTTGGGTGTTACTCATTCCCATGAGTAGAAGGCCTATATGACGTGTTGCAGGTAGGTGATGTCTTCTTCGATGCCATTGGTGTCTATAGGACATCAGGTGGGGCCGAGTGATGATTTTGGGTTGGATCAGGTCCTAGAGTGGCATGGCCGTTTTCCATTTATGAGATTATTAATCATGTTCTCTTTTAAATATGTTTGAACTTCATAAACAATTTTATTATTATAGCTATTTTTCTTCTCTGAAGAACTATCTCTAGTATTTTGAATTATGTAAAATTTATGCGTATTCTGATTATCAATTTGTGAAATTTAATTTACGTATTAATATGTAATGATAGAAATGTTTTCTCAGCCTTAGCACTTGGTATTAGAATGGTAGGAGTGAACCGGTTTGGTATTAAGTGTGGTGGTAGCATCCCCAGAATTTATGGGTTTTAAATTAAAAGGTATAAAAAAATGTGTGTAAATTTTAGGGTGTTACACCTCAGCCCAAGAGAAACACGTGGTTAGAGTATAAGAAGATAAATCAAGAAGAGGCAAGGTGAGAGGAAAGAAATCAAGGAAGAGAGAAAAATACTAAGGGTGGTGGTCTAGAGATACAAAAAGAATTAGGGTGCTCGGTAGGGCGACGATTGGGTGAGACTAAGGGGAAAGGAAAAAGGCTAGGTTGAGGGGAAGAAAATTTTGTTTAGCTAAGGGGGAGAGAGATAGATGTTTGGATGGAGATTGAGGGAAAGAAATGGACCTTGCTCGCAAGGTGACCAAAAAAGGGGGAAAGAACATTATTCAATAAATTGACCTGCTTAGCTACTTGACCAACTTAGTGAGTTAACTCGCTCAATGAGTCCAATCTTTTTGGTAAGGAAACTAGGAGCAAAAGGGAAATGCATCTTGGTTAGGGGAAGAAAATGTAATGAGTACTAGGGTGGTGTTTGGCTAGACAACTATAAAGTTTGATGGCATCAACCGATAATGGAGCTAACGGACAATAGGGGTGGTGACTAGAGATTGCTCAGAGTTTAATGAGGGAATGTTTTTCAGATAATAGAGAGAGAGAAGTGATTTTGGGGTTGAAAATGAATGTAATAAAGATAAAGAAATAAGGGGTATTTATAGGGGAGGGGGTATGGTGCGAAATCAAGCAACAACCAAAAGTGTATAGGGTTATACGGGGCAAGACGAATATCCGGGGGTGGGCATGACTTTCCCCCAACATACACTTAGGAGAAAAGGGATAGGGAATGACTAAAATGAGGTTAGACTTGGTAGATACAAGGAAGGATCCATATAGGAAGGGAAAACCATGTGGGAGAAGAAGATAGGGCTTGAAGAGTAAGAAAGAAAAGGAAGAACAAGAAGGAAAAAAGGGAAAAAGGAATAGGAGTTTAAGGTTATGATTATAATTATGTTTAAATTGATGATTAATGAATTAGGATAAGATTAAAATATTAATCATTTGGTATTAGGTCTAGGGTAAAATATTAATTACCCTAAATTAAGATAGATAAAATTTTTGGGGGTATTACATCTGCCGTCTACATAAAAGAGCGTTGCATAAGGAAATACTTTAGGCAGTGTTTGTGTGAGTTCTAGTTCCCTATCAATGATCACCACATTTAAATTTTGGGACCGCATCAATTTATTTACCTTATTAAGCACCAATTTGTAACTATCTTCCTTTTCATTTACCATAGATGGCAAGGCAATAATAAAATTCTTATCAGTAGATACACAACTAACGACCTCCAAGAAAGAAATGTTGTACTTATTATTTTTGTTTGTGTAATCTAAACAAATGATATATGGAAACACATGCATGATGCAACAGAGCAATATAATTTAGGTGTGTAAATACAAGATCACTAGCCCCATTAGAGTTTAACAACTAACGATGTCGTGAATGATATTCATTGGTTTCTATGAAGTACAATAATGGTTAAATGATTTTATGTCCCATCAAACTATACACCTCGAACTTATGTCTAGCACCAACCTTGAAGCATGTCCTAAGTGTTGTACTAGTATCCCCATCATTTTATTTCAACTTATTGATAATATCTCTTGGTTTGATATTTTTCAAGTTTAGTTTGTGCACTAACCTGCATTCTTTAGGTGATAATTGAAAAGCAAACAAATGCTATTGCAAATAATTTCCTAACCTATGATTATGTAGTTTACATTCTACCACTAGTTTCCAACCACTGCAAGCATATTTCTTTCCACATGTCTTGAATTCACAATCACACTTTTTGGACATTGTAGATCATACTTTTTGGATTCACTAAAAATTGTTTCTTATATGCACCATATTTCTCACAACATATACAAACCCTATCTTTTTTTGACCTTTCGATACTTAAAACCTTATTATGTGGCTTTTACATTTCTTTAACCTACTGAATTAATGATTCATGATCATTAAAAATCTCATCCATAGAAAACTATTCAATCTAATTAGTATTAATTGGATATTTATTATGTAATTAATAAAAAATATGAAATTATAAGGACTATATAAACATAAAAATGAATAATAAAATATTATGGAAGGAGGTTTTTTGGGTAATTCATCTCCTAGAGTTTAAGATTACTTGGTGAATGAGACGTCAAAACTACCATATGATGTGTAAGCCACCCGTCAGGCATACCCTCTGATGGGTAATTTGTTCATCAGGTTTACCCTCTAATTGGCAAATTGTTTGTCAGCATTGTCTCATGACCGGTCACTTACGAGTAGAGCCTAAAATTTTTGAACAAAAATGACTTACCGTTATTTCATTGAGCTCTTATTAACTAAAACAATTGTTATCATTACTCTCTTCTTCTATAATCATTGTATTGAAGATTAAGTAAATTAAATGTTGAAGATTAATTGAGGTAAAGGGAGAAAAGAGAAGTGAAGAGAAGAAGAGAGCACACAAATGAAAGGGTCAAAATGATCAAACACAATAATAATGGAATTTTAAAGGGTGTAAACTTAGTAATTTAGGTGTGCATATAACAACACTCTTAAATTCAGTGATACCCTAACTAATATGAAAGAGCAACTCATTTAATTTAGAATAAAATAATTTTTACATAATAAAACTCAATAAAATTTTCTATTTTGGTTGGTTCATTTAAATTAGAGCATTTCCCATGTCCATCTTAGGAATGACAATGGATCAGACATAGGTTAAGTCCGACTAGACTCAGATCTATACCCAAACCCGTTTATATTATTTAGATTTATACTCATCTGATCTTAAAATTTTTGACTCAAACTCAGAACCACCAAACTTAGCCAATAAATGAGTCCTTAATGGGTCCGATTATTTTTTTTTAAATAATCCATGTAAATATAAATATATTTATATTTTATATAGCTTAATATATATTTTTTATTAAAAAAAATTATAAGTAATAAGATAAATATATAAAAATAGTTACTTTAATTTTTTAAATGGTATTTTAACATTTTTCGAATAAAATACTATACATAATATTTATAAAATAAATACATAGAAATAAAATTAAAAAAATAAATAATGATATCAAATAAGATTATGATAAAGACAACAAATATAATATTAGTATATATTTATATATGCATACACACACATATATATACATACACACACACATAAAACCAATCTGAACTCAAAGACTATTAAACTCAAAATTATTTAAATATATATAAAAATTGATCCAATCTAGATCTATTAAATATAAAAATTGTAGATTTAAATCCTCTAAAAAATAAGAGGAATATAGTGGGCTCGAATCAAATCCCTTAGCCATTCACATCCCAAGTCCACCCTAATCGAAATAAGCCGGGCGGAAAGTTCCAAATAAAAAGGAGTTGTTTTGGAACGTTTACCGACTTCGCCTCCCTGCGGATCGCGTCGTACCCGCCTTCCTCCTCCTCTTCGTACTCCCGGAGCACTCATCCTCCAATCAGTACTTGCGTTTATCATCCTCCTCATTCGAATTTGAGCATGAGCAGTTGGAAAAGTCTTCTTCTACGTTTAGGCGAAAAATGTTCCGAGTACGCTGGAACTAACGACCATAAAGACCAAATTGTGCGTGAAGATGAACTCTTCTTTCTTCCTCTCGGTTACTTTTCTTCTTTCTTTTCAAGCTTTCTGGATAAACCCTAGTTTATGATTCTCAAAGAGCATAAACATCTCCTCCTATGGGCTCGTTTTTCCCTCGGTATCTGTTGAGCTTTAATTTCTCAGTACTTCAGTTTCTGTTGTTTCAGGAAACATGCTATGGTATTGTTTGGCGGGAGCTTGAGCATTCTTACGACGATATATTGGATGTATGTTGTTCTCTTCGGATTGTATTTTATGGTTTCGGTTTCAATTTTGATTTTGATTGTGAAACTACATTTTCCTTCATGAATTGATTCGCTTACCCGTTATCCGAGCTCATGTCAGTTTTTGTTTTGCTCCTTCTAAACGCAGTCGACCTCTAGATCTTTTCCCTTTGTTCAATTCCTAATTTATTTCGTAGTGTGTTTGTTTTAGATATGACATTAGTATCCGGCTTTCATGAGATTTTGATCGTTTGTTAGCTTAAGGATTATATGATAACCTTGAAGTTGAATATTTTTAGTCATGTACACTATATATATCCCAATCTTTCATGAGTTCAAGAGATGAGACGAGTAGCAGTGTAGCACTATGAGAGAAATTTTGTGCTTAGAAATATTGAATTTTGAATCTTCGATGCAATTTTTGTGTTAACTGTCTAGTAATTGTATTGATTTCAATGTTATGGTAACCTCAAGTGTCTACCCTCAAGTGTACTGACAACAAGGTTCATATGAAAAAAGAAAGTCTTGCTCATAAAGAGGATCATAAGGCCTCAAATTTTATTGAAGTCAGTGGTATTAGTAAAGAAACATCGTATCCCCATGTTTCTATAAATGAATTGAAAAATTATGTATAGCTTAGCTTGGTTGTGACTAGTATATTTTTGCAAATAGGTGAAGTGGATCCTGCTTGGTTGCCATAAGGGCTGTCTTACTTGTTAAATATACAAATCAGCCACAAGACATTATGCTAATATATTGAATTCACAATGTAGAACTGGTTAGTGCCATTGAGAATAAAAGTTATTATATCAATGTTAATAATATTATCAATATTAATTATTATTATTATTATTATTAATCTATTTGTTATAATCATTAATAAAATTAACTTGGTTAATTAATAGTTATAATTATTCATATTAATTATTATTATGAGAATAATAGTTATATCGTTAATTATAATAGATATAATTATATTAATATATAATTATAACATTAATAATAATAATTATAATAATAATAATATATTAATTTAATGATATTAATAATTATATAAATAGTTTCGATTATAATAATTGTATTAATAATAATATATAATAATTATATTAATATATATATGTATATAATAATAAATTTATTAATAATTATATTAGTAATTATTCTAATAATTCAATTAATAGTGATTATAATAACAAATATCGCTATAATTATAATAATATCAATAATATTATTAATATTAATAATTGTATTAATAATTATAATAACTATATTTTTAAGAATAAAATTTGTAATAAATATTATATTAACTCAATTAATAATAATAATAATAATAATAATAATAATAATAATTATTATTATTATTATAATTCTAATAATAATAATAATCATTATTTTAATTATAATAATTCTAATAATAATAATAATAATCATTATTTTAATTCTAATAATTCTAATAATAATTATTATATTAAATATGGAAATAATAATTAGTAATCATTATAATTGTAATGATACTTAATAATAGTTCTTGTTATAATAATAATAATATTTATAATAATAATTCTAGTTATTGTAGCTATAATTTTTTTTATTAATAATTATGATACATTTATTATAAAATTAATATTATAAATATGAATACTATAATAATATAAAGAGTAATAATAATAATTGCTCTAAGAAAGAGAAACGTTGGAGGGTCTGTATAGTAGACTCCAAATATTTTAGTATTTGTGTATGGAAGGAGAAAAGCTGGAGGGTCTGTTATCTTTTCTTGTTCTCTGGGATTCATATAGCTGATTTTGAAAATCTCTCTGACTGAATCAGATAACCAATATGTTCAAATTAAATTGATTAGGTCTGGCTATTAATTTCTTTGTCTTCTTCTCTAAGATATTGCAAGTAAATCATTGTGAATAGGGATGGCAATGGGTCTCGGACCCGATCTAGACTAGCTAGACTTGCCTCATTTTTAGCGGGTCTGGGTCCATATATATCTTTAAGGATCTGGGTCTGGGTCCAGTTCTAATCCCAAACCCAACCCACCCGACCCGCCAGACCCATTTAATATACATATGTGTGTGTGTGTTTATATATATACAGATACATATATAAATACATATTAATATTATGTTTGTCATTCTTGTCTTAATCTTATTTGAGCTGCTTATTCATTTTTTTTTAATTTTATTTTTGTATATTTACTTTCTAGACAATATGTACAACATTATATCCTAAAAGCATTGAAACACCATTTGAAAAGTTAACATAACTATTTTAATATATTTATTTTTTCACTTAGATAATTTTTTTAACAAAAAATACATATTAAGTTATATAAAACATAAATGTATTTGTATTAGCATAGATTATTAATTATTTTTTTTAAAAACAACCGGACTCATTTAGGACCCGTTTGTCTGCTAGACCTGGTGGATTTGGGTCTAGGTCTGAACTTTTGAGACCCGATGGGTCTGGGTCGGGTTTATGTCTAGGTAATATAAATGGGTCCGGGTTTGGGTATGGCTGGACCTGACCTAGACCCGACCCATTGCCATCCCTAATTGTGAACATCAGGTGCTATTTAAGCATCACTTCCTTCCCCTCTTTTCCTTCTCTACTTTTGGTATGTTTGTCTTATCATTACCTATTATGCCAGGTCCTCATCTCCCATGCTAGTAATAGTATGAATGAACATTAATTGTTTTCAGGGTTTTTATCTTGTTTGATTTTAAACAGAAATAAGTTTCTTTGGCAGCTTGTTGTTTAAACCCCGTTAGACTGCAATAAATGGGGGTAGGTGAAATGAAGCTAGATTAATGGAGTAGAATTTGATTATGGAATATAATGTCATCCAACACACATTGGTATGTTCCTTAGATATAAATTGAGTAATAGGACGATTGAGGGATGGATTCAAGGTAGACGAAGAGGCAAGAGAGGGCTCCTTCCTTCTATGTATGGTGGAGGTAGGTAGAATGCGGTGAGGAAAGGGGAGAGGAAGGGCTAGCAGAGATGGGAGGGGGTCGACGCAAGAGGGAGAGATGTGGAGAAAGGAGAGAGTTTGGGAATTGGTTTATAGCAATTCTCCAAATTGATTAATTATTGAGGATGGGCCTCTCATAGAGGACACAACTACTTGGTTTAATAGGCTTCTTATCAATAAGGCCTATTAAATTGTAATTATAAAAAACTAATTAACTAAGATTCACTAAGATTGAATGTTGATCACATCCTAGTACTTATTGATGAGATCAAATCTAATAGACTAGGATATAAATTGGGCTTGACTCTACCTGTCCAATAGTGGGTGGGTCCACAACCAAGGTCTACAACATTACTCTCCTAAAAAACAATCTTTTCCTCAAGCTCATAACAAGAGGAACAATCAAAATTTGCAATGGACTCTGTTGTAGCTCGATGTAGAGGTAACCTCTTCCATTCAACCTATAGTTCCAAGTGATAAGCAACCAAATATGTCGAGAATTGATGCAGGCTATCACATCGGTTGATCTTGACCATAGAGTAGGCATGGTTGCTAGAGGCCAAGGAGGTAGAGAGTGTCTTTTGAGCCATGGTTTTGCCTTACTAAGATCCAAGAGCATTCTTAAAGCACACCCAACAAACATTGTGCTTTGCTGGCTGTTGATTGCATAGTTCGAATCCCTATAGAATCTTGAGCTTCCTTCCAGACACAAAACTGGCGTGCTTTCACACCTTACTGCTTACTGGTTAAAGCTTTCAAACAAAATTGGTTTGGTTTAGACAGGTTTCACACCTTTTTCTAGGGCAAACAAACCCTTATGAGTAAAAGCTTTCTGTTTTGTGCTTTGTCGGTGGCAACAAAAGTTGTGTTCTGGTGTTAGGAAGGGGTAAGCAATGATGGCTTGAAGGTTAATGTCAAAGGGGGCCTTCCCCAACTTTGCAATGAGCCTTTCCATATCTTCAATCAATTGATTGGTATCTTGCGGCGATCATCTCTTCTGTTCTTAAGAAGTATTTCCTATAATGGTTGTGATACCAATTTGGTATGTTCCTTAGATATAGGTAGAGTAATATGATGATTGAGGGATGGATTTGCGGTAAAAGAAAAGCCAGAAGAGGGCTCTTTCCTTCTACCAATGATAGATGAAGGTAGGAGACATTGGGAAAACGGTAGAGGGAGAGAGGGGGTAGAGAGGAGAGAGTTTGTGAATTTGTTTATGGCAATTCTCCAAAATGATTTATAATCAAGGCTTAGCCTCTTATTTATAAAGGGGTATTGCTTGGGAAACAATTTGGGTTTTTAGTAGAACTTAGTTTAATAGGCATCCTATAACTAAAGCCTATTAAACCCTAATTATAAAATCCCTAATAGCATATTGTATCACATGCTATGTGTTGAAAATCAAACTTGCCATACGAAACCCTAGACATGCATGATAGGTATAGAACCTCATTTGTATTATATGTGATATGTGATATTCTTCATCTTGCAAAATCATATCGGCTGATAATTTGCCTATATATTCTTATTTTTTTTTTCAATATTTTGTTTGGAAGAAGCGTTCAAAGTGAGTTCTCATCCATTTTCCATTTTTAAAACTTTTATTAGGACCCTAAGTTCATTATGCTTTTAGTAAGTCACTTATAGCTATTAGCTAATATATGATCAACATTTTTCATATCTATTTTTAAAACATATGCATTACGAGTGTTGTGCTAACTTATGGAAAATAAGAGCACAAAATAGCATTCTAGAAGTAGTGATAAAGAAATACATGTTGCAATGACGACATTTTGTTGTTTGTCTTACTTGGTACTATGATAAGGTAACATTCCACTATTTAATTGCATTATTGATTCAATGTTGAGAGAGCTGAGATGGAAAGTGGGGAAATCACTCTGATGTAACAATATTCATTTGAGGTATGAAAAATATTAACAATCCTTGAGTGGAGTTTCTTGCAGCACTTACAACTTATGGATTTCCTTTCCCTTTTGTTAAGATGGTTATGGCTTGTGTTAATTTAGTCTCCATTTCTTTGAACATTAATATTGTATTATCCCCTCCTTTTCCAAATAAAGGAGGGTTGATACAGGGTGACTTTGTCTCCTTATCTCTTTGTGCTAGGAATGGAGAATCTTTACAGAAGCCTACAACAGTCATGGAATGTTCCTCATTTTCATGGGTATCCTTGGTGCAAGGGATTGAATATGATGGACTTGTGCTTTGCTGATGATTTATTAATAATCATCAAAGGGGATTTGACTCTATTGAGTTGATTTAGAGGAAGGTTTTGGAGTTTGAAGTTAATTTTGAATTAAAAGGAAACCCATCCAAGAGTAGTGCATATTTCAAAGGGGTTGCTCTGTCACTAAAGCTGTAGATCTTGGAGTGTGAAAAAATTTGAATTCCCTTTTTGTTACTTCCTTCAATACTGCTAGGCTTAGCACCCATCACTATCAACCACTCTGTGATAAGCTACTACCCAGAGATAAGTGCTGGACATGTAGATACTTCAGTTAATTAGGACACATTCAACCGATTTAGTACATTTTGCATGGAATTCAGAGCTTTTGGGCACAAATGTGTATTCTGCCTCCAAAAGTTATCCATTATGTTGATATCATCTACAAGACCTTTCTGTGGACAGGTTTGGGGGATTAGAGCAGCAAGGCTTTGTTGGCATGGAGGGCAGTTTGTTTACCCAAGCCTGAGGGTGGCCTTGGCATAAAACATTTACAAAGTTGGAATCAAGCTGCTATTGGGTGATACCTATGGAAGTTAGTAAAGAATAAAGAGAGCCTATGGATCATGTGGGTTCATGGGGTATATCTTAAAAACTCGTATCTTATGGCATATGAAGCCAAGCCTCACCATTCCTGGATTTTTAAGACAAGTGCTCCTACATCAGGTGCTGTCGAACACAAAGTGAGGCTACAAAATCCAGTTTATGTATGATCTCGTCAGGCCTCAAGCTCACAAGGTACATTGGAGACACCTAGTCTGTCAAAGTTATGGTTTGCCACAGCACAAAGTTGTGATGTGGTTAGCTTGTTATCTAGCTTTGCTAACCAAGGACAACTGCTTATTTTTGGCCGGGGTGGGGGGGGGGAGGAAGATGATAAATGATCAGTATGTCAGGCGGGCAGAGATGATCAAGATCATATTTTTGCAAGAGGTATTATGGCACAACAGAGTTGGAGATTATTGTTTAATTGGATGAGTGTATTTCAGGCCATCATTATGAAGGCATCTTATGTTGTGGCTACTTAACACCATAAAAAGATGTAGAAAACGTGGTGGTTTGCTCCGAATGATGGCTGCTGTAGTGGTTTCTCAGCAATGGATTAATAGCAACACTGTGATATTCAAGAGCATGCCACAATTCCCAGGAAGCTGGGTTGAAGGGTTGTTTTGGAGAGTTTTATTTGTCTATCTAGTTCACAGTATAGTATAGTAGGCGAAACGTCTATTTGCTAGCTAAGTTGGCTAGAGTGCCACTACAATATGTGTGTTGTTGTCCATAGTTGCATGATGCATTGTTGGTATTAATAGAATTATTAATTACCATAAAAAAAGAAATAATAACAAGACTAAGACCCTATATAGTATATATAGCTTAAGGGGCCAAAAAAAAGGTAAGTAATAACCAAATAAGATAAATAAAATCTAAATGAGATAAAGCATAACTAGTTAATATAAATAATAACTAGCTAAGATAACTAGATGATATAGGAAAAGATAACAGAAGATAGCAAGAGACAGGAGGAATCTACTTCTTGTCTCTACTTTGATATTTCTTCCCATATAAATCTTTCCTATCTACATCAATTATGCTAATAAAGTTGTTTTAGATGGTATGAGGTGGATGTGAGTGGACATATAACTTGTAACTTTGGTTGCTAAGGAGGATGGGGGCGAAAAAAAGTGCCTACAACATTTTTTATTCCTCAACCTCCAAAACTAAGATCGGCAAAAAGGGGTAGGGGGAGGTTAAGGTAGGTAAAGTTTTAACCATGTGAAAAGCCCTGTTAATATTCATCTCCCTTCACCTTTGTAACTGAAAAGGTTAAATGACATTTTGTTGGTAAGAATTACCTTGCTTTAGAATTGGCCACAGGATGTATTTCTGAGTTGGTTAGTTTTCTTTTTGCCCTATTCTTTCTTAAAAGTTATATGATGAAATATTTCTTATGTTTGCCTTTTATCATCTCTTTTGAGTTTCATGCTTGTTTTTGGTAGCAGTTCAAATTGTTTGTTTGATCTTTGTAGAAGTGATTTTATTTATGTTAAATGTCTACTTTCTTATGCTGGCAGTTCCTTCTTCAATGTGTGGAGCAGTTACCTCACAAAATGCCTTTCTATGGTACACTGGTATGGAATATTATTTTCTTCTCTCTATCTTTTATTGTGCCTGTATCTTAGGACATAGCTTCTGTGCTATCTGGTCGAACTGTATACAACTTGACGCCATTTCCGTTCTCTTTCAGCGTTTTTGTAGCTCTTATTGGAGGAATGGAAGAAAGAACCTGTCATAAACCTATAGGCAACATCTGTAGCTTTTGATTTTCATTATGCCATCATGTGGTAGCTGCTTATTTATTGAACTATGAGTTGGAGAGTTGTATCAGATATTCTTTAGAAATGGTGATCATTGTGCATCTTAAAGCCATGACCTCATTATTCCTCCAATAGCCATTTAGATTTGTTCTTTTTTTTTCTTTGTTTTTTGAAGTCATTCATTTCCTTCTTTACTATATACAAACATTAGCACTTGCTGACTAAGCCATCCCGGCGTTAGTCAAAATGCTGCTTTCTTTACTCCTACTTGGATATGAGGAATGCCTTCATGAAGATAATACGTTTCTCTTTTCTTATTGGAAATGACCAGATTGGTTTGTTGAATTTGGAAAATGAGGATTTCGTCAAAGCAGTAATAGAGAAGACACACAAAAACTTGCTGGTAAGGAAACTAATCCACTGTTGAGGATAGGTTTGTTTTCCTTTATTTATTTAGTTTTTCATGAATGTGCTAATTGATGAGTATTTGGCTTTTTGATATTATTAGAGATTTAAAAGTTAAACCAGTGCCTAGAAAATGGGAGGACAAAGGATCTTTTCTGTAGTTAGCAGAAAAGCTTCAACAATGCTTTTGACTTTCAGCTGAGAAAACAATTGGCAGTTCAATATTCTCGTCTGATACAAAGGCTGAAGTTAAAGATGATCCAAACACATTTGTTAAATCGTGTTGTCTGTTTAGTTTTATATATTCCACTGCATTTTTCTTTGTTAACACCTACATCTTTGAAAAGTTGATAAGTCTTTCACTACTTTTAATACATTATTTCAAGTTCTCTAGCTCCTTTTTACTCTGGGCAATCCACACGATCTTTTTCCTTTCCTTTCATTTTCTTTTCATCTTTAAAGCAGCAATTCTTCTCTTCAGTTTTTTCTATTTCATTTTCACCTTTTGCATGAGATAATTTCATTTTATAGAGATCAGTTCACTTTACATATCTTGAACCCTTTCTGATTTTTTTTTTGATTCAAAGGTGTTTGTTTTAGATTTGTCTGTTTGATTGGAATTTCTTTGCCAATCAGGCTCCTAACAATCAAAAGAATAAAACAAGGCTGATATTGGGTGTGGTCTTGACTTATTGGGAAATTTAAGCTATGGGTTTTTATTGAAGAAATAGTATGATGAGATGAGGACTTTGCATCATCAAATAGAAGGAGTTTGTTGTCCATGGAAGTTATGAAGAGCAGCTTTCACATCCCTTTTTGTGATGTTATGGTGTGAAACCCGAAACATCCTAACACCTATTATAAGGCCTCTATGTAATGCTCAGTATGTAGTGGAATTCGTAAAAGCATATTTTTCATGATTAACATGCAATTCTAGAATCAAGTCGGTGCAAGTTTATCTGGCTAAAGTATTTCATACTTGTCAGAAGTTGTCACTAGTTGATGTTTGAGGCCATTATATTTGACTTTATGTTCTTTTCTGCCCTCTCTTGGGCAGACAGCTCCAATTGCCATTTCAGATACATTCTGTATCCTTCCTCGAGAGCTAGGAAACTGTCTAGGTTTTGCCTGTTTTTAATTATGTTCGTTATGTCTTTAAATATTCTGGGCTGCTCATTATAACTTTTTCTTTGATGAAATGGCATGGTAGGATTGAAGTTCTTAGGGCCCTGTTTGGTAAATATTTTGGTGAATCAAAGAGGTGATGACTTGATTTATAATGACACCTTTGGGTATGACTTCAATATTTATTGTTTGTTTGAGAACACTGTGATTATAGTAAAAAGAGGTTTGAAATTTTGCAAAAAATATGATGGGTTACTGTAGCTGAAATGAATGATTAAGTTGGTTTATCCAGGGTGCCTAAATATGCCTAAAACTCTGTTGCCCTGTATGTGCCTGTCTCTTATGGTTGCATTTCTGCATCCCCCCTTTCTTAAATTGCAGTTGATTTTGTCTTTTACTCTGATGGGATTTCAGGATGCTCTTGAACTGGAAAGTTATGATAGGATACGTATTTTGCTGCGCTTCTTGACAGTTTTGGTATGTACACTGCTTAAATATATTTTTAGTTATAAAAATGTTTTTCTTTTTATTACTTTGGGGAAGAAGTAAGGCAGTTTGTGCACAAGCTGATGGATCCACATGAGCAAGGATGGAAGCTATGCTATCAAAGACAATCTTTGTGCTGTTCATTGAAAAAAAATTGCATATTGATGAATGTATAGATCAATTGCATTATTGTTTGACAGATAGGGGAAGGAGAGGTGGCTTTGTAGAGGACCTGTTTTCCTTCCAGTCAAGTTGATCACATTCTAATGAAGGCTTACTCAGTCTGATCCTTGCTGTTATATCTTGAGGACACCGTACATAACATGGAATTTAAAAGTTGTAAACCCTTAGAAAATATAGCAAGGAGCATGGTGTGTCATAGGCCTTCCCTTGCTAGTCGACAAGGCACATAAATGTTGAACTGGCGGATTAAATGAAAAAAGCAGGAATCATTGTTTCATGATAGCATCAGTCTCATCAGAGCATGGGTAAATCCTTTGCTTACAGTTGCATCTTCAAAATGACCAGCAATCCAAGGTCAGTAAGCTGCATATGACATTCTTATCAAGATAATTCACTGGAGTCGACATTCTCTTGCATACCTTAGCTATGTGCTATTGTTTAGGTACCTCATTTTTATGCTGAACTTGAGAAGGAAAAATGATCGTGAGGAGAGAAGGAGCAAGCTATAGACACTAAAAAGTCTTGTTGATCTCACGAAAAACTAGGATCAAGCCTTACTTTCTCTAAAAGAAAACAATTAAGGACAGTCAACTAATGTGTAATGATCTTTCAAAATGATTCCTTCATCTTACAGTTCCAAACAGAAAGAGATGGTAATATTGGTTCTTTTGTTTCTTCTTTTGTTTCTGCAGCAACCCATTAATATTGCTTGGCATTATTAGTTTCTAGGTGCTATAATTGGGATGATCCCCTTATTTAATTGATTAATTATTCCACGGGAATTTGTTTCTTTGCAAGAGTTGCATGGATACATAATTATTTTTATATGTTGGACTTGATTATTTGGACCAATAGTTTTAAAGCGACACTCAGTGGATCAGATAGACAACCGTCATCAGAGGTGTGGAAGGTGATTCAAGTGGTCAAACATTTGTCGTCTGTCTTCTGAATGCATTCTTATTTGGATTCTTTTGGCTCCATATTGAGAACTTGATTGTGGTAGTTTGGTCTCTTTATTGAGCAAACAACCCGGTTTTTCCAAATCTGAAAATTGCTGGCTTTCAATCTCATTTAGAGCTTCCCAACCCCAGTAAACACTCCCAAAGTAGGGTATCAGGTCTTAGTTGTTGCTGGTTTCAAGCTTGAGTAGAGGGGGGGGGGTTTGCAATAGGTAGCTGACAACCAACATAAAAGTTTGTGCAGTTATCACATGACACATATACATTATTTGATTACCTACTAGCGACGCCTTGCCAGTTGATAAGAGGCAAGAGCCATCGTGCCTCTGCCCGTACAATGTAAAATAAGTAAGATTTGCCAAATTAAATGTACCAGTAAGGCTTAGGAAGCTAACCCAACAGTGAAGCTCAGATTTGGGACTTGGAGCATTGGGAGCACGATTGTTGAGTTATTGCAAGTGCAGATGTTGTGATTCAAAGAAGGACCGGCATCTTCTCTTCTGTGCCGACAGTCCACGGTTTTCATTTTCTGGATCTTTTGGCCAGATGCTGCTGATAGCTAAAAGTTTAAAAGATTTTGATTTATGACTTGGATGTTTGCTTATTGCCATCTCATTCACATACTTGATTTTTAAACTTCCTAAATTTCCCCCTGGAACCTTCTTTGTTGGTCATTCATATCACTATATGTTGCTAATTGTTTGTTTATTTTCCTCCTTGGAACAATTGATTTGAAATGAGTTTAGCAATGTTCTTGCCGAAGGGGTTTGCTTATTCTATCCATGCTCTTTTATTTCATTGGAAGGCTTTTGTTTTGGATTGTAAAGTGGTGTATCCTTTGCTTAAGGTGACGCGTACTATGATAACTAGATCATTTCCTGTGGCCTATAGAAAATACTTGGAAATAAGTCTCCAGCTTGGATCTTGATCTGCAAGCTGGTCTTGAAGTTTCTTCGGATTGGAGATGCTCACACTTGCTTAATATTTCTGGAACCGAAGTGGCCTAGCATGCCCTGACAGCAAAAAGCTTATTTAGAGATTTATTATGACATGTCATATATAATGATGACCTTCATCTATGATCTTGACTCAACCAACCTTAGTGCAGCTAATATTTGATATCGGATTTGCATAAGAAAAAATGAAATCTTCCATGGGGTGAGTTCTCTACCAAATATGGAATATGGTCTTGCATATATTTTGTACATACATATTGATATTAATTTTTGAAATTTTTTTTTTTTTCTATTGCACATGACTTGGATTAATTTGCCTATGTTGTCCATATATCTTTTATTTGCTTTGCTGGTGCAAACTCGGGGGTTCTCGTGGTTGTCAGGGTTGTTTCTCCTCAGTACACCTGCAGAATTGTTCTTTTGATTATCACCTTATGCTCAATTCCTTATATCTTATGTTTTTATGTATATAGATGTGCAGTAAAGTCCTTCAACCGGCTTCGGTGGTGTTTGTTTTTGAAGCATTGTTATCATCTGCTGCCACTACAGTGGATGAGGATAAAGGAAACCCAGCATGGCAAGCTCGCGCTGATTTTTATGTTATTTGCATATTATCCTGCCTGCCTTGGGGCGGGGCTGAACTTGTTGAGGTGATTTTTGCTATTCGTAAAATCTTATGCTCTTTTGAACATAGACTTATTCTGGTAAATGCATTGGTTCAAATAATCAATTCTATCATGTATAAATTCAAAAATAATGTTTATCAGATGGTGCTGTAATTTCTTTTTTAAACACTTCAGATATAGTTGGCATCATCCTTTTTATTTATCTTCTATGTTTCTTTGTTTTATATAATCCAAAACATTATGATTTTGTTCGTGTCTGCATCTTATACTCCTACATAGCATGGCATCTTGAAGAGTGTGGTATCTTGATATCAATAGGGACAAATAGCATCGGTGTGCTAGTTATGTTGAATTGGACTTATTGCTTAGAGTTTGAGCAATCCAATCATACGAGGATACACCACTATGTATTATAATCCTATTCTCTCACCTCTGTCAAACAGTGCTTAAAAAGCCAAGGCACCTTTCAGACTATCCTAGGTAAAATCAACACTGGTGATTAGTTATGTGAAAAAGCTGCATAAGGATTTGTCTCTAGATGTTGATGTTTGTGTTTATGGAACAATGTGATTTTAATGGACATCTTATTTTTCTTGGAAGAATTCAAAAAGCTTGTGGCATGGATTGTTTCGGATTTTATTTGGATTGATTTGGTCTATTTGTGGACGTTTCAGCAAAATCACAGATGATTCGTTTCCTGTTGTCGGGGAAGGTTACTGTTGAAGTGTGCTTTGTTACTTCTTTCGCTTCTTGAGATCTAGATAAATTATTTTCCAGCCATGACAGCAACCTCTGTTATCATAACTTTCTTTGGGGTGTTTTCAAGTGGTGCTTATCACACTCCTATGAAACGACAAAGAGGCACCTTGATATTGGTGTTTTCTTTCTTTTATTATTTCTGTCATTGTTAGATGATATCATATAATAAAAATTCTAATGTCTTAATAATGATTTTGATTTTTTTTATTTGTCTTAGTAATAACAAATTCTAATGTTTATACCTTAATAAAAATAAAATCTGAACATTTATGTCTTAAATTCTTATTTTTAATTACAGTATTGATACCTTAATAGAAATCAAATTATCTTCCTTGTCTTTTGCTCTTACCTTATTTTCTTTTTCAAAAGAAAAATCATGGAAGTATTATTGTCTGTTAGAAAGGAATGTTGTTACATGAAATAAATTAGAGCTGAAATACCTCCTGTACTCTTATCTTTCCTACATGAACACCAACCTAAGATATTTCTCCTCTCCTCTCATGTGATAAATCATTTAATCCTTCTTGCTGAGTACAGTAATAAAAGATAATAATTTCTGTTGATCTCTCTCCTACGGAATGATGTTTGTCTTCTGGCCTGGCAATTCCCTTACGGAATATTTTCTTGTTTATTATGGGTACATGTTGGGACAAGCACATGTCTCTTGGAATTTTCAATATCATTCTTAGATTATTTCTTTGCCACTAGGCTGAGTATGTATCACCACAGTGCATTGCTGTTGGCTTGGCTTTAGCTCTGGTTTGAGTGTATGTCTTGTTTAATGATATGAATGCCAGACGTGATTGTCATAAGTAGTTTATTTTCTAAATTATTTCACCTTGTTCAATGCAGCAAGTTCCTGAGGAGATTGACAGAGTAATGATTAGTGTTGAAGCTTATTTAAGCATCAGAAGGCGTGTTCCTGATATCGGCTTTTCCATTTTTGTTGATGCTAATGAGACAGAGAGATACCTTCAGGAAAAGGTTCAAAATTTCTTTTGTATCTCTGGCTTGCACCCCTTTGTTTGTGTTCTAGTGGTCTTTGTCTGTGGTTTGCTGTTAACTTTTCGGAAGAATAGATTTTCCTGCTTGCAAACACTTGATATCTTTAGCGCCATGCATGTGCCGTCTATCAAGTCAGTGCCTAATGTCAAGTGAAAGCATGCCCAGCCTCTGATGTAATTTAGATCAGAATATGACCTGAAGTTGTACCTTATTGGTTCTGGTTTTGAGTTAAGTTTAGAATGCTGGTTTGGTTTTGTTTGATTTGATTCGATTTAAAAGAAATGTGTTAATACTATTATTTTCCCATTGTTAGGTTCAATTTTTTTTAATTACTACTATTACTATTATTGTAATAATCATTATCATTAATTTTATATTATTTTTATTGTTATCTATTTTTTTTTTCTAAAAATAAGCTGAGTAGAACATAGCCTTAGTCAGAATGAGCTGAGGGCTTTTAAACTGAGAATTGGAATTTTCACTCTTGCTTCTACCTTGAACTAATGTGGAATAGTGTAATAATTGGTTGTTGTTGATCGAAGAGGATGTTCTAGCAATGTGGTTTCACTCTCCTCTCCAATTAAGTGAGTGAAAGAAAAATAAAACAAAAAATTCCACCCTGACTTCAGTGTTCCCCCCTCAATGTTGTTCTATTTGCTTCTGCATTTATGTATATTAGTATACTGATATGCACTGTTTATTATTATCTATATTGCCTCAGGATTTTTTAGAAGATTTATGGGCTAGGATACAAGAATCATCCGGCAATGGTTGGAAAGTTGACAGTGGTAACTATTCCTCTTGCCCTGCTCATCTGTATCATGTTGTTACCCAGAGTTGCCTATGTAGTGCTTTGCATTTTACTCTCTCATTCATCCTCTTGACTTCATTTTTGGTTGTATAGAACAATTTTGTTGAATTTGCATTTCTAGACAGAAAGTTGAAACCTGTGGCAGATTATGATTGCTGTATTCATTTATTGATTTTATTTGTTCCCTCTCCTCCGTAGATTTATCGATGCTCCATCTTGCCTCGCTATGGGTGGATGATTATAGAAATGGAGAAATGGAGTTGTTGGTTGACGTGTGCGCAGAATTGTGGTGATTCCATGAGATACAATTATGAATTGAGAAGGAAATTACGGGCAAAGGCTGAGAAAGAAATCGAATAGTAGATATTGTTGTTTATGCAATGCTTTAAGGAAAGCGAACCATAGACATTGTTGGTTGTGCAATGCCCTTCAAAGAAGGGTTTGATTAACTTTCTATGTGTTCCAAAAGTTTCACACCCTTGCATAAAAAGTTGTGCATTCTCATAGCTCTAGTTATCCTGAAAAATCCTTGTCCAATGGGCTTCTATGCAATGGTTTCATCTGTTTCAGCCAATTTTCTTGATCGTGGGATATCCACATTGTTAATCCACAATCCACATAAATCCATGCAATAAAATTGTGGCCAACATTAGAGCATCGTGAATAATAAATTTTGTGTTGTGGGCATTGTGGTGTGAATATTTATTTGTATATCACAATATGCTTTAATTCTTATTTATTAATTATTTAATAAACTAGGGTTCTATATTATATTAGAAGCATTCACATGACTCATTATGTATTAAATTTTCCTAATAATGCTACATTTGTTAATTGATTTTTTAGTAGCTAATCTGTAATATTAAATGTATTGATAATATATTATTATTATTGTCATGTTGCATTTATACACATTTACAATAAATTAAAACTACAACAACTGTTAACTTTTTATCCATTAGTCTTACTCTTAGTCTTACTAATAAAACTAATATTTACCTTGCTTGAATAATGGTACTTAATTACTTAACCAAGATATATATTAATATTTAACATAAAAAATAGAGAGAAGATTGATAGTTAGGGCTAGGACAAACCTGCTATTTTTTTTGTTGATAATTTTTGGTTCTGCAAACATAGTAGTATATTTTGGATATTATATCAGTGATAAAATTTTAGTGAATTTTTTTTTCTTTAATTTTTCGTCCATTTTGTTTATTGACAGACCCAAAAACCAATAAATATCAGTTGATATTGAGTACGGGGACTGATATTTTATCCCATGCATAAAATGTGTCTTCTCCCTTATTGATTTTAGTTGATGTCTATCAACCTTCCAATTCCAACGGTTCTTTGCATTAGTTTGTGGCTATATCACTTGACATTCCAGCCGTGGGTACTTTTCTAGAACTTGGAAAGTTAAATGAGTGCGATTTTCATTGAAAATTTTTGATTCCTTTTATATAATGTCTATGATAGAGATTTGCTTATAGTATTGATTATGTTATATGGACGTTGCTGATTGCATTATAGAGGCACTTAACTCATTTTTTCCACATTGTTTCCGTAAAAGGAATTCATAGTCTTTGGTGCATGCATTATGCTCGTAAAGTGGATTCCTCAAATCCCGCCTTTTTTTAGTTGTGCATTGTTTAGATCCTCTTAGATTTGTTTCATGTCTTCTAGGCTTCAGATCTTGTCAAGGGGAAATGGGTTATAGGAAAATAAGGAAGAATAAGAAGGCTTTTGAAGCTTAGGAAAGGCTCAACTATGGTGAGAAAGAGAGTTGGGGAAGAGCTAGGGTATGAATTGTTTGTCAATCCCCATGTTAGTTTGATTGAATAGCTAAAGGAGGCTATATTTATAAGGATAGCAACTACAAAATAAAAAAAAGTAATTATCTAAAAAATGTTGCTTAATTTGGGGAACTTTTAGCCTAATTTTTTCCTGAAAAAAAGTCAATAAGACCTTAATTTTTTTTTAAGTAGTTCCAAATGAGGGGTAAATAATAACCGTGATAAAGTAAATAATACCTCTAGATGATATCTTATGTTTTACGGAAGTGTAGAGCTTGGATTTGTCGAAACCGACAATAAACACTTGGTAATGAGATGATTTTGATCACAATGGTGGTGGTTTGATTGTATTTGATTTTTAGGGTTACGGCTAGGGTTTGATTGTGTGATAAATAAGGGTAATTAATGGTGGTGTATGATGTTGATGGACGAACTAGATAAGGTGGATGCAAGGGTGTTGAGGACTTTGGTTATTGTGCATGGAAGGGTATGGATGTGTGCTTACTTGCATGGACAAATGGATACACAAACTAGAACTCTTCAGGGTTGATTAAGAATCACTCCCTCATACTGATGATTTTAAGAGAAGAGCTTAAACTTCTTTTAAACTCAATCGTTGGCTATGACATGATGAGGTACATTTTGGGGCCTTTATATAGGCTATTTCACCTCTAATCATAGATAAGATAAGACTTGGTCTATAAGAAATTCTCAAAGATACTTATAGAATCATAATAATAATAATTTTAGATCTAAGATGATAACCTCCCTCTTCTAGAAAGACCAAATACGTTTAGAAACAAGATAAAAAATTAAATCTTAATAGCCAATTAATAAACTAAATAAATTGCATAGAAATGTCCCTATGCCTTTCAAAAGCAAAATCTAACGTCTAAAGGTCTTCTAGAAGCCAAATGTAGCCCATTGTGTATGTCTTGTGCTACTCAACTCCATCTTCCTCCATTTGGATCCTTTTATAAAATTTAAGCCCAATAATTAAAATGTTAATTATTTTAGACTCTTGAAATAATTGGCTCCGATATTAAATTTGATCTATATGCTCTTGCATCAATGCCTCTGGATTTCTAGTTGTTTAAAAGATAAATAATTCTCAAAAGATAAACATGTAGCTATAGTAACTTGTAAGCATGGTGTAATAGTACCAATTTTTTTTTTTTTGAAGTGAACAATGACCTATAAACTCTACTAAGGTATGGTGGACCATTGAGAAGACTTATCTTTATGTCACATTACAAACGTTACCTAGATTTGAAAGTTGGTCTCCTTTAACCTTATTTTTTATATTTTATTTGATGTAGCCGTGGATTGAAAGCTTGTATCCTTCTATTGTTTGCTTTTTCATCCTTGGCTTGCCTTAGGCGGAAGGAGCTAACCATTGGGTTGAGCACTTTTTTATTTTTATTTTATTTTTATTTTATCTTAGGTGAAGTAGGTGGCCTTTTAACAAATGCTGTAGCCTGCGATCAAATTTTACTAACCAGAAGTTTGATGAGGTGTTGCTAAGGCGTGTAGGGTACACTAATGTGTGCAAGGCCTATATGGCGTTAACCTTACTATGATTAACTACTCTGAGATTTTATCCTTATTTAAAAAAAAAAATTCTCCAATCAATAAGGTAGCTAATTCTTACGAAAAAGAGCAGGGATAAAAGGTTGTAGGAACACCAATAGATATAATTTAGAAGGAAACTTTGATCAGCTATTTTTAGGTATTATTTTCATAAATATGGTAAATTATCTCATGTTGGCAATATGTAATTTTGGGTGGAAAAGGTAAGGAAAATAATAATTGCGGAGAATGAAAGAAAAGATCACATGTTAATTTTTGGCCTCACTTCACCTAGGCACATGCCTTCAATTTACGCCCATTGCCTAACGTCTACGACTCTTATCGCTTAGGTGCGGCTTAGTCCTTTGAAACACCATCTGTCCTTGCTCCTTCACTTTTAAGTTATACATATATGTATTTATTTATTTCCTCATTGCATAGTTTGGACCCTCGTTTTGTTTCCTTTTCCCTCTTTTACCGCTTCTCATGTTCTTAACAACCGAAATTGATTTTGCGTGTTTGCGTCTTTCCTAAGTGCCGTGTTGATGCCTACATGCCATATGAAACTATTTGTTTTAATAGCTTATAATGGAGAAGTGAACCTTTGTAATAGATCCAAAAGGAAGTCCACCATCAATTAAGGGCAGAAACAAATAATAAAGATTAGAAGCATTCACTAGAAAAAATGATGCCAATTTTACCCCATTAAAGGGTAATGCTAAAAGGCTAGTGAACATGCACAATTTGTGGGAGAATGAACCCTTAAAATGAGAAGAAAAACTCGGATTGATTTATTGAGCAAAACTCTGAAAGATGTATACATATTTTTTGAGAGAAAACATAACTTGACCAAGTAAACTAATTCAACTCAAAAAGCAATGATCTTCATGTGACAAAAGAAAGGCCATGACTAGCCCACACGTTGGGTTTAGAGAAGAATAGTGGTGGCTCTATTTGTTTTTTTTTTGGGGGGGGGGAGTCAATAAAACTACGATTGTGATTGTAGTAGTATTTAAGTGTTGTGAACCATATTATATGTTGATTTTTTTTTTGTTTTCCTATGACAAATGTTGGCAACTATCAGCCAATAATCAATATACCCTCGATGAATATGTAAAATTTTAAAATAGTCTCGTATCGCCAATTTTACAAATTGATTGGCCCAAAATTCGATAAATGGAGATCATTATTGCGTATCGAGACTGATATTTATTTTTTCTGAGGTGGGGGAAGAGGCTAGGGTACCTTACCTCTAAATTGTTATCCTATTACTTTTCCTCTCACTTAAAATTTCCAAAATGAGATAAAAGTCTCGAGTTGAGTAAAATATTCCTTACTCAGTTATGTGCAAAAATTGTTGCAAATTAAATGAAAAAAATGTGGCCTCATTAATTAACTAAAGTAATAATTTGATCTAAGAAAGATTATGAAAGGTGAAAATGATGTGAAATTGGCCAAGGGATTGCAAGACACTGCTCTGACAGCTCTGTAGAGGTTTGTATAAACATAATGTTTGAATTTGTGGATTTTCATATTTTTGGAACTTGTATCAATTCTTTATAGTATTTGTTTCTTATTAATGCACTTTGTCTTAGATTACCACAACTTTTAATGGTTGTTTGTGGCATATTAACACACACAATGTAAAATTAGCTATAAAACTCCTATTTAAAGGGAGTGTACTTCATATGTGGTGATGAATAGAACCATATCATTTTTGATTTTAACTTAATTTGGTAGTGAGCATACTTATTTTTCCCTTCACCTTAATTTGCTCTCCTTCCCTTGTTCATGTATGGGTCTCCTATGCTTATGGTTGTTGACGAGCCGAATCTCCCCGGGCTCGAGTTTGAAATAAGCCAAATGAACTTGGCCCGAATTTGGCTCGAAAATGTTTGAGAACTATTTAACTCGGCTCATTTAAAGTCAATAAGCTAAACATGCCCATCTAACATAATTCGATTTTGTGGCTCAACTCATTTAACTATTCAGCTCGTTTATTAACTAAATTTTGTACAAACATTCAAAATATTTTATATGAGCCTTTTACATTCTATATACAAGCTTATAAACGAACATGTAAATGAGCTTATAAATAGACTTAGGAATAAGCCTATAAATGATCAAGCAAGCCTTTAAACGAGCCGAACTGAGCTTGATACGAATTTGAGCTGACTTGTGAGTAAATGAGCCGAGCTTACCATGTCTCGAGCTTGGCTTGTTTATTAAATGAGCCTAAAAATAAGAATCAAGCTTGATTTGTTTGCCTAAACAAACAAGTTGAGCTGAATCGGCTTGAATTATCAACAACCATATCAATGCTAATGTGTTGTCTCTATTCCTTTTCCATTCTCTCTTCTTCTTCCTTTCCTTTCTTCTCGTAATTATGTTGAAATCAATGACAACAATGGTGATGAAGAACAAATTTTTTATGTATTTATAGATATGGAAATCACGTTGGATAACTAGGTTTTCAAATCTTTAACGTGGTAACCTAGTTGTGGGAATATGCACAAAAAATGCACATGGCTATACATTGCTACATACATATGCACATCTCTTTCTAAACTTGCAGAGTATGTGTGCGTTGCTTAGTCTCGTGCATAGATGAGTAGCTTGCATGCTTATTGCAAAGTCTTGTAGTTCTAAGCATTCATCTATGGTTACAATTGAAGCAATTCTTAGTATTGGTCTCTTGCTACAAATAAATAGAGCTTTCCTTCTTCAATTAATTACTACTCATCTAGTTACGAAAATCAATTGACATGACCCTCCTTCAAGTTTAGTGGACAATTTGATTTTTAAACATCGTCCTTTTATGTCATACTATCCTTAACTAGTAGAAACATGGCCCATCATTTGATTTTCATTGATGAATTTGCTTTTATTGATTGTGATTGTAATCTAATGCCTTGTGTGATTTATGGGAGAAAAATGCTAAAGAATAGGGAAAATGAACTCCCCTCTCCCTCCCCCTCCCCCAAACTAAAAGAAAAGGAAAAAGAAAAGATGGAGATTCAATTATGATAACTCAAGCGGTTCATGTTCTCAACCATGATTTCTAGTCTTGTGATGATCAAGTAAAGTGGATGAGGTGGCTTGGTTGCTGCGCAAGATGAGGAATAGATTCATAGGGAGGGGAGAGACAGGAAAGCAATAAAATCACGGTCATGGTTGCTGTTGCGGTTATAATATCAGGGTGTCGCGAACGATATTTTATATGTCGCAGTTATTGTGGCGTGATTTTTTTATTTTTATTTTTTCTCAATAAATAATATCAAATATCGATAAATATTGGCATATATGGGTAAAATATCTGCAAATATCATTTGATAACTGATATATGGCATTTAAATATGTAAAATTTTAAATCCGTTGCATATCGTCAATTTCGCGTATCGGCTAACTCAAAATTTGATAAATATAGGCCGATATCGTGTATTAGGACCAATATTTAATTGTATGGAGACAGGGTACCATAATTTAAAAGGTTTGAGTGAAAAAGGAGATATTAAATTGTTCAACTCGTACATCAAAAAAGTTTTATGAAATTATTATTGGAAAAATCCTTGAAGAAGTTCTATAAAACCATTATTGGAATAATCCTCTCAATTGAGTTGTGGGCATCAACCTCCTCATTCTTGGCTTATCAGTTGACATCTCCATCACCTATTTTGGCGTCTTTGTTATGCTACCATCCTGAGTTTGGGTCATGGTTCTCCTTGATGGGACATTGCTGTACCATTATCTCTTCATTGTGGTACTATCTCTATAGATTTGGTCTGGTTGGATTGTAGCATGTGAGGGAAGATAATACACACACTTCTTTTCTTTTCTATGTTCCTTTAACAAGGGACTCATTAGTAAGCTTGTTGAAATTTGTAGCTTCGGAGAAGCAATGATATGGCTTCAACATTTTCTAAAGATCCCTATGCCTATATGTGTATTTCCATCTGGGTCTGCTAATTTTAATAGTAAGAACAAGCAATAACACCACAGTTATGGTCGCAGTGTCGCGGTATTGGGGTATCGCAAATGATATTTTATATGTCACGGTTTGATTTTTTTCATTCTTTTGCACAACAAATATTGACAAATATCGGTAAATATCAGCTAATATCGGTAAAATATCAGCTGTTATCTAAAATTTTGCCAATATCGGGACGATAAATATGTGATTTTCTGAAACGATCGTATTTCTTGAATTTCGCATCGTGACTGATCTAAAAACTACGAAATTGCAGCTGATATGCAATTGCGGTACTGATTCTTTATTGTATGGGTAAGAACAAGAGCTAATCTAGAATTAATGTCTTGATAACTTATAACATGTTGTTTGATGTTTTGGCAATGCAACTGCTTGCTGGAAGGCTTGAGCTTAACGGAAAGAGCTTCTTCGAAGGTTTTGGAGTCTAAAAGAAGCAATAGTGATTCCTGTGTAGTATCTTGAGATTCTTAATGGTTGGCTTTGGGGTAGTTTATTTCTTTTTTTTTGTGCTTAATTATGTGGCATAACATCTGTTGTTGAGGTGCTGTTGTAATTGCAATTGATTTTTCCTCTTTGGTGCTATGCTTTGGGTCTTGCCTTTTGTATTATTTTGTCTGCTCATTTTATTATGTTTTCACAATTATCTATTAGTGACATACTTTGTTTTCTAATGAAATTAGGTGAAGAAGTTGTGGTCATTTGTAAATGTTTTTGCCTTCCTCACCCCTAATTTTTGTTATTACTGAAGTTGTGATTCTGATTGAGAATAGTTGGGAGTCTAATGTGTATGTCCATCGCTGTATGTCAATTCATCTTCATGATATGAAGCCTGATTTGATGCAATGCCTACACCTTTCTTTTATGATTTATCGTGGTGATGCCAACTGTTGGCAATTGGAGTTACCAATGTGAACATCAAAGCATGATGAGTTTAACCTGCTCTATAATGCATAATATTTTTAAATTCTCATATATTTACTTTCTTTCTTTGCTATGCAGTTCTTAGACCTCACCTCTCATTTGAAGCTCAGTTGGTTGGTGGAAAGTCTCATGATTTTGGTCCAATTAGTTGTCCCAACCAACCTAATTCACCTACCATGGTTTCTAGCATATCCTTTGACAGGCAAAAGCATGAGGCCCAACTGAAGTATCCTCGAAGAATTTGTAGGCTTAATATATTTCCTTCAAATAAAATCGAGGTATGTTTTCTTGCAAGTCTTCTTGATTGATTCACTTTATCATTCATTGGCTAGTATGATTTTAATTTATCATTCATTCTTCAATAACCATATTTTACCATACTTATTTTCTTGTATTTACTTAATCCCAAGATTGCAGGAAATTTTGTTAGGACTGATGAAATGGATGTTAAAATGTACCTTTGGCTTTTGGGAAAAAAATATTTGTTGAATTTGGGTATAGATATGGTTAAATGATCCCCAAATCAGTACTTGTATTCACATTCGTTTAACTGATATGAAATTTTATTTTGCCCTTCATTTAAGTAGCCTATCAATATATTTTCTAAGTTTAACATTGGAAATATAATTAAATTTTAACAATCTAAGTATCTAATTCTAACATTGGATAGTTTTTATCCTAAATTTGATGGTTTCTACCCACCAGATATGTTAACGGATATGGAGGAGGGGAAAAATACTCATGGGGTTTGGGTGTAGATATGGGTATGAGTTTTCTTATTGGATTTATGTAACTGGTGGGGGTATCCTATTTTTACCGATCGGTTGTTGTCCCTAATGTGCCTCCATTTGATGTGGATAAATGCATTCTCAACTTCTATTTTTATAGATATTTTGATTATGATTTTACATGATTGCTATGCATACTATTGGCAGAGTTACCCAAAATATGGGGATATGAAAATTAATTTACTTAGGGCTTGGGCTTATTTTCATGACTTATCAAATTGGTCATAATTTTGATACTAATAAAAATAATATATAATTAAGGATTACAATTATAAAAATGATAGCGATGATAACAAAGGTAATAGTAATAATAAAAAAATATTAATTGTGATACTAACAATAATAAAATAATAATAATAACATATTGAATTTTTCAAATAAGACCAATTGGCAATTGAAGTACTAATCTATGGTGTGATAAACTTATTTATTGGTCTAAGTCAGTGTTTGAAAGGCTTAAGGTGCATGTAGGCGATATGGGTTTTTGAGCTTGGACATTAGGCGCAAGGGAGCGACTGGTTGAAGTGAGGTGCCATTAATGATTAAGAAACCTAATAAGAGTTTCCTACTCTATAGTAAATATCTTTCTTTCCTTTTCCACTCAAGGTTATGACTATTTGACCTTTTTTCCCACTTACTGATTTAGTTATGTGATTGATTGCTGAATTTTTTGAATGTAAATAGAAACTAAAAATAGCTAACACTAGCAAGGCGTGTGCCTCAACACCTTATTGCTCCTAATGCACTAGTGCCTTATCAAATTCACCTCGCTAGTGTCTGACGCCTTCAAATACTGGCCTAGGGTTTAAAAAAATGATACTCCTTCCCTTTTATAATGCATATTAGTTTTGTATGTGCATATTAGGAAGTATTAAATTCTAAACAAAAAGTCATCTACTTTTACAAATATACCTTTATGTTAAATTGAATGCTCTTTACTCATTTAATTGGAAAGTGAAAAATGAATAATATTAGATTAGAATTGGGAAGAAAGCATTTAATTGCTGACACTTTTCATAAAATGACTTATGAAACAAAATTTGAAATCTAATATGCCTTATATTGTAAAATGTTGGGATTTGTAAAAATAAATTAATTAATTGGACGTTAAAGTTGAGAAAAAAGGAAGTTGAGATTAGATCGAAAATTGTGGTTTTGTTCAGAAAAAAAATGGTATTTCTCTCTCCTAATGACTTATGAGAGGCTTCCTAACTTATGCAGATTTAGGTATTTGTTTTTCCTTTAGATGGGTATGCTACAATATCAGCGTGAATTCTTTTTGGGATTGGGCTGGTGAGGACAAGAGAGCAGAGTCCCTCTAACTTTTTCAACTGTTTTGGTGAGATCAAAGTGGAAATTCATGTAGATTTTCTAGGCAGCAACTGATCTGTAGCGTCTCCTGGGTGCTCTGTATATGTGCTTTATTAATGGCCTTTTTATCTTATTCGTACATTCTCTCTCTCTCTCTCTCTCTCTATCTCTCTCCCCCCTTTTCCCTTAAAAGAAATGTTGAAATCTTTGTGTTTTGGTTTTCCCTTTTTCTTTTAGATACGTCTTTGGGAGGCATATTGTATTATTTATTATATTCTATTATCTGCTTTGCTGTTTCTTAAATATGTTATTGAAAATTTTGTGCTGTTTATTGTCTGATCCATTTGATTCTTGTTTTACTTCTGATAGGATATGACACCAATTGATCGATTTGTCATAGAAGAATATCTGCTGGATGTGTTGTTGTTGATGAATGGCTGGTTCGTCAAGACTCATCTTTTATTTATATGATTTACTACTATGAAAGTCTTCTACAGCTCTTTGATGAACTAGTACCTAGCTTCTGCTCTATGTCTAGCTCACTATGATATCTGAAGCTTTCACCATTGATCTCACTTTGTAGCCTGGTGGTAATATTTTCAATGATCTGCAATATTTTATCATGAACTGGATCATTTTGAAAATACGTAGGATATGATTTTGATTTGATGCTAAATAATGTGTTGTTGGTGTGTGTATGACTGACCACAATATCTAGGTTAAGTGATCGTCTGAGCTAAAACAAACTGAATGGAGCTGTATTCCTTTTGGTGAGGTGGCCGGGTGGATCTGTTGTCACAGTTCGATGAAAATCATTCCTTCTTTAATGTTGGCACAATTGACTTTTACAGTCTGTTTGTTTTGCTGAAAGTAAGAAGGAAAGAAAAGAAAATAACATGGAAAATGAATTTTGTTTGTTTGGTTGATGAGAAAAAATTGAGTAAAGAAAATAAGAAAGAAAAAAATGAGGAAAAATATACTACACTCATTTCCTTACAAAAAGTAAAGGAAAAGGAAAGAAAACTACTTCATCCACCAGGAGTTTTCACCACTCCGCCGTGTTCGTGCTGTCAATGGGAAATAATAGGCCCACTATACTACAATGTATTTCTTCAATGATTTCTTGAATAGTGCTAGCCTACGCACCTTTGAATGCAATGCACATACAAATTTAGCGTTAGAATAAATTCAGCCTTTAATTTCTTAACTAAAGCCCAATAATTAATTAAAAAATAAAATAAAATGATCTAACTGTAATATTTTAGAATAGTTTTATAAAAAAATAGAATTAGTATTAATTTTATGGAATTTTTATAATTTTTTTAGAAATTTTATGTATTTTTTTTCTGTATCAATATAATATTTTATTTTAATTAAATATATAAAAATATTTAAATAATAATATTTAATTTTTCTTAGAATTTTCTTTCTATATACCAAACACTAAAAATATTTTTTTAGAAATTTTATGTATTTTTTTTCTGTATCAATATAATATTTTATTTTAATTAAATATATAAAAATATTTAAATAATAATATTTAATTTTTCTTAGAATTTTCTTTCTATATACCAAACACTAAAAATATTTTCCAAGAATTCACTTTTCTACAAAATTTTCTCCAACAACCAAACAAAGGAAAGAAAATTAATTTCTTTCATTTTCTTTCCTTCAATTTTCTTTCCTCTATATTTTCCTTTCCACCAAATTTTCTTCAAACCAAACAAGGCCTTACCATTGAAATTTTAGCACATAATTGACTGTATTAGGCTGATCCAACACTTGTTACGTTTCAGCTTGAGCCCTAGAAGAAGCAAGGTTTTGTTGTTAATGGTCACTGGTTATCCTTCTAATCCTGACCAGGGGATCTTGTTCTGATGGATATATAATGTCACTAGTTGACCCTATTTTTGATATTGTGATTCTTTTTACTCACTAGTTATATTTTCATTTTGTTTGACTCTAGTGTACTACTAACTTATTGCGAATTGTCTTCTTTGCATTATGCATCAAATGAGTTCATATTTCATCTTCTGACATATTTTTAGGTGGGTGAATTTAAACACTAATTTCCTGTACAGATCCAAGTTTGAATGAATGTCTTATCATCTGAAGTAAAATAATATTTGATTTGCCTGCTAATAATCTTTGAGAATAGATTATTATTATTATTATTATTATTTTTGTTTCCCTTCTGTCCAGAGGAGAGGCCAAGAACTGAAATATCTGTATAACACTTTGTTATTCTTAGTAATGGGACCTATTTCGGGTTGTATTGACTCTGTCAAAACTGGTAAGCTCTTCTGTTAAAGTCAGTTGGGAATAGTCACAAAGATTGTTGCTGCCAACATTGAAATCGTGTATTGAATTTTTTATTTTATGGCTTTTGTATGTGGTTACGGGAATAGTTTTCATAGCATGATCCTATTTGCCTCTAGCCTTTTCAATGTCAATTTGAAAGAGATCTGTGAGTTGGAAGGCTGTCTTGGTTTAAGATCTTGCCGATTTCTTTAGAGTATTTGACTGTCCCTTGCCACTAGCCAAATTGCTATCTTTGTCATTACTATAATCACTTTAAAATTTTGGTTCTTTGATGTCATGTCTAAGCTTCTAGCTGACAATGGCTGGCATCTTCTGCTAGTGGAATATAGATCCATTGCCCCATGTCAATCATCAATATCTCACAATCAATTTCATCTTCATCATGTCCATTTCTCTTGATTCGCGCATGCTACCATTAACAGTTTGATGCTGCTGATTTAAAGATGATTGTCATCTATGCAATGCAAGTAATTAAAACTCCCAGATTAAGGGCCAGAGTGAATTCGCATTTCTGTTTGAACAGCTATTATGCTAGAACCTTGGCTGTTGGTGATGCCAAGTGCGAAAAGCTAACTGGTTTGTGGGTGAGTGCTGGAAAAATGGAGCTTAAAATGGTCTGATTAGCCATAAGTATGCCAATGGTATTGCGGTTTATACTTCGAGGTTTTCTATATTCTATTTTGTGGTGAGTAGGCTCTCTAAGCGGAACATGGGAATACGAATGCCATATGAAGGACCATTTTATGAATGTTTTTTCATTCGTGTGATAAACTGAAGGTTTTATTGCTATAATCTGTTATTGCTGACCAATATTTTGTTTCATGGAGAAATGAAAAGAAAGTAGGAATGGAAGAGACTTGAGTATGAGATGATTTCTCCCCCATTTGTCTTGAGCGGAAAGGACTTCATGACCGGGCAGCTTGAGCCCTTTCCTGGAATGATATGGTGCAATATTTTTTGGTATAGATTTATAAATTGGAAGGGAAACATATATAAGTCAGCAATATTTGTGTCTAGATGGGAAAGTTTTTTCTGGCTGAATGTCCATACCTTTGCCGTGCATAGGATTTCACCACATATTGGTGTGGATATTTGAGATAATAAATTTGATGATTTGGACAAATTTGTCTAATAATTGAAGTGTGTTTCATGTTACATTGTTTGTTTTACTTATAATCATTTATGTAATTTTTGTTGGCTGCGATTATTTTGACTTAGTTGTCTTTAGTTAGGTGTTCTCTTTGTTGTTTTCATTGATCTATATTAAATTATGCATCTTTGGGAGCTCTGTTATTTGTGGTTTTCCTTATATTTGTTTATCGGTTTGTGCAAAGCTAGTCGGAAGGAATGTGCATCATATATGGTGGGCCTCCCAGTACCATTCCGTTATGAATATCTTATGGCAGAGACAATATTCTCCCAGGTGATAATAAATCTGCTCATATTTCTTTGACCTTTTTCTGTCATATGTTTTTTCATCAACCTTTGGTTTGTCTGCTAAAATGAAAATGATGAAGGTTTTTTGGTATGCTAGAGAGTTTATTACTTCCCTCTCTTTTTTATCCTTTTTTTATTGGTTCACCGGTTTTCAATTGGTCTTACCTATTTCTGAGCGGTTGATGTTAGGAGAATACTTCAAGTATGATATTTCATTTTTCCATTGTGTGTCAGATGTTTTATGTATCCCAGTGCTAAAATTTTGATATATATTGAGGATATACTGTATAATGGTGATATTTTATTTCATGTAGCGCATCAGAATTGATTTCTTCTTGATAGTTGCCTAATTGGAGCGGAACAACACACCTACTATGCAAGAAAATAATTACCTGAACCTTACTACTATTTTGAGTCATGCTAAAAGCTTAAGGCTTAATCTTCTCTAGTGCTAGAGTTTGGATACTATATTCAAATTACGAGCTTTGCGGACTTACTAATGCACCTAAGATAGGTGAAAGGGATGAAAGTTTGCATCCACTCATGCTTTGCCACGGTGAGAGCGAAGGCATTATAAACGTTTGAACTAGGCTACATTCTTGCATATGATCCTCTATAAATTGATCGTCGTCTAAATATTCTTAGTGTCAAGTATTATGTCTTCTATTGATGGGTCTTTGGTTTTATGTTCTAGAATCTAGGTAGAGGGAGACAACAAAATTCCATATGACCATGCTTTAAATATATATGACATTTAATAATGTTCTTAGGTTATATAGTTCAACTACTAAGGATGAGACGAGGCGCACTACGGTAAGAAAAATAAGAGTTAAACATCAAGGTTGCCATAGTATAGGACAAAGGTTGATGGGACCCATTATGGAATGAAGATGAATAATGGGAAAGATGCTTCTTGAAGTTGTGTGCTAACTTCAATGCCTTTCCTACATGTTTTAGGGTATGAAGTTAGAATTTATGTATGTAACAACAAGCTTAGGGTAGTCATCTAGCACTCAAAACACTAAGAGGAATTCTACTAGAACATTGAACATTCAATCTATCAATCTGCTTCTATGACAAGAAAGGAAATATTTTTGTTGACCTTATCTTTCACTACAACCCATTGCCAAATAAGTGGTGGCTTTAGATGCTAGAAGATGGGACTAGTTTGAGGTACTTTTGTATGTTCCTATGAGCTTCTTGTTTGTAAAATGTATCTGCTCGAAATCATTCATGTTGCAAATGTTGAAGTAGTCCTCCATGTCCTGTAACCAATTTAGGCAAGGTTTGGGGTCAACCTTAATTTTCCTAATGAGATTGTCTTTTTATGTACGAGGAGAATATCTAGAGGATCAACTTGAGTTCCTATGAGTGATAGAGACGTATGAGTGCTTTGGGTGGAAACCATAATGATGGTGGTCGGTAGTATTGCCGGTGGTCATGGCTGTTGTGGTGGTGGTGTTGGTGCTTTCATACTTAATAGTTTGTGAATTGGAAATGAAAACTAAAATTAGCTTTTACAAAACTAGAGATAAAAAACTATCAATGATACCAAATGACCTAAGACTTTGATGAGTTTGTATCTAATTGAATTTAGATAACACTTTTGGTTATTACATATCAAGATGTCAAAGTAATGTCATGAAACCAAGGTTGTCATTGTTGCAGGTTTAACATATTGCATGCATCTATTTAAGGAATATGGATCTTAGGTTTGGATCATAGATTAGAGTATAACTAGGATGCGTTATTTCTCAATTGAATAACAAAAGCAAATTAATTAGGAAACAGTTGTATTCATGAATTTATGCCTGATTGTGAGTGGGCTAATATACACGCCTCTACGATATCCCTGAGAAGGGATGAATTCCGACATGAGTTATGATAGCATCAAGGATCAAATATTTCTTTATATCTTATGGAGCCGTGAGGAAAATTGAGTTTTCTCTCTCTTTTTGTAGAAATTTAACGATCTCTTAGATATCTTATCCTCTCTTATCCGCGATTGCATCTCTTTATCAAACATAAAGAGATGAGCAAACCTAGAACCCTTTTCAATCTCGTATTGGATAAACATAATGGATCCTCCCATTATTAATATATATATATATATATATATTTTTTTTTCCGATAAGTAGGAAATTTATTACTTTTGAAAAGAAGGGTTATAACCATGAATATCAGCACACCATACAATCAACTAAACCGGCCCACTTTTGGAATTTAGCCTTATAATGTGGGTGCACTAATCGTCTAGCTACAACTATGACAATAGCCTGACTGATACTAGCAACACCCTACTATGATTTTCAAAAATTCTCAAGTTCTTCTCATACCAAACATTAGCTAATATAAGATGAAAAAAGAGCTCCTAGGATTTGCTTTTTCTAACTATTTTGCCTAGACCTTTTCAACAAAGTCTGCACCTCCTGTTGCCACCCTTGGATAATATCCCTTCTTCCAGCAATTCTTCGAATTTTCCTCCATATTTCAGCTGTAATGGGGCAGTGGATAAATGGTTTCGAGTTTCTAGACCATGCTGACAAAACACGTACTAGTCCGACACATCCATACCAATCTCCCGAAGCCTAGCTTTAGTCATCAATTTGTCTCTTTATGCCAGCTAGAGGAGAAAACTGTATCTTGGCAAGTTGAGCGAGTGCCACACAATCTTGGACCACCTTTGGTTAGCCTGTCTGGGTCGCACAACATCATAAGCAGCTTTGATACTAACCATTCAACCATCTAAACTGTAGAAAACTTTGTATCTGAGATCGTACAAGAAGGATCCTTTGAAAAAGCCATGAAGTATAAGCAGTGGGATTGTACTCCCACGCACTTGTATACTTGAGGTATATCGTATGAATCCATTTCACCCATAACGAATCCTTCTTGGTAGCGATATTCCAAAGTACCTTTCCCAAGGCACATTTGTTCCAAATCCTCAGGTAAGTAAACCCAGACCACCCTTTGCCTTAGGAAGACAAATCTGTTCCTAAGAAACCAGAGCTCTTCTTCTAATATGCACCTTCCCAGACCAAGGAAAATTCCAGCAGAGACTCACAAATTGATGGGGGACCTTTCTTGGTAAAAGAATCACCTGGCTAAAATATAATTGAATGCTGAACAATACCGACCTGATAAGCTGCAGCCTCCCTGCATAAGAAAGATAAACAGTGCTCCAGTGCCTAAGTCGAGCCGTTGCCTTTTCCAACATAGGTTGGAGCAAACTAGCAGAAACTCTGGAAGAGGTTAAAGGCAAACCAAGGTAAGTAATGGGGAATGCACCTTCCTAGAAGCCTAGGAGATCAACAATTGACCTTTTAACATCAGGCGACTGCTGTGAATTATAGTAACCAGACAGGACTGACTAAGAACAATAATTTAAATTAAACAATATATATTGATTGAATCAGTAGAAACTCTAATCAGTTACATAGTTTTTCCTACTTTTGAGAGGTAGGAATGCTCTCTCAAAGAGTTCTCTCTAATTTTCTCTCCTCCTTAACATCCCTAATCCCCCCTTTTTATCCTACTGCTTAAGGGAGATATTCTGCATAACCAACCCCCTTAAATCTCTCCTTAATATCTATTAGGGATATATTCTGCATAACCAACCCCCTTAAATCTCTCTCTAATATTTATTCCTAGACTATTTTCTCTCCACCAAAACTAATAAAACTAATAAAAATTTTTACTACTAATAAAACTAATAAAATGACTTTACTACCCTTAATGACTTTTTTGCTAAGCTGTTAATGATTTTTTTTTCTGAGCTGCCCGAGACTTCCTTCTGTTATATGTAAATATTACCTATGGCTTGGGATTATTCATAGCATTACCCCCGGCCCAAAGATTCACCTTGTCCTCAAGGTGGAAAGAAGGAAACCTTTGATCTAAAGCATGAAATTCCTCCCAAGTGGCTTTAAATGCTGGTAAATTCTTCCACTTGATTAAGACTTCAACCCGTGCTGTACTTCCCTGCTTCCCATTTCTGACGCCTAACACCTCTTCTGGTTCTACTTTAAGAGCCAGATCGGAGGTAAGTTGAGGTGGAAGTTGGTATGAGCTGTGAGGAAGGCAGACAACCAACGACAACCTTCAGTTGAGAGACATGGAATGCTGGATGTATTTTAGCTGTAGAAGGAAGCTCTAGTTTATATGCTACTGCCCCAATCTTTTGAATCACCTCAAATGGCCCATAATATCTTGGTGCCAACTTTTCAAATGGCCTCCTTGCCAAGGCTTGCTGCCTGTAAGGGTGCAGCTTTAAATACACCTAATCCCCCACTTGGAAAGTCACCTCTCTTCTATGAGCATCCTCTTGAACTTTCATTTTTTGTTGTGCTCGAATCAACTGTGCCTTTAAATCATCCAAAATAGCATCCCTTTCTATTAGCTGCTCTTCTAAGGAATGAACTGTCGTGCTACCTTTTTCATATTTCACCAATGGTGGAGGATCCCGACCATAAACAACCTTAAAAGGTGAGCATCTAATAGCTGAATGAATGGTTTTGTTGTACCAAGACTCAGCCCATGGAATCCACTTGGCCCAAGTCCTAGGTAGGCCATTGATGAAACACCTTAAGTAAGTTTCCACCCCCTTATTCACTACCTCAGTCTGTCCATCTAATTGAGGATGATATGATGTACTTATATTAAGGGCAGCTTGATGGAGTCTGAAAAACTCCTTCCAAAATATGCTCATAAACATCTTATCCCTGCCTGACACAATGGCGGTGGGGTAACCATGGAGACGGACAGTCTCCCTGGTGAAGAGACTAGCAACCGTTTGAGCAGAAAAGGGGTGTTTGAGACCCACAAAGTGAGCATACTTCGATAACCTATCCACTACAACCAGGACGGTGTCTAACCCCAGAGACTTCGGCAACCCTTCTATAAAGTCTATGGAAATATCTTCCCATATCTGGTTTGGCACAGGTAGTGGCTGAAGCAGTCCTACTGGTGAGAGAGAAGAACTCTTTTGCTGTTGACAAATCGTACAAGACAGTACATATTTGGTTACTGTCTTCCTCATTCCTGGCCAATACCATTCAGACGCTAAGCTTTGATAGGTCTTTAAGTCTCCAGAATGACCACCTACAGGGGTGTCATGGTACTCATACAACAGGGACTGGACTAAAGCCGAACTGCTAGGGATGACCAGACGTCCCTTATACCTTAGGACATTATGCTCCAAGGTGTATCCCTTTGGAACCACATTCCCAGCTACTAAGTCTACCTTGAGTTGCTGGATAAAAGGGTCTTGCTGAATCTGAGCCTGTAGATCCCTCCACTGCACTCCTCCTGAACTCACCAAAAACCCACATTCAACATCACTAACAAATTCCCTTGATAAGGCATCAACCACCTTGTTCGATGCCCCTAGCTTTTAAATGATGTCAAAATCATACCCCAGCAACTTGCTTACCCATTTCTGATATTATGATCCTATCTCTCTCAGCTGCATCTAAAATATGAGACTCTGTTGATCTGTCTTAATAAGGAACTTCCTTCCTAGCAAGTAGTGCCTCCACTTCTGCACTGTCAGAACTATTGCCATTAGCCCCTTCTCATAAATAGACTTGGCTCTTGCTCGAGGACCTAATATGTTGCTGAAAAAAGCGATGGGGTGCCCTGATTGTAACAATACTGCCCTCGCCCCAAAACCATTTGCGTCAGTTTCCACCATGAAGGGCAAATTGAAATCTAGCATAGCCAAGATAGGGGCTGTTGTCATGGCCCTCTTGAGCTCCTCAAAGGCCCTTGTAGTATCTGATGACCACCCATAGCTATCCTTCTTGAGTTGGTCAGTGAGAGGTGCAACTATAGTTGCATATCCAGCTATGAATTTTTTATAATACCCAGTTAGATCAAGGAACCCTCTCAACTGCTTAAGGTTTCTGGGTGTAGGCCAATCAACCATAGCTTGTACTTACGCCTGGTCCATACAATAAAACCGCGGTTACGGTCGCGATTGCGGTTGCGGTCGGGGTGTAGCGATTGATATTTTATATATCGCGGTTGTCGCGGTGTGAATTTCTAATTCTTTTACACAACAAATATCGGTAAATATTGGCTAATATCGGCCAATATTGGTAAAATATTGGCCGATATCCGAAATTTTGCCAATATCGCGACAATAAATATGTGATTTTTTGAAACGGCCACATTTTTTGAATTTCGCGTCGCGGTTGACCCAAAAACCATGAAATTGCGGCCGATACGCAATTGCAGTACCGATATTTCATTGTATGGCCTGGTCCACTGCCACCCCAAACTTAGATATAACATGACCTAAGTAGGCTACTTGTTCCTTCTCAAACTCACACTTCTTCCCATTGGCATACAACTGATGTTGCGATAGGGTCTCTAATATTGTGGCCAAGTGATGCACATGCTGCTCCCGATCCCTACTATACACCAATATATCATCAATGAAAACTAGCACAAACTTCCTCAAATAGGGTCTAAACACATTATTCATTAAAGCTTGGAAACCCATAAGGTTCTTCATTTTGAATGAGTCTAATCTCTTTTATTACTTATTATAAAAGAAGATTTCATCTTTGAGAAGAAATGGATGGTCAAAGCTTGCGTACTCTATCGCATAATTAGGAGTTCAATGTACTTATCATCTCATTTTGAATTCTTGTGAAGGAAGACAATTTTGACATGCACTTGACTAATCTCATAATCATGATATGTGGCATAGAAGTATCTAAATGGACTTAAACAGAGCAATTGGTGAATGGGCTTGATCAAAATCAGTACCATAAATTTATTTGAAGTGTTTAACTCCCAGTTCTGCCTTACGAGTGAACATTTTTGTCCACATCAATATTCTTCCTGAAGGCCCATTTGTAGTCAATGAGTTTTAGATGTGGAGTAACTAATGTCTAAATCAGTGTTTGAGAAGGCTATGGTGCACCTATGTGATAGGTGGTCTTAGAGCTTAGGTGTAAGACAGAGTAAGGTGTAAAACGTATCTAGTATAATATTGCTTTTGATCTTTCTAAAAATATGGACAATAAATATTTTCTTTTCTCAAAATGATGTTTATTGATGTTGGCATAATCCTTATTTTCCGTTCTTTTTTGTATTCCAACATGAGATTTAGTTGCCGTATTTATGAAAATAAATCCTAAAAATAGCTAGAGTTTCCTTTAGTAGATACCTTTCTTAACTTTTCCATCTAAAATTATGTCTGTCGTTTTTCCTATGACCATTTTCCTTCCTCCCTTTCATTCGTACCATGAGATTCAATTATCATACTGATAGTAGCTTCTTTTGAAGGAAATTAAAACATAAAAATAACTAATTTTTAGTAAGCTGTGCGCCTTAGAGCCTTACCCATCTTAGTGTTTCTTAGCAATGTCTGTGTTTCCTCGCTTAGGATAAAAGAAGTCCCAAAGCCCTACCTTACTTGTTTGAACTTAGTTTTTACACCATTTCAGATTCCATGGCTCGTTGCCAATTTCAAAGCCTCTATACATCAACGGTTCTTCATATATTTTTTGTGGTGTGGTGGTGGTTGTTGTCTAACAATAACACACTATGATGTTAAGTCATTGGTATGACAAACATATCTTTTAGGCGCATGACATACTCTGCCAGGCCTACAAGGTGGTTTTACCATTGGTGCATTATCTAGAACATTTTGTAGTCGTTGCTCATCCTTTATTAAATCTAGAGTATTTTCTTGTGGTTCTCAAATTTCTTTGAGCTCTATTTTACTCCGATTTATTCCTTTAGAAAGGAACTCTCTCTAAGAAAACAATATTTTGAGTAACAAATGCTTTGTTCTTAGAGGGTAGCTTTGTTCTTAGAGGATAGCTATTTATCTGAAAGTAGACAAATATCCAAAAATCATTCCTTGGAATAACCCACGAAGATGTGTGTAGCATATTTTGGTCCTACCTTATCCGAAACAAGATGTTCCACATAAGCATCACACCCTACATTCTTTAGAAAATAAGAACTATGAAATTTCTTTACCCATAGTTTAGAGTGACTTTTCAATATTTATGGAATTTTATTTAGTGTGCACATAATTGTTTCAAATGCATACCTCTAAAATGACATTGTTAGATTTGATTGACTCATAATGTTGAACTAAAATAAAAACAAGAATGAGGACATCGTAACTGGGGAAAAAAGTAGTTTTTAAAATTTAACGTACATTTATGTACCTTTTGGGGAAACGAGGGAAAACAGGAGATGGGGAAATGCTTAAGAAATGGGGAGACATTGGGTTAACAGTATTTCCATGCAAGTCCATGAATTTTAATACGTTTACCAAGTTGATTTTGTAAATCAAAATGTAATTCTTTAAACCTTTCAAACTAGTGTTAGTTATGTTTCATCAAATGCTCATAATCAAATCATTGTATCAGAAACCACCCCTAGTTGCTGAACTTATTAGTCCCCACACATCTAAGATAGAGTAAGTCACTTGTTCTTTAACCTTGGTTGGCATTTTTCACAACAAAAATGTTTCACATGTTTTAAATATTCAAAATCAAATGGATTTAAAAGTCCAATGTGAATATTTAATATGCGTTTCTCGTTCACCTGAATGATAATGCCAAAGTTAGGCTTGATTTGAGTCATTAGACTTGAATCTCGGGGCATTTATAATATCAATTGGACTATCAAGGTATCTATTGCATTTTAGCATTGCCTGAAAATGCCATTCAAATAAAAAAAATAGATATTTTTTTTACTTATTGAGAAATGAAAACCATTCGTATCCTAACATAAAACATGACCAATGTTCTTGCTAATGGCATGTACCTATAGTACTTACTAAGTTGTTAAAGCAATGTCGAAGGTAATGTTAAAAGAAATATTCCTACAGCTAAGGCAACAACTCTTTCTAACTATCTATCCCTTTTGAGCCCCTGTACATTTATGCAAATGTGACACCACAAGTGGTATTTAATTCCCATGATTTATAAGCAATGATATTATTGTATAAACATTTGAAGTAGAAGTCTCACTTCCCATAATATTCTTTTACTTCCGATTTTTTAAAAATTGCTTGCGATTTCTCTTTTAATGGCGAATTTCATTAGATTTAGACTTGGGCTTAGGTTTAGGTTTATTGTTCAAGTTCTTAACTTGTGCCTTTCCTTTATCTTTTCCTTCACCTTGTCTCTTGAAATCTTTTTCATGTGAAAGAAACAATATAGATGCTTCTTAATGTTTTGTTCCCATGTAAGTCGGTCCATGTTGTATGCAAGATATACATGTTATAGTCCATGATCCATTGAGCATAACATGGTGGTGATGATGGGAGTTTGGCTGTAAATAAGCCGAGTCAAGTCATACGGCCTCGGGCTTAGGCTCGGTTCGTTTTACCAAACAAACAAGCCAAGGTTAGCTTTTAATCGGTCGAGTTAAGCTCGTGATTCAAAACCATAAAATGAGCCCAACCTCATATTTTTTGGTTCGGGTTTGACTCATTTAATAGACGAGCTCAGAAGTGAGACTTGGTTTCGATTCATTTAATCGAACAAACGAGTCGAACTAAACTTTTAACGAGTCAAACGTAACTGAATACTGAGCTGACTCAACTCATTTACAGCCCTAGATGGGAGAATCATATCAATAGCCAATTCTTTGTTAATGGGAAAAGCTTAATCTTTCTAAATTCTCAACATAACCAATTGTCTTATTAAGTTGGGACTAACTAGACTTTGGTATGCCAACTTTGTTTCATGAATTGCCGTGATACCTCACAATTCAGATTGCTTCGTAAACTAATTTGAGATGTTCTTAATGATTTAATTCTATTAATCTTATATTGCTTCTGAAGATTTGAGTTCATTGTAGCTAACATGCCACAAATGACATCAAGTGCATCATCTACAAGCATCTTGCATTCCTCTTAATTAGGATGGCAAACATTTGCTAATTGGTATTTTATAGTAGTTCTTTTCTTGCTTGAGAACAATTCTCAGGTTTCTATAGTTCTGTTGAGTGTTTTTGTTATCAAGAGTAAATTGCAATGAAAAACTGATTGAGATGGATGCTTTCCATTATCTACAAAATATATAGGAATTAAGCAAAAAATTCATTATCAATATATTCATTTCGTTGCACTTACACAAATAATGTTCCTTTAGAATTATAGTGGTCCAAGAGTTATATTTCAGTAAGACAAAATAATCTTTGGCTTATCATTTGTGTTTAGCTATTTAAATAAGCAACTCCTCGCTAAGTATTTCACATATAGTTGTTGGGTGGCATTTCATTTCTAGGTCCCAACTCCATGCCTCCTTGTTAAGTTATTCCAACTCATATGTATGGGTGACATTGTCATTCATCCTATCCACTTAGATAGTCCATAGTTCTTTGGTAGAAACATCCTTGGCAATTCATGTTTTGATAGTTGCTGTAATTGGAGAGGCTTTACTTTATTTTAATTTTACAGGGACTAAAGCATTAACTTTAATAAACATGTAAACAACATTATTTTTATTGCTTGTAGAACATGCTTTGTGCATAAGTAGCTAACATAACTTAAGATATGAGATGATAATCTTAAAATTAGATGTATACACATTTCACATTATCACTTAAAACAATGCAAGAGTCAAGTTTAACCCACCTGGTGGGGTTTGGGGGCGCAATGCTTGAGATCTGGGGGCAAGGTACCATTATCTTGATTTGTTAATCAATCTTGAATCCGATTAGAAATTACACCTAGATGTCAGAGTAATCCTATTAAGCCACCCAAAATCCTAACTTTAGTTTTGTAAAACAACTAATAATAAATCTTAATCCAAGATTGAAACTTTATTTTAGGTTGATTTTTGATTTTTGATCAATTCATTAATCCAATAGAAGATTGATCTTGGTAAAACTAATTTTTTTCCCTTTAATTAACTTGAAAATTTCATAATTATCTCATTAGTATGCCCCTAATCCCGACTGCGATTAGTTAAACAATCAATATCGAATGTTAATCCAATTAAAGATTGATATTGTTTTATTGAATTATGAAGATATGTTCTTCTGATTATTCTTGATTGAATTCAGCAGTCTTGAATCACAATACATAAACATGGTAACAACGAATTATGCATGTATGCAACACGGACAATTTTGTGCGTGCGCATGCACACATATATCACGTATACATATATACATTAATTTGAAATCAATAAATCGCTATAACCTGTTATACCACTGATAGGATCATAATTGGTTAGGGTATTGAAAGAGAACTAGTAGAAAAAATGTGCCTCTTAAGCATTTAAATTTATGAATTCATACTTGATTAGGAGCACGCCAATCATTACTATGAATTACAGCACCTGTTGTGCTTATGATTGCTTTAAGAATCAAATGTTTCCTTAGATCTTGTGGAAGCATGAGAAATAATGAAGAAAATGCCTCTAGTGATCTCTTATATCTCTAATCGGCAGCTGCCCCTCTCTATCAAATATATAGAGGTGCAGCTCAAAAGCTCTATTTGATCTTTTGTTGGATAGATTTAATGGATCCAACCCATACCAAAAATTAATTTTAATCCAATCAGGCTTTCTAATTTGGGTCTATAATTTTAAATATAGTACACCTATGTGTGCATCCTTATAGACTCATTCAATATTGGTAGTAGGCTTAAAGCCTTTTTGACCCACAGGTCATAAGCGAGACGACATTATGACTATCCAAGATATATGATGGTTGGATTCCTGACAAGATCAAAATTTACAAATAGCAGCATATAGTTATATCTATGATCGATTCCCAGGGCATGTCACTAGCATTGGATTATGAGAGTAGTTCCAAATATTTGAAGGCCATGAGTTATCATATTCGGTGTTTCTTTAACTTTTTTCATTCTAAAAACTTGTATAAATTTAACGGCTCTGTTTTGCAATTTTGTCCTCTGACAGCTGCTGTTGCTTCCTCAGCCTCGATTCAAGCCAATATATTACACATTGGTTATTATGGATCTCTGTAAGGTTGGACTTAATATCCGGTGTTGGGGTTCTGCAATGGTATTTTAGCAGATTGTCTGTTTCTTGTTATTAGTGATGTTTCTGGCAACATTTTTGTAGGCTCTTCCTGGGGCATTCCCTGCAGTGGTAGCTGGTGCTGTCCGTTCTCTTTTTGAAAAAATTGCTGAATTGGATATGGAGTGCCGAACACGGCTCATACATTGGTTTTCACATCATTTGTAAGTCTAGTTCTTGCAACCTGTTTTGGCGAGCTTAGAATGCAGTAGTTAATGTCTTTCCAAAAGGCTGATCTTTGATGCTGCAAATTGAAATCGCATTTGCCAAACTTCACTTTTAATGATGTTATGGAGATGCCTCTGATCCAAATTATGCCTATACTTTCTTCATAAGTGCATTTATATCTGATGCATTGCATACGAGAATTGAGTGCAAGTGCAGAGTAATGGAGATTAAAAGAGTTTATTATTATTATTATTATTATTTATTTTCTGTGATAAGTAACTTGGGATGGTTTACATGGGCAGTACGTCCCTAATTTGTCTCCTTTATATCAGGAAGTAACATCTCCTTCATAAAAATTGGAAGCTGATATTGTTTCCCTAGTAAACATCTCCTTAATATAAGTTGATGGTATATCTCTATAATAAATATTAGGAGTTAATATCATCTTACTATTAGGTGTTTTACAGCTAATATATTCGTAAGGGAAAGATAATTAAGACAATAAAATCTTTCTATTTTTGCATCCCCTTAAGGTATATAGCATACATATTGACCATGCCTTGTCAATTAGAGATTCAATTTGGCTTGAAGTGGCCCTTAGTAAGAACACCATCTATATGTTTTTCTGAAGTTACACATGGTGAACAAATGATTCCACTTTTTGGTTGTCAATTAGAGATTCAATTTGGCTTGAAATGACCCTTAGTATGAACATCATCTATTTTTTATGAAGCTACACACGGTGAACCAATTATTCCACTTTTTGGTTTTTCTTTGATAAAATGCCCTATCAAGCTCAATGTATTTCGTACAATAATGCTGGAATGGGTTATTTGCAATGCGGATAGCTGGTATTTTATTTTGAATAACCTCGTTGGTGCTTCAACTTCTTGTCTTAATGTTGTGTGTTGGATGCATGCAAAATGGAATGTGAATGGATTAATGGATTATGGATGCATGGATGTGGATTTCAGAATCGTAGGCTTAGAATGGGTGATGGGTGATTGATGTGTGGCTTGATGGATGGGATGGAGTGGTATTTTGTGTGGAAAGGAAGGATATGGATGTGTGTTACTAGCACTTATCTTCCCTTGCATTACACAAAGAATAATAAAAAAGTCAAGATTTTTGAGAACTAATTACTAGCACTCAAGGGCTTTTGATCGTAAACTAATCACTAGAATACTTTCAAGTGGTTTTCAAAAGGGTTTAAAAACTCACTAAGGGATTTGATGGACTCACAAAGATTGATTTAAAATATTTGCAAAGAGAACTTTATTGTTTAAATTCATGCGTTAGGCACACCACATGCCTTACACTTCTGGAGCCTCTACGCTTTATAATAAGGGAATTAGGCTGTTAGAAACTTCTAACTAAGATACATGATAATTTGTTAATAAGTAGCATAGAAAGCTAAACTGCCTTCACAATCTTGGACCAAGTACATAAAAATCTTTGAATAAGTCCTCAACAAACTTAACAATCATAACTCTCTTAGATTAATTAAGCAACTAGCCTTAGACCGCGTCACACAACAACTAAGTAGTTATGATATAAATACTATTACAACTTGACAGAGAAATAAGCCACTTGAATAATAATCATCGTGTGGAATAAACAACCCAACATTTAGGGTTTGTTTAGCTCCCAAGGTTGGCTTTAGGTTTGACCATGTAGTCTCCCTTTCACCTGATCTTCAATATTTTGTAGCGTGGTGACATCTTTAACACCCCTTCTTGAATCATCTTGCTTATCTTCAAGAAGTTCAAGAATAATAGGTTATACTAAACTTGTCAGTTGTCTCTTCATTCGCTCCTGCATTGCTAAGTCTCTAAGAACTCTTCTAATCCGCATTACTTCATTGTCTCTATTTTCCATAGCTCTGTGCTTAGCTTTTGTTTCATGTCTAGCAACCACACTTTGTTTTTCTTTACTAGGTTACAAGATTTCCTTGTAAAAAGATCAATTACCATATATTGACCTTCTATGAACCATTGGACTTGCCTAGTTTTGCATATTTGAAGACTTCTACACTTATTTGATTACGGACCATAGTTTTAAAAATTGGACCTGACCTGCCGGTTTGATTGGTGAACTAGCGAAGTGGTTAGATTTCATTTAATGGTTTTTAGGATCTTGGAAAAACCAATCGGACTAGCAAAAACTAGTGAGTTGGTAAAAAAACCGGCCGTTGAACCGGTAAAAAAATCAGTTGGGAGCCAGTCAAATTCATGTGGTTTAATTTTTTATAAATTGTACATTTTTTAACTCAAAATGTACCATTAGTTTGATCAATCCAAACCATTGATCCAACCACTAAATCAGTGAACCGGTTACAATATAGGTTTGGTTACAGGTCCATTTTTTAAAACTATGTTACGAACAACTATGCCTTGCTTAGTGAGCTCTTCAAGTAGTGTGTTTTTTCTCCTCCATGTCTTCTTTTACCCTTGGTCTTCATTTCTCCATTTTCCTCTTTGTCCTTCCCTTTCCTTGTGCCATGGAGCTCCTTTCCTAATTTCTCCCGCTCTCTCTCTCTGTCTCTCTCTCTCTCTTCCAACCACTATATCAACTATGAGAGAGGTATGATCATCACTTAACCCATGCCTGTTGCAAGACAAAACGAAATAACAAACGAAAAGATACATGTTCATAATAATAATACAACAGTGTTAATGATAACAAGACGAGAATAATAATATTGATCTGAAGAGTTGATACGCTGTCGTATACACAACAAATTTAATACATAAATCCTAATTCCCAATTACGTTGTAAATGGTAAGAAGGAGTCGAACCCACAAGGAATGGTATTTTGTAACTGATGTTATAATCCCGGTTATACAATTTCATTAATTCTAATACTAAATCTAAATTATATTAAACTTTGCTCACTACTTGATAAATGGGGGTAGGAATGAATTTATGATGGAATCAAGGTATCAAATACTCAAAAGAGAAGAATGATTCTATGTGATTTAATGTTGACCTCTAGAAACTCATAATAATTCATTTCTTTGCTTTCTCTCAATCTTAATAAATTGAATAAGCTCTCAATTTATTACTTAACCATTTAATAACCTAAGTTACGAACACTAGATTCAATTAATGGCAGCATTATAAATGGAAAGCAGTCAACTACAATCATAACCACCAATTCAAGTCTAAAATATTATCATTATGATTCTTATTAATTTTAGGGTGAATATAGTTGTAATCATGATTTAATTGTTGTAATTACATTTAGGTATTAAGGTAAAAGACGTAAAAGAAGAATAATAAGTAACCACAAACCAGGTGGAATATAACTGGACTAGTTGATGGGTCCCTGGGATCGGTTGAATGGTCTGCTCGTAGCAGGTGCGAACCAAAAAAAATAACACCAACAAACCAGTCAACTTGTTAGTCTCACTGATCGACTGTTCATAGGAAACCAGTCAATGGGTTTGGTCCAATCGATTGATGGGTCTAAGTAGAGACAAGACCACTTTGGTTGTAGGGCCACTAGTTGATGGGTTTGACAAATCGATCTGCCGCTCGTAGGGACCAATCAAATGTTTTATCGAACCAATCAATTGATCTCGCAGCATGTCGATCAAAATTATCAAACCGTGCAACTGTTCACACCACCAGTCGGGTTCAATGAACTGATCAATTGGTTTGGGTAAAACAACATCCAGACTTGCTATACACACCAAAATTTGCCAAACTTTACCATATTAATTCTAGCATGTTGCTATGTCATAAAACACATAAAGGGACATGATGCTCACATATAAACACGCATCCCAGCTGCTAGAAGAGAGTGAGGCGAGGGAGAAGAGATAAGGTGAAATATGCCTCAAAAAGTACTTTGTTGGGAAATTAACGAAATAAAATTATATAATGATCTAAATAATGTAAAAATACTCCTAAAGTACCAAAATATGCTCATTAGCACAAGTATATTTTAATTAGAAGTTTTCATAAACATTAGAAAAAGATTTGGATCAAAATCAGAAAAGGATCTAAAATGACAAGATATTCAGTTGATCGATTTGAGCAAACCAACCAGCTTGCTGGTTTGTCGAGAATAAAATTGACAATCTTTGAGCGTATTAGTTGATAGGTTAGGCAAACCAGTTGATTGATACGTCGAATTTTTTTTTTAAGAATTTCAGGCCATTATTAAAACCAAAATTAATTTATTTTATGTCAACATAATTTTTAATACATTTTGAAGGATTTTAGCATGGGGTATTACACTTTTTAGCACTTTATAGATTCTCTTTCATCTTGCCACATAAGAGATTTTGAATGATAAAGTTCACAAGTTTTATTTGAAGAGGATATACCCTCCAAAATGTCATGTGGTAAACATACTCCTAAGAGTTCCGATGGGGATGTCATAACTTTCTAGAACATATCATCATGTTGCCAAGGATCTCTTCATATAACTTCTAATGCTTCATTAATGAGTGGAAGTTTCTAGAAAACCAAGTCATCTCCCAAAATTATCAGAAGGGTTCTCTGAAAAAGTAAAAGTTGCATGGACAACTAATGGATAACAGGTAATAACATGAGCATTACAAAAACTAAACCAAGATAACACAAATTCTGTTTTTGTTTCTTCTTTTTCCTCCTTTTCCTTGCCATTTAATGCTAATTTAGTGCTTAATTCACCTTTAGAAAGGTGAAGTTTAAAAGGATGGACATCTCTGATTTTAGATCATATTGGATATAGTAAAGTAGATTTAGAGCCTTATGTCACGGCCCGCTTTGAGCACTTTTATTTTTGCGGAATATTCTAGAACATTCTAGAATATTGTGGATATGTGTAGACAATTGTAGAAGATGTAGGAGGCTTCTACCATTGTATAGATGGTTCTAGAGGGGGATGTCTCTAGAACCATCCTCTTTTGTACACACTTGTATGGAAGCCTCTAGATTATCCTAGTGTGTTCTAATGGAGCATTCTAGAGGGATCATGATCTAGCCCACTCTAGAATGTTCCTTGGGATGGAGGGAGGAGGAGGCCTCAACTATAAATAGGGGATGAGGGGTCTCATTTCCACCATCCACAAGTTGGAAGCTCTCTACAATTCTCTCAATAAAGCTCTCATTCACTCAAACTCTCTTGTGTAACTCCTTGTGAGTTCTTAAGGCTTTGAGCCAAGCAAAGTTTCCTTATTCAAGAGTGGTAGTCTCTTGAAGTGAAGGCTTACTTAGTCATCCAAGGAGGTGGAAAAGACTAAGTGCCGCACGCAGTTGGCTTAGAAAGAAGTCAGGGCGTGACAGGTGGTATCAGAGCACGGTTACGAGAAGGAGTAACCAAGAGGTGTTGCTATGGCCCAAGTCTTCGATAGCTCACAAGTCACTCACGTTGCCGATGTTGAGAAAAAGAAGAAAGGCAAGGGCGCCTCTAAGGTTCCTACTACCAACTTAGAGGATGTCGTGGAGAGGATGGATAGATCCCTCCAAGCTTGCCAAGAGGATGTGACCACCTTGGAGGGAAGGGTGGATGGGTTGGAGAAGGAAGTGGAAGCCTTACCCAACGAAGAGAATGTACACGGGTTGGTGAATGCTTTTGCCACCCGTCTCCGTGAAGAGATGGTAGAGTCCAACAAGAGACTTATGGACGAGATGTTGGACCGAATCCATCAACTTGTGGCCGAGAACCTTGAACTAAGGGAAAGGCTCACGAGTGTTGAGGCGGATTGTGCTCGTTGCAAGGAGGCAATCTCGGTCGGTGCAGGAAGCTCAAGGGGGTCTATCCCTATGTTGGATACACCCCGGCCTCACAAATACAAGGGCTCGAGGAATGCAAAGGAAATTGACAACTTCCTTTACGGCATTGAAAGGTACTTTTCCGCCACTCATTTACTTGATGATAGCATGAAGATCACCCAAGCCACTCTCTATCTTGAGGATGATGCCATGTTATGGTGGCGTGCTCGCCACCGAGATATTGAGAGGGGTGCTTGCGTTATAAACACATGGGAAGAGTTTAAGGCGGAACTCAAGAGGCATTTCTATCCGGCTAATGCCGAGTTAGATGCCATGAGGAGATTAAGGAATCTCAAGCAAACGGGTACTATCAAGGAGTACATCAAGGCATATAGCTCGTTGATGCTTGAGATACCTGACATGCCCGAAAAGGAAAGGCTGTTATACTTCATGGACGGGTTACAATCGTGGGCTGAACAAGAGCTAAGGAGGAGGAATGTTCAAGACCTCCCCGCAGCTTATCGAGAAGCAGAGTCCTTGATCGAGTACAAGTTCGAGAGAAAGGACAAGGGTCGGAAGGATGGTGCAAACAAAGGTGGGGGAGGCAAGCCCCACAAGACCGGTCCTAAGCACCATGACTCCAAGGGCAAAGACAAGGAGAAGGAGCATGGAGGTAAGGATTTCTCTAAATATAAACGTGAATGCTTTATGTGTGGTGGAAACCATTTCTTGCGAGATTGTCCTCAAAAGAAAGCTTTGAGTGCCATGGCTTCCACCGAGATGGAGAAAGATGATCAGGGTGAGACTCACATGGGGTCTCTAACCCTACTCAACTCCATCAACTCCAAGCCGAAGGTGCAGGCTAAGGGGTTGATGTACGCGGAGGTCCAAGTGAAGGGTGTCGCAAGCAGGGCTTTAGTTGACACCGGAGCATCACATAACTTCCTTAGTCCTAAGGAAGCCCGGAGGATGGATCTCAATGTCACCAAGGAGCCCGGAAGAATGAAGGCAGTAAACTCAAATGCGAGGCCCATTCTTGGAGTGGCATACGGAGTTCCCATCACCCTCGGCTCATGGGAAGGAAGGGTAAACTTCACTGTGACCGAGATGGATGACTATGATATGGTGCTCGGGATGGAGTTCATAGATGTGGCAGCTCCACTTACATTCCCAGGGGATAGCACCATGCACCTCACGAAGGGGAAGCAAAGCCATGTGGTGCCCTTAGCACGAGCCAAGGTAGAGTCCCGCTCTCTTTCTGCTATGCAATTTTCTAAGGGATTTAAAAAGGGAGAAGTCTGCTACTTGGCTTCGGTGGTTGAGGAGGAGTCCCCACCACCCATGGAGGTGCCTAAGGAAGTGCAACAAGTCCTTCATGAGTTTAAGGACATGATGCCCGCCGAGCTACCCAAGAAGCTCCCACCAAGGAGAGAGGTGGACCATGCCATTGAGTTGGAACCGGGAGCCAAACCACCCTCACGGAGTCCTTACCGAATGAGCCCGCCCGAGTTGGAGGAATTGAGGAAGCAACTAAAGGACCTACTTGATGCTGGGTTCATCCGTCCTCAAAAGCTCCCTACGGTGCCCCCGTGTTGTTCCAGAAGAAGCAAGATGGCTCTCTTCGAATGTGTGTGGACTATCGGGCACTTAACAAGATTACGGTGAAGAACAAGTATCCCTTGCCCTTGATAGATGATTTGTTCGATCGGCTTGGAAAGGCAAGGTACTTCACCAAAATGGATCTACGATCGGGGTATTGGCAAGTGAGGATTGCCGAAGGAGACGAGCCGAAGACAGCATGTGTAACAAGGTATGGCTCTTATGAATTCCTTGTTATGCCTTTTGGTCTCACGAATGCCCCGCAACTTTTTGCACCCTCATGAATAAAATTTTCCATCCCTACTTGGACAAGTTTGTGGTGGTATATCTAGACGATATAGTGGTCTACAGTGAGACCTTGGAAGACCATGTTGAGCACTTGAGGAAGGTCTTCCAACTCCTAAGGGAGAAGGAGCTCTATGTAAAGAAGGAGAAGTGCTCCTTCGCTCTCACTGAGGTGAAGTTTCTGGGCCACTATATCAAGGATGGAAAGATTGGGATGGATACGGCCAAGGTTCGGGCTATCCAAGAGTGGGAAGCCCCGAGGAATGTGTCTGAACTCCGAAGCTTCCTTGGCCTAGTAAACTACTATCGGAGATTTATTCAAGGGTATTCGGGAAGGGCCACACCCCTCACGAACAGATTAAAGAAGAAGGTCCCGTGGAGTTGGGATGAGGAGTGTGCAAAGGCTTTCGAAGATCTAAAGACGGCCGTGACGGAAGAGCCGGTTTTGAGCCTCCCCGACTACTCTAAGGATTTTGAGGTACACACGGATGCCTCCGATTATGCTATTGGGGGAGTTCTTATGCAGGAAAGGCATCCAATTGCTTATGAAAGCCGCAAGCTAAATGATACCGAAAGGCGGTATCCGGTGCATGACAAGGAGATGACCGCCATCATTCACTGCTTGCGGGTATGGAGGCACTACCTTCTCGGAAGTAGGTTCGTGATCAAAACGGATAATGTGGCAACAAGCTACTTCCAAAACCAAAAGAAGCTGAGTCCCAAACAAGCCCGTTGGCAGGACTTCCTAGCAGAATTCGATTACAAGATGGAGTATAAACCCGGAAGTGCTAACGTGGTGGCTGATGCACTAAGTCGCAAGATGATGCTTGCCAGTATGAGCGGTCCTACGGGAGACATCCTGGAACGAGTCAAGGAAGGGATGACGCATGACGCCTTTGCCAAGAGCTTAATGGAGATGGCAAAGGAAGGGAGGACTCGGAGATTCTGGGAGCAGAACGGAGTACTATACACCGTGGGAAACCGACTCTACATACCCAGGTGGGGAAACTTGCGAAGGGACTTAATGAAGGAGTGCCACGATTCCAAATGGGCCGGACACCCAGGTATGAAACGCACCCTCGCTCTCATTGAAGATGCTTACTATTGGCCGCAGATGCGGGATGATGTGGAAGGTTACGTGAGGACTTGTCTTGTTTGCCAACAAGACAAGAATGAGCAGAGATGTCCCGCGGGATTGTTGGAGCCCTTACCCATTCCCGAAAGACCTTGGGAAAGTGTCTCGATGGACTTCATCTCGGCACTCACAACGTCTGAAGGATATGGATCGATAATGGTGGTGGTCGATAGATTGAGCAAATACGGGACGTTCATCCCTGCCCCAAGAGATTGTACGGCAGATTTGTGCGCCCAGTTGTTCTTCAAGAATGTAGTGAAGTATTGGGGATTACCTCAGTCCATCATCAGCGATAGGGATCCCCGATTCACTGCCAAGTTCTGGAGGGAGTTATTTAAGATGATGGGGTCCGAGCTCCACTTCTCCACGAGCTTTCACCCGCAGACAGATGGGCAAACCGAACGGGTGAATGCCTTAGTGGAAATGTACCTAAGGCACTTTGTGAGTGCCAACCAAAGGGATTGGGCCAAGTTGATTGATGTGGCTCAATTCTCTTACAACCTTCAAAGGAGTGAGTCCACCGGGCATAGCCCATTCGAGTTGGTCATGGGGCACCAACCCTTCACTCCGCACACGGTGGCCAAGAGCTACAAAGGGAGTAGTCCAGCGGCACACACCTTTGCGCACGGATGGCAAGAACAACTTGACCTAGCCAAGGCACGCCTAGAGAAGGCTTCGAGGAAGATGAAAAAGTGGGCAGACAAGGATCGAAGGCCTTTGGAGTTTAAGGAGGGAGATTTGGTGATGGTGAAGTTGTCACCGCAGGTATTCAAGGCATATCGCCAAGTCCACAAAGGCTTGGTGAGGAGATATGAAGGGCCCTATCCTATCACAAAGAAGGTAGGAAAGGTGTCCTACCAGCTGGAGTTACCACCCAAGCTCAAGGTACACCCGGTCTTCCATGTGAGCTTACTTAAGCCATACCATGAAGACATGGAAGATCCTTCGAGAAGGGAGTCAAGGCGCGCTCCTCCCGCGAATGTGACTTCCTTTGATCGGGAGGTTGAGAAGATCCTAGACGATCGGATAGTCAAGAGGCGTGGCATGCCTAACTACAAAGAATACTTAGTTCGATGGAAGGGACTACCCGAGAGTCAGGATAGCTGGGAGAAGGCAGAAGATTTGTGGCAGTTCAAGGACACGATCGAGCAATACATGTCTTCTCTCATCATCGAGGTCGATGATGGCTCAGGTGGGGGAGGTTGTCACGGCCCGCTTTGAGCACTTTTATTTTTGCGGAATATTCTAGAACATTCTAGAATATTGTGGATATGTGTAGACAATTGTAGAAGATGTAGGAGGCTTCTACCATTGTATAGATGGTTCTAGAGGGGGATGTCTCTAGAACCATCCTCTTTTGTACACACTTGTATGGAAGCCTCTAGATTATCCTAGTGTGTTCTAATGGAGCATTCTAGAGGGATCATGATCTAGCCCACTCTAGAATGTTCCTTGGGATGGAGGGAGGAGGAGGCCTCAACTATAAATAGGGGATGAGGGGTCTCATTTCCACCATCCACAAGTTGGAAGCTCTCTACAATTCTCTCAATAAAGCTCTCATTCACTCAAACTCTCTTGTGTAACTCCTTGTGAGTTCTTAAGGCTTTGAGCCAAGCAAAGTTTCCTTATTCAAGAGTGGTAGTCTCTTGAAGTGAAGGCTTACTTAGTCATCCAAGGAGGTGGAAAAGACTAAGTGCCGCACGCAGTTGGCTTAGAAAGAAGTCAGGGCGTGACACTTAGTTCTTTAACAGTGAAGAATATTTCATTTTTACTTGTAGATGAAGGTTTAAAAGTTTTTTCTTTTAGACAATAGTCCTATTAAGATTGTTGGCTTTGCAAAAATTTGTAACAAATAACCAAGTGAAGGTTTTCTTGTGCATGATGGAATGTGAAGCATCTTTTTACCATTTAGGATTATTTGCTTTGTTTGTTGAGTTAAGTTCTCATTGTACTGGGGACATATCATGTTCTTATGCCTTGTTGAATGTTTTAAATGTTTCGTGACTTCTTAGTTTTTATTGTATTTTTAGGTCCAACTTTCAATTTATTTGGCCGTGGGAAGAATGGGCTTATGTGTTGGACCTCCCAAAGTGGGCCCCACAACGTGTTTTTGTCCAGGAGGTACTGGAGAGAGAAGTTCGATTGTCATATTGGGACAAGATTAAGCAGGTAGTAATGTTGATATTGACTTGTTGGCTTGATCCAGCAAGTAATTGCTTTTTCATGTGTAAGGTTGAGAATAAGTGGCCATGCATTTCAACCTTATTTTCTTATGTTGCTTGTAGAATAATGTTAGGATATTTTACCACCTCCATTATCATATTGCGTGATTTTTATTGTTTGACCTTTCTCAAAGATAGGGTGATAGTGCCTCCAGCTTGGTTTAGTGCTAACCTTTATCACTAAGTTGACTATTGTTTTCCCCCATTGTCCTCTGAGAAGATAAGAGTGAGGAAAAAGATAAGGCAACAAATTTTCGAGGGTATGTAAACAATATTAATGGATGAGTTTCAATATTCCCTTTTTTGATCCACTTAATCCTTGCATTTTTTTCTCTAACTTTAACATTTTTTCTTCCTGGGGGGATTTTATGAACAAAAGGCTTTGAACGTTGAAGCAAACAATATTAATGGATGAGTTTCAACATTCCTTCTTTTATATCTACATTATCCTTGCAATTTCTTCCCTAATTGTAAATTTTATGTGTCCTTTGGGGATTTTTCGAACACTATGTATTAAACATTGCATCTCTCTCATGAATGTTTTTGTCTGCCCTAACTTGGTTATGGCTATTTTGTCGTTTTTGTTACCAATGCAGCATTGGAGTGAGTCTCTGCCTTTTGTGGTATTTTTTGGTGATCCTATATAAATTTATAGGCCACCTTGTAGGTGCTTCATTCACCTATTTGTTCTTTCCGTGCACTATGCAATCTACATCCCACCTTGGGCTTGTAGTTTGAGTCTAAACTATAAGAAAGGAGTTTTAAATCCGCATAGATACACCTCCTTCCGTAGGTCCCGTAGGCCTAAAAGAGTAAACTGTGCCATTTATATTTATATTTTATTTGATATTATTTCATTTAGATTTTATTTCATTATTCAATATTTTGATAATAGCTTGGTCTATACATGTAGACCCTTGGTTGTATTCTTGACTTGAGTGTTGAGTTAGATAAATTAGGCTAAGAGTTTAGCTTGTATCAATATGGTATAAAAGCCCAAATGATCCCACTATAAATTCAGTGTTTTTTTCTTAAAAAAGTTAGTTGCCCACATTAAGAAATAAGCTAGGAAATCGTAACCTTAATCACATAGTTGTTAGTGTAGAACCACCATTCCTACCACCGGTTTAGCTGCCACTGCATAGGCATATGTGCCCACAAAAGTTGCACGATCAAGCCCGCCTTTGACCATAGTCAAACTACCTATGTGTTGTCCTCCAATGCAGAGATTGCAACCACTGCCACCTAGCAGCGGGCACTAGCCTTAGCCTTTGCCTCTGCTTATTGGCCACCATGACCACCACAATTCTTTTAGATGTCCTACCCACAATTGATGCCTTCTTTTTTCTACCCTCGTCGCCATTTGACGTTCAAAAGCTTGCAATCACCACTATTGTGTTGTTCCTTTTGATATATCAAACCAACGGCCAATCACTCATCCTCTAGTGTTGACTTCTACTACTGTGCCTTGATGTGCATTAACAAGTCGCCACTCCATCTCATCACCATTTGTCACATCAATACATGTCCATCTTCTTGCATATGATCTGAAGAGAAGAAATATGCGGTAACATCCCAAATTTTACTATTAAAAAATTTTGTTTTACAACGGAATCATAATATCAAAATATCTGGGTATTACTGCTGTAATTAACATAAGTCTGGCTCAAGCAATAAAATTGTGGTCACGGTCGCAATTGCGGTTGCGGTCATAGTGTCGCAGTATTGGGATGTTGTGAACGATATTTTATATGTCATAGTTGTCACGATGTGATTTTTTTTTCTCATAATAAATATTTTCAAATATCAATAATTATTGGCATATATCGGTAAATATCGGTCAATATCTTTCAATAACCGATATATCGTCGATAAACAAGTAAAATTTTAAAACAGTTGCGTATCGCCAATTTCACATATATCCAAAATCCCATAAATATCAGCCAGTATTACGTATCGGGACTGATATTTAATTGTATGGTGTGGTTTACCTCACCATTATTGTGTCAGTCATAAGGCAAAACGGTTAAAATGTAAATCATGACAAACAGAAAACAAAAGAAATTCATAAATATAAATATGACTTAGAGATTAACTTCAAGTACAATACCAAAAATACAGACAAAAGGGACACTGTTATCTAAGAGTCCTAAAAGGTTTCTAGGTAACAATATTATCCGAATAATGTGACTCTACACCTCAAACCCTAATACATATATCATAGGTTATAAAATCATTCAGCGGGTCCTCATTGACCTGTACACAGATATTAGGGTCATTTGCTCGTAGGATTGACTAACACCCATGAAAATGATGGTCAGTACGCTATGTACTGAGTGAGGTGACAATATAATCGAGTAAGGGGTGCAGACAAATATATACATTCACGGCGGAAGGTAAACATATGCGAGATACATAAAAACAATACAAGGTAATTCATGATCCAGGCCTTATTATTTGATATAACATGATTCCTTCTTTAATATACTTTGAGTTTAGGGATCCTGTTATTTTGAAACAAGTGGAACGGTATGAAGCACCTTTTATGGACAACACACCTAAGCCACTATTAACTTTCGGTAGAACAGACCCAACACTTCTTAAGGCAAAACGCATTTGAGCCACTATTCTTAAACTGATGGAATGTTTTGGAGTACCTCTCTGGGATCAGCTACGATTATTGTTCGATGGAACAGACCCAACACTTCGGTCCTAACTTACATAATCTTTCATTATAAATCATTAATTTCTTATCCATTATTTACTGATCTCAAATCATATTATCATTGATGTTGACTTTAGGGCCCTATTATTCTTAATTCGGTAGAACAGAGCCAATAAACACCTTGGCACGACTCACGTGATCTTTTACTTTAAATGATTAATGTCTTATTCATAGTTGGTTTGATAGGTACAAAACATAATTTAATAAAGTAAAGCACAATCATATAGATAACAAGACCATTCTCTAGAGTTTAGTTCCATATACTTCTTAAGAAATCCTAATGTCACATTTTATGCATAACTTATTCTTAATTATTCTTTTATATACAAAATTTAGTATCTCTTCCTAAATTATTATTATTATCGACGTACTTGAAATTCAAGGCTTAACTCTAATGTATTACACATGCTATAATAACTTTATATCAGAAGTTACTATTTACAAGGCTTATAAAACTCTAGTTTCACATCGACATCGTAAGGCTCATATGATTATCAAATTCATTATACATTCTTAAAACACCAATCTTAACAACATATCCGAAATTTGTGGTTTAACTCTAATGTTTTACATATGCTATAATTACATCCCTATTTAGGGTTAATATTTCCAAATTAAGACATCTTCTCATTTTTTGGGATTTATGCCATTCATGACTACTCCAAACATTTCATATGATTGCCTTAGCATATTTGAAATCATCTAACACATTAAAATACCAGAATTTCCGTATTAAACCCATGTTAACCAAAATGTCCTTACGGGTAACCAAAAGCCCTTATTTCATGAAAATCATATATGTTGCGGCATCATTATTTCCAAATCCTCCATTTATCACCATATATCTTAGATACTTTTTCCTCACTTATCATACTCTATTAAGTCCATATTACAACCATATATTGCATCGATTCATGTAAGGTTTTTTACGTAAAATGTTATCATAATGATATTGCATGCTTCTTAAATCACTCATTTCTCATCATACTATATCATATTCTCATATCGTAGCATTAACATGATGTATTTATCAACATAATAATAATAACATGATAATACACATAGTTAAAAATAACACTTAGCACAAAAATCCTAGACTATGACTAATATACTTACAGAATAGGCTCCGGTCTCTATACACGTATATCCTATCCCGCCTCCTTTATAACGTTCAATAACACCTAAGAAATAATGAAAAAAACATCATTAGAATTTAATGACATAATTAGGAAAATGCTAAAGAAATAGAGGGTGAAAGAATGGAGGAAAACTGAACCAAATCAAAGGGAGTGTCTTGGGAAAACTTTGGGCAACAAACGAGGAGGAATGACAAGAAGTGCCGAAGCCAAAGGGTGGCAACGCCACAAGGTGCTGTTAGTAGGTGGGGAGAACCAACAAAAGAGGGCAAAGGGGGTGGTTGCTGTGGTGGAAGTGGCCGAATGGTGGGGTGGAGAATCGACCAGTAGTGATGAAGCTAGATGGGGCGTTTTCGGTGGAGTTAACTTGCTACTAGGGGGCTGGTTTCGGTTGGGTTTTCTTGTGCACAGGGGAAGAGAAAAGTGGAGGGCTGTAGTGAGTTTGGCCAAAGGGAGTAAGGGGACTTTAGTGAAAATGGCCGGTGTTGAGGGTGTGTATCGATGGCTTTTGCAGAAGCAAATGGGAGAATGGTGGGTTTTGTTAGTGCAAGGGGGTGTGTTGTGGTGAGTATGGCTAAGGGAATGGTGAAGGTTGCTAGTGCTAGGGGTGAGGGAATAGAGAGGGCTGCCCGTGGAGTGCTAGTGGGCTGTTGTGGTGACAAGGAGGAGGAGGGAAAAGAGGAGAGTAAGGCTGCATTTAGTGGTGGTTTTTTGATAGAAAGATGGAGGGAGAAGGAGGTTGTTCAGGGCATTTAATGTGAAGTGTGGAGGTGTATATATATATATATATTTATATATATGCACATAGAGAGGGAGAAGGGAAGGTGAGGTGATTGGGCATGATTTTTACACAACCCATCAACGCAGGGGATGGGAGATGATGTGCTGATGGGGTAGGGTGTAGGTGATGGAGACATGGAAGGGATAGAGGCATGGTCGGGATAGAGGCATGGTCGGGATAGTGAAGAAATCACATTTAAGAAGAAAAGGAAGTAGGAGAAGGAAAAATAAACTAGGCAGGAGGAAAAGAAGAGGGAAAAGAAAAGGAGGAGAAAAAGAAAAAAGGAAAAGAAAAACAAGTTTGGGTTTAGAATTATAATTAGGTTAAAATAATTTTAGGTTAGGGTATTTGTATAATTTAATTTATTAATTTTTTGAGGGTAGGTTTAGATTAAAGTATTAATGACCCAGGGTATAGATTAGAGTTAAGTCAATAATTGGAATTAAGGAGTTAGGGTGAGGTTGAAAGATTAATTTTCTGAGATTGGTATTAGGTTACAATATTAGTTACTCGATTTTAGGTTTAGCTACAATTTGGAGTATTACACATGCCTATTTTCTCCGGATGTATAAGGAAAAAGATTCAATTACTTGACTAGCATATGAAAAAAGGAAATTCACAAAAAAAATAAAATAAATTATAATCATTTGATTAATAAGAACATTGAAAAATGGTTATTTTATTATTAGTTGTATGTCATTTCTACATGGTTAAATCATGTTGAAAAGGAAGATTTTTATGCACTCTTATAGATAGTTGGAAATTTTGAGGAGTGGAGGAAATTAAATGTCCTTGAGGACATGTGTGGGTCTTTTAGAAACTAGAGTTAAAGATAATAATGCAAAGAATATAAGAAGAGGCAGAATTAGATGGGAATGGCTTGATGATTATAGTAGTCATTATAATGGTAGAGCTTGGATAGAATTTGATTTGGCTTAATGGTGTATAAGCAAGGTTGCTGAATGTGATCAAGCTTAGCATTGTCATGTTCAACAAGTTACAAGGCTTCATATCTATGCAGCTAACGATGGCAAACTGTGAAGAGTTTGAGGGATTGGCTCAAGCTACAATGTTCCTCTCAAGCTCCACGTGTTGCGAGGGAATTTTATTGTCGTAGCAAATTCTGAGGAGAAACGATTCTTGGGAGGATACAACTAGGAGGATATCAATGATTTTTTGCAATGTTTAACACAAATTCAGGTGGAGTAAAAAGGTTTGCGACAAAGCTCAAACATTGTAGCTCATGTGAGGAGAGTTTTATCACAAAAAAGAAGAAGCTAGAATAGAATGGATTAAGTTGGGGGATAGCAATTCTAAATATTTCCATTGGTGAAAGGTAGGGGGCACCGTTATCAGATTTGCATATTAATGGATGAAGATGGCCATGCCCGCACCACTCACGAAGCGATTGCTATTTAATTTATTCGGTTGTATGCATCTCTCATGTGGACTACTTTCGAACTAAGGGGTGATTTTGTTCTTGAAATCATGTTAAGATGATCTGTGCTAGAATATCATCACCATAGGATATTATTAGCTATGGCACAAAAGGATGAAGGGAAGGAAGCCCTTTTTCTCAATGAGTAGTGATAGGGTCCTAGAGTCGGATGGGTTCAATGTTATGTTCTATGAGGCTGCATGGGAAGATGTATGGAATGCTAAGAATGAGGTATTTATCACAGGTTGTATTCCCAAAGCTTTGAATGTTGCTACTTTATCTTATTCCTAAGATTCCAAATGCTTGTAAAGTGGACATTATCGGCTGATTGCCTGTTGTAACTTACTATACAAGATTGTTTCTAAGGTAATTACTAATTGAATCCAACATACCATGCCTTTTTTATTAGGAGAAAGTCAAGCAACTTTTGTGAAAGGTTGGTTGTACTATTGGTGACAATAAACCTTTGGATTATGAGTTAGTAAGGGGTTATGGTATGAATAATTTATCTCCTTGCTGCATGCTTAAGCTGGACATGCTGAAAGCTTATGATATAGGACGTTGGCATATTATGCAATCTATCTTACTTTATTTGAATTTTCCTATCCACTTTGTTCTAAATTTTTATGATCTGCATTACTGCTTTACAATATTTTCTCTCCTTCAATGGGGTGCTCTAAAAGCCATTTGATGCCAAAAGAGGGCTAAGACAAGATGATCCTCGATCTCCTTTTCTATTTGTGCCGGTGATGGGGTATTTGCATTGATCCCTTCTTGATTTGTGGAAGAACCTGCTCTTTAAACCTTGCCTCAAGTGCAAGAAAGTAAAACTGAGTAGTGTGATGTTCGTAGAAGGATTACTTTTCTTAAGTTCAGGAAATAGTGTTTCTATAGATGCTATGTGCAATGTGTTCCAGGATTTCTTTGATATATTTGGTTTAACTTTGAATGCCTCAAAAAGTACAATATACTATAGTGTCTTAGTATTAGGTTGTGTTTGGGAGGACATTGAAGAAAAATATCACTTTCCTGTGGGTGATTTACCTGTTCGCTACTTTGGGGCTCGACTCTCACATAAGTGGCTTTTGGCAAATAATTGCTTGCAATTGGTGGAGAAATTTACAGTGAATATAAGAGCATGGGAATATGGGAGTCACAGCTTCTCAAACATGCAAGATAGCTGCAACTCATTTTCTCTATTCTATTTGGGATCTAGGCTTACTAGATTCTGATGATGTTACTACTATAGGGTATTATACATGAAACTATATCTCTGTGCATGCCATATTTATGGGCTGGTGAAGATAAATCTTGGAAGGTGCCTGTGGCATGGGATACAATCTGTTTACCCTAAAAGAAAAGAGGACTAGGTTTGATCTAAATAAAGCCATGGAACGTTGACACAGAGGGTAGATTACTTTGGTGGCTTGCTACTAGAAAGGATATCTTGTGAGTTCAATGGTTGCATGCTTAATTGATTCAAATAGTGCTACTAGCTAGTTTCGGGGCAGCGGTTAGGAATTTAAGATAGAACCTAAAGGTTTGACCGAAAGCGTTAGTGTCGGGCACCACAAAATTCTCGTGCACCGCAAATCCTCCTGCGCCGTCTAGTACCGTTTCCTTTGCCTCTGCCGCCTCATTTTCAAGATTTCGTGCGTTCTTCTGCTCTGCCTCCGCTCCTGTTCAAATCCACCGACAAATTACGCACACACACGCCACAACAACAACAAATTGTTTTATTCAGAAATAAGTTCGACGGAAATCATGAGGAAATTTGATCCATAAGTGTACATATATACAATTTATGTAGAGTTTTTTTTTTAAAAAAGTGGAATACACCGACGAATTAATTTTTTTTTATATGTACAATTTATGCTTAATATCTTCGGATTCTTGGTTGTTGCAGAGTCTATTACATATTTGCACCTCTCTTCAATCTATTCTTAACAATCCGCATGTAGAAGCTAGGTACGTGAAGCATAGTAAATAGTGTATCATCAAAAGTAGAATGGTATAGTGTCTTGTGGAATAAGTTGTCAATTCCTAGACACCTATTGTGTTACCATGCATGAATGCTTGTCAACCTAAGATAGACTAGGTAGGTTTGGATATGATTTGAATCCTCCACGTGTTCTATGCAACCATGAGGATGAACATCATCACTACATTTTCCTCTCTTGTGAGTTTACGAGACATATTTGGATATTGTCTGGTGTCAACTATAAGCAAATATCCTCAACTCTGTAGGTCATAAATGGACAATCATAATGTTGATGCTTTCTTTGAAATGTAAGAAATCCTGATGTACATTTGACAATTACTAAAAACCAGCAAGTCATCCAATATAGTGGTGGTCCTCGTAAAGGTATCCAATATGCTTTGTAGGCCAAACTTTCCACTCTCCAGATTTGCCTATTTTATGTGCAGTGTGGAATAGAAGAATCGATTTTGGGAGCAATCTTTTGGGAAGGCTTATAGTTTGACAACTAGTTCACCTAACTCTCGTTCCAAGGCCAACAATTCTAAGATTAAGTGTTGTGACTGCATAAGAACTATTGGAACTCAAAGTGCATTCACTTTTTGGTTTGGTTCAGCCTCCTAGTGGATTCTGTAAAAAGGGAAAATCGCTAGTCTAATGTTCATATGCCAATTGAGAGGTTGTGGGTCCTTGTGAGTATTTGGGGGATGAAGACGAATAGTCGAGCAATCTTTCTCTTATAACTAGAAGCTCAATTTCAAACTGTTGTATAGTAAGGGTGAATGATGCAATCTTTGTCCCACCTCACTGTAGGGCCCATAGTCTGATCCCAAACCATGAGCACGGAGGTTTAGGTCCACATGGATATACCTCCTTCCATTGATCTAGAAGGCAAACAGATTTTAGAGTATTACTTCAAATCTTAGTTAATTTTAGTTTATATGATTTATATTTTATTTTTATATTATTTCATTTAGGTTCTAATTTCATTATTCATTGTTATGAATTCAAAATTGAATTTAATGGAGATTTTTTTTTAAATCCTAGACTAAGAGTTTAGTCTGCATCAATGCATCTTGAAGGTTCTGTTAAATCAATGGTGGAATGCATGTTAAGCATGGCAACGTATGTAGCTGTTGTTTTCTTTCGGTTAGAAGCATGAAATTTGTACTTTCCTGTTACTGCCCTGAAAATTAATAATCTGCATATCTCTTGTTTTGTTTTCTTTTTTTTTTCTTTTTTTCCTTTCCTTTCTTGCAGAGCATTGAAAATGCTCCTGGACTGGAAGAATTGCTACCTCCAAAGGGTGGTCCAAATTTCAGATACAGTGCAAATGATGACGAGGAAAGAGGTGAACCACATGCTCTGTCGGCAGATCTGAGTCTGATGGTGAAGGAAAGGCAAACTGCTCGAGAATTCATATTGTGGGTAGAGGAAAAGATGCTTCCAGTTCATGGTCTGGAAATTACCCTTCAAGTTGTTGTTCAAACTCTACTTAACATTGGATCAAAAAGCTTCACTCATCTAATAACTGTCCTGGAAAGATATGGTCAAGTCATTGCCAGGATTTGTCCTGACCTGGAACAGCAAGTCATGCTCATTCATGAAGTTGGTTGCTTCTGGAAAAATAGTTCTCAAATGACTGCTATAGCCATTGATAGGATGATGGGTTATCGCCTCATCTCAAATCTGGCTATTGTCAGATGGGTATTTTCCCCTGTGAATGTTGACCAGTTTCATACTTCAGATCGTCCATGGGAGGTATTATTTTCATGTATCTCTGATATCTTGAATAACTTTCTAACTTGGATTTTGTGCTCGTGCCCTTGCTGTTAGTTCTGGTCATGACCACAAAAAACCAGAAACAAGGCACAAATTGCATAGCGATTATTACGAGAGTTACAGCTGTTGTATATTTTATTAATTATTATTCAACTATTTATAATATATAGTCTGTTTTGTCTATCTGTCTGTGCTATCTCTATTTGCGTGAGGGTGAAATATATTTTCCTGTAGGCAATAGTCAGTTCTATATGTATATTTTATTTGGATCAGTCTTGGGTCTCATGGTGGTGACCTATTTTATTATTGACTCTCACTTCTCAGTTATCTTGTATAGGAATTGGGATCTTATAGAGGCTTTTGAAAAGGAAATATTTTATGTAGAAAATATAATTATCAAATGTCCAATTGAAGTGGCTCTCAAAGAAAGAAGGAATAGTTATTTGTGGAAATGTAGAAAGGTGCAAAAGAGGTGATGGCATATGCATTTGTTGTCATTCTCATTAAGGTCGTGATAGGCTTGTGGTTAAATATACTTAATGTTATATGTAAGGTTTGATGAAGGATCTGTCTAGGAAAGGGTTTGCATTTATTTCTTATTTTCTCTTGTTAGAGTGGGGTAGGAGAGTCCATTATTTAATATTACCGTTAGTTATTTGGCTTTTTTCTTGTAGTGGTATCTTTTATGTTAGTGACGGGGGGCTTGGGTAGCAGATAATTAAAGTAAGAGTTTGAGCAGAGGGAGGGGGGATGAAGAATGGGAGTATATTAGAGGGTTCTGGATGTACCTTTACACACTCTTAAAAGTCTGTATGCAATAGTCTAAAATTTAGTACTTAAAAATTTCGTTTCGGGGAGCGATAATTACAGAATAATAGGTGTTACTGCCACACTTAGCATAAGTTTGGTTTTCTCACCTTCCTTGTGTCAAGTGTTAAGGCTTAAAACAAGTTAAATCAAAACAAATAGCAGACTGAAAAGACAATACATAAATAAGGGTTTACGGATAATACATCCTCCGTATAATAATAATATCTAAAATACATCAAGACATAAGAGTTGTGCGACATCGGTTTACCCTTATACTCATCCCTTCCACAAAATATTACAAATAAGGGTTACAGGAGCAGGGCCTTTCACTCCCTTAGTCTACTTAAATATCTGGATGATGCTACTCAAAATTTTTCACCCATTACATTCAACACACATACTCCTCTGAGAAGTGATAGTATCAGGGACTTTCTCAGATATAATGAAATATCGGTACCGCAATTGCGTATGGGCTGCAATTTTGGGATTTTTGAGTCAGCTGCAACACGACATTCCAAAAATGCGGCCGTTTTAGAAAATCACATATTTATCGCTGCGATATTAGCGAAGTTTACCGATATTGGCCGATGTTTACTGATATTTGCCAATATTTGTTGTGTAAAAGAATTAAAAAATCACGCTGTGACAACCATGATATATGAAATATCATTTGCAACACCCCGATACCACGACATCGCGACTGCAACCATAGTCACAATCGTAAACGTAGTTTTATTACTTGGTTCTTCATATTGAGTAAATCACAATACCGCCAAAAAGGTAGTATGCCCACATTACACGTAACATACAAATAATAAGAGTTACCCAAAAGCATTCATTGACGTTGATACTAAAATGATGGGTATCTCTTTTGTTATCCATGATTTGGTTGGGTTATGGAAGATCTCCAATCAAGTTTGAAGATGTTAATGTCGATTGTTTGGTTCGAATGGGACTTAGGTTGAAGATATATGTGAAGCTTCCACTTAGATTCAACACTAAGGGTTCTAAGTAGAATTACTCCAAGTAATTTATAAGAGGAAATGATCTCACAAAAGAGAGAATTTGTATGCCAAGTGCTTGAAAGTTTATTCACTTCAATATCATAATCTACCGTGTACAATGTTCCCGAATGAGTATATATACTACTCATTGGAAGTAATTACAATTGTTTACTAATTACTTAACAACTAACCTAGTTATCGCCCCATTTACATGTTGGTAACAACCTCCACTACTTTTAGTCTTGAGTTAACATAACCAACTCACCTTATGGCTAGTTTAGTTCTGTAATTAATTAGAATTAGCTCTAATACTCTAACAAATGTAATTAAACGTCTAATTAAAGGATATTAACTACAACATTATAAATCTACAACATTATAAACATTTAAACTGTCTTATATACGAAACCCTAAATTATACATGATATCCTAGGGTTTAGAATAATTGCTACAAATAATGAGGTCTTCACATGCTTCTTGTCTTGTCCTCCATGTATGCCATAGCTTTGAATGTTTGTATGCCTTGTACATGAACTTGTCTTAAATGGCTTGACATCTTAAGTATCTTCCTCTTATAAATATGTAACATACCTGCAAGAACATCTTAAATTGTCTTTAGAATTAATAGTAGAAATATCACAAGAAACATCTAAGATAACTAGCTCCATTATTAAGAATGATAGTTCCTCGTTATCAAGAGGATCATGATATGTGTCTGCATTAGACATTTAATAACAACATTTAAATAACATGATCACATATTTTAATGAATAATATTAATCCAATCAAACTTTGTCAAGGGAACAAGAAATCCATGCTATGACTTGTACAACAATTACAAGATATCAACAAATCCTAATCTATATGTAACATGGTATTTGTTTGATATCACCAAATAGTCCAACCTTTATCAAAGCAATCTTAATCTAATTATTGTATATGTATTATGGTGGGTGTCTGATCTAATTCTATGAAGCAATAATCAAACCTTGAGTGGAATGCAATCCCTTATCCAATATAATGATAATCAAGAAAGTGTTGCCTAATTAAACCACTCAATTCTGAGACAAAGCTCGTAAGGGTAAGCCACACGACATAGTAGTCACCCATACTAAACCTTAGTATCTAAGTCCTTAAGTACGTACCCTCTATAGGGTGTATAACGATAGAGTAGAAATGGACCCTTTGACCCAAAGGTCCACCTATGCACTTGGGGTTCTATTCTGAGGCATGATATTCCTTTCGAAACTCAAGTCTTTGTCTTTAAGTGATTAGTGTTTTATTCAATTCATTGTTATTATCTCAATGATATCAAGGTTCACAACAGTAACAATTTAGCCATCAATCAATCAAATCAAATGACCATGAGGGTTACGACCTCATCAAGCCATCATGGCATAGGGTTAAGTATCACGCCATAACCCAGACTAATTATTCAATTCCATTCATCTAATTAATTCTAGATTTATTCCAAGGCCAACTCTTAAGTTAAGTAGTTCAATTGTTCACCTTAAGACACATTTTGTCATAATGACCAAAATGCCCTAAAAAATTTAATTACCACATTTTTATTCACTTCATTACTAGAATTATTTTTATAGGGTATTTGAGGCTAAAGCATAATATTAAAATATTTTGTTATACAAAAAAATTCCACATTATGATAAAACAAACAATATTACCCACATAACATAATACACATGTAGAACCCTAGCGTATAATTCTGACATATCATTACATTCACACAACTTCTATGTAAAAATTTTAGATATGAATCATGGTATGTAAAAATTTACATTTCTACTCCTAGAACACGCGATACAAAATCATCACAATTTAATCTTACCTATGCTCTAAAACCCACATGCCATACATTAAAATTTGCCTAAATTATACAAGGAATATTTTACACTCATTTATCTGTCTAACATAAGGCAAGGCAAAAATTCCAATTAAATACTAACACTAGACATGCACATTCTTTCTAGCCATAACTTATATATCGACACGGGCATATATTTTAATTTTGAAGTATTATCAAGCATATATGAATTGTTAATTATTAACATGGCAACATATATTATTTCATACATCACAAAATTTACACAAAAATGTAATATTGCATGCTTCCATTTTGTGGCAAAATATAAAATTTTTGATATGTCAATCTAGCATGATTTTTATTTCATACATGAGGAGCATGGTCGGGGTGGTTGGCAACATAAATGGGATAGTACATGACGCAGGGAACTGAAGAGAACTTGATGACGGAGGCTGGTGGTGGTGGAATGCTGGCTTAGTGGTGCTGGTAGAGGTTGAGGAAGAAGATTGGTGATACAAAATGAGGTGATGGAGATGGTGGTTGTTGGTTGACGAAGGGGTTCAGTTGTCTAGGTGGTTGGAAGAGGTGGTCCTTGACGTCAGGAAGGGGAAAGAATAGGGAGCTGGGTGCAATGGTGGATGAAAGGACAAGGGTCCAGGGGCCACTAACATAGAGGAAGGGAAGTAGAAAATAGGGAAGATGACCAACAAAGGAAGGGGAAAAGATGAAGGGCTCGATTGGGTTGAAAAGGAAAGAAAGAAAAAAATACGGAGGGAGAGGAAGTTGGGTGTATGGTCGAGGATGGCTAGAGAAGCAGGGGAAGGAAAAAATGGAAGGGCTGGGTTTGGGTGAGTTTGTGGCGCGCAACCACAAATTAGACGAGGGGTTGGATGAGAAGGAAAGAAACAGGGAAAAAAAGAGTTGGTCGTGGATGGAACAAGGTAGGCTGTGCGAGGAGAAGGAGGGAGTAGAAAGAAAAAGAAAGGAGAGAAGGGAACAATCGGGCAGGGAGAAAACATATTCAATCCTAATTAGTATAAATAAGTTGAATAGTTAAATGAATCATTAATCAAGCTGAATGTTTAAATGAGTTGATTTGATTTAATTTAATTTAATTTCCTAAAGAGCTGAATATTTTAACAAATAAAATGATGATAAATAACTTGATTTGGCTAATTTATGTTAAACGAGCTGAATAGATAACAAGGTTTTTTGAGTTGAGCCTGAGCCTTAAAATTTTTTAAACGAGCCGAGCTTAAGCTAAGGGGTTTTTGGCTCAATTCGTTTCACCAACTACCTTAAGTCTCTTCTTGAAAGCATAAGACTTGAACACAGTTGATATAGATATTTTTTGGTGAGAGGACAAGCATTCAATAAGAGTGAAATAGGGATTTGGGCATATAATTTTTTTATAATTGTTCTCTCCCTTGATGAGATTGAAGGTTTCTTGAAAGGGTGTGAAAGTTCTTTGTGGGAATGGCTTATTGGAGAGAACACCTTGTATATGCTATCTTAGTTTTATCAATGGAAGAAATTGTGTGTAGGTTTCTTCATCTTCAACAATCTCTAAGCAACAACTAATGAGTTCTATTTTTTTTGCTTTCTTTGTTTTCTTCAGTTGCAGTGGGCGCATTTGTTTATTCTTTTATTTTAATTTTTTATGATTGAAAAATGAGAATTTGCATTAGAGTGAAATGAATAAAATGTAATGAGGTCATTGTGCTCGTGGAAAGCCTGTGAATTGGTACTGCTTAACATCATCATGTCTATGACTTGGTGCAGTCTGGTTGATTCCAGATGTTGAATGCAACCTTTTCCTCTCCTCTTTGTAAAGCAAGCAATAAAATCAAGGACGATAAATAATATGTCTTAGCTGTTGTGACATAATTTTTATAGTAAATATTTGTAGATTATTGGTGCGTGGTGGTGTGTATTGGTGCATATTAATTGCTGCACTCAATTCTTCTCCGTTGTGTGTTAGCTATATCTTATATAGTTAAGCTTTAAATAGGATATAATTTCCGAGATGTCTACTATAGTTCCCTTGGATTTCTTTCCAATAACTATTACAGTTTGCTTGGAGAACCATTAGCTGTCACTTGTGCTGCTTCGTCATTTGCCTTGAGGCTGTGGATAATGGATCTCTGGCAGTATATCGTTATCACTATCAAATTAAACCTATCCCTAACCCAAATAATGATTAAAAATACAATATAGGGTAGGAAATGATTGTTTCCATGAGGAGGATGTGATTCTAAACTCTAAAATATTATATAAAACCTATCCTTAACCCAAATGATAATTAAAAATATAGCACAGGGTAAGAAACAATTGTTCCCATGAGAAGGATGTGATTCTAAACTCTAAATTATCAAATAAAAGAATTACATTATTTAATTACATATAATAAATAAATAACAAATAAAAAATTAAAGAAAGAAAATAAAACTGTGATTTACAATATTAACAATGATTTGGAGGGGTGATATGAGGGAAAAAAAAACTAATAAATAAATTAATAATCAAACTACTCTTGTAACTCAATTAATCTATGGGATAAATTAAAATTAAAATCAAAATTAAAAATATAAAATTAAATCAATTAATAACATATATATATCTTACTCTTCTCCATCCTAACATCTCTATTAAATAATCAATTTTGATAAAATATTAAATAAAAGAATTAAAAATATAGCTGAATTTTTTATTTAGTGACGAATATATAAAAAATCAATTTTGATATGCTAATTATAAAGAATTAACTCGTTAAGTCTCGCAGTTCCTAATTTTATTTATTTAGGCTAACTCTTGCATTTTTTTGATTACTAATTAACCTCTCTAAATGAATTATTTTCTATTCATTTAATCTAGGTATAAATTAATTGCGTTATGTTCTTAGGAATCTCATTAGTTTTAGCCAAATTAAAAACCTCACATTCTTAATTTGACTAGAATAAATTGTATTTTAATTTAATTCGGTTACTAGAAGACCCCAAACTAAATTAGTTGATACTTGTTCTTATTTGTCACTAACCAGCTAAAATTAACCGAATACCTATAATCCTTACTCCTAAATATAAAAAATTTTAAATGTTAATCACAAATATGATTTATATATCACAACACAATAATTCATTATCTGTAATATTCAAGTATGATAAAAATCAACACTTAATAAAATATGGCTACTAAAAATAAATACATATCACATGTATAATTAGGAATATATAAAAATTAAGTACAAGATTATATAAAAAGAAGGAAATTAAGAATCAATACAGGAATTTTTCAATTGAAGTGCACTTGCAAAGAATATTTATTGTGGTCGATTACTCCCACACAGTTTTACAAACTCGCTTGATTACTATGGCTATTTTCTCTGTTTATATAAATCCCAAAATTTAATTTATTAGGTTCCTAATTTACATTTGGGGTGGAATAGGGAAGATAAAATTAAAATTGTATTATGTTCTCTTCCTTTTTGTGGCATTGATTTTGTTTTACTCCGCCTCTTCTTTGTGCATCCATTTATATATATATGAAAAAGCCGTCTAATATTCTCAAGGCATGGGCAGCATATTCCCAAAATTTTTGGATCCATTATCCTTCTTTTCTTTTCCTTTTTTCCCCTTTTCTATTCTTTCATGTGTGTCCTACCATGCCTGATCTCTTTCTTCGTCTTCTTCTTTTTTCTTTTTCTATTGGTGAAGCTTCGCTGAACTATTCTCATGCAAGAATAAGAAATAGTAACTAGCTCCTTAAATCTTGATTTATATTTTTAGTTGAAATTTTATCCTAGTTTTTATCATGATACAATCAAATTTAGAGATACTCTAGAAATAAGAGTTGTAGATCTCGTTTTTATATTTTCATAGAAATTTAAATTTTCTAAATCTAAGTTCATGCGAAAAAGTTATTGCCAAAATACAACATGCTGTCAACATTCATACGAATTTAATTTTTTTTTCCAAATTTAATTAAAAAATTGAGATTATTATCATTTTAAGCACACAATTATCATTAATAAAACAACCTCAATAATTAATTAAATGAATGACTAAAAACTTAAATTAAGAGGGCATAAAATATATAAAAATGTGTATTCATAAATCTATCATCATCTGTTTACTAGTTCTGTTGTTGGTTTGAGGACTGGTCTGTGTAGATAGTTAATGTTATGTTTGATGGCGGGATGAATTCTGGATCTGTTAACTAATGCAGGTTTGGGTGGCCTGAGGGACTGAGGTTCTCTGTGGTAATCTTGCTATGTTGATGTTGTTTGGGCGTTTTCCTGCTTATTTCTTGAGTGAAATAGAAAAAAAAAAAACTATACTAAAATGTATATCTTATTGGAAAAAATTGATCTGTCCATAAATTCCACAGCAGAAGATTCAGTGAGATAATATATTGGTTATTTAACTAGTGGTTTTAATTATTTTTTTGATGCAATTATTATTTTGACAACTTTTTTTACCCATTAAATTCCCAAAAAAAATTGTGAATTAATCTAATTTTATGATTAGGGATGTCCTTATTTGTGTATTGAGATGTGTGGCTGTTCTATATCCTTGATCTTTGTGGGTTGTCATGTTTTGCATTGTTCTGGTGATTGGTAGTTCTGATGCTGCTTAATATTTAGTTTCTCATATGCCTACTTGTCTTTTGTAATGCTGTCTTTCTGTGTTTTTTTAAATTTGTGCAGGTTCTTAGAAATGCAGTGAGTAAGACTTACAACCGTATTTCTGATCTGAGGAAGGAAATTACTTTGCTAAAAAAGAGCGCCCAGTCTGCTAAAGAGGCTGCAGCAAAAGCTAAAGATGAGCTGGAAGCTGCAGAATCGAAGCTTACACTTATGAATGGTGAACCTGTTCTTGGAGAAAATCCTTCTAGGTTGAAGCGTCTGAAATCGCTTGCTGAAAAAACAAAAGAGGAAGAAGTTTCAGCTTGTGAATCTTTAGAGGCAAAAGAGGCTCTTACCACACGTGCCCTTGATGAAAATGAGGTATGTTGCTTCCTTGCAGCTGTATGTTTGTTTCTTTCATAAAGCTTCGATTTAAATTTGGATCCTTTGCTTGCATAGTTCACTATGTTGCTGGTGTTTTGCATGGGCGAGTGAAATGTGAATTAGATGTTAAAGAAGAGGATGAAGAAAGTTAAGCTTTATATCTTGCCAGAGTTCAAAATAAAGAAATTAAATTTTGGCAGCACAACATCATATCATTCCATTAACTATGAGGAGACTGCTGTTTAAGAAAGAGGAGTAAACATTTCTGCTGCTGTGTAGGGACAAGGAAAAAATATATCCTTGGATGACAGTGTCATGTGATGCATAAAATAGTATTTATGAACACTGTGTACCTTCACTTCTAATAAACCAACTAATCAATGATATATAAGATCTTGAATGGGGCTGAGTGTCTGTCACATTTATCTTTATGCAGCACACACTGTCGCTTATATGAGTACTTAGGTGTTTGATAATGGTTGTTAATATAATTGGCAGCATGTCAATTATGCATTTGACAAGATCTGAATACATTAGTAGCTCACAACCGTCGGCGAGTCATCTTATTCATTGCCATGGTGTTGCAGAATAAATAAGTGTCAATTTTCTGTGACATCTGTATAATATTCCTTGCAAACTTAATAGTTTTATCCACCTTTCTCTATTTTTCATCTCTGTGGACATGATGATCTCCTTCAAGAAAGTCTCTCCCACTCCTTCCTTTGGTTACACATCATAGCTTATGCCCTTCCTTCCCCCTTACACTTGATGCCTACCACAAAACATGGCCTATTGCCATGAGTCATGACCAACAGCTTTATTCTGAAATTAGTGTGCCCAAAGTTATAGTAATTTGATGCAGAAGTAAGTTAGTGTTCCTTTTGGATCTAAGAAGATGAGATGCATTTACTGAGATTGAAAAAGAGGTACAATTGCAGAAACAAAGTAAAGAATTTTCTCAACGAGAGGTTTTGGTTTTGTGTAAAGTAAGTTTTCTTGGCAGTCAGATTTGACATGCTGGAGAAAGAAGAGTTCTCAAGAAAATATTAGGAATAGGGAAACATATCATCCAGGAAAGAAGACAAGGGAACACAATCAAATGATTTCCAATTTGGTGTTTTCCAAGTAATGTGTTGCTTTTTGTTTGCAGAAAGAAGAATATTTGTTTGTATAGAAAATAACTCACTTGCAGTTGCAGATGGAGGACAAAAGGTCTTCTAAGTGCGGAGATGAAAAAGGCCACAAATTCATTGTAGTGGAGACGTCTAACTCCAATTTCTTTGCAACAAAATGATAGTAACAGAAAGCGAACCCAATTATTTTTGCAAGATATTGATAGCTAGAACTAAAAATATTGGTTTTCTAAGAAATAGTTGGGATTGGAATGTAGAGAAATATTAGTGCTTGGTTGGATAAAAGTGAAGTATGTCACTAGTAATTATAGAAGAAGGATAAGGTATATTTGAAGGGTATGGAAGAAAATAGAAATAGGGGAGTGCTGAAGTCCAACTTCAATTCCTGTACATGAGAGTGATGGGAAGAACAAAAAAGATAAACCCATTATGAAGCCAAAAGTATATTTGGATCCTATTTAGTGTGAAGGTAGATACTATTGGTGGAAAATGTGATCATTCTGCTCAATCCTGACACATTAGATACTTGGGGCTTGGGCTATACTGATCAACCGTGGTATATATATATAGGATGATGAAGAAATATAGAAATAGTTGGGTTTAAGATTATACAAGTATTCTATTATTTGAAGGCATGATGGAGGATGCTGAAGTAGCTATGTAGCTCACACTTCACTAAAGCTTGTGATGATAATGTGGACTATGAGCTCCTTCTTTGCTCTTTTCTTTTACCCCTCTTAGGGGGAGGGTATGGAGGCATGGGAATAGGGTAGGTGATGCCACGCACTTCCGAAGGATCATTAACGGCTTATTGTCTTGTAATTTGTGGAAATTAATATTCCTATCTTGTCTGTTGAGGGATGATAAGTGCTTCTATTTCCAACTTATTGTAGTCATCTTGAAATAAGTCCTAACATAAGGGGTTTGACTAGAAAATTAGTCAAACGTGTGGACCCTTTTCAAGCTTATATTGGTGATTAAATGTTATGTTAGATGTGTTGATAGATGAATTGTGTTAGGTATTTTAGATCTGATATGAAGAACGAATTAGTTAGGACATATCTCTTGATGAAACATGTCAGCATTAAGCGTCAATTGTCATGCCTCTATCGGCATGCACACTAAAGCATTTGATCTGATATTAGGTGTGCTACAAGCACGGAGAAATGTTTTCCTCTCTTTATGGTAGTTGAAGCAACTATCGATTTTCTATGTCTATGAATCCGAAGGTGGCTTTCTACCTTCATAAAGGGAGACGAGACTTTTGAAAACCCTCCTATACGACCCATATTAGATAGATCCAATGAATCTAGATTAGATCAAACATGTTAGTCCAATTATGTAAAATTTAACTTGTTCTAGTGTGTGGCTCTCTAGATTCATCCATCATTGGCCGTAGGCTCAAAACGCCTTTTTGGCCCACTTGTCATAAACAACCCTATTATGTCTAAACATGAAACAAAAATAATATTCCTATTAATGACCGAAATGTAATAATAATTATTAAGTTCTAAAACCATACTAGAAGTTAAAGTTAAAAAAAATTTCCTCCAATTAATGCAACAACTCCCTTTCCATTTGCCGCTTGTAGGTCCACTTCTCCTTTAGCTACTCATCTACTCCTTATGAGTCCCTGCACATTTATACAAATGTGAGAACCACAAGCAATATTTAATGCCCATGAGTTAGAAGCAACAGTATTAGCTTTTACTTCTATAACAAAATTATCTGGAGCAGTCTCACTTTCTTTCATCTTTTTTAAATCATCCAGATATTGCTTGCAATTTCCTTGTCGATGGCTAACCTCATTGCAATAAAAGCAAACAACATTAGGACCAGGCTTGGATTTGGGCTTAGGATTGGTGATTGTGAGTATATATAATCATTGGAGGTTCCTATTGATGACATGTATATATTCCTTACCTCCTCCTCTTGTTTTAATTTGGGTAACAACCCTTAAACCACCAATATCCAAGCATGAACCAGTTTGTATTTCTTATGCATCATTTAGTCTCTCTCCTAAGATTGCACTAAGCATACCTTCTTAATACTTCTGATAGAACTTCTTTAAAGTGCCAAAAAATTATGCCAATATTTAATATATCAGAAAGTGTCTAATATATGTCTTGCAGGCTCTCTTGGCAGGTCGACTCGTGCCACTGAACAAGATGGTTTCTTGTAGTTGATTTTTTTTCTTTCTTTTTTGGGTATTTCCTCTTTTGATAATCTGTAGTTGATATAGCTTCTTGGTAAAAGTTGTCTCTTGAATATATTGATATTATCATATGGAAATTTAATTTTATTCTAAAATTTCCATCCCTTAGACAATTGTGATATCATAGTGGTTGCTAGAAGTATGTTTCAAAATTATTTCTTAAATTGTTATCCAATATATATATATATAAACTGAGCCCTGAAGGCTATTTCAAACATCAATATAAAGTGCCTGAAATGTAGGTTCTGATTTGGGGAAGCACGCTACCTGTTGTATAGTCAATTGAAAGTGAACGAAGCTGATCAGTTGGGCCAATCTAGTAGCGACAAATCACTAGATTGGAAGAGTTTTGTTTAAGACAAACAAATTCAATTTGTTTGTATATATTATATAGTAGTGGATAAAGGGTGTTGTGAATTGCCAGGACAGCTTGCTGGTTATCTCATATGCTAAAAATGCCTGCTTTTTAGGCCCTCGGGCCGAAGCATGTCCAAATTATTTCAATTTTCTGATACTCAAATGCATGAGGTAAAAATGTTATAGCTTTGCTGATGGTGACTCTCTACCACACATCACCTCTAATTGCCAGTAGCCACTGCTGGCCCAAGCTTCTGATTTTCATAACAGCTCTGCCAAATTATACGAGGCACCACTCCACCAGTCTTGTTTTTATCTCCAGCAAGCACACTGATAGGTGAAATTGTGGACGCCATATTTTTATGCACATATAATTTTTTTGCAATATCCTATAACAACTTTATCAGGAGCATAAAGAACACCAATAATGCTGCATGTGGGTGTAGACTGGCATTATCATTTATGGCCTCCCATTTGAGGTAACTTCTGAAAAACCCCCTCTCACAAGAGAGGAAATACCAGTTGATTTTCCCCTATAGCTGAATAACCAAAGTCAGATGTAACAAGGGGAAAGAAGCAGCAAGGAATACACCAGTGGATTGGGCTAGTTCTGGGTAAGACCTGCCTAGGTCTGCTGCTGCTACCATCAGACAGAGGCAGGATAGTGGGTCAGGGAATGGGTTGTTGAGCTGTTGGTTATGCATTGGATTGGTTAGTAGGCTGTCAGTCCTAGGGTTTGGGTAAGGTTGATTTCTGTCTGTTTGTTTGAGATTTTTCTACCGAGTCACGAGGGGAATAATGATGACTCCCATGCCATGTAAATAATTTAGGAGTCAGAGGGGAGGGCATTGGGATTGAGAATGTGGGGGGATAGGGAGGAACCAGGTCCTTGAATTCCTGGCTTATCTTCACATTGTATGCAATCCGATTCTAATACAAACACACGTATCCTCTCATTCATCTTCTTCTACTGTTTTGATAGGTATTCTCCTACTAATTGCTGGGTTGAGTTTTATTGCTTATCACATTGATAATCAGAAATTCTGATATCAATAGCACTGTTAATCACTGACAGGTAGGTTATTAGCTGTAATCACATAGAAGATCTATAATCTGGTTGTTCCAATCTGGAAAGCACTTTTTTTACGGGGAGGGAGGTAATTAATAATTTTTTTAATTAATACCAATGAGCATGTATGTACATCAAATCTTCTATGTAATAAAAGGTTCTAGCAGGCATCCTATCTAGTGAATTCAATAAACCTCTGTCGCATATAATAGGCACTACCCTGTACTCTAGTAAAAAGTTTTTTTACAATATCCTGTTCCATGATTCTAGAAGTAATTTTTGTGCTGGAATGCTGCTGCATTTCTGTTCCTCCATAATCTGTAAATCAGACTTTCTGTAACCATCTGCAACATGCTTCCCTCTCTGTCTTTGAGGACCACTAAACAGCCAAATTCGAAATGTTGCCAAGTTCTTGGCTGGAATATCAATTTCATCAAGTTAAGTACACATTTGTGTTACTGGACGCAAAAAGTGATGTGGTCTTATGTCTTGACATCCTATGCACATACAAAGGATTGTTGTCAATCAGCCCCCAATTGTAAGTTTGTCCTTGGTTCTTATGATGTGGTGACAGAATAACTATCTTATCAAGATGTATCAAGGTAATCCCCTCATGACTCCATGCAACATGGTCTCCATGGTTGCAATTCTCCTCAAGGTCTAAGGTACTCATAAGCAGCTTGAATACTGTATAGCAAAGTGATGCAAGGTTGAGAGGGAAGAAGGAGAATTTGAGAGGGAAACCAGAAAATCACTCGGGATTAATTAATATTCATCATTCGTCCTCAAATAACAACCCTAAGACCCCTTTATAAAGAGTAAGGGCCATAAAAATAACGATAGTAAAAATTACTAATTACTAGCTAAGATAAGATCATCATAAATTACTAAGGTAAATAAAATAATTACTAAGGTAAGAAAATAAGATCATCATAAATCTATTTTTTATTCCTACGTTTATACTTATTCCTATAAAAATCTTGTTTATCCACATCATTCTCTCCCACCAGAAAAGAACTCGACTCCGGCGAGTGAGATCGAAGAAAGTCATTAAGCAAGTCTGGAGCCAAATCTCGAAGATCATCCTCAGGAACCCAAGTAGCATCACAATCTGGGCGGTTCTTCCACGTGATCCAAAATCGGCGAAACCCTCCTTGAGAAGAGGAAACATACTCCACATCATCAATAGAAGCAATCTCATCCTTGGGTAGCTGAACATGTGGCACTGTCGGCTCCTGCAGACCTGCAGGCACACTAGAAGGCAAGGCAGGAGGCTCAAAATTGCCTCTGTAAGGTGACAAATCACTCACGTTGAAAACAGGACTAATACCTAAATCATCGGGTAGATCTAGCACATAAGCATTTGGTACTTGTTTTTTCAAAATCTCATACGGGCCCATGGCACGCGCATGTAACTTTTTAAAACATCCTTTTGGAAAACGTTCAGGACACAAGCGTACCATGACAAAGTCACCTTCATGAAAACCCTTATCTCTATGATGCACATCAACAACAAGTTTATAGTCCACATTACTCAACATAATCTTACGCCTAATCTCATCATGCAAAGAATGTATATGATCAGCAAAGGACTCAGCAGACGCAGACACACGTGCATGTGGGGATAGGGGGCCAAAGTCAACAGGAGCACGAGGAGCATAACCATAAACAATTTCAAAAGGACTCTTTCTCGTGGACCGATTAGACACATGGTTATAAGCGAACTCAGCTGTGGGTAACACTAAATCCCAAGTACGAGGTCGATCTCCGACAAGACAACGAAGAAGGTCACCTAAACCTCGATTTACTACCTCAGTCTGACCATCGGTCTAGGGATGATGGGCGGTAGAAAACTTTAACTGGGTTTTGCTCAGAGTCCAGAGTGTCTTCCAGAACCAACAGACGAACCTAGAATCTCTATCAGATACTATGGAAGAAGGAAGACCATGAAGTCTGACCACCTCACGAAAAATCAATCTAGCAACGTGAACAGCATCGGAAGTCTTGCTACAGGGTATGAAATGGGCCATCTTGGAGAATCTATCTACTACTACAAGGATCGAGTCATGGCCTCTGGATGTTTTGGGGATACCTAAAATAAAGTCCATGCTAAGATCCTTCCATGGTTCATGAGGAACAGGTAAAGGAGTATATAAGCCTGTGTTTTGCTTTTTAGTTTTAGCTGATTGACAAGTACGACATTGGGATATGACTCTCTTAACGTCTTGTTGCCAAGAAGGCCAATAGAAACGATCACGTACCAAGGTGATGGTACGATCCATACCGAAGTGACCCGCAAGGCCACCGACGTGCAATTCCCAAACAAGAAAGTCTCTATACGAGGATTGGGGAATGCATAATCTAGAGTCTCTAAAAGGATATCCATTATGGATGACATAATCAACGGAGTCCTGACGGTTACCATGAGAGACTTCTTGGTAGATGTGATCGAAATCGGGACAAGAAGAGTAATCATCCTTCATTTTATCAAAGTTAGTAGCCCTAATATTCCATTGTTGAAGGATAGCACCTATCCTGCTAAGAGCATCAGCTACTCGATTCTCGGTTCCTGAACGATGTTTTAGGACGAAAGTATATTCGTCTAAGAATTCAAGCCATTTAGCATACTTCTTTGGCAATTCTCGCTTTGAATGCAAATACTCTAGTGCTAGGTGGTCAGAATAGACTACAAAGTCTTGGGGTAAAAGGTAATACCGCCAATAATGGAGGGACCTGACCACAGCATATAACTCCTTAAGATGGATGGTGTACTTTTGTTTAGACGCGTTGAGTTTCTCACTGAAAAATGCTATGGGATGTCCTTCTTGACCTAACACTCCTCCTATGCCTGTTTCGCAAGCATCACAATGAACCTCGAAGACTTTACTAAAATCGGGATGCCTAAGGACAGGGGCCTTAGTCATATACTCCTTAATTTCCTGAAAGGCTCTAGAAGCTTTAGGAGTCCACTGAAATGATCCCTTCTTTAGACAATCGGTGATGGGGACCATAATAGAGCTAAAATTGCGGATGAACCGACGATAGAAGGAAACTAGGCCATGGAAGCTACGCACTTCCGTAACAGATTTCGGTTCAGGCCATTCCTTAATAACTCGGACTTTCTCAGGGTCAGTAGAAATGCCCTGAGAAGAAACAATAAAGCCTAGAAAGAGAACCTGAGACTGAAGGAAGGAACATTTCTTGAGATTAGCATAAAGTTTGGCTTCCCGTAAAGTAGTGAAAACCTGTCTAAGGTGGGACAGGTGTTCCCTTTGAGACTTGCTATAAATCAGAATGTCATCGAAATAGACCACGAGGAATTTTCCCATAAATGGTTGGAGGATATGGGTCATAAACCTCATGAATGTGCTAGGGGCATTTGATAACCCAAAAGGCATAACTAACCATTCAAAGAGTCCATCCTGCGTCTTAAAGGCTGCTTTCCATTCATCCCCTGGCCGAATACGAATTTGGTGGTACCCGCTACGTAAGTCGATTTTAGAGTAGTAACTAGAGCCAGCTAGAGTGTCTAACATGTCCTCTAGTCTAGGGATAGGAAATCTATACTTAACCGTGATTTTATTAATGGCTCTACTATCCACACACATTCTCCAAGATCCGTCCCTTATGAAGGAGCTCATGCTATGCTTCACAAATCCCTTATGAAGGAGCTCCTCAACTTGTCTATTTAATTCAGCCCGCTCATTAGGGTTCATCCTATAATGGGGAAGATTAGGTAACTGAGACCCAGGAATAAGATCGATGGCATGTTGAATGTCTCTCATGGGTGGCAACTCTTTAGGTAACTCTTCGGGAATTACATCCGAAAAGTCACCCAAGAACTTCTGAACCTCAGTGGGAATGGGTGAAGTGGAGTTTGGGGAGATCTCTTGAGCTACTATGGCTAACATGAAATTGGTTTTCCTACTCTCCTGATGAAAGGCGCGAGGTGTGATGATTTGAACCCTATTTATAGAAGCTTCCTTAGGCGTAGAAGTGGTTTGAGGGGGTGAGGGATCAGATGGTTTTGCAGGATTAAGAATGATACGTTTTCCTTTAAAGAAGAAATAGTGAGTATTTGGTCGGCAATCAATCTTAACTGAATGATCATAAAGCCACGGTCTACCTAAGAGAACGTGGGCTACATCCATGGGAAGGACATCAAAATAAAGATCTTCTTTATAATGTGGGCCTAGGTGGAGGGGAACGAGGAATCTTTGGTCAATGGGGAGAGTGGTCTTATTTACCCAAGCTACCGTAAAAGGATTAGGATGAGGTTCAGACTTAAGGTTTAGTCTTTTTATGGCGGCTCGAGATACGATATTAAGGGTAGTACCACCATCTATGACCAACTTGGCAGATTTTCCATTACACCTAAAGAAAGTGCAAAAAATGGAAGTTCGTTTCCACTCATCGAGATGGGTGCCTTGCGAGAGAACACATCTAGTCACATTAGAGTGTTTTTCTCGTTGAGGGTTGATAGTCCGAACAAGGCTACAATGTGGAGTGTTCTCCTCTTCGAGTTCCTCATCATCACCTGAATATTCACAGGGGTCAACTATAAGATCCTCAATAGGTGGCTCATCACCCTCATGCTCTAGTATCATAGTACGGTGGGGACAACGAGATGCAATATGCCCTCGCTCATGGCAGTTATGACATTGGATAGAGTTAGCAGTCGATTGAACGGCGTTAGATCGGTTACTAGGAGTAGAGTTATAGGTGTTGGATTGGGAAGCACCCTTGGGGTTAGACTTGAAGGATGTAGGCGTGAAGGATTTGGTCTGACGTGAATCGCTGTAATAAGGAGATGAATATCGAGTGGACGAGCGTTTGAAGCGTCTTTCAAACTCAAGAGCCAACTTAAAAGCATCTTCGACACATGTAGGCCCATGGAGCTTAACGTCTTCCCTGATGGACTCCCTAAGTCCATTAATGTATCTAAAGAGGGTAATATCGGTAGGTTCAGGGTAGTCACACCTTACTGAATAATCCTCAAACTTCTGGGTATACTCAGAGACACTGGAGGAAGATTGTTTAAGGTTGTACATCTGCTCTAGGAGCTGATTTCTATGAAAAGTAGGAAGATATTTTTCTTTCAGCTTCTCTTCCATAACGGCCCATTGACGAATAGGTGGTTCTCCTAAACGGTCCATCTGGGTTTGGACCATTTTCCAGTACCGTTTTGCGGCCCCAGAGAGTTTCATCTTAGTAAAACGGACTCGCTCGATATCACTCATGTTATAAAATTCGAAGTAATCCTCCATTTCTTCTAACCAATCAGTAAAAAGGTTTGGGTCAAGAGTTCCATCATAGGAGTTCACATTGACTTTGACTTTCCGAGTAATGTCGTCCTCATATCTATGATAAGGTTGTCTATCATGCTGGTTGGAATGTCTATGATTCCTATGGCGAAGATGTGCCACGTCTTCTTCCGATGTGTCATCCTCTGAATAATTGAGATTAGGCGGGTCTATGGGGCCTTGAGACCTAAGGTGTCTATGGTGTGGGGGGACGTAACCAGGGGTTTGTTTGTAGGACCCGAGAATACTACGGTTTGAGCCAACTAAATTGGAAGGAGGTAAGGTGGGTTGTCTAACAGATTGAGGGTCAGGCTCATCAATGGGGCGCTTTTCCATCATCCTTTCTAAATTGTTAGCTAGCTTAAAAACCAATTGTTCTAGTTGGTCCATACGGGAAGGGTCGGATCGATCATCGGACCCCTGACTCTTAGAAGATGAAGGCATTTTTTTTTTGGACGATATGATAAAAGAATTAAGAATGAAAGATAAGATGAACGCTAAATTATGATAAGTAATAGTGATGATAAACCTGCCCTATGAACGTCAAAAGGATAAGAATGTTAATAAAAGGGACTAAGCTGGGTAAAAGTGTCCTGATTTTTTTATTTTTATTTATTTATTTTATTTTATTTTATTTTATTATTTAGAGTTAAAATATAAGGACCTAAGCAGATATACTAAATAAACCAGATAATTTAAATAAGAGTCGAGTTTCGAGTGAGAAATTTAACCTTTCAGGAACGGAAAAGTTGCTGTCAAAACCCGAGTTGAACTGTACGGCTGAAGTAGACTTGTTGAATGTTGGAAGATTCGGAACACGCTGCAACCTTTTTTTTTTCTTTTTTTTTTATAACAATGGAACACTGCGCTGAAAAACTGCTAACTTTTTTTTTTTTTTTAAATTACGTGACCCGGTTCGGTTCCCTAAAGACGGCCGGTTCGGTTCTTAGGCAACCGAACGAGACACAGCCCACGGTGCTGGTCGATCGAGCACGTTCGGCTTACCAGCCACGGAACCAGGCGGCGACTTCGGCGGCGCGATTAGGGTGGCGAATGTCGGCAGGGGACAGCGAAATTCGGCGGCGGTCGGCGACGCGCGGTGGCTGCGAAACCCGGAAGTTGACGGATGCTGCAACCGGCGAAAGACAGGCGTTGTGGCGCGCGAATTGCCAGCGGAAAAAGAAAAAAAAATTCCTAATCTATTGTGTTTAACTCCCTCGCAATCACTCAAATCACTCTCTCACACTTGCTAGAAACTGTAAGTGATGTTATTGCACTCTCAATTTCCTCTGATTCTGTCGATTTTTGTATTTAGCGAATCTAGGGTTAGGGTTCGAACAAATTCGGCCGATTGGGGTGGGAATCGATCGATTTGGTTTATGATTGGAGTTGTTTTTGCATGAATGATGCTCGAATTGAAGGATTTTGGCTTCGATTTGGGCTAATTTTTGGGGTTCTGCAGACATGAATTGTGGTCTAAGATTCGATTCGAATTGAATAATTTGGGGGGTTGGGTGAGGGCTCGACGATGGCTAACAGTGGGGGTTGGCTGTGGTTCGGCGAAGCGGCGGTGGGGTGGTGGCAGTCGATGGCGGCGGTGGCGATTGGGTGGTGGAGGTAGGGTTTGGGTGGCGGCTGAGAATCGATTAGGGTTGCTCTCTTTTTTTTTTTTTAATTTTTTTTAAACAGTGCGTCACAGTACTATAAGGATCTGAATTTGGGCTCTGATACCAAACTGATGCAAGGTTGAGAGGGAAGAAGGAGAATTTGAGAGGGAAACCAGAAAATCACTCGGGATTAATTAATATTCATCATTCGTCCTCAAATAACAACCCTAAGACCCCTTTATATAGAGTAAGGGCCATAAAAATAACGATAGTAAAAATTACTAATTACTAGCTAAGATAAGATCATCATAAATTACTAAGGTAAATAAAATAATTACTAAGGTAAGAAAATAAGATCATCATAAATCTATTTTTTATTCCTACGTTTATACTTATTCCTATAAAAATCTTGTTTATCCACATCACAAAGCCAGTTATATATATAGCCAAGGATGACTCGAGGAGTGAGAGAGCAATCTGTTGCATTCGCTTTTTTTTTTTCATTTTGTTCCATAACCAGGGTAGAATTGGTTAGAACTTCTGTGATTGTGGGCCATCCTACTTTCAGAGCATCGTATATTGTTGATTCACAAGTTTACTGCTTTATTGCATATCCATTTTTGGCCTCAACTATCTTTGCTGTATGAATTTCTCAATACATTACTTTTATGGAGCTGAAGAATGCAAAAGAAATGCTGACTGGAGGGTATCGATATTATTATTTTTCGTACTATTTAAGTGATATTGGACTGGGATCTGATGTACATCAACTTCTGTAAGTTATTATAAAGATTAGAAAAGCAAGAATATTTTGTTATTATCTGTACAAGAAAACTTTACCCAGCATTTCTATGAAAATTTGGGATCCAGATGTGTTGCTGAAAGCGTGCATTTTCTGAATATGAAATATGCTAAATCCATATTTTTCTGTGCTCTCTAGTCGTTTCCATTCATTCAGTTTCCTTGCGTCAGTTACTTTTGTGCTGTTGAGACCATGATTTTGCGTCTGCATATGCAGGCCTTGTTCCTTAGTTTGTTTAAGAACTTCTCAATGGTTCTGTCGGATCGCCTTCCCAAGTCATCTGCAAATTGTATGACCTATGGTTTGCAGTCTGAGTTGCAAGATGCTATGGCTTTAGATACAGACAATCCATCAGCCATGGAATTGGAAGATGAAACAGGAGCTGCTAGAAGGTTTTGCATTTTTTATTCTTCTTCTCTGTAGGTCATTTTGGAGAAATCTGCATTTTCAGAAGTCTGATGTTGATATTTCATCTTCATTGACTCTTCTTTGTTAAGGGCAGTATGTTAAATGGGGACAAAAGACATGATGCATACACTGTAGGTGAAAATGATCAATGGTGCTTAACAACTCTAGGATATGTCAAGGCCTTCTCCAGACAATATGCTTCCGAGGTAAACTTAGTTGGCATTATGTAATGTAGTTATGACTTATTTTTCTCGTCATCAACTTCTGTAGCCCTTTTATTTTTCATTGAAGTAGTTGGTAAACATCAGCTCCTTTCGTTTGAAATGTGACATGTCATTAAAACTAGCTAACATTGCATGGTAGTCAGAGCATAATATGTTGCTCACTTGGTTGTGACGCCATTACAGATGATAAATATGCTGTAATTGTCATTGCATGTTATGTCCATTGTGGATTGCGACTTTGAATTGCACGTTATGGCCTGTTAACCAATAAACCCCATTTGAACACCCATGGTAGGAAATTTGGGAAATAAATGCTGGGGCCATGGGAGGAAGAGGCACGAAAGATTTCACCTTGTATAGGAGGTCTCATGTCTGCAAAACCTTATTGTTTTCATCTCGACTGTCTTGTGCTATTATCATAACTGCATGCATTTATCTATCTATTCTCTCATTTCATTGTGTTATTTTCATCATATACGCATGGTAGAAGGAGAAGATCCATGCAAGTATTGGCCTTTCCTAGTTGACACTGTTAATTTATGAACGACAACTTTGTTGTGTTGTGCTGGTTGATGTTTCTCCTGTAGATTTTCCAGTGTTAGAGTCAGTTTGGTTAGAATTTTTTTTTCCTAAATTATTCCTTTCAACTCACATGATCCATCACATTTTGTAGAATTACAACATATCCTTACCTTTTATCTCAATTTACTATTAAAGGTTTTTTAGTTGAATAAAAAATATTTAAAGTACATACCAATCAGAGCCTTAGCCCTCGTTTGGCTTTATTTTTCTCGATTTGTACTTAAAAAAGGCTACTTTTTTTGACAAAAGAGGTGCTTGTTTTTACTTTGTTTAGAAAAGTTGTTATTACCGAAAGACTACTTGTTTTGTTTGATTATTGTTTTTCTACACAATTACTTTTCATTTTTCCATATCCATTTTTTATCTTCTCATGCCTTTACATTTTTAGTAGTAAATATTATACAGTTTTTTTGATAATCAATGCTAAAAATCATGTAAAACATGAAAAAAGTATTAAATGTACATAAATATTTTTAAATTTTCCATAAAAGTACAAATATTTAAACTTTGTTCCTACTAAGCAAAAATGTTTAAGATTTTACCTTAAAGATACAAATATTTAAACTTGGCTTCCATCAAAATTATATTTTTTTGAATTAAGTAGCTTTAGCCATTTAATTATACAAGTATCGGAATACCATTTAGACTCATTTAAATCTTAATGAAAAAAAAATTAAAATGTTTGTGCATTTGCAAAAAAGTTGAAAATATTTATGCGTATACGGAAACAAATCTAAAATATTTGTCTTTAAATACACTTTTGTCTATTTATATCCATATCTAGACATGTAATTGATTACCCAAAGTTAAATTGCATCTTCACTGTTCAATATATAAAAAAATATTGAATTGTCATATTATCATTAAATAATTTTCTTTATTTACCTCACTATATATGATTAATATCATCACTAAATGAAAAAAATAAAAGAAAAGAAAAGGTCGGTTGTTAAGTATAAAAGTAGGAATAGGAAATTAGGAATACTCCAATGATCCAATCTCTACAACTATTGCACTTAAGATGTTATGTTATAAGTGACATTTTAAATAATCACCATGCTACATGCCCTTGGAAAGTAGTTTTTGTAGGATCAAAAGTAGCTCTCAATTATTCTTGGATTTGGACTTTTTGAAAGTAGATTCTAAGAATGAATTTTTGAAAAAAACTTTTGAAAAGTAAAACCAAACATGCGTACATGTAACACAATTATGTTTTTTAATTACTTTAGAAAACTACTCTTCAAAAGCTATGCCAAACAAGCTCAGAGTCTCTCAGTTTTTAATTATTGTGCCTCTTTTTAAATTTTATTATTGGTTGTAAAATATTTAAAATAGTTTACCTTATGCATAGAGAAAAATTTTCATTTTGGGTGTATCATCTACTTCAAAAGTTTATGATGTTCAAAGATATATGCTGATGTTATCTTTGTTCTTCTTCATAGATCTGGCCGCATATTGAGAAGATAGAGGCTGAGATATTGGGAAATGAAGCTCATCCACTTTTTAGAAAAGCGGTAAATTTTGGTTTGCACCGACCAGTTGATGCTTAGAAAATTTAGTCTGTAGTTGAGGGTGGTGTCACTCGATGTTTTCTAGTGGATCTTATAGAACTTTCTCAATTTAGCTATAAGTTGTAACCGGCTCGCTTATGATTAATTCGATTACTCTCTCTCTCTCTCTCTCTCTCTCTCTACCTCTTTTTTTGGTTTGCATGGATCCTACATTGCTAAAAGGCTACAAACAACTTTACAGTGTTGGTGCTGCTTGCTTAAAATTGACACGGTTAGTGTTGTATCCACTGATTTCCTAGTATTAGAATTTGAGATTTGGTTTGACTGATAAAACTTAATAATGGAGAGGTTAGTGTGATTGGTCACTGGGGTCGACGTACAGTGGGTTAGTTCTCATTTGGGTACTACTAGGCATGGAAGAGGGGGACTTCAAAACATTTTGGGGATTGAAATGAGCCTTGAAATGTTGGCATAGGAAGGAAATATTGCACAACAAAAAAATCCCCCCCCCTTCCCCATCCCAACAAAGTGAATCAAGATTATTGCCCCACCTTTGATTTCAAAACACATTAATTGAACCAGATCTACAAGTCTAGGTTGGATCTACTTATTTTGCCACTTGAGATTTTCAATGCGTTGAAGCTGTTCAAAGAGGGGTAGAGTTGTGGAGATGGGAGATGGTCGTTGAAGACCTACAGATGAGGGATGAAGTGAAAGAAGGTGAGTGTTGGGAAGTAAGTGTTTATTTTCTGTTTTGATCCTTTGGGTCTTTGATTTGCTACTGTAGTGACTGACATCTTTTGTTTTCCTTTTCCTATGATTTACTCTAATGCTATGTTTGGATTGGGGTGGAAGGATGTTAATGGATGTTAATTAATTAATTCACCCCGTTTAGATACTAGGTTAATAATTTTACTTGGGTGAATCGAAGTTAATGTTTTATCTCTATTCGCATCATTAATCTTGTTTTTATTAACCTCCATTTTTGGGAGTAACCGAGGTGAATGTGAAAGAATAAGTACATTTTTAACTTAATAAGACCAAAATACCCTTCAATAGGACTTATTTATTTAATATAAAGGTATACACGTCATTTGTTTAATTATTTTAGTCTTCATTCACCTCAATATAAACAAAAATTTTAAAATATTTATTTCGATTTACTCAGGTTAGGTTAATATCATTCAACTAATATTTTAAAATATTTATTTCGATTCACTTCAATTTTCTTCACCTAGGTTAATTTTTAACTTAACGATTGGCCTAGTTTCATCTAAGGTGGACCTTTGATTGAATCATAAATTTTTATCATTGAAATTATGTTTTTTATATTAACATTTGAGTTTAGGTTTTGTAATTAAGATAGTTTATGATTTTATTTTTTGGTTTATGTGTAATTCCATCTAGGTTAAAGGCTTATGATTTAATGGTTAGAGTGTTTAGGTTTCATAATTAACATATACTTAATTTAATAATTTTCCCTTGTTTGTATTTACATTCATCTTAGTTTAGGGTGTATCTTTTAGGATTTTAAAGTTAATTTAGGTTCAATTGTTGATTAATGTATCCTTTGGCCAATTTTTTAAAAATGTTTTTGTTTAATTTTATTTTAGTTTATGGTTTAGTCTTTTTACATTGATTGAACTTGTAGAATAATTTATTACCAAGCTTTGCTCTTCCCCCTATTTCTATATTTAAATTTCTATTGATCTAGGGTTTAGAAAATTTTAATTTATTCAAACTAGGGATTACACATTAAAGGTTATGGATTTTTTTTTTCATTTAAAAATTAGGTTTTAGTGTTTAAGATTCATTCTATTTATATTACAAATTTTAGATTTATTTATGGATTTTAGTTTAGTGTTTTTAATTTAATTTTGGATTGTATACTTTTGTTTAGGGTTTAATATTTATTCTATTTATCTTATCTTTATTTGATTTGTTTGGGTTTATGGAATATGGTTAAGTCTTGGGATTTATTTTAACTTTTTAGATTTGTTTAGAATTTATGGTGCATAATATCTTTTTCAAAATTTTTTAGATTTATATAATTTGGGAATAAGATGTACTCTATTTACTGTAGGCTTTTTCACATTGTTTTAGGCTTTATATGTCATCTCATTGTTTTGGCATTTTAGGGTTTATTTTATTTATTTCAAAGTTTCTAGATTTATTAAGGATTTAGCATTTATTACATTTATTTTAGGGCTTTGGATTTGTTTAGTGTTAAGGGGTTAGGTAGTTTTAGGTTTTAGATTTTTATTATTATTAATTTTTTAAATATTTTTGTAAGGTTTATGGTCTATTTTATTTATTTTAGGTGATTTAGATTTATGTAGGATTTAGGATTTAGAGTTTAATTCCATTTATTTTATTTAAAATTTTTATATTTGTTTAAAGTTGAGGGGCTTAGGGTCTATTCCATTGAATTTAGGTTAATAATATTTGTGTAGGATTTAGATTTTATTTCTTTTATTTAGTCTTAAGGGTTTTTTTTTTCAAATTTGAGGTTTATAGTTTTTGAATTTAGGGTTTATTCTATTTATTTTAATGTTTTTCTTTTTATAATTGTTTAGTGGTTAGGGATTTGGATTTAAGGTTCATCATTCATGGTCTAGGTTTTAGGGTGTATGATGTAGAGTGTAGGGTTCATAGTTTAGGTTTTAAGTTTCATAGTTGAAGTTTAGTGTTTAGGGTAAAACGTTTTTAGCTTAGGGTGAGGGTGAGGGATCTTGGGTCTAAGGTTTAGAATTAATGGTTTGAATTTAGTGTAATATCTTAAGTTTTGTAATAGATAATAAATGCTTAAAAGAATTGATATGACTAACAATATTAATAAGGTACACTATTTTTTTCTCCAATCCATTATTATAAAATTTTATAGTTAAGTATGCTTAGATTGAGGTAATCTAAAAATAATTGACCTCTATAAGGTATTTTGAAAATTATGTGAGGATAAAATATGCTGAAAATAAACTCGTATTAATTTGTAAGATCAGCCGTCAATCTCAAAAGTGCTTTAAGTAATTACCTATGGTTGGTGTAGGGCTCATGGGTTACAAATAATATCTGAATGCAAGTACGAGATAAACTTGAATGAATCAATCAACATTGGGTGGTGGTTAGGGATGATAAATTTTCCCACGGATTTGGAGCCCTATCGGGAATTCCCTGTTCGGAGTCGGGGATTTTTATTAGGGATTAATTTGGGGATGGGTCGGGTATGGGTTTGGGGTCCTCGTCCCCGAACCCGCCCAGAATTAAAATTTTTTTTGAATTGCCAAATTGGGCCGAACTTCAATCAGTCAACCTCCCCGTATGGCTTTGGTACCCCGCACCCACCGAACGTAACTTACTAACTTTTCCACCCTGGACCCCGGCAAGTGCAGGCAGCAACACAACACTCTCTATAGCAGTAACCTAATTTGTCCTCGTCGTTTGGCTCTGTAACCCTCCCTCTTCTAGTCTTCCTCTTCGTCGCCGTCGCTGACCTCACCTCCTCCAGAGTTGATATTGCGCGTTTTCCCAACCCGGTGCCTGGAGCTTTTTCCACGACCACAAATGCCAGTCTGCCACTGCAATCGCTTGATTTAGCCTTAGTGAGTCTACTGTCTTTTTTATCTGCAGTAGCTTATAATTTGGGTCATGAGTGAGTCAGTGACACGTTTAGAATCATGAAATATAAGTGACGAAGTCATGACTCATGAAAGTTGTCTTGTTTTGTTTCATTTGTATGGCAGAAATTTTTCCGGGTCTGTTTGGATACAGGGGTTAGGGTCGTTTCTTTCCCCTTCCAGACTTCTAGTTCGATTCACTTATTTGCACACGCACAAATATAGTTGCAGTAACTACTCAATCATATCAATTAGGTAAGTTTTCGTCATCTTTGACTTTCTCTGTCCGGGTGATAGTTCATAGTTGCGAGGTGATGGTTGTCCGGTTATTCGAATATTTGGACTGTTTATTATTGGATGATCTGTAGTATGTATATGGTTGGGGCATTAAACTTGTTTCTTTCCATGAAGTGAATTGGAATTGAGTTCAGATATTCTGATTATCTTTTTCTTCCTTATTTTACTTCATTTTTTATTATATGTATTTCAATATTTGCGTGGCGAGGTGGTTTGGTGAATGTTTATTAGTTGCCTTTGTTTCAGCTTCATTTTTTACTTTGAGGGAAGTTGTTAAATGTTCTTGGATTTGTGCTCGGTGGTCATGGGCTTGCATTACCTTATCTTATATACCTCAAAATTTAAACTCTTCATCAGTTGTTTGTGTCTTTTAATCTTGACTATTATTGCCTGTAGAAGGAGAATTTGATTTGAAAGGGACCAAGATGCTAGTACCAAATTGTTAAATATTAGGTTTTCTAGCCCCATGTTATAACATTTGAATGGTTTGGGCCCTCAAGCTATGAAATCACACACTTTGAGTACCATATTCGAATAATATGATAGAAGAGTTGGAGTAAAATAAACTTTTGATCCCTCAAAATCATTGATACATGCATGCATTAGTGACCAACCTCCCAAAATGTGGTCATGGTAATGAGAACTATAATTGTGAGTCCATTTCCATTTGTATCAATTATTCATGATGGCGTAAGCCTTTTATGTTTTGCTCTAGTTTATATTAAATCAACTAAAGTAATATGATTATTAGATAACCGATTATGTATCTCTTTTTGTTTGTGGGGGTCATTAAGGCCTATCACATTCCAACAACTAATTATCATGCTGAGTGGATGTTAAAGTCAGGGATGGAAAATGCCATCCTTATTTTTTTCTCCTTATCACAGTATACCAAGATGTACTATCATTTGTTTCATCTATGGAATGTGGTAGGAGTTGTATGATTGAGGTCTCATAGTAGGTATGGCCTGGAATTATCTTGTATAGAACTAAACAATGCCATTGGAGCTATGTGGATGTTCAAATCATCTAGTGGTGCTTTAGCAACATTGCTAGAGGGGTCTAGTATTAGCTGGGATTCTTTATTTTAACCCTAATCCATCCTTTCTTATGGTTGTTTCACATAAGAGGTTTATAAGCTGTCTGGTAATAAATAACTTATAGAATGGGAGGGGGCAATCTGTCATTTAATTATTATTTAGCTGGTAGTAAAATAATAACTTACATGTTAAAAGTTTATACAGTTTAATATATATACCAGTGTATTTTCATTACTGTTTGATAGTAAATAACTTAAAATTATATATACATTTATTATTCATCATGTGTGTAGATTTGTTTCACAATTAGCTTGTTGTCTGACTACTTGGTCATGAGGTTCTGACTACTCTAGTTGTCCATCTGAAAAGTTAAAAAGGGGTTTTCAAACCCCGGCTTATCAAGTAACTGTCTCACTTGTTTTGTTTAGAAAATATTAAAAAACAAAAAAACGATGATATGCAAAATAATACACCTTTTAAAACATATGCACTTGAAAGGTTTAACCTAAAAAAATAATCATAAAATAACCATAGAGCCAATAAAACAAGTTCAATACAAAGTATAGTCAATCAATCACAGAACAAAAAGGTTAGTGGGGCCAAAAAAAATAAAACAATCAATCAATAGAGTAAATGGGGCTGTAAGGGGCTTGCGGCAGGAGCACAATAGTGAAAACTAATCGATGATTCCTTTGTTGTTTGTCGAGGGCTGACAGGATATTCTTTGTAGTATATTACTAGTATTTATTAAAGATCTTGCATTGCTGAATGCAGGCAATAAAACTGCAATTCCGGTCATGGTGTTGTAGTCCTGGGTGTTGTGATTGATATTTTATAACACGGTTGTTGCAACACCATTTTCTTTTTCATAACAAATGTTGATATATAATAGCTGATAACCATTATATCACCGATAGATACATGAAATTGCGAAACGTTTGCATATGCCAAATTTCCTATATCGATTGATCCATAATTTGATAAATATCAGCATATTGTGTATCAGGGCTAATATTTAAATGTATGGCTGAATGGGCGAATAAGGGTTTTCCCCACTCTTTGAGGGCACAGTTACAATTTCATAAATAAGAGTGACTATAATTGTGATTGAGAAAAAAGATTAAGGAATGAAATTATTGACAATTTGAGTGCTCTAAGAGACTAAGAACTCAAATCAAAACATAACTTTCTTAAAAACAAACTCAAATATAGGTTGAAATCATTTTGAAAATAGAAAAAACCAACTAACCAAGTGAAACACACAAATCATCAATCTCTCATAATCTTTCCTAATCATCAGTCTTTTCTAATCTTTCATAATGATTTGTTTTTCTAAAATATAAGTTAATATATACCATGTATTTTTGTTTAAATCTATAGAGATGTAGGGGTTATTAATATCTATTATTTTTAATAAACAGATGGAAAACATTGAAAAAGAGGTTGATAGTGTTATGGAAAGTGCTCCAACTCAAGAAAGTGAAGCACAAATATGTCAAGATGAGAATATTGAAGCTAATGTGGAAGTGTTAAATCAGAATTCTCATGATGAAAACACTGAAAATATGGATGTGGATAGTGCCAAAAAAGAAAAAGAAGATCAATTGTGTGGGATCATTTCAAAAGAAAATCAGTTGGAGGGAAATGGAAAGCAATTTGTAACTATTGTAAGAAGTATTTGAGAGGAGAGAGTAAGAATGGCACTAAGCATCTACATGACCACTTGAAGACATGTGTACATAAAAAGCAAGAAATCATGCCACAATGTCTTTTAAATCCAACAAAGTCCATTGATGGGTCATCAAAACTTAGTACATATCATTTTAACCAAGATCATGCAACAGAGGAGCTTGGTAAAACGATTGTGTTGCATGATTACCCATTGTCTATGGTTACACATGTAGGATTTTTAAGGTTCCTTCATGCTTTACAACCATTATTTAAAGTGGTTTCTTGGAACACAATCAAAAGTAATATCCTATAAATATTTGATGTTGAGAAAGATAAAACTACGAAGTTGTTGGAGACAAATGCAAGCCGCATAGCATTGACAAGTGATATGTGGACTTCATGTAATCAGAAAAGAGGATTCATGGCTATCACAACACACTTTATTGATGATTCATGGAAGCTTCAAAGTCGGCTTGTTAGGTAAGCTCTATGTGTTTTACAAGAAAAACCTATACACATAAATTAAATTAATTACTAAACTTAAGTACTTACAGCGAAAAACCATGTAAGTCGGAGCCAGTCCGGTCCACCGGTAAGAATAGTGGTCAGAGGCGTTCTGTCCTGTGTGTTTATTTCCGGTCCACCGGCTATAATAGTGGTCAGAGGCGTTCTGCCCCGAGTGTTGATTTCCGGTCCACCAGCTATAATAGTGGGGCTCCCGCACTTACATGGATTATTAAAGAATATGTGTGGAATGAACATATTATTAATGAGAATAAAGAATAAGTCTAATTGGACCATGGCCAGCTTTTATTATCTATATTACTACATGTTGCTTACGTGAGTATGCCACGTATTGAGTTTTAATAATATAGATTATTCCTACCTGAGGTGTATGAGCCACTTTATATCTCGGTTATACCAGGCTTATATGTTTAAATAGGATGTTACATATGTTTTATATGTTACTCTAGGTGTATGGTAAGATTTATGCTGTGGGTTGTGAATGTGCATGATATTGCATCAACGTGTTGTACCCGGATTTAATATGCACTTGATGATATCTCTCCTATAAGATAGGGTAGTGGGACTTACTCAGTATTGGACCCGTACTGATACTACTTTGGTTGAATGGGTCATGTGATGATCCACCGATGGTGGGGAGCATACCTCTTGTGTAGGTTTAAGATCGGATACTATTTTGGGGTGGAAGGCCTGACTTGAGTGAGTAGGCAATCTGGATATTGATCCTTCGGGATTTGCTTTTGTTTAGCTGTATTTTGTATTACATTCCTGTTTTGAGAAACATATTCTGGGGTTGTAATCCTAAATCGTATTCTAACTTCTGTTTGACTTACCACTTATTAAGGATTTATTTTAAATGTTGTCTTGCGTTTTTTGATACTTTGTACTAAAGGTTGATCAGATTTAGCCTTAGCACTTAGTACTGGAACGGTATGAGTGAACCGGTCTGGTACTAAGTGTGGCGGTAATACCCCCGAGTTTACGTTTTATCCTTTGCTTCCTCTAAACCTTTTGATTTTAAACGAAATTTTTCAGTAGTAAATTTGGGGGTGTTACATCTTCCTTGCAACGAGCATAATCTTCCTCAATGGTTGCAAGCCTATCCTTTAACTCAATATTCTGGACTATAAGTTGGCTATAAGACCTTTTAAAATTTTATATTTTAATTATTTTATGGATTTTTTATTATATAAAATTAGATAGGAATATTTAATAAATTAAAATAAATATTTTATTATTTTATCGTACTCATTTTATTTAAATAACTTTTTAAACCAATATTTTACTAAAATTATCCTTTATATTAAATTAAATTATTAAATAAATCTATCATTAAAAATATTAAATCCTATTATTTTATAAATTAAATTATTTTAAGTTCTCCCATTGTCCCATTTTCCTTTTTCTTTTTTTTTCTTTTTCTTTTTTTTCCTCCCTTCTACTTTTTCTCCTTTTTCCTCCTCTATTTTTTTCCCTTTTTTTCTCCTCCTTTAAGCCGCACGCACCCGACCTATTCCCCCTCCCGATGTACCTTGGCCACATGCCTGTTTCTTCCCTTCCCCCTTTCTCCTTCTCTCACACACAACACAACCCAGCCCGTCTCTCCTTTCTTTCTTTTGTTTCCAAACTGGACCTGCCAGCCTACCCTTTCTTTCCTATGCCGGTTCGCCCTCTCGCACCCCCTCCCCTTCCTTTATCTCTTCTTTCACGCCCGACCACCATCATCTGCCATGATTGAGCACGCTGGCCGCACCAGTAGTAGCCATACCTGACCACCACCTACCTCCCTGCTACTCCCCCTCTCTCCCCCATCATTTTCTTTCCTATTTCAAACCAAACTAACCCCTGCATCCCTAGCCTGCATGCTCTTTCTCTTTCCTTCTTCTTCCCTCCCCTCTCCCTACCAACTGACCACCCCTACCACAGTACTACAGCCCCGACCGGCCACCTACTCCTCCTATCTCTCCCTCTCCTTTTTCTTACCCTGAAAAGCCCTTCGTGCCCCATATTTTTGAGCCTTCTTCTCCTTCCCCGAACTCCTCCTCTCATTTTCTCCTCCTCCCATTTTCTCGGTTTTTGCGCCACCACCACCCTCCTCTGCTTACACCACCGCATCGTACCCCCTGTGCTGCCTTCTGCCACCACCTGCTACTACCCTGCACCATCACACCACCCCCTCAAGCCCCTACACTTCCTCTTTTCTCCCCCTCTTCTTTTCCTCCCCACTTTTCTCCCTTATTGGCAGTACACCTGCAATCGCCCCATTCGCCGCCTTCCGGCCACCTCTACCACCACCCAAACCACCAATCCACACTCTGCAAACTCCTCTACCACCCCATACCTTTTTTGGCCGAAGCAAGCCCCTTCACCCCTCCATTTTTCCCTTCCCTTTTCATTCCTTCTCAGCCCAGTCCACCCCGACGGCCCCTTTTGCCGCCTCGCCGCCGCCATCTCCGCCACCTTTGGCCGCTAACAACCCATCCCCAGCCTCCACCTACCCCCCCTCTTCACTTCTGCACCCTTTCCTTGCTTCTAATCTTTCCCCATCTACCTCATTTCCTAGAATAAAGACCCCAAACCGAACCATCTCCCCCTCCCTTCTACCTCACCACCTTCGAACCTTTTATCCCCACTCTAGTCTGCATGTGGCTCACGCTGTTCATGTAGCGTGAGCTCCATATTGATATGGAATTTATTTGTTTGAATCTTTGAGGTATGTTAATAGTTAAGTAAAATGTATTATTATTAAATAAGTTTTTATAAAAGCTTTGTCCTTTTAATTTCCTACTTCTAATATACATATTATTGATATTATTTTTATGTGTTGAGTTGCTAATTAAGCCTTGAATCTTTAACTGGGATACTGGTAAGATTCAATTTTTGCAGGATTAAGGTAATCGTTAAACCCCACTTAAACGCATGGAAAAACGTATGCTAGCACATTAGGGATTTTAGTATGATTTTATGCATGTTATGTGTTGCCTAGTATGATAAATGTGGTTGCTTATATTGATTGATAAAAAGAAGAGCATGCTAGATTTTGTGCCATGCGTAGAGATGATACTTAAAGAAGGAGTTTGATTATTGATGGAAATGTTAAATGCTTGTCTATGATGTATTTTGTTGCTAATGCATGAATAATACTATTGTGAGCCTAAGGGTATTTTAGTAATATGCCTATGTAAGTATGTGATCTAATATATATAGTTGCTAATGAGTATTATGTTGAATGATGACAAGTTGGTGGAGTTAGATGATAAGAATGAAGTGCTAATATTAGTATTATATGTAGTGGTGGTAAATTCATAAATGTGGTGTAATAAAGGGGTTAAGTGGTAATTTTATAAGTGAAAGGGGTATTTTGGAAATTTTGTAGTAAAGGGGTATTTTGGTAATTTTGAAAGAAAATGGTAAAACGGTGATTTTGTAAGCAAAAGGGTTTGGTAATTCCAAAGGAAAGGGGTGAAATGATAATTTTATAAGTAAAAGGATAAAATTGTAAGTTTTAAGAAAAAGTGGTATTATGGTAATTTTGTAAGCAAAAGGGCAATATGGTAATTTTGTGATTAAATGGCCAAATGATAATTTTATAAGCAGAGGGGTATTATGGTAATTTTTGGAGAAAAGAGTAAAGTGGTAATTTTAGAGTCAAGGGCAATATAGTAATTTTATAAGTGGTAAGAATGGTAATTTTGGAAGTAAGGGGTAAAATAGTAATTTTGGATGTAAAAGGGTATTATGGTAATTTGTAAGCAAAAGGGTAATATGGTAAAATTGGATGAAAGGGGGAAAATGGTAATTTTTATAAATAAAAAGATATTATGGTAATTTAGAAGTAAGAGATAGAAGGATAATTTTGTAAATAAAAGGATATTTATGGCAAACTTAGGAGTAAGGGGTAACTTGGTAATTATAAAAATAACGAAGGGTAATTTGGTAATTAAATTATGAATATAGAAGGGCAATATAGTATTTATAAAAAATGGAGAAGGATAAATTGGTAATAATAATTATGGAGAAGTGTAAATTGGCAATTATAATTATGGAGAAGTGTAAATTGGTAATTATAATTATGGAGAAGTGAAAATTGGTAATTATAATCACGGAGAAGGGTAAATTAATGATTATAAATATCGAAAAGGTTAAATCGGTAATTATGATAATGGAGGAGGGTGATTTGGTAATTTAACCAATAGGAGGATAATATGGTAATTTTGATAATGGATAAGGGCAATTTGGTAATTTACCTAACTAAAGGGGCAATTCGGTAATTGTGATAATGGAGAAGGAAAATTTGGTAATTTAACCGACTAAAGGGTAAATTGGTAATCATGATAATGAAGAAGGGTAATTTGATGATTTATCCAACTTAAGGGTGATTTAGTAAATATAACAAAGGAGAATGGCAATTCGGTAATCTAACCAACCAAATGGGAAATATGATAAGTGTAGCAATTATGAGGGGTGAATGGTGATCTAAAAAGCGTAGGAGATAACTTGGTAACCTAAACCGGATAAGAGGTAATTTGGTAATTATGCAACTTGAAGGGTAATAGGGTAATTTGTCAAGTAAGGAAGGGATGACTTAGCAATTATATAAGTAAGGGGTAAATAAGTAATTTGTACCTAACATGTCGTTGTAATTGTGGAATTTCATAATATTATTCAAATAATGTTGATTAGCAAGGTAAGAGTATTTGATAATTAGTCGGTATCATGAGGATGAATCCTAATTCGGAATTAGATGAGATTATGACGGCCTTAATGATTTCTTTGTGTTATCTTGGACAACCGTATGAATAAGAAATGACTATTGATACCAGAATGATTGAAAGTGAATAAGTATCTGATTATTGTGCTTTTTGTGATCACCTTAATTAAGACAGTAATGCTTAAAGTGAAAGACCTCGAGATCGGGAATGGTGGCTCTTTACGGGTCGCTACCCTAAAGACATGGTTTAGCCCACGATTATTCTGGTATTTGCTCGTGTGCCTTTGTGCCCCAGCCAGGCTTTATATCTTACTCTATCTAGCACTACGGACCTAGTTAGGGGGTATGCATACTTATGGATTAGGTGTCCTGGTCGGTAGGGTACTGAGTGGCTTTATGCACCAGTACGAGCAGGGTACCTTTGCGTCCCTAGGTTCGTGGTTGAAGGGTACTGAGTAGCTTGTATGCACCGGTACGACCGATGTACCTTTGTGTTCTGAATTCTTGATCTCCCGTCTAAGGCAAATAAATAGAATTGTTGTGCTGACTAAAGAAAGGAAAAACACTAATTACGAAAGTGAAAGATTAATGAGCTGGGCCCTGTTGACTTATGATATTGAGTATCGATCCACCAGTTATAATAGTAGCCCAGGTGCGTGTTACTGTGGCAGGTGATATTGAGTACCGGTCCACCGGATATAATAGTGGCCCAGGAGCGTTTTTCCCTGGATGATGATTATATATATATTCCAGTCCACCGGCTAAAATAGTGGGGGTTCCGAGCTCAATAAAACAAGCATTAGATGTGAATAAATTATGGAAAGATATTAATTACTTATAGTGGAACACCTTGTAAGTTGGGGCCAGACCGGTCCACCGGCGAATAATAGTGGCCAGGAGCGTTCTGCCCTAGAGACCGATCCACCGGCAATAGTAGTGGTCAGGAGCGTTCTGCCCTATATGTATTTTGGTCCACCTGCTATAATAGTGGGGTTCCGGTACTCACTTGGATATAACCAGAGAGATGATTGAATAATGATGGACTAATTGCTTAAGGCCCAAAAGTATTGATCGTACTTTATAACTCGTTGATATGTGGCAGCCTTGTTATATATGTGATTGTTATGTATGCACCTCTTATTACATATGTATATAGCTTGCATTATGTGTTGCATTGTGGGCCTGTTTTTAAGTGTGGTATTAAAGGGTTACTTAGTGCCATAGTACTGAAGGGTTCCACTCGTGGGGCCCCTGCCTATTCAATGGGCAGTGTCCCTTATAGGTTTTTCAGGTGTTACTCAAGTGGGCAAAGGGAAAAAGAGTAAGGAATTATCCGGAACCGTTAGGGTTTTTCTCCTTCTCTTTTAAACTCATGGTTTTAATGTTAATGTTATTAATGTAACGACCACTGGTGGATTTTATTCTTGTAAATAATTTGATACGTTACTCTGATTTAAGTATGCTAAATTTCTTGTAGATGGTATTTCATTTTTTTAGCCTTAGCACTTGGTACTGGAACGGTATAAGTGAACCGGTCTAGTACTAAGTGTGGCGGTAATATCCCCAAAATTTATAGTTTGTTATTTTTCTTTCACTAATCTTTTAATAAAATGAAATTTTTGAGTAGTGAATTTTGGGGGTGTTACAAGAACTCAAGAGAGAGATTTTAGAGAGAGAAAATGATATTATATTATAGAGAAAGAAGCTCTAAATACAACTCATGTTGGATGATCTTCAAATGCCTCTACCCCCTCTATTTATAGGAGAGGATCCACCCCTTTCCTTCTCCCAAGAAGATTCTAGATATTGGCTTAATGGATTTCTCTAGAATGGTATAAGAAGCCCATTATGGGTTCTAAAATAGTTCATTAGGGTTTCTAAAGTCTCCATGAGGGTTTTTAGAATTATCCATAGTTATCTACATAAATGGAGAAGGATCTAGAGACAATCTTGTCTATAACCTTCTAGAGCCATCTGGGAGAGTGTAGAACCCTATATATCTCTCCATACTCATCTAGAATATACAAGGATATTCTCATTTCGAGATAGGTAGAACCTCAATGTGGGATTTTCAATGCGGCTAGTAACATTATGTCAAATCAAATGACCTATAATTTAATCTCTAGTTGTGCTATTGGGCCTAATGCCGAATTATCTATCAATTGCATCGATATTTCCCACGTTAAAAATTAAAACCTAGCCGGAGTTTATCATTCCGTCAATGAATCAACAACACAACACAAAGATCATGAATTGAATAAAAAAAGAATGTAAATATTTAAACATTTAGATTGGGGGGAAATCCCCTTCACCTTAGAATAAAAATCTGGACAATCAAACTAATAGTAAGAAAATAAATAATAACAAGTGATTCCATAGATAGATAAGAGAGAAAAGAAAATACCCTCGAAATCCAATGATTCTTACAAGTGTTTAAATTTTTAAACCTAGATCTCTAGTTTACAAGAAAATTCTTAAGGAATTGAGTAAGAGGATGGAGGAGAGAGAAGAGAGAGGGAGTGGAGGCCTCTAAGATGAAAAATTAGAATGAGAGTTTAAATACTACAGGCTCTCGAATCCTTAAGGTATTGATAAACACGGGCTTCTCATATCAGCTTTGCCAATGCTGAGTATGTTAACCATAACTCTTTCATAAGAAATCCAATTGAGATGATTTTTGATGTGTTGGAAATATATTGAAAAGATACACAATTTTTATGCATAAATAGTTTTCAAATTCAGATATTATCTGGGTATAAATTCCACTTATTTCATACCTACATACTTTAAATATGCATTCTTGCTTTCATTTTATTCTAGAATTTTCATTTTAACTCTAAATCTCTTTCTAATTTAACTTTTACTCCTCTTAACTCCTTTTTGCTCCTCTATTCTCCCTTTAAGCTTGTTCTTGCTTCCATCCTTCATGATTGTTTGTTCCTTGAGATCTTTCAAGTTTTCATAACAAAAAGGTAGTAATAAGAATAAAAAGAGAGAATTCCAACAAAAATTTGAGGTATAAACTTTATAAACCTTATGAATTAGATGCAAAATTCACACGTGTCAACTCCCCCATGCTTAAACATTTTCTTGTCCCCAAGCATAGTAATGCACGGTGTTTAGCCCTTTAATAGCACAAGAGTCAAGTCAGAAGATATAAGACCCAAAAATATAACAATTAAAAGCTCAAAATCCTTTTTTGAAAGATGTTTAGGTTGTCCCCTTATATGAGAAGTGTAACTGTGCTATTGAGCTCAAGGGCCCTTCCATGCAAAAAAGGATATCCAACGGTGGACAACAGGAAACTATATACCAACTCACTCATTCCTCAAGGTTTTGAATTATAATTCTCACTTTAGGTCTTGTGGACACACCTCTCATGTTTTTTTATTATATTTAATGGTTTTTCTCTAGTCCACTCCCTCATGATTAAGATCATTCATATGATTGCAATGATTTTCAATTCTCCACCACTAGAAACACTTAGGACACACAAAAGTCAAGAGGTCTTACTAGGGTTGTAATGGGGCCATGGGTTAAAAGGTTAGGATGGGAAAAAAATTGGAAGTGGAGTTAAAAGTCTAGTGCCAATGAGGTATGGTCAAATTTTTTTTAATAATAACATATATTTTACCATCCCAAATTTTCATCATGAAACACAAGCACCCCGAATTTTTATTGATTTTTTTTAATAATAACAAGAGATAGATCAATTTGCTTTTCATCCTACATAACCATTCACTCTTTCATACCTCCCTTATGCTTATCTTACATCATACTCCCAACCTAAATTTTTAAACTTTCGCAACAACCATTGGTTCTAGATTTAGGGAGGGATAAAGGAAATTAGGTTACATGTGTGGTTATATCAAGAAAAATGGCCATAAGCACAATGGGATTACCAAAGGATAAAATGAGAACGTATTTGGCTAATGTAGGTTATGAAGAAAAAAACAAGTGCCTCTATCATTTTAATGCATGCCTAAGTTATATGTGATTTTGAATAAAACTATTGCAAGTTCTAGTTTCCCAAGTTATGGTGAGACACACATAAAAGAAAAAAATAAGAGATTGTAGTGATGTATCAGTCTAAAGGCTCAATGTCTCAGTGGACCCAAAATTCTCTAATTCTAATCCCTTTTGGAAAAGAGTAAATCAAAATAAGTTAAATTACAATACCATAAGAATTCTAAGGCATACATAAATCTAAAGTTCTCAAATACAGTTACACTTGTCTTATAACAATGCAACCAAAACACTCAAGTACATAGAAATTCATTTTCATAAGGTATTTCAAAGGGTCTTAACATGCTAAACTAAACTCTCCTGCCATTTCAAGATAAAATATACTCTTTAATATCATTAATAAAGGGTCATTTCCTTTTCTTTTATTTATTTTTTTCATATATGTATCTAGAAATAACCAAAGAAAATATAGCAACACTAATCAAAATAAAACAAGGAAGAACAAAATAATAACCAAGCAAAAAGGATAAGTGTCCCCCATGCTTATGTATCACATTTTCCTTAATGTGAAATAAGAAGCACAAAAGAAATGAGGGACAAAAGATCCATGGCTCAATCTAATAGAGGAGGTGGTGGAGGGTAGTGGATGATGTGATGGTGGTTGTGGTGGTGGTAGGATGGCAGTGGCGTGATGCAGTTGTGGCGGTGGAGAATTTGGTGGAGGTGCAAATAAAGGGGAAGGAAAGAAAGTATGGTGTGGAGGTTGGATATCGGGTAGAATAGAGAGGAAAAATGGAAATATTTCACTTCCTTTTATCTCTAATGACACAATTGTGTTACAAAACATGGCCTAATCGTGTTTTAATTCTAGAATGCACTCCTCCTCAACCCTTAGTCGAATTTTCTACCTCAAAACCTTTCATCTCAACACTTAACCAAATTTCCAAGAGTTAAAAGTCCTCTCGCACCCAATCACTTAGCAAGAATTTGCTTGGTCAATTTCACGCCTTCACACTAAAACAAATTGAGTATGGCCGCCACTCAAATTAGAATTTTCATGTCACCACCTAAAAATCCATCAAATAAAATCCATAAGTAAATTAAAGAGAAAAAAAACCAATATAACCAAAATAAGAAAAATAAAAAAAAGGAAAAAATTAGGTTTCCTCCCAATAATCGCTTGTTTATAGTCATTAACTTGACTTTCTCTCTTCAGTTTGGATCATCAAAAAGAATGGTGCTTTTGAGGGATGCAACCTCACTACCTTCATATACCTTCAACCTTTTCACATTCGCTTTTAATAGTTATTTATCAAGGCTAATGATTTTAACTTCTCTTGATGGAATAAATTGCATGATTGTGAATAGTCCATGGAACAATCACAAACAATAATTAAATAGGAGCACTTGTTGCCCCACTTCAAATTCCTATTTGGTGATGTGTTAATTTTGAATCATTTTCATGCACTCCTTGTATAGCCACACATTCTTGTATGCCTTAATCTAAAATTTATTAAGCTTGTTCAACCAAAGGAGCTTTTTCTCACCTATAGTTTACCTATCAAAGTTAAGGAGATAAGTAGACCAAACTAATTTATGCTCAAGTTCTATAGGAACATGATAAGATTTTGTGAAAATAATATTACAAGGGGACATTTCAATTGGAGTTTTAAAAGCAATTCGGTATGCCCATAGAGCATCATCAATTTTCAAGTACCAATCCTTTCTAGAGGAGTTAACTGTTATCTTAAGAATTCTTTTAAGCTCACAATTTGATACCTCTACTTGACGACTAATATGAGGATGATATAAGGTAGAAACCTTATGGTTGACTCCATACTTATTCAAAAGAGCATTAAATGTTCTATTGCAAAAATGAGAACCCCTATCACTAATGATAGTTTGCGGTGTCCCAAACCTTGAAAAGATATTATTTTTCAAGAATTTAGTAACAAATTTTGCATCATTTGTGGGAGTGGCTATATCCTCTACCCAATTAGATAAATAGTCAACTACCACAAGGATATATTCATCATACATGGATTTGGGAAAAGGTCGCATAAAATCAATGCTCCAAACATCAAATAACTCCATTATAAGAATGTTTGTGAGAGGCATCTCTTGTTTTAGAGAAATATTTCCAACTCTATAATCCCTATTACAAGTCTTAGTAAAGGAGTATGCATCATGAAACAAAGTAGGCTAATAGAACCCACATTATAAAACCTTGGAAGCAGTTTTGGTGGGGTCGAAATGGCCACCACTCTTTACTATGATAATGAGATAATATTTTCATGCTCAAGAAAGCATGTTCTAATGACATAATCAGCACAAAGCCTGAAGAGATAAGGATCACCCCACAAATAGTACCTCAAATCATGTAAGAACTTCTTTCTTTGATAAAATGATAGATCATCGAGTAAGATTCTACTTACAAGAAATTTGGCAATATCAGCATACCAAGGGTGATTTGTAACCGCATAGAGTGTCTCATCAGGGAATGTGTCATGAATAGGCTTAATCCCTCAATTGAGCTCATATATGGATGGTTGGAGAGAAAGATGATCAACTACTTGGTTGTCATTTCCCTTCCTATCCCTGATTTCCAAGTTGAATTCTTGCAACAATAGTATCCACCAAATGATTATGGGCCTCACGTCCTACTTAACAAAAAGATACTTCAAGGTAGTGTGGCTAGTATAGACAATGAGCTTATTTAGCAATAAGTAGGGATGAAACTGGTTAAAGTAGAAAACCACAGCCAGCAATTCTTTTTCGGTGGTTGCATAATTTAATTGTGTTGAGTTCAAAGTCTTACTAGCATAATAGACAGTATGAAAAAGATTATCCTTACATTACCCCACATTGTTCCTACAACCACATCACTAGTATCACATAATATCTCAAAAGGAAAATTCCAATCAGGAACAACAATAATCGGGGCATCCACAAGTATTACCTTCAAAGTGTTAAAAGCAACCAAACATGCATCAGAAAAATAAAAGGGAACACCTTTAGCCAACATATCACAAAGAGGTTTTGAAATTTTTTTAAAATCTTTGATGAAACGTATGTAGAAACCTGCATGGCCATGAAATATATGTACATCTCTAACACATGTAGGGGGCAGCAATATTTCAATGACTTTGATTTTAGCCTTATCTACCTCTATCCCTTTGCATGAAATCTTATGCCTTAAAACTATTCCTTCTCAGACCATCTAATGGCACTTTTCCTAACTTAGAATGAAATTAATATCCTCAAAACACTTAAGAACCAGATCCAGATTATTTAAGTATGCATGAATGATGGCCCGAGAACCAAAAAATCATCCATAAAAATTTCCATGAACTTTTCAACAATATAATGAAACATAGCCATCATACATCTTTGAAACTTGGCTAGGGCATTACATAAATCAAACGGCATCTATTTATATGTGAATGTGCCATAAGGATATGTGAAGGTATTCTTATCTTGGTCCTCAAGGGAAGTAGGAATTTGCATATAACTAGAATACCCATTAAGAAAGAAATAATAGGCATGCTTAGCCAAATGTTCAAGCCTTTGGTTAATAAAGGGAAGGGGAAAGTGGTATTTTCTAGTGACATCATTCAGCTTTGTAAATCAATACAAACACACTAACTAGTCACAATTTTAGTAGACACCATTTTGTTATTGTCATTATTAACCACTATAATCCCTCCTTTCTTAGGAGCCACCTTGACAAGGCTAGCCCAAGAGCTATTAGAATTTGGATAGATCATATGTGAATCTAATAGATTAATTACCTCCTTTTTCACTACCTCTTACATGGTTGGGTTCAATCACCTTTGAGGTTGGATCACTTTCTTATGGTTATCTTCCATAAGGATTTTTTGAATGCACGTGGAAGGACTAATCCCTTTGATGTCAGTAATGGTCCACTTAAAAGATGTCTTCTGTTCTTTGAGCACTCTCATCAACTTTTTCTTCCTACCACTAACTTAAATACGAAGAAATACTGACAAGAAGAGTATCACTATGACCAAGAAATGCATACTTTAAATGTTGAGGCAGTGGCTTGAGCTCCAAAGTGAGAGGTTCTTCAATAGATGGCTTCAACTTTGGGATTTGAGCCCTCTTTAGTCCTTGTAACGGAACCACGGTGTGGTACCCATATGGTGGAAGTGTAGTAAAATATTGGATAACCTCTTTTGTTTCCTCTTCTTTTTCACACCCTTCTTGTTGAACTAAATACCTTTCTAGGGGATCCTACACAACACTTATTTGAAAATAATCATCAATTGCATTATCCAAGATATCAATGTGATAGCAAGTATTATCACGAAGGGGTATTTTATGCTCTTAAAAACATTAAAAGTGACTTCTTCACCTTGGAAACGAATAATGAGCTTACCCTCTTGGACATCTATGAGAGTGTGCCCTGTTGCTAAGAAAAGCCTACCAAGAATCAATGGGATCTTTTAGTCCTCCTACATATCTAGCACAAAAAGTCAATAGGAAAAATAAACTTATCCACTTTAACTAAAACATCTTTAATTATACCCCTAGGATATTTGATAGATCAATCAGCTAACTATAGGGATATATTTGTTAATTTTGGTTCCCCTAGATCTAGACACTTAAAACAGATAAAAGCATCAAATTAATGCTAGCACCAAGATCACACACCACCTTTTTAAATTTTAGATCCCCAGTTACATATAGGATAGTGAAACTCCCTGGATCCTTGAGCTTAGGAGGAAGTTTGTTCTACAACGTAGCATAACATTCCTCATTCAAGCTTACTATTTCAAACTCAACCAATTTCCTCTTCTGAGTGATTATGTCCTTGAGAAACTTCCCATAACTGGGCATCTATCTCTCAATGTCAAGAAAGTCAAGTTAATGTGCACTTTCTTATCATAGCAAAGAATTTTACAAATTGATCATTTAACTTGCATTATACATTCCTACTTGGAAATGGAGGAGGGGGAACATATGCTTTTACCTCATGAGGTGAAGTGTGGACTCCCTCAAGTTGTGATTTAGGTTCTTTATTTTTAGTATATTTTTTTATTATCTTCCTTGGGCTCTTGAGGGTATGGTTCAAGTAGTGGTTTCCCACTCCTTAAGGCTATTACATTAATTTACTCTTTAGGGTTAATGACTGTATCACTAGGCAAAGCAGTAGATGCTCTCATTGAAATGGCATTAGCGAGTTATCCAACATGTTCCTTAAGGTTCTTGATGGATGCATCTTGATTTTAAAGACGAGCATCTTATTTCTGAAGATGAGCTTGAATTTGAGCATCATATTTTTAAAGGGTGCTCTCGGTATGAGTGATGAACTTGGAAATCATCTTTTCAAAGGAATAATATTGAGGTTGTTGGGGTGGTAGAGGAGATGGAGGTGCCGATCATTGTTGTGTGAATCCTAGAGTCTTTGTAGGAACTTTATTTCTCCATTAATGGTTTATCCATCTAGGATTATACACATTGAAGTAGGGATTATTCAGTCTCCCATAACTATGCTCATGTAATTCACTTGGTCATTATATTATTGGAAGGGATTCCCAAATTGACATTCTATGCTCAAGTATGATCCACCACATAGCTCACACACTGGTGCATTAGTTGGTACATGAATACAAGAGGCACTACTCATTTTGTCAAATTTCTTAACAAGCAAATTAATATTAGCCTCTAATGCCCAGATGGCATCTGAAGAATGAATTCCCAGAGTTTTTTGTGTTAAGGCATGTTTAGAGTGCCATTGGTTGGAATTTGAGGCTAGCTCTTCAATGAACTTATAAACTTGTTCTAGAGTTTTGTTCATAATGGTACCCCATATAGCTGCATAGACTAGTTAGTAGCATAGATACCATTATGGGTAGGCCATGGTGTGGGCATTTTCCAAGAAAATCTGTAAACCATTCCTAATCATCATTAGAGTGGTTCAAGGTTATTTTGCATAAAAGTAGTGATGTCATTCCTTAATTTTATAGTTTTTTATGGTGGAAAATATGTAGAAAGGAAAGAATTCATCAAATTAATCCAAGTAGTAATAAACCCTAGGGTTAATGAGTGTAACCAACTCTTAGCCTTATCACTTAAAGAAAAAGGAAACACTCTAAGCCTAATTGCATCATTAGAAACACCATTTAGCTTAAAAGTGTCATAGATTTCTATAAAGTTAGCAATGTGGGAGTGGGGATCTTCATTAAGGTTACTTCCAAATTGAATTAATGTTTGTAGCATCTAGATGATGGAAGTCTTCATCTCAAAATTATTAGCTTGCACGGCAGGTCTTTGTATTCTTGAGGTTAAGCCATCAAGGCTCGGTGTAGCATAGTCCCAAAGCAACCTAGGAATAGGAGCTTGCTCTTGGATAGGAGATTGATCTTGGATAGAAGCTTGTTCTTGGAGTAGGATGTGCCCTTATGGTGGGATTTTTCCATCATGGGGTGGAGGGTTGTTTTCCATTTCAATGCTTGTGGTGTGCAACCTGCTTAAATGTGAGATGGTCATCTTGATCTCAGGATAAAGTGGTACTAACTCACCCCCACTAGCGCGGGTCATGCACTAATGTACCTACACGAAATCAAAAAATCCTACACCCATTATTAGTTAACCACAAAAAAAAGATATAAATAAAATAAAATAAATGTCTAGATCACAATAAATTCCATGGGTCCTAATTTCACTTGTTGCCAATCCCCTACAACAACACCAAAAACATGACACATTCCTAACCATAAGTGCATGGGGTCAGAGTAGTAGTCAAGCTCAATCCCACAAGGATTGGTGAATGATCACTAAGATAATGATGGAACTTAGTTATGTCTAGACTACTAAATGATAAGAAGTGAGAAATTGTAAGCTAAAATAACTAATTAAGCTAAAAAGAAAGGAAAATAGCACTCAAGTGACTCAATTAAATAGAAAAGATAAAGTTTCAGTTCATTACCCCTAATCCTCCATGTAATTGAACACCACATCACAAATTGATTTAACAGTCATAATCAATCATGCTAACAAGGATAGAAAGTGTTGCGCTTTCAAAAGCCAAAAACACACACTATCATATCTCTATAGCCTTAACTATCTCTAATTTAGGGTCTAATAGAGTATAATACCTTAAAGTTCACAAAGTTTCCACATTTATTATTATAGAGGTCAAATCGATCATGTAATCCCTTGAAATTTTAAAAGCTTATATTTTAATAAATAAATTTTAGTTGGAACACATTAACCTTCAAATTCATTTAATTTAATTATTTTAAGGATTTTTTAGTAAACAAAATTGGGTATAAATATCTAATAAATTAAATAAATATTTTGTTATTTTATTATACTCTTATTATTTAAATAAAATTTTAAACCCTTATTTTACAAAAAACTATCCTTTTTAACCCTTATATTTTAATTATCTTAAATTAAAATATTAAATCAATTTATTACCCAAAATTAGTCTATTTTATTATTTTATCAATTAAACTTTTTGTTATTTGCCCCACTTTCCCTTTTCTTTTTCCTTTTTCCTTTTCCTTCTCCTTTTTCTCCTTTTTCTCATTTCTTTCTTCTTTCTTTTTTTTTCCTTGGGCCACGAGCCGGCCTGGTTCTCTTTCCCCCCTCCTGCGATTGGGCCTAGCCCAATCTCCCCTGCCTTTCCTGCGTCACCCGGCCGCCCTCTTTCTTTCTTCCTTTCTTGCCCCACCGGACCGGCCCGCTCCTTTCCTTCGGCTGGTCTGCCTGTTACGCACCCAACGCCAAGCCTTGACCCTTCTTTCTTCTTCCCTTCTTCTTCTTCCTCTTTCCCCGGCAATAATCCCGGCCACCCTCCACCATTTTTCCCCTGTTGACTCCCCCCTCTCTCTCTCTCCCTCCCTCTCCCTCGCGTCGTTTTCTCTGCCCACCCGATCCCACCATCCCTGTCTCCTTCTCCCTCTCCCTACCGACACCTTCTTCTCCCTCTCCCTGCAACTCCCATTTCTCTACCACCTATAGTCGAGCCCCTATCCATTCCCTTCTCTTCCTCTCCTATTTATTCCTCCTTCCATGCTCACTCTGCATTTTTTCGAGCCCATGTGCCATGCCCCGACCCTCTCTATTTTTTTTATTTCTTCTCCTTCCCTCGCCCTCTTTGTTTTGTTGCGTCGCCGCTGCCTTAAAAGCCACCTGCACCACCTCCTGCCACCCTCTACCTCACCCTCGAGCCATCATAGTCTCCATCAAGCCACCTCGCAGCCCATTCTTCCCCCTCCCTTCTTTTTCTCTTCCCTTCCATCTCTTCTCGGCAACCACCTTGTGCAGCCCCGATACGCCGTCGTTCCGCCTCCTATGCCCACCTGAGCCACCACAATAATCCCCGCAACCCCCTCTACCACCCCCAATACTCCTTTGGCCGAAAACACCACCCGCATGCCCTTGTTTTTCCCCTCCATTTTCCTTCCTCACCAACCTTCCATTTTAACCCCTCCTTGGCTACTACCTTTGCAACCCCACTACCGCCATCTCCACCGCCCTTAGCCACCTTCAACCCATCCCCGACCACCACCTACTTTCCCTCTACACTTCTGCACCATCCCCTCACCCCAAATCCTTCCCCACTATGCCCTTTTCTTAGCCCTAAACCACCAACCCGAAAATACCCATTTTCCCTATTTCCACCACCTTTGAGCCCCCTCCTTTTCATTTCATTGCATGCAGCTCATGCTGCATTAGCAGCATGAGTTTCTGCATTTCTTAATCTATTTGTTTAATAATTTTAAGGTGTAATTATATTTTAAGTTAATTATTCTATTAATTGTTAAAGCCTTATATTTTGATTTCATAATTTCTAATTTAATAAGTCTTGAATTATTTTTAGGTATGGGTTTTGATAAATCAAGCTTGAGCCTTTAACCGGAATACCAGTAAGGTTTGTTTTTACGGGAATCGTGTTAATCGTTAAATCCTGCTTAAATTCATGGATTAACGTATGTTAACACATTAGGAATTTTTAATGTGTATTATGCTTGATATATGTTGTTAATATATTATGTATGTGGTTAGGGCTGTAAATGAGCTGAGCCAGTTCAGTATTCGGCTCGACTCGGCTCGACTCGGCTCGACTCATTAAAAGCTCGGTTCGACTTGTCCGTTTAATTAAAAGAGCCTCAAAGTGAGGCTCAGGCTCGGCTCGTTTATTAAACTAGCCGAGCTCGAGCTCGAAAAAGCTCGGCTCGGTTCATTTTTTGGCTTTGGCTCATGAGCTCGGCTCAGTTCGGCTTGTTCGTTTAGTTAAACGAGTCGAACCCAAATAGCATTTTAGGATCGTTTAGTTAAACGAGTCAAACCCAAGCCTAGGGGTATTTGACTCAGCTCGGCTCGTTTACAACCCTATATGTGGGTATTATGTTGGTTGATAAAAGGAAGCATGATAGGTTATATGATATGTATGGAAATAATATTTAAGGTAATAATTTGGTTGTTAAGAAAAATGTTAAGTATTATCCATACTGTTTATGCTATTGTAATATTTAATACCTGTTTAATATTTTGTGAGCCTTAGGGGATTTTATTAATGTACATGGTACAAGAATGTGGCCTAATCTATGTATAGGAGTTATTTAGTATTGTATTAACTTTAAAAGTTGTGGATGATGCATTCATATTATTATTTTATGTAGTAATAATAATAATTTAATATAAGTGGTGTGCTAAGGGGTATAATGGTAAATTTTAGTAAACAGGGGGTATTATGGTAATTTTGGAGGCAAGGAGAAAATAGTAGATTTGTTAATAAGAGGATAAAATGGTAATTTTGGAAGTAAGGGATAAATTGGTCATTTTGGAAGTAAGGAGGGTAAAATAGTAATTTTGTAATAAAAGGGTAATTTGGTAATTTTTTATTAAAAGGGGAATTTATTAATTTTGTAATAAAAGGGAAAATTTGGTAATTTATAATAAAAGGGCAATTTGATAATTTTGTAATAAAAGGGTAAAGTTGTAATTTTATAATTAAAGGATAAAATAGTAATTTTGTGATTAATGAGCATAATGATAATTTGGAAATTAAAAGAGGTAAGATAGTAATTTCATAATTAAGGATAAATGAAAATTTTATAAGTAAAAGGACGATGTGGTAATTTTTGGGAGTTAAGGGGTAAAATGGTAAATTTAAAGGTAAAGGGGTAAAACGGCAATTTTGTAAATCAAAGGGGTAAAAGTGGAAATTGGAAGGGAGTAAACTAGTAATTATAATAAATGAGAAGGGTAAAATAATAATTTAACTAACTAAAGGGTAATATGATAATTTAATAATGGAGAAGGGTAAAATGGTAAATATGATAAATGTGAGGGGTAATTTGGTAATTTAACCAACTAGAGGGTATTTTGGTAATTTCAATAATGGAGTAGGGTAGGTTGGTAATCATGACAATTAAGAAGGGCAATTTGGTAATTGAAATAACCAAGGGGTAAATTGGTAAATTTGATGAAGGAGAAGGGTATTTTGGTAATTATGATCATATAAAAGGGTAATTTGGCAATTTAACCAACCAGGGGTAATTTGGTAATTTTGATAATGGAGAAGGGTGGTTGGTCATTGATAATAGAGGCGGTAATTAGGTAATTAACTAAATAAAGGGTTAATTTGATAATTAGGATAATGAGGAAGGGTAATTTGGTAATTTGACCAACTCAAGGATAATTTATTAGTTATAATAAAGGAAAAGGGAAAAGTGGTAATCTAACCAACTAAATGGATAGCATATTAAGTGTAATAATTATTAAAGGGGATTAGTGACCTAATAAGTATGAGAAATAATTTAGTAACCTAAATCGAATAAGGGGTAACTTGGTAATTTGTAACAAGGAGGGTAATATGGTAATTTGTCAAGTAAGGAAGGGATGACTTAATAATTTTATAAGTAAGGGGTAAATGAGTAGTTTGTATCTAATACATCATTGTGATCGTGGAATTTGTGATATGACTCAAATAACGATGATTAGTGAGATAGGGTATTTGATGAGTAGTAAGAATGACGAGAACGAATCCTAATTCAAAATTAGATGAGTTAGGATGGCCTTAATGATTCCTCTGTGTTACCTTGGACAACCATTTGAATAAGAAATTTCTGATGATATCTGAACGATTAAAAGTGGATAGTTATCTGATTGTTGTACTTTTGTGATCGCCATTAATTAAGACACTAACACTTAAAGTGACAGACCTCGAGATTGAGAATGGTGGCTCTTTAGGGGTCGCTACCCTAAAGACGTGGTTTAGCCCACGATTATTTGGCATTTGCTGGTGTGCCTTTATGCCCCAGCCAGGCCCTATATCTACTCTATCTAGCTCTACGGAATTAATTAGGGGGTATGCATACTTAAGGATTAAGTGTCCTTGTTGGTAGGGTACTGAGTTAGCTTTATGCACCAGTACAACTAGGGTACCTTTGCGTCCCTAGGTTACTAGTTGAAGGGTACTGAGTAGCTTTCATGCACCAGTGCCACTAGTGTACCTTTGTGTCCTAGGATCTTGATCTCCCTATCGAGGAAAAATAAATGGAATTGTTGTGCTGATTAAAAAGGGAAAATAATAATCGTTAAAGTGAAAGATTAATGAGTCGGGACCAATTATATTATATGATGAGTACCGATCCACCGGAAATAATAGTGGCTCAGGATGCTTTTCCCTGGATGATATTCATGAGTATTAATCCACCAGATATAATGGTGGCCCAAGATGTTTTTACCTTGAATGATATATATATATATATATATATATATATGTATTCCGATCCACCGACCAGAATAGTAGGGGTCCCGAGCTCAATAAATTTGATTTGGATGTGAATAAGATATGGAAAATACTAATCATTGAGATGATTGATAATGATGGATTAAGGACTTCAGGCCCGGACGTATCGATCGTTTACTATGGCCTACTAATCATTATTGATTTGTTAAGTATGTGGTTGTATGACTGTGGATCTTAAGTATTTACCTTTCATTGTGTACGTATGTAGTATCATATGTGACATTGCGTACCTATTTTTAAGTGAGTTTTTAAAAGGTTATTCAATACCGTAGTACTAAAGGGTTCCCTTCGTGGGGCCCCTGCCTATTCAATGGGTAGTACCCCTTGTAGGTTGTATTCAGGTGCTATTCAAGTGGGCTTTCGGGAGAGAGCGTAAGGTACTGTCCGAAAATTTGAGGGTTTTAATTTGTCTCTTTTAAATTCAATGTTTTTGTTATTTCATAACCACCATTGTTTAATTTTTCTCTTGTAAAGTGTTTACTGCACTTCTCTGATTTTTAATGCTCAAGTTTCTCGTAAAATGGTATTTTACTCTTTTAGCCTTAGCACTTGGTATTGGAATGGTATGAGTGAATATGTCTGGTACTAAGTGTGGCAGTAATACTTCCAAAGTTTACGGTTTATTAATTTGCTTCCGCACATTTTCTTTTAATTAAACAAAATTTTTCAGTAGTGAATTTTGGGGGTGTTATAGATCATCTCTCAATCTATAATTTAATCTTTAGTTATGCTATTGGGTCTAATACTGGATTATGTCTCGTGTGCTGGTATTTCCCACACTAAAAATAGGAACTTGGCAGGAGGTTGTCATTCCATCAATCAATCAACAACACAATGCAAGGATAATAAGTTGAATAAAAAAATGTAAATATTTAAAACATTCATATTAGGGGGAACTCCCCTTCACCTTAACAAAAAAATCTAGTCAATCAAATTCATAGTAAGAACATGAAGAACAACAAGAGCTTCCATAGATAGATAAGAGAGAAAAGAAAATATACTTGAAATCCAATGATTCTTACAAGTGTTTAACTTTTTGCACCTAGGTCTATAGATTACAAGAAAATCCTTGAGGAATTAGGAAAGAAGATGGAGGAGAGGGAAGAAATAGGAAGTGGAGGCTTCTAAGATAAAAAATTGGAATGAAAGTTTAACTACCATGACCTCTCGAATCCCTAGGGTATTGATAGATATGGAATCCCGTGTCAACTTTGATAATGTTGGGTATTCCAACCATAACTCTTTAATCATGACTCAAATTGAGCTAATTTTGGATGCGCTGGAAAGATATTGAAAAGATATACAACTTTTATGTTGAAATATTCTCCAAATTAAGACTGTATCTTGGTAAAAATTCCACTTCTTTCATGCAAACATACTTTGAATATGCATTCTTACTTTCATTTTATTCTAGAATTTGCATTTTAGCTCTAAATTTCTTTCTAGTTTAACTTTTGCTCCTATTTGCTCCTTTTTGCTCCTTTATTTTCCGTTTAAGCTTATTCTTGCTTCCATCCTTCATGTTTATTTGTTCCTTGATATCCTATAAATTTTTCATAATACAAAGGCAGTAATAAGAGTAAAAAAGAAGAATTCCAACTAAAATGTGAGGTAAAAACTCTTATAAACCCTAGGAAAAAAATTCAAAATTCACACTTATCGGTAAGATAATCATTGAGATCATCCTCTTCTTTTAGGGACAAGCTATGTAGAGATTTTTTTGACATTGGTGGAGGGAAGGAGGGGAGTGGGATGGTGTGGAGTGTGGAGAGGATGAGATGAGATAAGGGGTGACATTTTTAAAAGTTGTGTTGGGATAAAGTAGCCTATAATGCACTAAAGAGAGTAAGAGGAACTCACCTTCGTACAAAGAAGTCACCTAACACAAGATACAAAAAATCTTTGTGTAGAAGAAAGAATGTATGTGAGCGTATACCTTCCTATGACACGTGTTTCATGCTCTCTACCCACTCTTTCATCTACTTAGCTTCCTAGCAATAAAAGAATGTAGCATTAGGGTACAATCAATATAGTGCAAATTGATTATACAAGAGAGAATTCCTATGAGAAATAGAAAGATAAAAGTTAAATGAAAGAAGATGAAATTTATGGTACCTTCTACTAGAGATTGGTTTAATGTCCTTAGCCTGACAACCTATTATAGCCCTATGAATTCCTAGGGAAAGTGTTTAGATTTCCTTATTGAAATTTTTAGCTCGGTAAGGTTTTACTCAATGGTCATTGACTTTAAATGTCTTTTTAGTATTCTAATATTTTAAATCCACAGCTCCATAGGGATAAACCTTGAAAATTTTATAAGGTCTGGGCCATCTTGATTTTAATATCCTTGGGAACACTTTTAACCATGAATTATAGAGCAACAGCAATTGCCCAGGATATAGTTTTTTTGGTTTGATATGTTGGCCATGAAACTGTTTCGTCTTTTCCTTCTACAACCAAGAACTATTATATGAGGTATTTTGTGGCTATTCTAGTTCATTCAATTGTAACTTATGTGCCTCTCCCAAAGTAGATAGATCAAAGTTGATCATTTAAAGTTCCAATAGGATTTGTGTCCTAGTTCAATGGGTAGGTGACAAGATTTTCCAAATATAATCCTATAAGGTGACATGCCCAAGGGTGTTTTAAATTTTTTCCTAGACGCCTAAAGTGCATCATTTAATCTGGCTGACTAGTCCTTTCTAGTAGGGTTGGCACTTTCTCTAAAATTCTCTTAATTTCTCTATTAGAAAAATCAACTTAAATATTTGAGTGTGGGTGATAGGTTGTGGCTACTCTATGATGAATCATATATTTTTACATGAGTTGTTGGAACAACTTATTGCAAAACACCATTGCTAATGTTTGCCTTGGGAGTCCCAAATCTTGTGATAATATTTTGTTGGAGGAAATGAATCATTACCCTAGCATCATTTGTTAGTAGTGGAGCATCCTCTATCTTTTAACATATATTATCCACTACTATAAGAATATATTTGTTGTCAAAGTAGGATGGGAATGGGCCCATGAAGTCAATACCCCAAAAATCAAATACTTCTACCTCCAACATACCCATTTGAGGAATTTTAGTTTTCTACGAGATGCTGCCAGTTCATTATCATTGTTTACAATTTTGGACCTCAACTCTAGCATCCTTGAATATGCTAGGTCAATAAAACCCACTTTGAAGAGCCTTTGTTTCCATGTGTATGCCTCAAAAATGACCTTCATAGGGTGCATGATGACATGTGGCCAAAATCTCCATTACCTTCTCTTCACTCACACATCTTCTCATCAATCTATCTAAACATTGTCGAAATAAGAATGGTTTGTCCCAATAGTAATACCTAATGTTATGAAATAATTTCTTCAGCTATTGATGAGATTTATCAAGGGTTATAATTTACATGCCAAATAGTTAGCAATGTTTAAATACTAAAGTTGTTGACCCTTCCTAACTGTTAGGAGTTTTTCATCAGGAAAGTTCTCCTTAATCCAGACCTGTCTGTGCTCTTCAATGTATCCTTCCAATTTGGATAGATAGTCTGCAATTTGATTATATTTATCCTAACGATGCTGAGTTTCAACATCAAACTCCTACAAAAGTATGATCCATGTGAATAACTGAGGTCTGACATCTTTTTTAGTAAGCAAGAAGTGAATAGTAGCATAGTTAGCATAAACAATCACTTTAGCTCTTTGGAGATAAGATCAAAATTTATCAAATGCAAAGACTACTATTAGTAGTCCTTTCTCAATAATCATGTAGTTTAATTGAGCCACTTTGACTATCGTGCTAGCATCGTAAATGCTATGGAAGAACTTATTCTTCCACTTTCCCAATATTACTCTTATAACGTAAGTACTTGCATCACACATAAGTTTAATGGGTAATGCCCAATTAGGTCCTATAATAATAGGGCCTTTAGTGAGTATTAACTTTATTCGCTCAAACGCTTCTTTACAAAACTCATCAAACTCAAACTTTCGATCCTATTCTAACAATTGACAAAGGGGTTTAGGAATTTTTGAGAAATCCTTGATAAATCTTCAGTAAAATCCTGCATATCCTAAAATCATGTCACACCTTTGACAGTTGTTGGAGGTGTATTTTTTTCAATAACTTTAATTTTGGTTATGTCGACCTCTAATCCTTTGGAAGAGATCCTATGTCCTAAAACAACTCCTTCTTGAACCATAAAATAACATTTTTCCTAATTGATAACTAAATTGGTCTATTCACACCTTATCAATACTCTCTCTAGATTTGTTATGAAATCATCAGAACTGTCACCAAAAATAGAGAAATCATCCATAAAATTTCTTACAATTTCTTTTACCATGTTTGTGAATATGGCCATCATGCACTGCTGAAAAGTTGCAGGAGCATTACACAAGCCAAAGGGCATTCGATGAAAGGAAAATATACCATAGAGGCATGTGAATGTGGTTTTATGTTAATCTTTCAATGCAATAGGTATCTGGTTGTAACCTGAGTATCCATCTAAGAAGTAATAAAAAGTTATCCTTGCCAATCTGTCATGCATTTGATCAACAAAGCAAAGGCAAAATGGTCTTTTAGGGTGGATTTATTGAGTTTCCTCTATTCCATGCAAGTACGTCATATTATGACTTTCGAGTCGGGATCAATTTATTTTTAGAGATTTGAATGAAAATTATACATCCTTTATTTGGGACACATTGGACAAGGCTTACCCAATTTTTGTCTGATGTGGGGTAGATGATCCTTGTGTTGAGAAATTTGATGACTTCCTTTTTTACTACATCCTCCATTGCTAGGTTGATCCTTCTTTGCTCTTGATAGATGAACTTGAGAGGTCCTCTAGTAGAATCTTATGCATGCATAATGTTGGGTTGATTCCCTAGATATCTACCATGGTCCATCCTACTACCTTCTTGTGCTTTTAGAGCAAGCTAGACATTTGTTCCTCTTGAGATCCAGGTAAGGTAGATGATATAATAAATGGAAGGGTGTCTTCCTTACCTAAATATGAATATTTTAAGTGGGCTGGTAATGGCTAAAGTTCTATCTTAGAAAGCTCTTCAATTGATGGTTTGATTGGATGTATTTCTCAATTACTTAGCAGAGAGGCTCCCTATGTGTTGAATAATTGGTCCAGATGCACCCTGCCACATCCTTGTCATACCATTCAATGGAGTAACTAATAGGGTAAAAGCTAGTTAAATGATTTGTATCAAACAACCTAGATTCCTCATTAAGTGTACCTGCACCAAACTCATCAAATATAGCCAACTCAACAATATCAATTCGTGAGCATTCATCTAAGTCATCTTCTGGTAGTTTCATTGAGTTCGAAACAATAAAAGTTACCTGCCCCTTGTTAAACCTCAATATTAGTTCTCCTTTCTACACATCTCTTAGGGTCTTACTAGTAGCTAAGAAATGCCTACCCAAAATGATCAAAACCTCCTTGTCTACTTCATAATCAAGGAGAATAAAATATACTGGGAAAATGAACCAACCTACCTTTACTAACACATCTTCAATCTTTCCTTCAGGATGAACATATGATCATACGCTAATTATAGAGTTATAGTTGTAGGTCTTGCTTCCCTGATACCTATCTTCCTAAAAATGTACATATGCATAAGATTAATACTAGTGCTAAGGATACAAATGGCCTTACCACAATACTTATCTTTTATGGAACATGGGATGGTGAAACTTCTAGGATTGTACAATTTTCTATTAATTTCTTTTGAAAAATCAAACTACATCTCTAAGTTATTGCTACCATCTCATATTCCAATAGTCTTCTTTTTCATGTCAAGATGTCCTTTAGAAACTTTGCATATTAGGCATATGTTGAAGTGCTTCTACCAACGGCATATCTATATGCAACTATCATAGAATCTTAAGGAACTTATCAAATTGGTTGTCCTAATGTTTTTATCTAAGGTGCTGGGGGAAAGGAGGTGCTGGGGTAAAGGATTTTGAAATGATGGCCGACAATGGCATAATGCTCTTCTATGGCTTAGGAAATAAAATGGTTTTTACTTTTTAATTTTTAATAAGACTAGTCTGTTGTTGTGAAGGTGCACAAATTGACCGTTCATATATAGTTTCTATGCCATTTTCTTATTTGACAGGGTGGTTTCCTTCCTCAATCTCGTTTTGTCGGAAGGGAGGCACAATTTCTTTACCCAATTTAAGGGTGATGGCTTTACATTGTTCCTTACCCTCTCTTCTTGGGTTTTTAGTGTCACTAGGTAAAATGCCCTAGGGTTTTCTACTTAATGTTATAGGTAGCTGTCCTATTTTAGTTTATTGTGTTTATAAGGAGGTTGTGTTGCTTTAGATTGTTACATCAGTTTTTGCCATATATTCCTTGAGAATATTTTCTAGTGAGTTAGAGGTATTATGTTAGGAAGGAGGTTGATGAGATTGTGGTTGCTGAGAGTCTTGAGGTTGAGGTTGGTAGTAATGTTGTTGGTTGTAATGGTAGGTTGGGTTTTACCATTAATTTGATCAAACAATGATAAATTAGGATGTTGTCCCCACGTTGGGTTATAATGATTACCATATGGTTGCTGTGAGCTTCTGCCCTGGTTTCCAACATGATTTTTTTACACTAAATTTGTTGGACATTGCTTAAACTGATGGCCTTCTACATAATACATGTGGGATACTACGATTATTGAAGGAGTAGGGTGTACTTCTACTCTCTATACCTTCGAGTTAGTGGGAACAATATTTTTTAATAAACTAGCCATATATGATACCTCTGCTCTCAAGGCTATGATAGCGTCTACTTTAAATGCTCTTGTTGCTCGTACCATATGGACACTCCTAGCAAGCTCATCAGTCCCATAAATGAACTTGGTGCATGGTGTGACCGTAGCCGGTACACAATTTAAAGCCCTCTTGTTATCAATTGTAGCACTGGTAAATAAGGGTATCGTTCTAGCCGGGGATTGAGAGGACTCGCCTATATTTAACTAGCTTGAAAATAAATCTAAAACTAAAAATAAAAATCCTAAATAACACGGAATAAATAAATAAGAAAAATATTAATGGGGTTTATAAAAATAATAATAAAAGGAGTAAATAAAATAAAGTAAACTAATAACAATAAAAATGAAAATAATGGGAAACCGCAGATATGAGAAATATGTTAGGGAAATAAAAATCCACCACTAGATTAGATCGTAATATAATATTTATTTATAAGTCAATATTTAATCATGAGAATGAGATCAACCAAGTTGTACATCAAAGGCAGGTCCATACACCTTATATTACTTCCCTTAATTAATTAATACGACAAAGCGCTAATATTAACCATATTAAATACTAGTAGTATAGCAGCAACAAGCAACTCCTATATTTAACTAGATTTAATGCATTAAGTGTAATTGGAAGGCTGTCAATCTAAGTACCAAGACTAGTACAAAAAGCATGTCTAGGTGTATTTCCTTTCCTTGACCCGCACGTATCAAAACGTTTTACCACTTCGGTTAGAATTACAAAACTATTAGGTGAATTGTTATCTAACCTAGATGCAATTTATACATATAAATTCTAGCATATTTAGATGGCCACCTAGCAGGCAAATAATCCTATATGCTGTCACTTATGAGGAAACCAGAACAAGGCATGCACCAAATAAACTATACTTGACAGAATTTTACATATAAACGATCGCAATTAACATAGAGTCAAGAAACAATATCACGAAACAAAGAAAATAAAATTAGAATTTAAATCCTAATCCAGGCTTTCAATTTATTCCCTAACAATAAATAATTAGCCAGCCATAATTATAGAATTAATTACATAGAAATATATATCTAAAATATAAATTAAAATAAGAGAAAGAAATAACTGGAATTAATTTTGAATAAAAGATCAAGAATTTAATCATATAAAAATTAATTTTATCTGAAATAAATTCTACCGGTATCAAATTTTCTCTTATTTTCTCTTCTCTCTATGCCTCTATTTCCGTGCCACTAATTCTTTTTCCTTTTTTTGTTCCTTTCTCGGTGCTGATGGCTGACGTTGTGCTGCCACGCCTTTGCTTCTCTATCTGTGTGATGATGTGATGGCTCGTTGCCCGGTCTGCCTGGCGGCTACCCCTCACCGTGTAGCGTCAGAGCCTACCGGCTAAGGAAACCTACTCTGCCTTCTATCGCACACCTCCTTCTGTGGCTTCAGCCTTTTGCGGCTCTTTCGCCCACCACCTTTTCTCAATTAATGTTGTTCTATCTTTATAACGTGCGGCTCTCCTTTTTCTTCCGTTCTGTGCATCGTCACCCCATGCCATGTCAACCCTACTGACTTTTCTTTGTAGACGTTGAATTCTCTTTTGGCTTCATTTGTTCTTCTTTTTGTTCCAGGCCTTTGGGCCTTCGGCCTTTGGCCGTTGGTCCAAAGGTCCAATTCTTCTTCTTTTTTCTTTTATTTAAAAATAAAACCTATAAAATAAAATAAAATAAATATTAATAAATAATATTTTATTCTAAATTTACTTAAATTATATCATTTTAGCTCAAATAATAATATTTATGCAATTTTTACCACTTAAGCATAAAACAATAATTATTCCCCTATATTAGTTAAATAAACTACCAAAAACTAAGATTATAAGGGTATAAAATGTGTCAAAATATGAACTCATCACACCCCCACACTTAGCTTCTTGCTTGTCCTCAAGCAAGTTATTACTCTAAACAGATAAAATTAAATTAACTAGCCACTTTCGTAGGTCTCACGATTACACTTAGCATGTGCAACAAGCCCTTTAAGCCCCTAGGTCACCCATTGAGGACGAGTAAGGTCTCGTGAGGGTTTCGCAGATGATATACCCACAAAATCACACACAAATAAATAAAATAATAATTAAACTACACCTAATACCCTTAACTATATTTTTTTCTTTCATAATCATTTCCTTTCAAACGTGAAGATTAGCAATCAATCAAGATTCTATATTGGGAGATTTAAAGGATCAATTTCAACATATGATTCACACATAAACATGATAGGTATGAATAGATCAATCTTATGGATGAAAATCTACCACGTCTTAGTCACATCAAGATTCATCCTCACTATGGATACCCTCTATTTTTTCTCTCTCTTAGATTTATGGCTACAAATTTATAGAAACACTCATGTATGTGAGATAAGATGATAAAGATAACAAACGACTCACATATATAAACAAAGAAAGCTCATATTCTTGTGGATAAAACCTCATGAAAGATATCAAATACTTGCCAAATGGACCGAACCATATGCTTAACTCTTGTGACTAATCTCCATCAGATCAAAGGCTGCTCATATTAAGAATCAAATAGGACTTACTTAGTGGTTGCAGCGGTGTTAGAAAGATCAAGAGCTAGTGGAATTTAATAATTAGATGAAATATAAGCATAACTCCACATCAATGGTTAATGATACACCTCTCCACCTTCACACCAAAATAGAACATGAATAGAAATTTTTCAACATCATCTCCATAACTCCCTCTCTTCCTTATATCCTAACATTTTTCTTTTCTTTTCTTCTTTTTTTTTTCTTTTTTTTCTTTTTTTTCTTATGATTTTTTTCTCCACCAAACACAACTAATCCCCTTTCTTAGCATAAATACATATATTTCTTTCACATACACACATACACAACCACTCTTTATATCCATAATGATATGATTTCCTTCCACTAGCTTTAAGCAAAGGTAAGGACATTAAGGACCAACAGTTATTCAATGTGGGTAATGAAGAAAAGTACATGTTCCATGTATGGGCTCAAAAGGGTTTCTATGAGATTTAAATCATGTATACACAAATCAGGTTAAGCTATTTGGTCATGTGATGGAAAATTCCTAAGCTGCTTTTATCATTTTCTCAATCAGAGCATGTTTTGACTATAAGCTTCGACTAGTACAAGAGTAAGTTTTAGTAATCTCTATAGTCCATTATAAGATATATGGAAAATAATTTGATCAAAGAAATTAAACATATATGAGGTTTACAAAGAAATATTGAATGCCAAGAACAGTAGATGATTTTGTGTGAATTCGCTCAAAAAGAAGAAGGTATATATGGTTCAAAATCTCACTAAGAAATGTGATGAATCTCAACATACCATGTTGGTGGTTAGAAAATCATACATGTTCTTTCTTTATTCATATTTAGGCACATAGATATGTGTCTCTATATTGAAATTAACACAAAAAATCTCCACTTGCTTTATCTCAATGTCATGATACTCTTTTCATTAAATTTCAAAGATATATTCTTCATTGACTAATTAAGGGTTCCTACAACTCTAAAAATACTAAACATTCTAAAAAATCTAAAAAAAATTATCTCTTTTTTTTTTTTGCGAAAACATAAAACACACACACCCCCACACTTAAATCACACATTGTCCTTAATTTGTAAACAACTAAAAAAACATGTAATTTAAAGTATGGAGAAAACAAACTAAATAATTCATTAATTAACTAAAGGATATAAAACTCCCTTATGACATTGGGTTGCCTCCCAAGTAGAGCTTGTTTTTATGTCTTCAGCCTGACATAATCTCGGTTTTTCTCATTCAAGGTGGATACGTCCACTTGAGAGCTGCTTCACCAAATCTTTCCTCGTGATGATCATCTTTATCCTGCAAGGAAGAAAAATACAATATGTTAGATTTAATGAAAGATTTGATCCAACAAGAACATAACTTACCTAGCAAAGAATTTAAGCTCGTGTGTAAAGAGATAATGTTTTCCCCATGTTAGATCTCTCTATCAAAGGAAGAACATATTTTCCCATCTTAAAATCTTTAAACACGTCCTTCCAACATAACCTCTCCTTTGGAGCATTACGCTTCTTATTAGATGTATCAAAGGTGATTTGATTACTCTCTTCACTTTTGGATCCATACAATCTGCTAAAAGAGGGAAAACAAGGAGTGTGGTTAGCATAAATAAAATCAAAGTGGTTCAAAGGCTTACCTTGTGTCTCATGGTTATCTCCAAGAAAAATTGGGGAATAAATGTTCAAAGATGGTCTATGGTAGATGAAAGTGATAGTCTTGTCATCCATATACTTCTCTTGGTTCACTTGATCCTCATTTTGATGAGATTCTTCTTCTACTTTTATAAGCTCTTCTTCCACCTGACCTTGCTTTTCAATGTTCTCCAGGGAAACCTCCTCAACTAGCTCATCCTTACATTCAAATATGGCATCATCACCCTCATAACTCTCACTTGAATTTGGAATTGAAGTACTAAATAGCTCTTTTTGTGCTTGTAATTGATTGATCATGTTGACCATGTAACCCATTTGATCCTCCAGCACTGACATCCTTTCATTTTATCTAATATGACTTTGTATCAGTTGATTTTGCCCATCTACCAACCGGTTTTGACTATTTATCAATGCTTCAAGAAGCTTATCCATTTTTTCTGAACTTAAGGGTTCTAAAACTGGAGAAGATTCTTGTTGAGGATATTGATAATGTTTTGGCGCTTCATAATCACATGTGTAAGGGTCTTGATATGGAACTTGATAATGATCATTCATCTCTGATCCAAAGTTGGGTTGATGCCTCATTCTAGAATAGTATGTGCTTGTATAGGGATCATGTCCTTAAAAAAATTGAAAGTCTGAGCATTAGGTTGTGTCCATCCTCCTCCTATAATAGCTTGTGAATGGTAGGCATATGGATTTCCTTGCGTATGACACACTCCACTTGTATTAACAACTCCAGTAGTTTTAGCAACCTGCAAAACAAGAGCAGTGAATTTGTTAATTTTATCATTTAGACTACTCGAACTTACCTCATTAACTCTTGTATTAGGATTCATGCGAAGTTTTCCATAACCAAAGGATCCTCTCATAGCCACCTAAAAACACTAACACTTCAAAGGAAAAGGTTAAGAGCAAAACAAAAAACACACCAAAAATCCTAAATAAACCTAAAACAAAACTAAAAGAAAAAAAACACACAAAAAAAAATAAAAATAAAAACACACTAAAAATACTAGCAAAATAAAGGTGAAGTTACCAATCCCCGGAAACAGCGCCAAAAATTGGTGTGACCATAGCCGGCACGCAATTTAAAACCCTCTTGTTGTCAATTGTAGCACTGGTAAATAAGGGTATCGTTCTAGCTGGGGATTGAGAATGCTCACCTCTATTTAATTAGCTTGAAAATAAAGCTAAAACTAAAAATACAAATCCTAAATAACACAGAATAAATAAATAAAAAAAATATTAATGGGGTTTATAAAAATAATAATAAAAGGAGTAAATAAAATAAAGTAAACTAATAACAATAAAAATGAAAATAATGTGAAATCGCAGATATGAGAAATATGTTAGGGAAATAAAAATCCACCACTAGATTAGGTCGTAATATAATATTTATTTCTAAGTCAATATTTAATTGTGAGAATGAGATCAACCAAGTTGTACACCAAAAGTAGGTCCATACACCTTATATTATTTCCCTTAATTAATTAATACCACAAAGCGCCAATATTAACCCTATTAAATACTAGCAATATAGCAGCAACAAGCGACTCCTATATTTAACTAGATTTAATGCATTAAGTGTAATTGGAAGGCTATCAATCTAAGTACCCATACTAGTACAAAAAGCATGTCTAGCTGTATTTCCTTTCCTTGACCCACACGTATCGAAAACGTTTTACCACTTTGATTAGAATCACAAAACTATTAGGTGCGTTGTTATCTAAATTAGCTGCAATTTATACATATAAATTCTATCATATTTAAATGGCCACCTAGCAGGCTAATAATCCTACATACTTTCACTTATGAGGAAACCAGAACAAGGCATGCACCAAATAAACTATACTTGACAAAATTATACATATAAACGATCGCAATTAACATAGAGTCAAGAAACAATATCACGAAACAAAGAAAATAAAATTATAATTCAAATCCTAATCCGGGTTTCAATTTATTCCCTAACAATAAATAATCAGTCAGCCATAATTATAGAATTAATTACACAGAAATATATATCTAAAATATATATTAAAATAAGAGAAAGAAATGATCGGAATTAATTTTGAATAAAAGATCAAGAATTTATTCAAATAAATATTAATTTTATCTGAAATAAATTCTACTGGTATCAAATTTTCTCTTATTTTCTCTTCTCTCGGTGCCTTTATTTCTGTGCCACTAATTCTTTTTCCTTTTTTTGTTCCTTTCTCGGCGCTGATGGTTGATGTTGTGCTACCGTGCCTCTACTTCTCTGTCTGCTTGATGATGTGATGGCTCGTTGCCCGGTCTGCCTGGCGGCTACCCCTCAGCGTGTAGCATTAGAGCCTAGCGGCTGAGGCAGCCTACTCTACCTTCTACCGCACACCTCCTTCTGTGGCTTCGGCCTTTTGCGGCTCTACCGCCCACCACCTTTTCTCAATTAATACTGTTCTACATTTATAACATGTGGCCCTCCTTTTTCTTCTGTTTTGTGCATCGTCGCCCCATGCCACGTCAGCCCTGCTGACTTTTCTTCGTCGGCACTGAATTCTTGTTTGGCTTTGTTTGTTCTTCTTTTTGTTCCAGGCCTTTGGGCCTTCGGCCTATGGTCGTTGATCCAAATGTCAAATTCTTCTTCTTTTTTCTTTTATTTAAAAATAAAACCTGTAAAATAAAATTAAATAAACATTAATAAATAATTTTTTATTCTAAATTTACTTAAATTATATCATTTTAGCTCAAATAATAATATTTATGCAATTTTTACCACTTAAGCATAAAATAATAATTATTCTCCTATATTAGTTAAATAAACTACCAAAAACTAAGATTATAAGGGTATAAAATGTGTCAAAATATGAACTTATTTAGAAGAATACATAAGCCAAAAGGCATCACCTTCCATTCATAAAGACCATTTTTTAATGCAATTTTTCACTCATTCCCTTCTCTTATTCTCATATGATGATATTTGTGTAACACCCCGAGTCGACACGACCACCCGGGGGCTACCTTGAAGCGCCTTTTGGATTGATCGGCTGGCCCCACAGATCAACATAAGTCCTTTTAGGACACTTTGTTCTCACTCACGTACTTCCCGAGAAATTTTTAGAAATTTTCCGAAACTTCCCAGGAGGTCACCCATCCTAAAATTGCTCCACACTCAGCATGCTTAACTGTGGAGTTCTTAGGATGAAATCACCAAAAGGATGGTATACCATGTTGATATAAGTAGCCAGATCAATCCTTATAACACTCCGCTCAAATTGGGGTATTACATTCACCCCCACTCAAAGAACGCAACGTCCTCATTGCGCCTCAGCCAATGACTGTCTCAATACAGCTCATCCCAAGAATCATCTCGCTAGGTGACTGACTGGCTCATCCAAGTTCAGCTCACGGTCGCGGTTTCGCTCTGATACCATTTGTAACACCCCGAGTCGACACGACCACCCGGGGGCTACCTTGAAGCGCCTTTTGGATTGATCGGCTGGCCCCACAGAAGAAATCACCAAAAGGATGGTATACCATGTTGATATAAGTAGCCAGATCAATCCTTATAACACTCCGCTCAAATTAGGGTATTACAATTTGCTTCTTAGATGAATCTCAAAGAATACTTGTGCTCCACATAATATATCCAACATATCATCCAATCTTAGGATCAAGAATCGATATTTGATAGTGATATTGTTAACAGCTCTTGAGTCAATACACATACACTAGGTACCATCATTTTTAGGGACAAGTAATGCAGACACACAATATGGACTCATGCTTTCCCTCAAATACTCTTATCCTACAAGCTCTTGTATTTAGTTTTCTAACTCCTTAGCCTATTCTAGATTACATCGATATATAGGCCGTAAGGACATACCGGGAATTAAATCTATGGCATGTTCTATTCCCTTCTTAGGTGGAAATCCAAGCGGTAATTCATTAGGAAAAACATCATGATACTCATCAAGGAGATTATCTAATTGAGTAGTATCATTATTTCTCTCCCATTGTAGAGATTTATTCATAACCATAGCATAAAAACTTCCTTATTCATAAATACATTTGACCACAACCTTTTCATGCAGTAATAAATTATTTTTATTCTTGACTATCCTCTCAGTATCACATTTAGAAGGTTTAAGTTTATGCTACTTCTTATCCTTATCAACTAGATATTCATTAGTAATAACATTATAAATAGCATTTTTTTCATACTACCATGGTCTACCTAATAACATTCCACATGTATCCATAGGTAAAACGTCGCATAACACCTTATATGATAGTTACCAATTTTGAATGATAAAAGGATTTTTTTTTATTACCTTGACTCCCTTGTCCTTATTCAACCATTGAAGAGAATAAGTCTTTGGGTGTGGTTTATTTTTCAACCCCAACTTCATAACCATCCTAACATTGGCAACATTGTAACATGATTAACTATCAATGATAATACAACAAACTATATCTCCTACTCTTCCTATTATCTTAAATATCTTCTCCTTTTGAGTAGTTTTCTTAGTTGCTTGTACTTGGAGTAATCTCTCCAAGACATAACAAGCACTCTCTTCTTCCTCAATTTCACTATATACTTCCTCAAAGGCTTAAATTTAGGATCTACCTCATATGTTTCCATGGCTTCAAACTCTCGTATAGATAATACCATTTGATTAGGAAATTCACAAGCAAAGTGTCCAAACCCTCGAGATTTAAAAATTACCTAGTGCAGACTTCATTCACTTTATTTTTTTCCTTTCTCCTCTCTAGTAATTCCTTATTTTTTTTATCAAAATTAGTGGGATTTGAAGTACTCACTCTAATTTTTGTAGTATGGTTACTTGATTAGTACTTTGTAGATGGAGTACTTTGTTTAGCATGAGGCTCAGTGGATATAATTTTTTTTTCAAATCTTAGGGATAGTTTAATTATGTCATCTATTGAATCACAACGACAAGTTTCTACCTTATCTTAAATCATCTTGTTTATGCATCCTAAAAATCTAGCACAATTTTGTGCATTCTTTTCAAGGACATCACATACAATTTCTAACCTTTTGAACTCCTTAACATACTCTTCACCACTTAGTAGTTCCTGCCTAAGAGTAATCAATTTAATATAGCCATATTGTTCATACTTTGATGTTTTTCAATTTTCTTGTAGGATTTAATCTTTGATTTATCCTCTTATTCCCTATTCCTCTTTATATTATCATACCATATTCTGGCAAACTTCTTAAACTTAAGAGTACCTAGTTTATATTTTTTTCTCATCTTTATAATATTTAAATTCAAATATATCCTCCACTTGATTTAACCACTCAAGAAATGAGTCTAAATCAAGAAGTCAAGAAGCTCAAGCTTAATGCCTTTATATTCATTTTTATGATACTTAGGTTAATGGTCACAGATCTTTTTATTACTTCCACTACCTATAGACTCCTATCATGGTCTATTATTGAATTTAAATACCTTAACTTAGTTGGATTATTTTACCTTATATCACTCTCTAATCAATCTAAATAGAACTCTCTATATTTTTGATTGTTTTAAACTAAATGTTATTCAAAAAATCTAAACTCTAACCTTTGTAAACGAGTTTGTATTAGACATATTTAACTATGTTGAGCATTAGTGGAATCTAAATTATTTGAAATTTTTTAAATAGATTCAAACATGGCTTGAAAATGTTTTTCACCCTCCATGATTTGATCACCACTACACTAAACCACTCTCGAGTTCCACTAGGGTTTTAGTTGATTAAAATCGAAACAACTCAATACCACTATATTGTTCTTATTCAATTCGTATACAATATTTTGATTTCAATGAATCAAACATGCAATAATCAAGAAAATATACTAATCACAACAAAAAAGTGAGTACACTAAACACTTATCTTACTAAATTCTTGATATAAAATTCAGAAATTTTGAAAATTCACTTCAAAAAAACCTTACCAATGAATGTATGCATTCGAACACTTCAAGAAGAGAAAGAAAAAATTCCAATATGCACTAATTATACTTGATAATAAGTCACAATACTTGTATACACTAATATCAAAACACAGGTTCAAAATAAATAAAACTCACACACACCAGTTGGTTAATTCACTTCAATCAAGTAAGGTTTTTACAAAACATGTGCACTAGTCGATTCTAATGCCAAGTTATGATCACCATACGTGATCAACCAGAATCAAAGAAACCTTAAGCATGCACCTTCTCAATCAAAATCTTAAAACTTAACATGTTGAAAACTCATACACAATGCACGCACTAAATTCCGCACACACCTTCAACATAAAAATTACCTATCTTTATGCCAAAACTATCATGCATTATCATTAGCGGTACCTTCAAGTATCATGCAAGATCATATCATTACATGGAAGATTCACATGTAACATGCAGGTTTTATAAATATTCAAAAGGAATTCGTCAAGATTTAAAGAATTAAGTTAAGAAGAATAAAGAATCTTACTAAAAATTCAATGGTGATAGGTTTTTGTTGTCGAAGATTTGAGTTGTTTTTCCCTTATAATGTTGACTCACAAAAGCTTGCTTCGATTCCATTTTTGATGTGGAATATTATCGCCAAAAAATCTTTCATAACCAAAAACTTTTGCTTCTAGATTACAAGTTGCAAATCTTCATAAAAATCTTTCACTTTTGACTTATATTTGGCTAAACTCCAAGGTTTCAATACTTTAATGTTGATATAATCTGAGATTAATTACCTTCTAATGAGAAATCTTTTCTTTTTCAATGGAATACTCTAAGAAAAATCCAAGATTATAAAAAGGGAGTGACCACATAAATGGGTAGTTTATTTCAAGCTTTTTGAGCATCATTAGTAATTTAGCTAATTTATTAATTAAGTAGTAAAGTTGGATAATAATGTTAGCATATATTAGTATAAAGATAGTATAATATCTTTTAGCATAGAATCTTTTAAAGTATGCTTTAGCTAGTGGTGGAAAAGTTATAATCTGCATGAATGGAAAGCATATTAGATATGTTGAATTGAGTTGAAGTTAAAGATCAACATTTAAGTTTAAAACAAGTGAATTATGTGTGAGTTCAAACACAAGAAAATTGAATATGTGTGAACGGTTTAACTTGAAAGTTTTAATCTCTTCATCTTTGTGAATTAAAGATTAATCCAAATATTTTTCTACTATCCTTAATCCATATTTTTATTCCATAATTACCATTAAAATCCTACTCTAATTTGTGGTTCATCAAATCCCTAATTCGGTATACACAACCGAAGCAATAAACCTTCCATTTGAAACCCTAATTTTCCATACCAACCAAACACAGCCTTATTCATTCTTTTCGAGCCAAACCCTAACCCTAACCCTAACCCTAAACCACAATTCTAACCATCATCCAAAACCTACATTTTGAAACCAAACATCATCATCATTCCATCATTGATTGCATATTTTAATTAGTGCATTACATTCAAACTATCATCATTGTTAAACCATCATCAATGAATCTTAACTTTCTTATTAAAATAATCACCATCAGGTTTCCATCCCATTCAAGTATTTTAAAGACTAATACAACATCATCGTATCATCTTCTACTCAAGACTAACATGATCAAACCATATTCACACCAATTTGAGAATTACACCCTCCCACACACATCAATTTTGGTATCAAAGCCATAGGTTGGTGGTATTGCAATCAAGATTCAATATTTCCTTCAAGATTGTTTAAGATTCACCAAGAAATTTTCCCATATTCAAGAATCTCCAAGATTTTATCAAGAAAACACAAAAGGACCGAGTACTTAAGGGCATGTTTGGGAGAGTTATATTTGGTTGGTAAGGAGGAAAGATGGAGAACCAAGGAGAGGACTTGAGGGATATTCTCAAGACCTTAATAAATGAAATCAAGGAGGTTAAATTGCATGTGGGGAGAATAGAAGCTTCCCAAGTCCACAAGTCCCATGTGCAACCACAAAAATAAAGGAAACAAGTAGCAAAAATGTATATGAGAAGGGCACAAAATCAGGTGGAAGAAGAAGAAGAGAGTGTGAGCAATTATGTAAGGCCACGTGACACCTCAAGGAAAACTTATGATGATGTGGAAAAAGCAATCCGCTTTGATCTTCCCGATTTTGAAGGTAATCTTGACTCAAAATCCTTTCTCAAATGGTTGTAAATTGTTTAATCTATTTTTGAGTATAAAGAAACCGACGATGAGAAATGGTGCTAAATAGCAATATTAAAGTTTAAAAAATTTGCTAGAGTGTGGTATGATAATTTAGAAAGGATACGGGAGAGAGAAGGAAAATCAAAGATTAAGTCATGGGAAAAATTAAAGAAATATTTGAAGAATAAATTTGTTCCTCGAGAATACGAGCAAGAAAATTTTATAAAAATGACTACGTTGAGGAAAGGGTTACTTAGAGTTGAAAAATACATTCGAGAGTTTAAAAGGTTAGATCTTGTGTGTGATGTCCAAGAACAAGAAGAAAAAAGGTGTGCATGATTCATTGGAGGTTTAAATATTGTTTAGGAGAAGGTAGAGGTGTATCATTATAAAGTATTTGAAGACCTAGCCAAGTTAGCCATCAAGTTCAAGAAATGGTTGAAGAGGACAAAGCCACCAAGCAAGTCAACCAATGCTCCATACAGTTCAAATTTCAAGGGTGTGCCAAGGCCACCAACTTCTCAATCCACAAACCAAGACAATGCTTGAAGGTTCACTTGTGAAGAAAATGGAAAGGATAAAGTGGTTGATGAGGTAAACAAACAATGGTACAAATGAAGAGGTTATGGCCACTTTGCTCGGAATTATCCAAACCAATGGACGTTGACTTTAAAGGAGATAGCATATATGGAGGATTGTGAAGAGAACCAATACTTTGATGAAGAATTCAAAGAAGAAAGTGATAGTCTGGAGGATGCTTTAGAAGAATTTCAAGTGGGTTTCTATGTGTTGCAAAGGGTGATCCAACTATGATAACAACATTTACTTACTCAACAGGAGAAGATTTTCAAGGCTAAGTGTAGAGTGGGTGATAAAGTGTGTGAATTCATCATTGATAGTGGCTCATGTACTAATGTTCCTAGTAAACAGATGGTGAACAAGCTTGGTTTGGAGACCAAGGGTCATCCAAGACCATATTTACTCCAATGGCTCAACAAAGACAAAGGCGTAAGGGTAACCTAACAAAATCTTATTTATTTTAAGATTAGAAATTATTTTGATGATGCTTTATGCAAAATTCTACCTCTGGATGCTTGTCACATTTCATTGGGGAGTCTGTGGCAATTTGATAGGAAGGTTGTGCATGATGGGGTCCTTAATGAGTATGTGGTATGCAAGGGCCCAAAGAAGTTTAGGCTCAAACCTAATCTAGATGGAGAGGATTTGGTTTTGAGGAATGAAAAGGAAGAAAAAAGAGTAACATCCAACTATATAGCATGCAAGCCATATCATCATACAATTATAAACCTTAATGTTTGGAATAATCAAAACACATGGGACCTATCTTCTTTTATGAATTCATATGCATCCTTTAGGGTAAAATATACATTTCTCTTACAAAATATGGTGGACACTATAACACTTTTCTAAATTTATTAAATTTTATTTTAAAATAATATGTATCTCATTGAATAAAATATTTTTTGGGTAAAAATACCTATATTTTTTAGTCAAAATGCATATCTTATTCAATATAATAAATATTTTATCCAACAAAATATACACCTTCCCAATTAGAAATTTCATTAGATAAGTATTGGTTGTCGTAGACTCCTCCTCCTCATACTAGCTAGTCTTTCTTTTTTCATTGATCTTCTACCCATAAATAATGTGTGTTTTTTATCATGTAGGATTGCATTTTTATGCTATAAGATGTGTATTAGTTAATATAAGATGTGTATTTAGCATTAAAAAATTTTATTTAAAATTATAAGATATGCACTTGTTGATATAAGATGTGTATTCACTTTTATAAGATGTACATTTGCAATTAAAATATTTATCTTCATGTGAGTATAACATATATGTTTACAACTATAAGATGTGCTAATGTCCTATAAATATGTATATTAATTCCAATAACATGTAAATGTATAATACATGTGTTCATCTATTGTTCATTTTTAAATAAATAATTTATATTTATATCCACGAGATATATATTTTATTGAATAAGTTGTATATTTTGTTGGATAAGATGTGTTTTAATTACTATATATCCCTATGAGATGTTTATTATTGAAATGAGATGCATTGACGACTATATATGTGCATTTGACTAATAAATATGTGCATTTATCTTATAAAGATGTTCATCCTTCCAATAAGATGTGTATTTATAATATATAAATCCGTCCTTTATTGTTTTATAAATAAATGATGTGTATTTTGTCTAATAAGATGTAAATTTTCTCGGATAAGATATGTATTCATTCTAAAGATGTATCCTGAATATGTGTATTTTTTTAGAAGAAAAAAAAAACATGAACAAATTTTAAAAAATACCGTTGTGTTCACCTTATTAGCAGGGGAATGTGCGTTTTACCATAAAATATGTGCATTTATATATGGAAGGTGTGTATTTATGTTTGAAAGATATACATTTTATGATCCCTCTTTTGTGTTATAATTAAAATAAACTTCAATTATATTATAAAATTATCGACTCTAGTGTGCTTCATGATACTAACCCCCATCTTTCACTATTGAAATTTTTTTTTAAAACATTGTAGAAGAAGAAAAATACTATACACACCTAAGAAAAATTAGGTGCTACCATTGCACCTAACATAAGATGGGTGTCTACTTCCCATCCCATGTTAGATACGAGGTGAAGAAACCAAATTAACAAAAAAAAGAGTAAAGTGTGTGAGAAATATATATAAGTGCCAAAGGAAAATGTTTATAAAACAAAACATCGATGGGTTCCCAAATACCCAAGTACATGAGAAAGAGTAAAGTTGAAAGTGAAAAGATATAACAGGCATAACAATAGGGTAAAATCCCAAACCAGATCACTAAGGACCAAACAACGATCTCTAGATGTTGACATTCTTAAGCTCTCAAGCCTAAAATGAGGTAGGCCTACTATTAGTCATCATAAAAAAACATATACATGGTCTTCTACTTATGGAATTGAGCAGGTGATTGAAAAAACGGACATATTAGCACGCTATGTACTGAATAAACTAACTTACCTCCTTAATAGAAGTCACAAGCATATAAAGGGAACAAGCAATAATAAAATTCATACTAAAAGTAACAGTATATTTACACATCACACTAAGTATACATGTATTACCATAATTATATAATGCATCAAAATTTCATACCATGTAAGGACTTAGATAATATATGACTCATCATGGGTAACAATCTAACATAGATATCATGGACAAGAATGTATAATTTATAACAAGTCATTCCATATCTTAATAGGCTCTCCTACTGTCAACCTATAGGAGTATCCAATTAGGACCATTTCTGAGTTTACGTGATCCATTAGATTAACTATTTACAAACCATTATTCCTTTTTCTTTTTCTTTTTCTTTATTAATATCCTTATCTTTATTAGGCAATGTCTTTTCTACCACTCCATGGTATTACATACTGTGAAAGCATATCTAAACTAGAGGATAAAAAGTTAGTATGAAGCCAAAAACTAACTAGGTAACCAGACCTTTTAGTATCAATACTCTATAGTATATCATTAGTTTCTAGAATAGGTAAGACATTGAGGTTTACTAGAATTAAGTCCAAAGGTAGGCCAACCTTTAGTAGCTAATCGAGGATTTGGTAACCCAAACCCATACACATCTTACTCATCTTTTAGCTTAAGTGAATAGTGTGTTAGTTACCAAGGTTATGTTATTACATAATGTAACACCCCCAAATTTACAAACAAAAAAAATTCATTTATAGAGTTAAGCACGAAAGCTAAAACAACAAAGAAAGAAGGACATTACTACCATAATTATTACAAGTCAGATTTCCTCTACCATTCTCATACCACATGCTAAGGTTAAAATCATTACTCCACTTAGATTTAATACATAATTACATGAAATAGAATATATGAGACAATAGATAAATATTTTGCTAGATAAAAACAACATTAGGTATTTACAAAACTCAAAGAGAGAAAATACAGACATACACAAATTTCCAAAATACAACTGAGATCAAATATAATAAAGACACCAGATAGCTCTATGCCTTCAAACCAAACTACCAGCTTCGACTAAACCCAAAATATGAACCACAAAAATTACTACCCATTGAATAGGTAGGGGCCCATGAAAGGAATCATTTAGTACAACGGTAAAAAGAAACCCCTTTATCCTAAACGAAAATGAAAAACTAGCATATAACACAAGCGAGGAATTACAATAACTTATAATGTGTGTGGGAGTATGGAATTATCAATAAGGTAAGCTAATGATGATGATGATGAATCGAATATGATGATTATGATTCGGTGATGGTGGATGAATGATGATGATGGTTTGAATGTGATGAGATGATTATGATGTTGATTTTATAATGATGTGTTGTTGATGATGATTATTCAAAGATTAGGGTTTAATGAAACATGAGTTCGTGGGTTAGGGTTAGGGTTAGGGTTAGTTTTGAAATTGGGGTTAGGGTTAGGTTATTGTTCAATTTTAGGGTTAGGGTTTTGAATGGTAGAACTTGTTTAGGGCTTTAATTTAGGCTTCAATTTAGGTGGTGTTTAGATGATGATGATGGATAGAAAAACATGGATTATAAAGAGTAGAAAACACAAAACTTAATCTCTAATTCACACGAACAAAGAGATTAAGGGTTTCAAGATTAATTGTTCATGCATATTCAAATAAGCTTGAATCGAACTCACATAGATTTCAAATTGCATTAAACTTCAATACTTGATTATCATTTCATCTAATCATGAATTTCATGCCTTTATATAGCCAATCTACCATTTAGCTAAAAAGCATAATTAAAAAGATACCAAGCTAAAAGATATAATACTACTTTATGCTCTAGCTAATATTCAACCCTACTACTTAATTAATTAATTAGCTAAATCAATAACTATACACGTCCAAGCTACACATAATCTCCCCATTGATGTAACCATGCACTCCATGCATTCCATGCACATGCACGTACACCTAGTAGCTTGTATGGTACGTTTCATCTATAACTAGCAACTTAACCATCCGTTTGTCTTCAATTTTATGGGAGATCCTTTCTAAATAAAGAATAATTAGTTCCATAATTATGAATGCCAATTCTTGAGTGTTTTCTCCAACATCATTCTCCCCTTGTTGATTTGAATGTGCGTCACCATAATAAGGGCTAATATCTTCAACATTAAATATCCTTGATACCCTACCATAAGAATCTAGCAAATCTAGCTCATAATCACTTTGCCAAACTTTTGAAAAACTTTGAAAGGACCATCTACCCTTGGCATAAGCTTGTTTTCCCTTAGATTAGGGTATCTCTCCTTCCTCATGTGCAACCATACCAAATCTCCCAGTTAAAAATATGTTAACTCCCTCTTGTCTTGTATACTTCATTCGCCTTATTAATATTATGCTTGATTTGTTGATGAAGTTTTTGAAAGAACTCCACTCTCTCTTGTGCATCATAAATCTTCACTTCACCTTTCTTCAATGGTACCATATCAATTGGCATATATGGATTAATACAATATACTATCTCGAACATACTAGAGTTTGTTGTAATAGAAGTACATCGATTATAAGCAAACTCCTCATGTGCTAACTTGACATCTCAATCCTTAGGACTCGTACTCACCAATCCCCTTAGAAAAGTGCCCAAAGTTCTATTAGTAACTTTGGTTTGTCCATCTGTTTGAGGATGATGTGATGTGCTAAATAGAACCCTCATTCTTGGCATGTGCCATAATGTCTTCTAAAAATAACTTAAGAACTTCGAACTTCACATCTCTATCTAAAACTATACTCCTTGGAATTCTATACAATCTCATAATCTCCTTGAAATACTAATCCACAACATGTGTAGAATCATCGATCTTGTGACATAGAATAAAATGATCCATCTTGAAAAATTGATCCACCACAACCATAATAAATCCTTTCCTCCGTGTGTTCTAGGAAATCCTAAAATAAAATCCATACTGACACTTATCCATGGTTGATTAGGCACCAGTAAAGGTACATATAACCCTTTGTGAAAGAAACTCTTTCTCCTTTAACACATAGCTCACCTAGCAACCATGGAGTGTACTCCTTTTTGCATTCTCAACCAATAGATATGTTCTTACACGAACCCCAACATCTTGTAAACTCCAAAGTATCCTATAATTCCTCCTCCATGCACCTTTTTGATTAATAAGTCTCGAACTAAAGTCTTCGGTACACATAATTTGTTGTGCTAAAATAAGAACCCATCTTGAATAACATAAGCTCCATAACTTCCTTGTTTCTTGCAATCTTTGAAGATCATAGTAAAATCATCACCCATAGCATATTGATTCTTCAACATCTGGAATCCCAAAAGCTTTGCAACCATCATGGTAAGTACTATGGTCCTCCTAGATAATACATGTGCCAAAGTATTTTCTTTTCCATCCACATGTATTATAGAAAACTTAAATGTCTGCAAGAAGCTGATCCACTTAGCATGTGTTGGACTCACCTTCTTTTAACCATGTAAATACTTCAAACTCTCATGATCCAAGTAAAGTACAAAAGGCTTGGGTCTCAAGTAATGACTCCATGTCTCTAAATAATACATAATAGCATAGAACTCTTTATCATTGGTTGAATAGTTGAGTCTTGTACCATTCAACTTTTCACTAAAGAAAGCAATCAGTTTCCTTTCTTGTGAGAGCATACCCCCAATACCTACACCACTAGCATTACATGTTACTTTAAAAAATTTATCAAAATAAGGTAAAGATAATACCAGTGCATTTGAGAGACTTATCTTCAAGTCTTCAAAAGCTTTATCACTTGATCATAAGTCTAGTAGCTTATATTATACATTTCATCTATAGCTAGCAATGTAGCCATCCGTTTATCTTCAATTTTGTGAGAGCTCCTTTCTAAATAAATAATAATTGGTTCCATAATTATGAATGTCAATTCTTAGCTGTTTACTCCTACATAAACTTCTTCCATATCGATCATTTAACCACCAAATTTAGTATACCTTACTTGAATATTGTTATTTTTATCATAACTAAAATTTAATACCTAACTCCCACATCTTACACGTGTGATAATAACCCCATCCCAAGAGTTAATCTTCCTAAGGCTTATAAACCTTAATTCCCCAAATCGACCATGACTTTTCATGTAGGGCTCAAACACTTGCAAAATTTAATATACATTTCCAAAACACTAATATTTAATGACATATTCAAATTTTGTGGTCAAACCCTAAGGTCTTGCACATACGATAATAACCCTAACTCAAAGTTACTATTCCTAAACACTTACCAAATTTAATATACATTTCAAAAACACTAATATTTAATGACATTAATATTTTGTGGTCAAACCCTAAGGTCTTTCACATACGATAATAACCCTAACTCAAAGTTACTATTCCAAAGGTTTATAAACCGTCATTTCACAAATTGATCATAAATTTTCCTATGGCTCAAACAATTACCGGATTTAATATGCACTTCCAAAACACTAATATTAACAACATAATAAAATTTCATGCTCTAACTCCACCATTTCACAAATGTGATAATAGACTCCTCATTTTTGGGTTACTATTCCTAATCAATCCTTTTCATATTTTATCAACGAATTATCATAGTATCAACAATCATAACTCAATTACCCTACTCACAATTACCCCCAATATTTTATATAAATTCTATCACATACTTAGTAACATCACTTCCAAATCCATATCTTTCTCCATAGGCCTTATCATACTCCTATCACAATCAATATACCATTAATAAACCTATGATTCATTGATATTTTACACCGAAGGCTTTTCCACATAAAACATAAATTAGCGGTATCCTACTAAAATTATAAGGTCCCGCTAATCATACTTTTATGGCTAAAATTAATAACAAAATACTAAATTAATATCTTAACATACAAAATAGTAAGTATGCTAATAAAATATTTATTTTTCTAAAATTACCAAAATACCCTTATATATATAATACCATACTTAACTTAAAACCAAGAACAAACTCACATTACACATGTAACGTGAGCCATGCACATGCAATGAGGGAGGTGGTAGGTTGGAGCCAAATGGCAATAGTAGTGGCTGGTGACTTGGTGGATGGTTTAGGAGGGCACAAATACAATGGTGGAGGTGGATTAGTTTAGCTAGTGTAGGAAGGAGAGAAGATGAGGGAAAGGCAACAGTAAGGAGGGATGAAGAGGATAGCGAGTTGGTGGTTGCGAGGTGGTGATGGGTTGGTGCTAGAAGTTGAATTGTGGTGTAGGATGGTTATGTTGGGTTTGTGATGGAGAAAAGGTGCTAGAGAGGTGGTGGATAAAAGTCAAAAAGGGTTGGAGTAGTTTAGGAAGGCTATGGTAGGAGCCACCAGAGTGGATGGCAAAGCAATAGAAAAAACTGCCATCACCTAGGGAGTAGCTGTGGGAGAGACAACCGTGGGGTTGGGGTAGGGTTTGACAAAACCTATAGTAGAGAAGGAGAAGAAAAATAAGATGGGGTATGGAAGAAAGAGGTTGGTTGTTGGGTTGTAGTGCTACATGGTGGGAGAATGGAGGGAGCATAAATGATAACAATTATCGTTTCCTATAAGGGTGTTGCAAGATAGTTAGCTAAGGTGTTGGGGAGGGCTTCAGCAACACTTGCCATAAGGAAGGTGAAGAAGAAAGAAAAGAGAAAGATGAATAGATAAGGGAAAGGAAGGAAGAAGAAGAGGAAGGGAGGAAGAAGAAGAAGAAATAAAGAAGATAAAGGGGAGTGTAGGGAAAAGGGAAGTGATGGTGATGGTTTTGGTCAATGGCTGGGAGTTGCATATGAAGATGGTTGGGAGCTATGTGGGTTAGCTGGTTTATGAGGTGGTGAGTGGTTGCTATGTGCATATGTATATATGCATGCAAGGTAATGGTGATGGTGAGGATGAAATTTAGGGAGTATAACTGGAGGGACAGCAATGGCAACAATTATCGTGGCCTAGAGGAGGTGCCATGGGAGAGTTACCGAAGAGCTGAGAGAGGCTCAATAGTCGACAAAGAGAGAAAGAGGAGGGAGGTGGTTGTGTTTATATAGGTAAGGTTGGGAGGTGTAGGATTCATTTGGTTTAGTTATAGATGGGAGAGGTGCATAGTATTGTATAAAGGTGAGGGGTGAGTTGTATGGGAAAGGCATGAGAAGGGGAGGGAGATAAGGAGGGTGTTTGGAGGAGGAGTTTGAAGCAAACAAGGGTAGAATAATAGGGTGTAAAATGGTAGGGTAGAAATAGGTTTATTTTAGTTTAGTTTTAGGTTTAATTTGGTTAGGTTAGGATATCGAGCATGAAAATCATAAAAGAAAAATAATTTGGTTTAGGATAAGTTTAATAGTAAGAAAAAGATAAGTATAAATGGGGATAAATTTTAGAAAATTTATTATGGGTTATAGGTCAAAGGTTATTAATAAAATAATTAATCTAGAGTTTAAGGGTTAGTTTTGAATAAAAAAGGCTAAACACCCAAAAATAAAGGTTACAAAATTTTAGGGTATTACACATAAGGCCCATATAACATCTGAGTAGCACATTCACTTAACATTCCATCTTAATCGTTATTACCCTCCAACCATGTGGTGGGATTTCCAATAGTGTTTCACTAAGATTAAGTTAGCCCATCAACATAATACATTTAAGCCAAGATTTCATACTACATTAGCCTTTTGATGTTATAGCATACTAATTCTATTTTTTCCATTCAAGCCTTCCAAAGCACTTAGTGAGATTACCATTAATTATGAACCATTTAATACATATAATATGTTAGTTAATTCATGCCAAGATGTGTGTTATCATTATTAAAGAATAATATTATGGAATCATGCATAGTCTCAATGCATATCAAGTTCAACATAACAAAAATATCACACTTTGACAAAACTAGTTGATTGGTTTGGGCTAACAGGTTGATTGGTTTGGCTCACCCTAAACTGAGAGTTTTCTCAAACCATATGATTGGTATGGTTAAAACAATTGATTTTTATATGACCAATTGATTGGTTTTGATAACTAACATAGAAAACAACCAAAGTCACCATAGACAATTCAAATGATTAGTTGTGGCCAACCAGTCGACTATTCTAAGGACTAATCGATCGATTTGGCTTCACTAGTCTATCGGTTTGCTCCAAGATATCACATGATAGAAATTTTTAACATAATTCACACTATAAAATCTTACCACATTTAAACCATAGCATGCCATGACATAATACCAAGATTTAAAATGCTCCTAAACTAAAGCATGATTTATTTTCAAACAAATAGCCCTATTCATAATTCAAGCCTTTTTTTCTCAAAAATCTTAAGAAATTTAACATACATAAATAGAATGCCAAATTATCATATAATGATAAAAAAAAAACATTTGGTAGAGTAATCAAACTCATATGCTTATTCATGCCAAATTTTAAAGCTAGGAATGACTTACATAAAGCTTAAGAAAATTGTCCACCAAAGAGGAAAAATTAAGTTGAAAGATTACAAATTCCCAACCTTAAAAAAAATTAAAACTTATAAATCATCAAATAACATTTTAAAATCAAGAACTCAAATTAGGGAATAAAAAATTACCATGTTTAAGGGAAAATATGGGAAGAGCTAGCTAAAAGAAAACTAAACTTATTCTTAAATCAAACTCTTTTTTTCTTAAAAATAAAATAAGAGGGGGCCAAAGAAAGGGTCATAAGAGTGAATTAAATTAAAATGAAGGCTATAAGTGAATAAAAATTAGCACAAGTGTTTAAGAACTCAAGTATTTTGGAGGTTGAAAGAAATGTAGGAAAAAGAGATGATTAGGGTTATTTATAACCAATATGAAAATTTATCAAAAATAGGTTGACATCCATTTTAAAGATCAAATGTTGATTTTATAGAGAATATAGGTTGAGTCACCAAGAAAATATTGAACACGGGAAGGAAAATGATACATTGGCATAAGAAGTAAACCTCCCAATCATGTAGTGGTAGCCTACAATCAAAGCATTCTTCTTATAGGTCTATAGAGGAGAGAGGAAGAAGAATACAAGAACGAGTTCATCCTCGCCCTCATTTGTAAAAATTAAATCCTCAATTTTTTTACACAGAATTAAAGTTAGATAAATGATCGAAAAAAGTTTAAGGATAAATTAGGAACAACTTAGAATTGGATTATCAACGTTCCATTTTGATGTAAGAATTTTTTTTTTTTTTAGAAAAATCAAGCTTCAAAAAGCACTCAGCTTGACCAACCTATAATACCTCGTATTTTTATGAGATTTATAAAATGAAAAGGTATTGTGCTTAATGAAAATAGGGTGATTTCTATCATGGTTTGGAAAACTAGTTGGGTTTGATGTAATAAGAAATTTGGAAAACATTGGAAAATTTGAATAAAATGATTTTTCCTAGGAAATTGATTGACATGTTCATCATTTTAGCTAAGGGTTTTGTTTGACCAAGCTAATCGATAGTTTTGGAGAAATTGAATGACTGGTTTAGCCAAATAGATCAACTAGTTTATTGGGTTAATTGCTTTTCAAAGGTTGTTTTTCTTAGACATTTCTTACATTAAAATGGAACTTTGATCATCTAACCCCTAAGTTTTTATTAGGTGATTCTTAACCCTTTAGATTATTTATTCATCTTTAATTTTTTACCTCTAACATATTTGAGGGTTTATTTTAGCAAATGAGGGGTAGGATCGTCTCACCCTTGTATTCTTCTTCCTCTCTCCATTCCACAACTTTGGAACTATGCTTAAAATTTTTGGAATATCACTTCATGAATGGGAGATTTTCTTCACACACCAATCTTCCTTTTCCCTTCTTATATTTGATGTTTTCTAGATGAAATCAACATGCATTTTCTAGAAAATTACTATTTGATATCTGATATGGAAGTCAACTTGTTCTCAATAAACTCAGTTGTTTAACTTAGATTTGAAAAGTAAAAATAGGTTATTTAATCTATTACATATCCTTACTCATTTTCTAACTGATTCGATGGTTATAAATAACCCTAATGCCCCTTTTCTCTCACCATTATTTTAGTCTCAGAAATACCTAAGTTCTCAAGCATTTGTATTAAATAATTTTCACTTTGAAATCTCATTCAAATTTAATTCACTCTTCTGATCCTTCATCTAGTTCCCTTTAATTTTAATTTTAATCAAGAAAGAGTTAGATTTTGGAAGAATTTGAGTTTGATTTAGTTTATAGTTCCTCTATTTCCTCTTAAAAGTGATAGATTTGTTTTCTCCCCTAATTTGAGTTCTCGATTTGTAAAAGTTATTGGATGATTTTTGAGTTTTAATATTTTTATTTTAAGGCTTTGGAAGTTGAAATCTTTTAATTTAAAGTTTCCCTTTTGGTTAAAAATTGTGCTTAACTTTAACTCATTCTTACTTTTGAAATGCCACATGAACAAGCATGTAAGTTAGTATACTCTATAAGATGTTAATCTAACATGCATGTATAAGAGTTTGGTTTCTTAAATGATGCATGTTGAATTAAGTAATATTTCTAAGAAAATGAATTAATTCATGATAAATAAGTGTGATTGCTTATAAATGAAGCATGATTCAATTTAGGAGTATGTTAAATCTTAGTATTATGTTGGGACATGTTATGGTTTGGATGTGGTAACATTTTAGAGTGTGAATCATAAGTAAATTGCATGTTATGTGTTGCTAGGCGGTAAATTGATTAGCTGAATGGCTCAAACTAATCGAATAGTTATAATGCCCCACTTTTTAGGGTCTTTAATTTGTATTAATTCATGGATTTGATTGCGATCTGAGTGTGTTTAATCTTTATTTGAAGGTATGTTTAAGGTTGGTATGGTTTTAGTTGAATTTGGCTTGGATTTTTTCAAATAGTTTATTTTATTGAAAAACCAATCAATTGGTTTGGAGGTACTAATCAATTGGTTTGTTCCTTAAGTTTGAGTTTTGAAAAAGGACATACAATTCAACTAGTTTTAGATACTAGTTAACCAGTTTAACCAAACTGGTTGTTCTTTGAGCTATATTTTCACTATGAATATTTCCCTAAAAATTGTGTAGCATCATGATTTATGTCTCAAAAGTTTGTTGATGATTTCTAAGAAGCTTTTAAGCAGGCCTAATCTATTTTATCAATTTTCAATGGATTTGTGGAGGAAAAATTTTCCATAAGTCACATTCATAACTTTTGCTCATTTATTTTATTCTTCCTTTTCTCTCTCTTCTATAAGATTCCTAAGAGGATGACTCATCCCTACATCCTCTCAATATTGAGGACTTCGATTACCTCTTATTTTTGTCCTTATTCCTTTATTCTGGGTTGATATTTATTAAGCATAGTGCCCTATAATATTTCATTTGTCACCATTTGAGCTCAAAGTCAGAAACGTGTAGCCATCATCCTTTGAAGTATGCATTTTAAATCTTAGAGTCAGCCTAGGGTTTTGTGGGTATTAATTTGTACACATCTTAACCTTCTTTTTTCACTAGAAACCCTTAGTAATTTGAACTAAAAGCCTTCATTTTCTCTCTATTTCCCTAATCTCTGAACTGTCCTATTTCTACATACTTGCTTTACCTACATTTTCTCTCCTCACTTTCATTGTGATTTTCATTACTCTTCTAATTCCCTCTCTAGATCCTTCTTGCTTTGATCTTAAGCAAGACAAGGTTAGGTTTGGAAAATGAGTGAGAAATTAGTCTTATTTCCTTGGACTCTCTATTTTCTTAAAAGGTTTATTTTGTCTCTAACCTTCCTCCTTAAATTTTCAATTTTATTTCAATTTTTATGAATTTTAAGGGTTTTTCTTAGTTTTGATCATTACTTTCTTAACAAGTATCCAAGTGTTGGAAAGGAGTTTGGATTTTCAATGACTTTTTCTCTATTTTGTGGGTTTGCTAGGCTATTTTGAGGTAAACCATTATCTTCCTTGTTTTGTTGAAAATTATATAAGTGATGTTTATGTTATGTGTTTTAGTAAAACGATGGGTTCTAATGATAAAAATGTGTATGAATAAATGAAAGAGTTGGTAGAAAGCTTAACTTGAAGTCTTATAGGCATAAGCCTCATAAATATGGTTTTAGATTTGTAATTACCCCTAAATATTATGAGTGTCTTAAGTGAAACTACTAGTGACACTTGTAACACCCCAAAATTCACTATTTTTTTTAAAGCGGAAGCAATTATAATAGAAATACTTAAAACCCGTGAATTTTGGAAATGTTACCGCCACACTTAGTACCAGACCGGTTATCTCCGACCGTTCCAGTACCAAGTGCTAAGGCTAAGAAAAGAAATAATCAATACAATCCAATTTCCAAATAAGCATTAAACGGTTGTAAAACAAAATCAGAGTACGCATCAAGAAATGTAATTCATTTCCAAAAGAGAATTAAACTTAGAACCGATAAAAGGTTCATTAAAATACTACTCGTGGGAATGAGCAGCACCCATGAAAAGGGTGATCAGTACGGTACGTACTGAGTAAGGTAACCGAGCACTAAGGCCAACACACAAGCACATAATCCATGTAGATTAATAACAGGGCATAATCCAACATAACAATATAAAGGTATATGAACAATTTAGGTAAAAGTACAAAGGCCCATATAATCCAGATTAATCATTTACTTAATCTTTTATCGGAAGTCGATACATACCAAGCTTTATATCAAATCCATGCGAGTACAGAAGCCCCCACTATTATAGCCGGTGGATCGGAGGCACATAGGGTATCATACCCTAACCACTATTATAGCCGGTGGATCGGTAACACATAGGACTACGCGTCCTAACCACTATTCCTAACCGGTGGATCGGTTGGCCCTGGCTCGCATGGTGTTCCACTGTAAGTAATTAGTATCTTTTAGGCATTTTAGCAAAACTCTGGTTTGCGGTTGTTGAGCTCGGGAACCCCCACTATTATAACCGGTGGATCGGTTACACATAGGAAATCATGCCCTAACCACTATTATAACCGGTGGATCGGTCACACATAGGGTAAACACCCTAACCACTATTATTACCAGTGGATCGGTTGCACATAGGGTAAGAACCCTAACCACTATTCCGAACCGGTGGATCGGTTGGTCCCGTCTCAACGATCTTCCACTTTAAATAATTAGTGTCTTAAGTATCTTATTCAATGGCTTTCACCCTAGACATGCATGAATCACTCCTTTAACACTTCACACATTGTGACTCATAAATTCCATCCTCATGACTCCACTTTAATCACCAAAAAAAAACACCTGATACCTCAAAAACCCTAAGCAGTTGCACCAAATCCTAATTATCCACACGAACCCTAGCTCGGTTTCCTACGTACCCATATAATGCTCCACGCACTATTTTCCCTTCAAATGTTCAATCACCCAAACAACACTTACATTACTTTCCTCAAATCCTCAAATCCCAAATCAGCGTTCCATACGTAAACTTCACTCTCATACAAACTTTACACATCCCATGCAATTGTTAACTTCCATGCAAACCCTAATACCACCATACAACCATTAACCATTATGCAAAACCCAAAATCTCATCATACAAAAACCTAAATTCATTCCACATAACCCAAAGATTCATTCATACCAAACCCTAGATTCAAACCATATAAAACCCAAAGATTCATCCATACCAAACTAAGTATCCATCCTTACCAAACCCTAAGTTCAAACCATATACAACCCAAAGATTCATTCACACAAAACCCTAAATTCAATCCATACCAACACAAAGGTTCAAATCATATAAACCCAAAGATTTTTCCACATAATACAATTGATTAGATTCTCTCCTTTCATAACCACAAACTAGATTCTCCCATACAAGACCATAAGTTAGATTCTTTCCCATAAAATCATAAATTAGAATCTCCCAAGCAAAACCATAAATTAGATTCTCCCAAACAAATCATAAATTATATTCTCCCAATCAAATCATAAACTAGATTCTCCCATATGACATCATAAATTACATTCTTCCAAACAAAACCATGCATTAGATTATTCCTTATAAATTCATAAAATTAGGTCAACTCACTTCCCTTAGTCAACTTCTTTCCCCATCCTCCTTTTTCATCCTTTCTCCCACATAAAATCATATCAACATCCTCACATGCATGTCTTACAAGTTCATACACAAATAATACACATGTCATACGAAAACATACTTCAACTCCACGTCATATCATATACGGCATAATTAATAATCATAAACATAGAATGCATAGCATACGAGGCACACAATGCACATTAGCACATAAAAGGCCTTAGCACCCCTTACCTGAAACGACACCGGTCTTGGAGCACGTTCCTACGCCTCCTTAGAGCTTTGACCAAATAATAACCTTAACAAAATTCTAACTTTACTAAAGACATAAAAAATAATAGAGATATTATAAACCTTGATAATATAGGGTTAAATATTTTACCCTAATGATAATAATGATACTAATATAATAATATCAAAATTAATAAAACTAATATCAATGAGAATATAAATAATAACAATAATACTAATAATAATAATAATAATAATAATAATAATAATAAGCTTTAAAATAACTAAAGACTTACCATTTATTTAATATTAATAATAAAATTAATAACATATATAATAATATTAAAATAATAAAGTTAATGATAATATTATTATCAATGGTTATAAGAACAGTAGAAATAATAATACTCAAATAAATAAGTGCAAATGTTAATGCAAAGTTAGGGCCTAAGATTTTTCAGAATAAATAATAAAATATTAATAATACTTATTCTAATAATTATAATATTAATAATAATAAGAAGAAGAAGAATGATAATAATCCTATAATAATTCAATTAATAACTTAAAATTCGAAACTAACAATAAAATTGTTTTATTTCCACTCTCCACCCTGCAAGTACAATTTAGCATAAATTTATCATCAAATAATAATAAAACATATTAAGAATATAAATATTAAGAATAATAATAATGGTATTTATATGAAAATAATTGAAATAAATTAAATCAAGGCTTATAATAATATGGAAAATGGTTGAGAGGGTCTAGGGTTCAACCTTAAGCTGGTGGGGATAGGTGGAACCGGCGGTGGTTCACGGCGGCGGCGGCGGTGGCCGAAAAATTAGAAGAAAATAGAAAAAGATGGATGTTGAGAAAAAGATAGGGAGAATTGAGGTGATATAAGAGGTGTTTATTGTTACCCAGGAGGAGAGGGACAAAATGATGGTGGTGGTGAAGCAAAAAGTGGCGGCGCACGGCGGTGGAAGGCGGTTTAAGGCTTCGGGGTCAAAATTCCAGCGAAACGAGCATCTAACTTTGCATGATTATTTAGGCTCGTACAAGAAGAATCGAGAGATGAAAATAGTTTAGTTAATTAGAGTAAATTTCAGGGAAGAGAATGAAGTGTTTCGGTGGTGCTGAGGTTGGCTAACGGAGGCGGAAGAGGCGTCTAAAGTCTCGATGATGGCAGCCCTCGCCGAGGGTTTCGGGAAAGAAAAATCTTCCACAACTCCTACAATCAGGCTTTTTATAGATGGTAGATGGTATATTAGGGTTTTGGAGGTAGGCAGGAAGTTATTAGCTGCGAAGATTTGCGTGGCCGGAGCTAGAAAACGGCCGACGATTCCTTGGTTTCGGTCGAAGGTTTGCGGGGCTAGGGAGAGGAAACGGGCGTGATTTATCGTCCAATAATTATGCCAATTTATTCCTGGAGTTAAGAGGAAGACAATGAGGCAAGAAACAGACGGTATTAATCACCGTAGCCGGAGAAGCCATTGATGGCGGCCAGCGTTGCAACGCAGCGATGGAGGTGGACGGAGGAAGAAGGAAGAAGAAAGGGAGGTGGACCGGCGGTTCGGGGAGAAAAGAAAGGAGAGGCAGGCCGGGACGGTCGGGCGCGAGGAGGTAAGTTCATTAATTCACACGACGTGTTTAATGGTAACGAAAAGCAAAACGCAGCGCGGCGAGAGAGAATGAAGCAGCCGCTGAGCGGGCTGGGCCGAGCTGTAACACCCCCAAATTTCACTCCTGAAAAAAAAAATTTTTTGAAAGATTAAAGCGGAAGCTAGGAGCGAATTTGGGAAATGTTACCGCCACATCTAACACAAGATAAATGTCAACCATCTATCTCATGTTATATGCAAGGCTAAAACCTGTCAAACAATTAAATCTGAATTTCAAATCCCATCAAACAATTAAATCCGAATAGTAAACACTTATCAGAATACGAGAAATTTACAGTCAATTACAAAACCCTTAGAAATCTGAAAACAATACTTGCAACTTCCAAAGGTGAATACAATTAAACAAAATAAATCCCGAAGGATAAATATCTGGATCGCCTACTCACTCAGGTCAAGCCTTCCACCCCAAAACAGTATCCGATCTTAACCTGCACAAGAGGTCTGCTCCCCACCATCGGTGGATCATCACAGGACCCATTCAACCAGTGTAGTATCAGTACGGGTCCAATACTGAGTAAGTCTCGCTACCCTACCTTATAGGAGAGATATCATCAAGTGCATATTAAATTGTAGTACAATACGTTAATACAATATCATACATACTCACAATCCACAGCATGAATCTTACCATACATTCATAGTAACATTTAAAACATATGCATCATCCCAGTTAACATATACGCGTGGTATAACCGAAATAATACGTGACTCATTATGCACATAAACAGCATGTGGTAATATAGACAATGGCCATGGTCCAATTAGACTTATTCTTTATTCTCATTAATAATATGTTCATTTCACACATATTCTTTAATAATCCATGTGAGCGCGGAAGCCCCACTATTATAGCCGGTGGACCGGAAAATATACGCACAGGGCAAAACGCCTCTGATCCACTATTATAGCCGGTGGACCGGATCACAGCCCCGACTCACATGGTGTTTCGCTTTAAGTACTTAGTAGCTTTCCCATGGATTAACTTATACGGTTGGTTTGTCGAGCACGAGATCCCCCACTATTATAGCCGGTGGACAGGAAGATATCGCACAGGGCAGAACGCCTCTGATCCACTATTATAGCCAGTGGACCGGAAAATAATCGCACAGGGCAAAACGCCTCTGATCCACTATTATAGCCGGTGGACCGGATCACAGGCTCGGCTCGACATATTTCGCTTTACGTGATTAATGTCTTATCAGTGTCTTATTAAATCACACATCACCCTTGACATGCATAAATCATCCTCTTTATACTGTATACATCACAACAAATAAAATCCCACATTCATAACTACACTTTAGTCAATAAATACACATGATAACACCAAACAACTCTAAGCAACCATAACCAACCCTAATTGTCCACACCAAACCGTGGTTAACCACTCTTAACCCTATTTTACCATAACAACCATACTTAGCCATCTCAAACCTTAATTATCCTCGACAAATCACAATTAGCTACTCCAACCCTGCTTAATCACAACGACCCAGAGTTAATCACTCCAAACCCCAATTCTGTCTCCTTCATACCCTGATAATACTCCGCGTACTATTCTCCGTCCAAAACTGTTAAACACCCAAATCATACTTGCATTACCTTCCTTACATCCCAAATCAACCTATCATACGTAAATTTTACTCCCACGCAAACGTTACACATCCCACACAACCTCTCGAACTTTTCATACAACCCTAAATCCCATACAATCATTAACTCCCATGTAAAACCCTAATTCCACCATGCAGACCCTAATACCACCATAAAAACATTAATACCACCATACAACCATAATACCACCATGTGAACCATTAGTACCGCCCTAGAACATTAATACCATCATACAAACTTCAAGACTCCCATGATGGTTCCCAACTCGTATTACCATTTATCCTATTATGCATGTCCTAGAGGGTCATAACATAATACATCATAAACATCACACATATACATGTCATGCTCATATCATGGGAACACATACAACATACCTCAATCTCCAAGCTGCGCTACACATAAGGCAAGTTATACACAAATCATATAATACATGGCATAGCATGGCATACACAACATTCAACACATCCATGTCCCACATAGCACAAGGCCATTAGCTTCGTCCTTACTAAACACCCACAAGTAGAGGTAAGTAGAGACTTACCTGGATCCGAAGCTAGCTAAGCGACGTAAGAGAGAGAGAGATCCCTAGCTCGTGGATCCACGAGAAAGCTTTCCTAGATCCGATAGAAATCGAAAAACTAAATTAGGAACTATTCTATCAAACAATAATTTACATATTCTAATTAAATAAACACAAACAGCCCAAATGATCTTTCTTAGAAAACGTATCCAAAACTTAGAACTTAAAAGCATAGCTTTATTAAGATTTAATATTAAAACTAAATTAAAACGGATTAATACAAATATCACTTGGGACATTTCAACTTAATTTGGAAAGCCCGAGAAGGAATAATCGATCATAAGTTACTTTATCGAAAATAACTTATTTAATAGGTTTTACAACTAAATAGGTAATCTAACCATTTACATAGAACCAAATCCAACCCAATTAGGTTAAAACAGAATTTAAATGATTTAAAACCCAAAGATAGAATTCGATTTGATAAAATACACATAGCAAAATCAATTTTATAAAATCATCCCCGAAAATTAGGGTTTCAAAGCCCATAACACAAACTCAAGTAATTCCATTTGATTAATTCAAATTAAAGGTATTAGAAAGCAATTAATACCATTTCAACTATTTCTATACATTCAATTTTGGAAAAAAAAAAACAACAATACAAGCAATCGACTTCATAATTTCACTTGAAATTTAGGGTTTTAGGCCCGAAAATACAACTCGTTAAAATTCTATAAATTTAATCAAATTGAATGTTTAGAAATGCAATTAAACACATTTTATAACATATCAAATAATCAATTGCTCAAAACTAGTAAAAGAAATACACAATTTAGCCCAATTAGGGTTTTTGAGCCCGGAACGCAAATCCGATCAATTCTTGTCAAAACATATCAATTGACGGTTCGAAAGTGTAATTAAACATATTATAATGTAATTTACATAGTCAATTAAATAAAATAACCCGATTACCCAAACCAATTTAAACCCGCGGGAGTTTTGACCTAAAAATCCAATTCCGATCAATTACGCACAATTTTCCCAAATCAACACTTCTAATATAAAATTAAATACATTTTAAACAATATTATAAAATCAATTGAGCGAAACGACTCAATTATACGACCCAATTTCATTACACCCAAAATTTGACCAAGGAATCAAATTCCGATAAATTCTGCATAAATTTCTCAAATTGACGGTTCCAACATGAAATAAGATACATTTTAAAACATATTGTATAATCAATTTGTCCGAAATCGCAAAAACGGACGAATCCGAAAAATTTGGGCATAACCCGGCTAAAAATCCAATTTTCCCAAAATTTCAACACAACCACACAATTAACCTATCCAAATCAATCTTACAGCATATACATACATAAACAAACAATCAATTTAGCTTTTTATAAGCTAATTCATACCCAATTAATCAAAATAAGGGTTAGGGTTTTTCGAAAATTATACCAAACGAAAAACCGACAAATCGGGGCAAAGGAAGGCTGGGGAAGCTTCCTCGGGGGTCAGGGGTGGCTCGCCGGTGACCGGGCGGTGGCGCGACCAGCGTGGCCTGCTGCTGCTGCTGTCGCCGCCCGCTGCTGCGCTGCTGCGTGGGCTGCTGTCGCGCGGCTTTAGCTGCTGCTGCTGCGGCGGTCGGCTGCGGTCGGAGCTCGGCCGACGGGGCGAAGCAAGGAGGGGCAGTTGGGAGAAGGGGTGGCTGGCTGGGGTTAGGGCTGTGGGACAAGGCAAGGCGCAGGGGGGTCGGGGACTGGGAGAAAGGGAGCCGGGAAAGGGAAGAGAGAAAGAAAAAGAAGAAAGGGGGGGCTCGGGGTCCCGACAGGTTTGGTTTTTTTTTTTTTTTACAAAACAAGTATCAAATAAAATATTAAAATCATAAAAATTAATATTGGAAGATTTTATCTAAAATTTATTAAATAAAAATTATTTCGAAACGATGCGAACACTTAAAATAAATAAAAGGACCATATACAGAATTTCAGAAACATTTTCGAAAGGATTAACCAACGAACATAAAAATTTATATTATTTACGAAAGTACATTATAAGACCCCGAAAAATTATTTAAAAACATATACTAAAATATTTAAGTCAAATTCGAATAAACCAAGACTAATTTAAATAATTTCCGAAATCGGTTTTCCGTAAACAAAAAAGCATAAAACGAAAGGGAATTAATTCCATAAAGAATTTCATAAATAAACTCCGAAATCTTTTTAATTTAAAACTTCTCGAAGATATTAACAATTTTCGAAAATGAATAAATTTAAAGTCGGAAATATTTTCTACAGATAAAATAACTTTAACTATTTAAACAGAAATTTTATAATTTAAATAATATATTTCGTTAACGAAATATAACTCCAAAATAAAGTCGTAATCACACGACGAAGTTATAATTGAAAACGAATCTAAAATGTTAAAAATCAAAACACAAGAAAGAAAGGGAATATATATTTTTAACCGAAAATCGAAATCATAAGAATATAATAAAATCACGGTCGTGAACGAATTTGTCCAGAATGGTTTGCAACGGCAACGATTAATTAAATTCAAATATGAATTCGAAATCGTCGATAAATCCATAAAACAAATCAAAATTAAAATAATTAAATATTTACATCAAATTACGCTAATAAAATCATTAAACTTAATAAATTTGGGTTTTAAAAATACGGGGTATTACACGAGCGCACGAAAGGAAGGAAAGAAAAGGGTAACTAGGCCACGGCATGCCCAGGCGGGGAAAAGAAAAAAAAAAAGAAAAAGAAAGGTAAGAAAGAAAAAAGGAGAAGAAAAAGGAGAAAGGAAAAAGGGGGAAAGGGAAAAAATAATGGTTTGGCTTAATTAAATTAAACTGGATATTTGGGTTATTTAAAAATAATAATATTTAAATAAAATAATATTTAAATACCTTTTTTGGCTAAAATAAGATTTTTGAAAGATTTTCCATAAATACCATTTTAATTAGTAAAACACCCTAATTTTCTTCCATTAAATTATTTATAAAATTAATATTAATTTGGGACTATTTTATCCTCCTTATTTTAAATAAAATAATTTATTTAATTAGTTTTCAAAATAAAATCCTTAATTAGCTAAAATACCCAAAATTGCACCTAATTAAAACACTTATAAATTTATTCTTGATTTTCCCTAATTAATTTCCTTTTATTTTAAATAAAATAATTTACTTAATTAAATTTTATAATCAAACCTCATTTAAATATACTATTTACAATTAGGAATTTTCGGGGCATTTCAACACTAGTATGTGTGATATGATGGATAGATTATTGCATAATGGCCTAGTATAAAGAGAATAAAATGTATAACTCTTTGGTTTTATTTAAATTCATAAAGTATGAACACTATTTTAATATGCTATTAAGATTCTCAGCATGATTACTATATATCACATAATAATCCATGTTTATTGCTTATTAAGAACCATGAGTGAGCTATGACTGATGTTGAATTTGATTAAGTAAATTCTTTAAAATGTGATTCTGTGTCATGTGCCAAATAGGGGTTGTTTTCGCCTTGACTGAATGACTAGCCTCCATAACCTATTGGCTAGCCCTTGACATCGATCAACTGGTCTGATTGAACCAATCAACCGATTGGTCTATAAGATCAGTGGTTTTAGTCTTGAGATAAATCCATCTATTAGTTTGACTAAACCAATCGACTAGTTCCTAAAATAGTCAATCGGTTGAGTTAATCAACTGATTGGTTGGTATGTGACCCTAGTATTCTTAGCCTCTAGTTAGACTCATTCACCATTTAACAAAACCAATCGAGTGGTTCTAAGCGCAGTCAGTTAGTAGGGTAGACCAATTGGCTAGTTCACCACCACTAGGAAGGTTGGCCACACCCTAACCGATCGACTAGTCAACAAGACCCGTCAATTGGTTTTTGAAAACCCATTGAGTGGTCTCAACTAATTTTTCTTTTCTTTTTTTATTTCTTTTTTAATATGAAATTTTGAGTTTATCATGCTTGGATAATGACCTAAGACGCTAATAGCTATAAGTTTACTTGGTTTAATGGATTTTAATCGATGGATTAAATTTATTAAATAAAAAATTGATCTTAGTTTGATCAATATTATCCTTAACTTAGGAATTTAGCCTTTCTCTTGACCATAAAATGATTAGATGATTAGATGGATAAAATAAAATGGATTTTTCCTATGGCTAGTGCTTATGTAATGAATCATAATGATGGCTAATAGACCTTGAATGACTTATATCATGGCCTTAAAAAAGTGAAATCTTGTAAGTTTAAATGAATTAGCAAAAATAGCAGAAAATATCAAGAACATATATGATGGCCTTACGTTATCCTTATCTATAAACAATAACTTTCACTTGCCTATTGAGATAAATATATAAATAATCATAATTTAGGATTAGACTCTAGTTTTCCTCCGATTAAAACTTCATCTTTAGCCTTAGGGAATTAACTTGGAATACCCTTTAATGAATGGTAAGACTATGGTTCAAAAATGAACTATAGCTTTGACCTTAGCCCTAAGCTTTAACCTATATTTGAATTGTGAACAAAAGAAAAGTAAATGGAAATCAAATTTTGGCTTGGACATTTATGGATGATATTAACATTGTATAATTCCACCTTTTGGCATAACTAATCATATAATGGGACAATCATGTTAAGTTACCCTAAATGAGAACACTGGATGATGTGAGAACTTTCTATGGATGCATTGAATTGAAATGGCTTGTTATTTTATGTGATATTGTTTTTAGACTTTTATGTGATATGGAATCCCAATCAAATAAGATATTAATTGCTTAAAGTGGAACAAACCACATGATAGGCATGGATTATTCAATCCTTGATTAGCTATTGAGGGTTAGTCTGTCTTCGGGCATTTTACCTTCAGACACCTTCAAGTGAGCTCCTACTTGATCTCGAGCTTGTAGTTGGCTGAGCCTTTCTTACTATAAACATTTATGATGTACTAAGGGCAATTATACTAAAAGGTCTTGTTACCACAGGATAGTTACTTTGGCAAGAACCAAGACTTATGTCCAGTAAGTTACTTTGGCATGGGCAAGTTTTTATCTTCACCAAGTTACTTTAGCAATATCTAGGACTTTATGCCCATTTATTTGGTTCAAATTCTATGGTATAGAGAGACAATAGGGTATAATCCCACTATTTCTCAATAATTTGGGGTAAAAGAATTTGATGTCCACCTATAGCTCAATAATTTTGTAAAGGAGTTTTATATTCACCTAATACAAAATAATAACCAAAAAGAAACATAAGAGGTATTAATTGACTTTATCTTATTTCATGCTCAATCTTGATATGGTTATTATACTAGCATGATACTTGCTTTCCCTATAAGTATTTAAGAGCTCACCCTATATAAAGCCATAGACATGTTATGTAACCCTTGTTTATCTTCCTTAAGCTTTCTATCAATCATGTGCTCCTATGTAAGCATGATTTGGCACCATATGTTCCTCTTGAATGCACTGTTATGGTATAATACTATATTTTGGGCATGTTTCTATGAATTATCGCATGAACTATTTTTACTATAATCATGATCCATCTATCGTAATAGTCTATGATTGAAAAGTCATACATGTATCTCTAATTGCTCATTACCATTAAAGTTATACTCTAAACACCACTACGTAGATAATATAAGTGATTCATGTTTTATTAAGAAGGCGATATGTATGACATAATCTTTATATCCTTGTATGTTAGTATGATTATTATTAAACATGTTTCATTGGATCCTAATATGTCTTATATGATCTTGTGTGCTAGTATGTGAATTAATATAGTAGTAGTATTACACGTACATTTTAGTATGTTGTACCATGAGCATGTTGTGTGGGTATTTCTTGCACTATGAGCTACATGATAGTGGTAGACTAGTTTTCTCAATATGTAAGCATACTAATGGGGTTATTTTTACAAAACCTTGCTCAATTCCATGAGCAACAGGACTAGCGCAATTTTTTTTAGGACGATTAGTGAGTGGTTCATCCTTTTCTCAACACAATTGGGTTGCTAAGTGTAAGGAATCCCAAATACTTTATTCTGTGGTCCTTGAGTGACCAAGGCATCCTCCCTTGTAGTGGATTTCCTCTAGTTTATTTTTTCCTCTAGAGTACCTTTGTACAGATTTTTAAGGCTCACATAGCCTTATGTTGTACACTTTAACTTTCATATTTTTAATTATTTTCTTGCGCACTCTAGTTTTCCTTTGTATTTTGATTATTGGATACTTAGCCTTGTGTTTAATGTGGGGTAGGTGTTGAGGTGCCTATCTTATATTAGATACGGTGGTAGCATCCTATTTTTCATAAGATTATCTTGTATTTATGCTTTTTTAAGATTTTTCAAAACAATATTTTTGTGTAGTAAAAAAATTGGGGTGTTACATTAGCCCTAAGAATAGTCCACTAGTCGGCCTAAACTAATTGATTGGAGTGTTAATGGTGACTTTGGTTACTCTCTGCTTAAACTTGCCAACTAATTTGTCAAAACTAAGTAACTGTTGTAGAAAAACTAATTGGTATCACTATACCGACAAACTATTTTGATGGAATTATAGGATTTGGCTGAGCTAAATCAATCAATCAATTAGCCCCAACCGATCGACCAATTCGGCTAGAGAGTGTTATTTTTTATCTTTTGAACTTGATATGTTTTGAGACTATGCACAATGCTATTATATGATCCTTTAATGATAAGAAAAAACATCTTCGCATGAATTAACTAACTTATTGGGTAAATATAATGTTTCATAATTCATAGTATTCTCACTATGTGCTTTGGAAGGTCTTAATGGAAAATTTTGAATGAGTATGGTATGACTTCAAAAGGATAATGTAATATGGATTCTTGGTATAAATGGATTAATATGATGAATTAATTTAATATTGGTTAAGCACTATTGGAAATCCCACCACATGGTTGGAGGGTAATAATGGTTAAAATGGAATGTTACATAGATGTGTTACTTAGATGTTGCATGGACCTTGTATCATAACATATCCTTGGAAAATGACACTCTAATAACATAGAGTGGAAGATGATCAAGTTGTACATGGGTCTAAGTTACTCAATCCTTGATTAGCTATCTAAGGTTAGTTTGTCTTTAGGCTTTTAGTGGTGCCTTTAGACATTGCCTTCTTGCAGGATCCTAGTAGATCGTATTGACTTACCTTCTCTAGAAACTTATGATATACTAATGGGTGTTGATACTAAAGTATGTGGTTACCTAGATGATTTTTGGCTTTAGACAGACTTTATTTCCATTGGTGCTTACTTAGCTTTGGTTGTACTTTATTTCCTTTATTTTGGATAGGCTTATATAGTATATGAGAGCATGGGATGGTAACCAATCCATCGCTTGATAATAATAAGCATAAAAATTTGGATGTGGATAAACAAAAAGAAAAAAGAAAGGGAAAGAGGAATAATGAATTGTAAATAGTTAATCCAATGGATCATGTAAACTTATAAATAGATCTCATTTTATCAAGGTCTCCACCATAATCAAAATCTACAAACCCAACAACTGAATTAGTTGATCTCCCATACTCTATACATGCTAACATGATACCCATCAAGTACCCTAGAATCCACTTCACTGCTTACCAATGTACCTTCCCTCTATTAGCCATATCACTCACCATATATTGAATATGTTATAGACAGTTTTGTATTATTCATGTTGCGTGAACCTTAAAGCACAATAATTGAAATATTGCTAATAAGTCCTAGTATTTAAGAATCGATGGCTACCAACTACTATTACGAGCACATCAAGACATTTATGGAGACTATGGTATCTATATAGAAGGCCAAATTTGAGCACCATAGCTGCCATTATTGCTAATACCCACCCAATTCTGGAGGATTGGCTCAAGAGGGTCGGACATCATCTCCATCAATCTTTGAGAGTTAGGAAGACTTGAACATCATGGAGAGATTGGTCAGGGACATGGAGAAGACAGTTACCATATATAGGTATTCATTATATAGGATAGTCGGTGTGTCAGTGTATTACTTGAAGGGACAATTAGACGTGTGGTGGAGGAGCATACAATGTAGAGGTGGAGAACCCACTATTTAGGACCCTTCTTTGAGGCACTTCAAGCCCAATTCTATCCCACTCATTTATGTTTAAAGAAGTATGAAAAGTTTATGGTCCTTCGATAGGGAGGCATGTCCATAGAGGCCAATGAGATGATGTAGGTTCATCACTTTAATATTAGCCTGGGGACAAGGTATTAGGAGTTTTTGGTGGGATTTATCTAACAAAAATGGTTGAGATGTATAAGCATAGCTTAGAGGCTTCCTAAGTTATCTAAGTCAGCGATGCCAAGTTGGGGGAGGTGGAAAATAGAGGTTTGAGGGTCGCCACATCCCGATGATAAAAAGAAGGAATAATCTGAGGGTATCTTTCCACTTAGGTATGGCTAGAGTATTGGATTAACACCCCAATTAGGAGGTCAAGTTGGTGCACAATTATAAGAGAGGTAATACCATTACAAGCATTACAGGGCAAATCATTCGAGAGTAGACTGCAAAGGCAACAAGATGACATGCCGTGGTTGTGTTATAATGAGACACAAGGCATATGAGTGTCATGTTGAAAGTGGCAACATTTTGAGGAGTGAGACTTAAGCTTAAAGCATTGGATTTATATAGCAATTGTAACTACAAACTCAAAGAGTTCTTCCATCACCAACTAGTATTGTCAGTCATATTAGAAATCTCAAGGGTTAAAATCCCTACATACTTTAGCAAGGTTAGGGTTAGGAAGTGTTGTAGGGACTCCTTTAGGTGGATGCCTAAATGTTATTAACCAAACTAAGGTAGAGCGTCAAGGTGGTGTGGCAATCAATACACATGATGTTTCTCCCTTTTCAGTATGCATATTGTTTAACTCTATTGTATTACATCCTTCTATATCTTTTACATTTGTAGTTAGAGTTGCTTTATCTCATACCTGTAGTATTTCTACATTTATTGGCTTACCTTCAAGGAATAAGATTGCATGTTCCAGACATTATAAAATGGTAGCCTTGATAGGTAAGAGAGTAGGGTTTCCATTTGATCTTAGAACTAAAGTTGCATGATTTTGATGTAATCATATGCATTGATATGTTGGGAAAGTATCGAACATTGATATATTGCACATAAGAGTGTGTAGTTATTTGAGGACCAAATGGAGATAGGGTCTTATATCAAAAGTATGACCTTAACCCCTTAATAAAAGGTTTATCAACAATCATATTGATTAAACTCATTCATAAGGGGTATCCACTCTTCCTATATAGTCTTTGAGATACGGAGATCAAAGATTTGTGCAAGGAATTATCTCTATGTGTTTCCTAGTGAGATTCTAGGATTACAGCAAGTTCCATATATTGATTTTACCGTGGAATTATTGCTAGGGACGGAGTTGGTATCTAAAGCACCTATAATACCCCATCTCAAAATCCTTCAAATTATATTTAGAATTGTGTTGATATAAAAGAAATGAGTTTCAGTTTTAAAATGGGCCTAAAATTCTAATAAAAATGTGAATTTCAAGCATACTAGTAGACTGGTTTACATAACTGATCAACTGGTGCACTAGGAAAATTTATGTTCTTATTCTCAACAAACTAGTCAACTAGTTTGCCCAAACCAATCGACTAGTTTGCCTACAATTTTATATCCATTCTGATTTTGATTTGAACTTCTCTCTAATCATTCTAAAAACTTCTAATTTGAGTTCAATTATGCAAAATAATCATGTTTTGATGTTTTGGTATCATTTTCATATTAATTGGACCATTACATAATTTTAATTAGTAAAATTCTTTTAGAAAGCATTTTTGGAGGTAAGCCTCCTTCTACTTTTCCCTCACCTCTCCTTCTCTCTTCTGGCAGTTGGGGTAGATATTTTAGACTTTATGGACTCTCCCTTGACTTGCCACCCCCTTGTATACCCATCTCTAACTGCACTCAACTCCTCACAACCCCATCAAGTCATCCTTCACTTCTTATCTTACCCACAGTCAACCTCACTTGTCTCATCCCTCTTTTCTTTAAGGATGTTGACCAGCATGCTTTTATACCTCTCATTCTATTGATCTATCATCATTCCTCACTTGTATTATTTATCTCTTCTCCCTTATTCTTGTGAAAATTTCACTAAGTGTCAAACACCTTTCCATTTTTCCCTCTTCTTCAGATGCAAATATCCTCTATAAATATCTCCCTTGATTATGCAAGCATTATGTTACTTTATTTTCTTCCAATCTAGTTTTTAATTATCTCTTGCTTTCACTTAGAAAGTAAGAATCAAGGGGGAGAAAAGTTGGAGATTTCAATTTTTCTTTAACACCCACTTTTGAGTCAAAAGTTGGTGTTTTGTGTTTCTATTCTTCTTCTAATTTTCTTAGCTTTTAATGAAATTTTGAAACAGTATTTTTAATAGTTTTACTTTGATTCTCTTAGGAATTAAAGTTCTACTAGATAGGCCATCTAGTAGGAGTTTTGTGCAAGAAGAATTGTTTCAATATAAGGCATTCTTATCTTTAACATAATTTGGTTTATGTGGTATATTGGGGTTCCATGTGTTAGTATTTATATGAGTGAAAATCTAATTAAGGCCCATGTGAGGAGCATATGGTATCATACTTCTCAAGTAACTATTGTTGAGTTTCCTAAATTTTAGGCATGAAATTAATTATTGAGCATGATTTGGTTAAGTGTGTACATCACCATGTATCCATATGGTTCTATGTGGGAAGCATGTATTTTTTTATGTGTGTTATGACATATAAGCATACTATGATTAATATGGTAAGTGTGGTGAAATTTAGTGTGTGTTTTAAAAGTCTAGGTTGTGTTTTAGCTAGACAAGTCAATCAATTCCTTGACCTAGTCGATTAGTTTTGCAAGTAATTAAGTGGTTTTGATTTTTGGAATGGTTGGTCGCAAGATCAGTCAACTGATTTAGTAAACCAGTTCATTGGTCTTAATGAATAGTTGATCGGTTAGTTAAACCCATAGATTGGTGTCCCTACAGACCAAGGTGATTTGGTCTGTGTTTCGACCCATTAACTAGTTTAACCAAGATAGTTAACTAGTTGTTATGACCAATTGATCAATTGGTCAAACCCATCAATTGGTTTTTCTACAGGCTAGAATGGTTTGGTCTCTACTTTGACCTACTAACTAGTTGGACCAAACAAGCTGACTCATTCTCATGAATAATCAATCGGTGAGACCCACCAGTCAACTAGTACTCTATTTTTGTTATGATCTAGGTCTGGTATGACTAGACCAGTCAACTAGTTTGAGGACCGATTAACTTGTCCGAATAGAAATTGCCTAATTTTATATGATTTATTGTGTTTATCTTTGGCCTTTTGCGTTGATTATTCCATGTATTTGCAACATTTTAATCATCATTTCAAACAAGATTGACCTAAGTTAATATGAACCAATATGATGGTATTTGAGACTTGTTTTTGGTTGATTTTGGTGTTATCCTTAAACACCCAAGTGGTATGATAAGTTTAGTGTTATCTCTAGATACCCATTTGGTGGCTTTAATGCCTTGTGTAAGTTTGGTGTCATCTCTAAACACCAATTTGGTGGCTTAATCCCTTATGTGAGTTTGGTGTTATCTTTAAACACCCAATTTGGTGGCTTAATGTCTTATGTGAGTTTGGGGTTATCTCTTAACACCCATTTGGTGGTTTAATGCCTTGTATGAGTTTGGGGTTATCTCTAAACACCCATTTAATGGCTTGTATGCCTTGGTTAATGTTTGATATCGACACTAAAAACACCCAATTGGTTGATATGTTGAATTCTGATCATAGAATCATACAAGCCTTCCTAGTATGCATACGTAGGGTTTGATTACCTCTTGTGCCTCTAGCCTAGGTGACTAAGTGTGGTGAACATTGAAGATTCTTGAGAAGATGCCCTTGGTATTGGTGTGATGAGGTGGTGGGAGTTGCAGTCCTACATTCATCCCATCATGGTATATTAGCAATGTTCTGATTATATGATTATTTAATTCGAGTGAGGCAGACCCAAAATTTAGTGTATACCCCCTCACTTAGGAGACCAAGTGTGGTAGATGTTGAAGATCCCTAAGAAAAGCGCATTGGAACTAGTGTAATACAGTGGTGGGAGTTATAGTCCTAAGCTAGTCCTATTGTGCATATTGGCATTAGGTGCTTTACTTTTATATGGATTGTTGTGGAAAACCATACATGTGTGCAATTGTATACACTCGTATTTTTTTGACGTATTTATATGTTTTCACTATTCTCATACGTTATCTTTTGAGTAGATTGAATATTATACTACAATATGACCTAATTGTGTTGCATGAGCCTTCCATGTTTTAGGTAGTATGCTTTGTCAATACTTCACCATACTAATACTGTACTTATATAATCATTGTGATAATCTAGATTCTGGTACGGGGAGTAGAGGATGATTTATAGGGTTACGACTCTCCGTTAGAGTATGCTAAATGTGATGACATGGGCCACTAGTAGGCCATTGCTTGGGGTTAGAGATTTATGACTATAACTAAGAGTTAGGCTAACTTGTTATTAATATTTTACCCACCGTGTTGGGATGTCTTTGTATTTTTAGTTATTTAAACTCTTGGCTCAGATTCCTGTATTTGATTTTGTAAAATTAATAAGTTCATTCAATCTATAATATTGGTCTAGTCTTATTTACCTTATATTATCACATTATTATTATGGCCATGCATTCTTTTTTTTGTTGTTTCATTTTTCCTTGCATCAGGTATGGATTAGGCTATGATCACACGTCTCTCATGGTTGATGTGGTGGTAACATTCCCCGGTTTTTCTTTTTAAATTACTTCCTCATTGTCTTATGAAATTTCAGGTTCAAAAATTAGGAGTGTTATAAATGGGTATCAGAGCCTATAATTTTAAATCCTGAAGTTGTTTTGTGAAAATATATTTATTTGGTTTCATCTGAATTATTAAGATATGGTAAAGTCTAAGAGCGAGTGTTGGTTATGGTTGGGAGTTGGCCTTAATTTTATAGAATAGGGCTAACTTCTAGCCTTATGTGCAATATGATGCCATCATGTGTAATAATGGTATGGTTATTAATCGATTCCCTTCCAACACGGCTTAGTACTCTAGGGTTTCAATGATTGTGAATTGGCATCTTGAGCATTTCATGGAGATGGTTGAAGCATCCATGGAGCGGGAGATTCAATGTGAGGAGGCTCTACTATCACCTCCACCTCCTTTTTTTGGTGCCACCACTAGAGGATTGCCATTGTTGGGTCGATCTTCATTGCCCTTCAATTTTTGAGGGTTAGGAGGACCAAGATGTGTTAGAGTGCTAGCTGAGAGATCTTGAGAAAATATTTTCAACCAATGGTTGATTAGAGAGTAGGAAAGTGGACATTGAGGTATTCTATAACACCCAAAAATTTACTAATTTTTTTAAAGCGAAATTAATCGAATTAAAACCAGTGAATTCTGGGGATGCTACCGCCACACTTAGTACCAGACCGGTTCTCTCTGACCGTTCCAGTACCAAGTGCTAAGGCTAAGAAAAGATTTACATTAAACTCAAACCAACAGTTAATAAAAGAACTTAAAAGATCATAGATTAAAATCAGAGTGCGCGTAAAGAATCATGAATCAATAATAAAATGGAAATCAGAGTGCGAAATCAAAATTCCCTGAAAGAAAAAATAGCTACAAACATTAATATTTAATTTCAAAAAATCCAATACAAAAGGAATAACAAGAAGCAATAGAAATCGCATAAAGACTGAAATATGGCCACAACTCTCTCAAACTTTGAGCCAAACATGCTCAACACTCAGCTCCGCCGAATGTCTCGCCCACCTACACAAAGTCAGAAGGGACTACTACTCATGGGAATGAGTAGCACCAATGAAAAGGGTGATCGGTACGCTACGTAGATACTAAGGTAATCGAGCACTAAGGCCAACACATAAAATCACATAAATAATGCAGAATAAATCAAGAGCATAAACATGATAACGTAAACGTGTGTGACCATCTAGGTAGAGGTACAAAGGCCCATACATAATCTAATTCAATTACTTAAATAATCTCTGATTAGAAGTTGATTCACACCATACTTTTTATCAATCCCACTATTATAACCGGTGGGCCAGTCAAATATAGAGCATCATACCCTAACCGCTATTATTACTGATGGATCGGTCACATATAGGGTAAAACCCTAGCCACTATCATTACCAGTGGATCGGTCACATACAGGGTAAAACCCTAACCACTATTCCTAACTGGTGGATCGGTTTGGTTCCTGCTCGCATGGTGCTCCACTGTAAGTAGTTAGTATCTTTTATGTCTTAGCAACCCTAATTTATGCTTATTGAGCTCGAGTCACCCCACTATTATAACCGGTGGGCTAGTCAATATAGGACATCATGTCTTAACCACTATTATAACTAGTGCATCGGTCGCACATATAGGGTAAAACCCTAACCACTATTCCTGAACAGTGGATCGGTCTGGACCCGGCTCAATAATCTTTCACTTTAAATGATTAGTGTCTTAAGTATTTTATTCAAAAGCTTTCACCTTGCACATGCACAAATCATTCTCTTTATACTTCACACATCACAAATCATAAAATTCCACCATCATAATTACATTTAAATCACCAAATACACATGATAATACAAAAATTGTAAGCAACCACAACAACCCTAATTGTCCACACAACCCTAGTTCGGTCTCCTACGGACCCTTATATAATATCCACGTACTATTTTTCATCCAAAATGTTCAACCACCCAAATAACACTTACATTACCTTCCTTATATCCCAAACCAACCTTTCATACGTAATTTCACTCCCATGCAATCTTACACATCCTATTCAACCTCCCGAACCTTTCATACAAACCTTAAATTCCATGCAATTATTAACTCCCATACAAAACCCTAACTCCACCATTCAAACCCTAATACCACCATGCAAACCCCAATACCACCATACAAACCTTAATACCACTACACAACCATTAATGCCACCATGCAACCATTAATACCACCATGCAACCATTAATACTACCATACAAACCCTAATACCACCATGCAAACCCTAAGATTTCGACATACAAAACCTAAATTCATTCCACACAAAACCTATGATTCATCCATACCAAACCCTAGATTCAAACCATATAAAACCTAAGATTCATCCATACAAAATCCTAAATTCAAACCATATAAAACCCAAAGATTCATCCATACCAAATCCTAAATTCAAACCATATAAAACCTAAAGATTCATCCATACAGAACCCTACAATATTCTTATTATTATTATTATTATTATTATTATTATTATTATTACCATTATTATTATTATTATTAGTATCCTTATTTTTATTAATATTCTTATCAATATTATTAGTATTATTAATAATATTGTTATTAGTAAAACTGAAACCCCTACTTTAATACTATGAGTATTACTAAAACTTACTTGATTAGTAGTGATTCGATTAACTATCTTGAGAATAATAACAACCCTACCTTTTGATTATAAACTACTATTATTAATATTAGCCTTAGTATTAGGCTATGATAGGGGTAAGATAGGAATTTTGGTAATTCCGATAGAGGGAGAGTAACCTATAGTATTTCCCTCTTATAGGTAAATCGAGTCAAAACCCCCAGGAGGCGTCGGAGCGTGCTCCAAGCCCAGCGATGATTTAGGTAAGGGTATAGCTAAGGCCGCTTGTGTGATGTGTGACCTACTTACCTTGGATGTCTTGTATAATTATACATCGTGTTTTACATGTTATTATCTTACCTGTTTTATGTGTAACGCAGCTTGGAATCCAAGGTACGTCCATGTGATCGTTTTTGTTATGTATTAATGTGGATGTGCTACAAGTTGTAATATGATGTGGCCTTAGGACATGCATGCTAGGGTATTTGATGTGGTGATGTCATTTGGGAGCATGACAAAGAAAATTGGGAAAGAAAGATAACCAAGGGGAAGTAAGTTGGCTAGTGGGGGGGGGGGAATAGGAGGAACTAGGGTTTGCATGGGGTGGTTAAGGTCCGCATGGGGGCGAACCTTACATACGGAAAGATGCCTCGGGGCGCGTGGAAGGTAAGAGAAGTATCGTTTGGGTGTTCGGGGGCTTTGGGCAAAAAATAGTACGTGGACCCGAACAAGGGTGCGCAGGAGACTAGGCTAGAGTTTAAAGTGAACCTGAATTTGGGTAGGGGAAAGAAGAAAAAGAGAATAATAAAAAAAATAAGTGAGAATGAGTGGAACATGAAGTGAGGGTTGAACCAAAGGGTCATGATGTGTAGGGGTGCTAGAATAAGTCTGGGTTGTACAAGGCAAAAAAGGGATGGGCCACATAGGCCCAAGTTAGGGTTTCTGGAGAAAACCCTAAGGGAAGGCAGTGAGTGGACTTTGGAGTATAAGGTGGTGGGCCTAGACCCACACCCTTAGGAGACAGGTTCCCGGTGTGAGCAAGCGGATTAAGGGAAGGATGTCGGGCGAGTTAAGAGGCGCAGAGATCTCAAGATATGAGACGAGCCCTCTTGGGAGGATAAGTATAGCTGGAGTTAGCCATGCATGTCTAGGGCGGAATTTGTTGAAAAAGATAAAATAAAACACTAATCACTTAAAGAGAAAGATTGTTGAGCTGGGCCCAGACCGGTCCACAGGCGAATAATAGTGGCTAGGAACCAGGGTGCCCTGGAGACCAATCCATCGGCGAATAATAGTAGCTAGGAGCGTGTTGTCCTATATGATTCCGGTCCACCGGCTATAATAGTGGGGGATTCTATGCTCAACAAACCAAACATGATACAACTAAGACATGGGAAATGTACTAATACTTACAATGGAACACCATGTGAGTCGGGGCCAGACTCGTCCACCGGCAAATAATAGTGGCCAGGAGTGTTTTTCCCTAGAGACCAATCCACCGGCAAATAATAGTGGTCAGGAGAGTTCTGTCCTATATGTATCTCCGATCCACCGGCTATAATAGTGGGGCTTTCGTACTCACATGGATTAATAAAGAGTATGTGTGGAATTGAGTACGTCGTTAAGAGATTTAAAGAATAAGTCTAACTAGAGCATAATCGGCCTCACTATCTATATTGTTTTATGTTTCCTATATGATCATGCATGTGTTGTGTACCTTGTATGTTTGGCCTTAGTTATATGGTTACCTTACTCGGTACATAGCGTACTGACCACCCGTTTCATAGGTGTTGCTCATTCCCATGAGCAGAAGGCCCCTCTGATTTATTGCAGGTTGGTGATTCTATATTCGATGCATACGACGCTTACGAGGCATCGGGCGGGACCGAGAGTTGAGTCGGGACCTAGCTTGGGGGTCGAGAGTGACGTGGCCGGAGTCTATCGCCCACCTTCTCTTTCCTATGTCTTTATATTTATTTATTTCTGGTGTATGATGTTTCATACATTTAGAACTTTGAAACTGTACTTTTGGATTGTAACTTTTGACTTCCGCACTCTGATTATGTCTGACTTATGCTCTACTAATGACTGGTGATTTATTAACGTCTCGTAGTTGAGGATTAATCTTTTTAAGCCTTATCACTTAGTACCGGGATGGTAGGAGTGAACCGATCTGGTACTAAGTGTGGCGGTAATGCCCCCGAATTTACAGTTTTATACTTTCGTTTTCATTAAACCCTTTTAAATTAAACGAAATTTTTCAGTAGTAAATTTGGAGGTGTTACAGTTACAGTCCTACTCTAGTCCCGTCATGGATATTGGTATTGTGTGCTTTACTTTTATATAGATTGCTGCGGAAAACCATGCATGTGTGCAATTATGTACCTTGGGGTTTCATTGAGGTATTTATATGTTTCCACTATTCTCGTATGTTATCTTTTAAGTAGATCAAATACCATGCTACTACATGACCTCAATGTGTTGCATAAGCCTTTCATGTTTTAAGTAGTATGCTTTGCCAACACTTTACCATACTGATATTACATTTATATAGTCACTGTGATGATCTAGCTTCTAGTCCATGGAGCAGATGATGATTTATAGGGTTATGACTCTCGGTTAGAGTATTCTAAGGGTGATGACATGGATAACTAGTAGGACATTACTTGGGGTTAGAGGTTTATAACTATAACTAAAAGTTAGGCTAACTGGTTATTAATATTTTACCCAATAGGTTGGGATGTATTTGTATTTTTAGTTATTTAAACTCTTGGCTTGGATTCCTATATTTGATTTTGTAAAACTATCAAGTTCATTCCATCTATAATATTGCTCTAGTCTTATTTACCTTATATTGTAACATTAATGTTATGGCCATGCAATCTTGTGTTTGTTGTTCCATTTTGCCATACATCAAGCATGGGTTAGGTGATAATCACACCTCTCTTATGGCTGATGTGATGATAACATTTCTCAATTTTTCTTTTCAATTCGCTTCCATATTGTCTTAGAAATGAAATTTTCTGGTTCAAAAATTAGAGGTGTTACAACACCATACCAAATGGCACTAGCAGAGATCTTAAGGCTCAATTAGAAGAATTAATGGAGAAGGGATACATATAACCAAGTGTATTGCCCTAGGGAACACTAGTTTTTTTTATTAAGAAGAAAGACAATAGCCTTAAGCTGTATATTAACTACCAAGGGTTGAAGCACGTTACAGTAAAGAGTTGTTATCTGCTGCCTTGGCTCAATGATTTGTTTAACCAACTTAGAGGAGCCATAGTATTCTCTACATTTACAATTAAGTTACCGTTATTTGAGGATAACAAAGTAGGATATTCTAAAGACAAAATTTCGGACGATATATAGCCATTATGAGTTCACATTAATGCCTTTCAAACTCACTAATGTGCCAACAGCATTCATGTATCTCATGAACCAGATTTTTCAATAGTTTTTGGATTAGTTCGTCATGGTACTCATCCATGACATCCTTGTACTCTCCGGTGATTGAGAGAAGCGCAAACAATATTTAAGATAGAACTTGGTGTTATTAAAAGTACACCAATTATATGCCAAGCTTTCAAAGTACAAGTTTTAATTGGATCAAGTGGCTTTCCTTGGACATGTGATTTATAATGATAGTTTTATAACACCCCAAAATTTACTACTAAAAAATCAAAAAAATAAGGTGTTACTGATTTAATTAATGTGAATTTGGTTTACCATACAATCTTCACGTAAACGACAAGGCCAAAACAATTAAGAGTATAACAAAGTAAATAGAAATGAGAGAAAGTTTATAAATGTAAATACGAGTTTGGAGACTTCCTTCAAGGTACATTAAAAAAATATAACAAAGGGGATACCATAGATCTAAGACTATAAAAGGTATCCGGGTAAAACCAGAATACAGATAATATGGATCTACGTCTAAGGTCCTAATACACAAAGTCATTCTACCCCATACAAAGCATCAAAAGCTGTAAATTTTATCAACTGGGTCCTCATCGACCTGCACATAAACATTTGGATCATCTACTTACGAGAATGAGTAGCACCCATAAAAAGAATGATCGTTATGCTACGTACTAAGTAATATAATAATATAGTTAAAATAGGAAAAACATATAATTACATACATTCAAATTTGAAAGTAACATACATGCTAGATACAATAATCAATACAAGGCAATTACTGATTTTAGATTCATACCATTAGAATAGAACGTGATCCATTCTTTTATTTACGTTGAGTTTAAGGAACCCACTATTCTCTACTAGTGCAATAGTTATGAATATATACAATCTTAGGGCAAAACACTCTCAACCACTATTCTTGTCCGGTGGAACAAATAGATACAACCGGTCTTAATTCACGTAGTCTTTTACTATAAGTGTTTAGTATCTTATCAACGATTATGATTGTGGTTAGGATTTATTTTATTTTAAGTTCAAGGACCCCCCACTATTCTCAATTAGTGAAACGGTTATTCAATCCTAGGATAAAACGCTCCTGACCACTATTTTCAACCGGTAGAATGGTTATCAATATTCAACCCCGGGGCAGAATGTGCCCGGCTAATACTCTCGTCTAGTGGAACAAACATATACAACCGATCCTAAATTATGGGATCTTTTACTTTAAATGACTAATATATTATTCATTATTGCTCTAATAAGTGCAAAACATAAGTAAGGTAGGAAAAACATAAACATACTAATAACAAAACCGTGCTCAAAAGTTAAGTTTATTTTATTCCTCAAGAAACCCTAAATTCACAACTTAGACATAACTTTCCCTATATCAATCATTTACCTACCAAATTTAGTATATCCACATAAAATATTATTGTTATTAATATATCTAAAATTCAAAGTCTAACTCCCACATCTTACACATACAATAATAGCCCTATCTTAAAAGTTGCTATTTACAAGGCTCATAAAGCCCTAATTGCACATGTAAGTCAAAACTTTCTCCATTAGGCTCATATAATTAAAAAATTCAATATAGATTCCTAACATACCCATATTAACAACATATTCGAAATTCATGGCCTAACTCTAACACTTTACACATGTAATAATAACACTACTATTTTAAAATTACTATTTCTAAATTAGACCATTTTCTCATTTTAAGAAACTTATGACATTCATAACCACTCAATTACCCCACATCTTATTATTAGAATACTTTTAATCCACCTAACACATTAAAATACCAAAATTCTCATATTAACTCATATTAGCCAAGATGCCCTTAAAGATAGCCGATAAACCTTATTTTACAAAAATCTTATATGTTCAATATCATTATCTCTAAATCCTCCATTTACTAAATGTAAAACTCCAAAAATTTGCTTAACTTAATCCCACATCATTAGGACCTAATTCGATTCTAATTCTAATAAATCCTATATTAGCCTTAACCAATCCTCAATCCTAAAACATTAACCGATTTCGAAGAACCTTAACATTAATAAACCGAAATTCATAAACCAAAATCAAATTTGCTAAAATTTATGTTAATCCTAGTTAACCCTAACTAATCCAAAATCATCTTACACTAATCCCCTTCAACCCTTTCTCTTTTCCTTTTCTTTCCCTTTTTCTTTTCTTTTCATTCCTTCTCCTCCTTCTCTCGCCAACCGTTTTGCTGCGTTTCTGCACCATCTCCCATCTTGTCCCCTCCAGACTTTAATCATCCATCAACCTCACCTCACCTCCCGTTTTCTTCTTTTTCTTCTTCTCCTTCTGCACCCTTATCCCTATATCTTTCCCCATCGCACACCCTTACTCCCTGTGTCATTCTTATCCTCTTTCACTTTACACAACACCCCCATCAACTATCACCACCCTCACACTGCTGCTACCACCCTACCAACCTTCTCCCTTGCCATTGCAACTAACCACTGCCCGTTGCATGGTCATGCAACATTTAAAATCCCTTACCTCATATCCATACAATCCCTACACGATATGACCATGCAAAAATTTTCTTCTCGGCCTAATTCTATACAACTATGCAAATTTGCACCATATGCCGTTCATTTTCTTTTTTCTCGACCAGAAGCTACATTGTTTACCGCACAGCCGTGCAACCCCATTCCTTTGGCCATGCATCCCTACTTTCACCTCCAAACCACAAATAAACACCACCAAACTTCTACTATAGATCCACCTCACATTCCTTTACACGTCCACATATCTCAAGCTCTCATTTTAGTAATGGTTGTACAAAATTTAGGGTATAAACCAGAATTACATCGATCACGGTGGTAACCCCCACTATTTTTACTTAGTTATTTCCACTACAAATGAAATTTTTCAGTAGTAAAAATTGGGGTGTTACACCAAAATACATCTTAAATACACTTATTTTATCATATATCAATCTTTATTAGGCCCATATTACTCTTCTATTTTTTTTATTCACCCACAAAATATAACTTAGTGTAGAAATCTCATATCTGCACTTCTGTTGTTATTATTACTTTCTTCCGATCATATATTTCATATTAATATATAATATCATCAATAACAAACAATTAACAGTGAAATAAACATATTCATACAAGCATTTAACACAAAACCCCAAAATTAACTACCATCCTTACGAAAAAGTCTTCGGTCTATAAGCATGCTTATCCTATCTTGCCTCTCCTAGAACTTTCGGTAAATCACCTAAGAATAATAAAAAAATATCATTAAAATTTTAAATAAAATAATTAAGAAAATTTTTAGGGAAATAAAGAGTGAGAGGATCAGATAACAACTAAAATAATGCTCGAAAGTGTGGTCGGTCAAATTATAGGCAACAAAGGAGGGGACTGGTGGTGGTTGCCAAGCAAGGAACGATAGCAACGGCACAACCTTCCATTACTAGGGGACAAGCAACATAAATGGGGTGCTAAAGAAAGTGGGTTGGGAATGGCATGGGAGATCAAAGGAGCGGTAGGGATAGGTTGGTTTAGTTGGTAGTAGGGGTGTGTTGCGGTTGTTTTTTCCCTAGCTAAGGAAGAAAAATAAAAATAAAGGGTTGTGGTATAGGATGCCAAATGGGAGGGGGTAGGAATGGTGGGTTTTGTTGGTGCTTAAGGTGAGGCAACGACAAAGGCTGCAAGTGATGGTGGTGAAGGAACAATAAGGGTTGACGGTGGTGGTTTCTCATGGCTATTTTGGTGATGATAAGGGGAGGTAAAGAAGGATGAAGGAAGGAAAAATGGTGGTGCAAATTTAAAAAAAAAACATAGGGAGGAGGGGTGGTTAGATACATTAAATGTGCCTTATATACACATATACACATGTAGGAAGAAAAGAGGAAGTGTAACACCCCTAAAATTCACTCTTGAAAAAGAAAATTTTGAAAGAATAAAAGAATAAAGCGGAAGTTAAAATAGAATTTGGAGAATATTACCGCCACAAATAACACAAGATAAATTTCTATCATCAATCTCATGCCAGATGCAAGGCTAAAACCTGTCAAACAAAATTTCAAACAACATCTATGTTGTGAGGATATACTCCCACAAGGAGATATCCACAGGTAGATGGCAAGTGAATATTTTCACTACATAAAATCATCACTAAATAAATCAGCGAAACCTGTGAAATAAACCTAAAATTTAAAAGCTTATCATAGTGTGAGAAATTAAAAGTTAATTACAATGCCCTTGATATTTTAAATACAACATTTGAAACTTCCAAAAATGAATAAGGTTAAATAAGACAAATCCCAATGGATCAAATTCCAGATTGCCTATTCTCTCAAGCCAAGCCTTCCACCCAAATACAATATCCGATCTTAAACCTGCACAAGAGGTCTGCTCCCCACCATCAATGGATCATCACAGGACCCATTCAACCAATGTAGCATCAGTATGGGTACGATACTGAGTAAATCAAGACTACCCAGCTCATTGAAGGAAACATGAAACACATAAAATATGAAAGACTCTAGCTTAAAATTCTCATGCTCAATTATACATGTATTGCATACAATAGAACATAGGGTCACGGATTCATACTTATGAGTACATTACTAGACATGACTGCACATAAGATATAAGCATACAAGAAATCACAATCGCATTCTAAGTAACACCAATACAACGATCTAATAATAATCATTATTACATTCGATTTTATTTATTTACAATGAGTTTGGGGACCCCCACTATTCTTAAACCGGTGGAACGGTCCGAATCACCTCTTCGAGACAACACACCCAAGCCACTATTATCGTCTGGTAGAACAGACACTACACCTCTCAGGGCAAAATGCTCCTAAGCCACTATTCTTAACTAGTGGAACGGTTTGAATCACTTCTCAGGGACAACACACCTCAGCCACTATTATCGTCCGGTAGAACAGACCCTACACCTAATCTTGACTCATGTAATCTTCCACTTTAAATTATTAGTGTCTTATTCATTACTTAACTCATATAATACTTTTATTTACATTGAGTATAGGACCCCACTATTCTTAATCTGGTGGAACGGATTGAAGCATGTCTCAGGGACAGGACACCTAAGCCACTACCATCGTCCGGTGGAATGGACTTTACACCTCTTAGGGAAAAATGCTCCTAAGCTACCATTCTTAACCGGTGGAACGGTTTGAATCACCTCTCAGGGACAACACGCTTGAGCCACTATAATCGTTCGGTGGAACGGGCCCTACTCCTCGGCCCAATTCACATGATCTTCCACTTTGAATTATTTATATCTTATTCAAGGATTTTAACCAACCATAAAGTAGGCCCACATGAATAATTCCATGACATAAAGATACAGCATAGGGTATCATATAATTTCAATCCATACTCAAATACATACCATATTCTAGTTTCATATTAACACACATTTGCATTGAGGCTATGAATTTGTACATACATACAATTACCACATAGAACACAGCATACGCTTGATATGATTAAATAATCTATAGGAATACTTATCACCTTCCACTCCGAACATACATACATTCTAGATTTAGCCATAAGTATAGGTAAATAGTGACTTACCTAAATCCAAAGCTACCTAAGCAAATTGAGAAAGAGAGAGAGCTATCGAGAGCTCGATAATCCACGATAAAGTTTTTCTAAATCGCCAATAGAAATCAAAAACTAGGTTAGATGCTATTTTATCGATCAATAATTCGCATATTAAAATTAAATCCATATAATGCAACATAAACAATCTTTCTTGGAAAACGTGTCCAAAATCTAGGACTCAAGAACATAGCACTATTAAGATTTAAGATTAAATATAAACCAAATCAGATTTAACACTTATCACTTGGGACGTTTCAAATTAATTTGGAAAGTCGGGGAAAGAATAATAGATTATAAACTATTTTACTAAAAATAACTTACTCTCTAGGTTTCACAACTAAAGAGGCAAACCAACCATTTTTAGGGGACTAATCAAACCCGATAACGTAAGAATATAACTCAAATGGTATTAAATCAAAGCCAGAAATCAATTAGGTAAAAGAAGCATAGTACAATCAATTTTATAAAACCATCCCTGAAGATTAGGGTTTTTAATGCCTAAACTACAAATCGACCAAGTCACTTCGATTACCTCAAATTGATAGTTTTAAAACACAATTAAACTAATTTTAGATAAATCTAGATAATTAATTTCAAGAAAAACCATCTTCATAGTAGCCAATATAAGACTATCCATTTTCAAAATTAGGGTTTTAAAGCCCACGACACAAGATTGGATAAATCAAATTAATGAATTCCAATTAAAGGTATTAGAATGCAATTAGGATTATTGCAACTATTTCTATAAATTTAATTTTAGAAAAACAATTATACCAATGATCAATTTCATAATTTCAATTGAAATCTAGGGTTTTAGGCCCAAAAATACAATTCGGTTGACTTCTATTAATTTATTTAAATTAAATGTTTAGAAATGCAATTATACATATTTTATAACATATCATATAATCAATTGCTCAAAACCAATAAAAGAAATGCCCAATTTAGCACAATTAGGGTTTTTGAGCCTGAAATACAAATCTGATCAGTTCTTGCTAAAATATAAAAAATGACTATTTGGAAATGTAATTAAATGTATTCTAATGTAAATTATGTAATCAATTGAATAAAATGACCCGATTACACAATACAATTTAGTCTTGCAAGAATTTTGACCTAAAAATTCAATTCCAATTAATTCCGCATAACTTTCCCAAATCAACACTTCCAATATGAAATTAAATACATTTCAAATGATATTATAAAATCAATTAAGTGAAATGACTCAATTATGCGACCCAATTTCACTACACACAAATTTGACCTAGAAATCAAATTCAGATTAATTCTGCATAAATTTCTCAAATTGACGGTTTCGACATAAAATTATATACATTTTAAAACGTATTGTATAATCAATTTATCCAAAATCGCCAAATTGGGTGAAACCAAAAAATTTGGGCATAACCCGGCCAAAAATATGATTTCACAAATCATTCAAATACACTATAATCAACCACCCTAAACCAATCATACAACATATATATAAATAATCAAACAATCAATATAGCTTTTCATAACCTAATTCATACTCAATTAATCAAATCAATATTAGGGTTTTCAGAAATTTATACTAAATGAAAATTAACAAATCGGGATAAGAGAACGCCCGAGAAGCTTCGCCGGAGGTCGAGGATAGCTCGCCAGTGGTCGAGAGACATCAGTAGTGACCTAACGGTGGCGGCGGGACCTGCATGGTTGCTGCTGCCAGTGGTTGCTACTACTGTTGCGGCTACTCGCAGCTGTAGCTTCTTGCGGGGCCTAGCAGTGGTGGTTAGAGTTGTGGCCGGCGGCGACTAGAGGTTGGTTGGCATAGAGGAGCTGGGAGAAGGAGGGAGGTTGGGGTTGTGTGCAGAGAACAGCACGCATGAGAAAGAGAGAGAGAAGAGAAGAGAAAGAGAAAAAGAGAAAAGGGAAAAGGAAGAGGGGGTTGTGGCACGGTCATGGTTGGGCCCTTCTTTTTTTTTACAAATACAAGTATAAAATAAAATACTAAATATCTTAAATTATTATTGGAGGATTTTATCTAAAATTTATTCAATGAATATCATTTCATAAGAATCCGAAAGCGTAAAATTGATAAAAGAGCTATATAAAGAACTTTGAAAACATTTTCGAAAGAATTTACCAATGAACGCAAATATCTATATTATTTACGGAAATACATTATAAGACCCCAATATAATATTTAAAAACATATAAGAAAATATTTAAGTCAAATTCTAATAAACCGAGACTAATTTAAATAATTTCCAAAACCAGTTTTCCGCCAACCAAAAAGGGTAAAATGAAAGAAATTCATAAATAAGTTCCGAAAATCTTAACGACTTTGGAAACGAATAAATTCATAGTCAGAAATATTTTCTACAAATAAAATTATTAAAATGACGTTGACTTTGTTAAATGGAAATTTTATAATTTAAATAATTTATATCGTTAACGAAATATAACTTCAAAACAAAGTTGTAATCACATGATGAAGTTATAATAAAAAACGATTATAAAATATTGAAAATCAAAATATGAGAAAGAACAGAAATACAACTTTTTCATCAAAAATAAAAATCATATGAATTTAATAAAAGCATGGTCATGAACGAATTTATCTAGAATGGTCAGTAATGACAACGATTAATTAAATTCAAATATAAAGTCGAAATCATCAATAAATTCATAAAAGAAAATGAAATTAAAATAATTAAATGTTTAATTTAAATTACGCTAATAAAATCATTAAACTTAATAAAATTGGATTTCAAAAATACGGGGTATTACAAGAAGGGTGGCAATCAGAAAAAGATTTTAACACACAAAAAAAAAGGAAGTTGATAGATGATGGTAAAGGTAGTGTGTGTAGGCCATGGAGTATGGAGCACGATAAGGGATTTTGGTTAAGGAAAAGGGTGGTTTCACAGAAGAAGAAAATAAAAGAAGTCAGGCAAGTGTGGAAGGAAAAAGAAAAGGGAAAAGGAAAAGAATTTAGGTTTAGGTTTAGAATTAGGATTAGGATTAGGTGAAAGTAATTTAGGTAGGGATAATGAAATATATTTTTGACTTGCGACAAAATTTAGGATTAGGGAGTTAGGGTAAGATAGAAAAATAATTTTTTAGCTTAGAATTAGGTTAAGATATTAATTACTTGAGATTCGATTTAACTAAAAATTTAGGGTATTACAGGTGTGTCAATGGACCCATCTAAGGTTCAAGAAGTTTTGACTGACCAGAACCAACTTTTGTCAAGGAGACAAGCAGTTTTCTTATATTAGCCAGTTACTACCATAGATTTATCTTGAACTTCTCCAAGATAGCTTATGCATTGTCATATGCACAAAAAATTTCATAAATAAATCCCAATTTCCAAATACGTGATAGATGGCAAGAAAGAGTCGAAATCACAAGGAATGGTGTATACTTAATAAATCTATAATCAATGTCAAAACCCTAGTTATTCAATAATATTATTTTCTATCACTAAGTTCTATACTATGGATCAATAAAAAAAACTTTACTCACTAATTAATGAATAAGGATAGGAAGGTGTTGATTATGGTATTAGGATATCAAATAATCATGGAGAAAAGAATGATTCTAAATTGTCTAACATTAACCTATAGAAACTCATAATAATTCATTTTTTTACTTTCTCTTAATTCTAATAAATTGAATAAGCTCTCAATTTATCACCTGACCAATCAATAACCTAGAATAAGAATGCTAGATTCAATTAATGGTAGCATTACGAATGAAAAGCAGTCAACTACAACCATAATTACATAAGATCGGATCATGCAATTGTACGAATTAATAGAGGAGATTAATAATTAAACTTTTGCTACTTTAGAAACATTAATTAAAAATTATCTATTATTTCGTTATCCTAGAATTGATTAAGGTCTAAACTAAATAGGTGATCAATCAAATTAGTTTAAATTCTTAACCTATGATGCAAGATCATTCAATTCTGTCTATTAATTCAATTAAATTTCATTTAGACACATAAATTCAAATTACATTGTCATATGCGAAACCCTAATTCTATCATCAAATTCTCCTACCCTATACTATCTACACTAATATCTTCATAATTGCAATAACACACAATTAAATGCAATAATCTATAATTAAAATCAATTATTACTAATAAATTAACAATGAAACACTAAAAGTAAGAGAAATAATAATGTAATAAAGAGAATTTGTTTGCATTTTTTTGGTAATTAATTAATGATATATTATCAAAAGGAGAGAGGTACAAAAAGTTTCAATTACAAGAAATCAAGGGGCATACCCCTAGAAAGATCATATTATCCATCTATCAAGACTACTAAGGTACTTTTTAATATGAATATTTCTTTCATCACTAAAGCTAACAAAAATCTCATAAATAATATGCTTAATAGTAGTTGTAGGATTCCCTTGGATAAGTTGAAAAACAACCTTGTTTCGATTGATCCAAATATGATAAAGAATGGCATTGAAAATAACTCTCTAAACAATCTTTTTCCTTTTCCCTCTGGTCCTTCTAATCATCCAATCCTTGAAATTATTCCAATCAATGGTATTTCTCACCAATTTCAACCATCTTAGAACATAACTCTATAGGACTCTAGCCCCATGACAGTATAACAACATAAGGTTGATGTCTTCTTCATCATTTCTACACACCTCACATATGTTATCTGCAGTAACCCCCATTTAAACAAGTTTAATTTCAGAGGGAGGGCATTGTGACACAACATCAAAGTAAAGAACTTGTGCTTTTCAAGGCCATTGTGATTCCAAACAAAAGCCTTCCACTCAACCTTTGGCATAGAATTTCTAATCGACTGATACACCAACTTTGTGCTAAATTTCCCAAATATATAACACCTTGTATAGCATACTTTAATATTTTCTATGACTCTTAATAGCTTTCTCAAAGTCCAATAATAATCAACTTTCTTCGTCACCTACCAAACATCATTCCCTCTGATATATCTTTCATGCATCCATTTAACCCATAAGCTTTCTTTAGATTTAATGAGTTTCCAAAGATATTTGGCCATACAAGCTGAGTTCCGATAGATGATGAAATACCCTAAAAATCCTAATTTAGGAATTATGAAAAAATAATGATTTAGTAGGGAAATTATGAAAATAAATTATTTTACTAAATAAAGAAGAAACTAATTGAGGAAAATAAAGAGAAAATAATAAATAAATTATTTAGAAAATTTTGGACATTTTACTAATTAAAATGGAAGTTAAGGAAAGTTTATCCAAAATAGCCCAATTAATCTAAAAAGGAATTTAATTATTATTATTATAATAATAAATATTATTAATTTTAAATATTCAAAAATAATAATAATAATAATAATAATAATAATAATGATACCAAATACCCAAAATATCCCAAACCACCTATTTTCTTCCTCCCCTTTTTCCCTTTTCCTTTTTCCATTTTCCTTTTTCCTTTTTCTTCTTTCCTTTCATTTTTCCTTTTCCTATTCCTATTTTTCTTTCTCTTCTCGGTTTGGGCCAGCTCACGGCCCAAACTCCCTTCTCCCCCTATCCGACGCAGCCAGGCTTGCCCCAACTTCCTTCTTTTTTTGCCTATTGCCCAGTCATCTGGTCTCTTTTTTTTCTTTTTCTTTTCCCCCTAGACCGACCGGTCCAGCCTGTTGCCCTCCTTCTTCCCCAGCCCCGACCTGCGATACCAACCTACAGCCCCGATTCCGCCGACGACCACCAGCCAACTACCAATCGTCCTTCCCTACCCCTCTCCCTATCATTTTATTTCCTTTTTCGACCCCAAAAAACCCTATAGCCCCCTCATGCGTGCCCCTTCCTTTCCATTTTATCTCCCCCCACCTAACCTGCAACTCGTAGGGCATGTGTCGCCTACCACAGCCAGTCAGCGACCTCCCTCACCTACCACTGGTTGTCTTCTTTTCCCTTTGTCGTTTTCCCCCTCAAGTAACCTATAAATACACCCCAAGGGCAGCCATAATCGAGCTCTCATTTTTGCAAGCCTAGAAATTTAGCTTTTCGCCACCGCCCAAATAGACCCTTACTCCGTCGTCGTCAAAGACCACCGCCGCAAACACCGCCCACCAAAACCTTCCCCGCACCTCCCTCTACAAAATCGAGCCACCATCATCCCCTATTTTACCCTGCACAAGCCACCCCAGCCATGCAAAGTTGTCAACCCAATCAACCCACTCCAACCTCTCACCACCCATCACGCCGCCTTCTACTGCCAATCCTGCCCCAACCAGCACCTCCTCCACTCTCCAAAACACCCAGGGAACCTTCCACTAACTTCCCATACCTTCACCTCCCCCTACTCCCTCTCCTTCTACTTTCTCCATCTTCCCCCACCTTCCACCACCTTTGGCCACCGTACTAACAGTCGTGCGCCACCACTCCTGGCTGCACCACCACCTCCATTCCATCCCTCTCCACCCGCTGCACCTTCCACCACCTCAAACACCCCTCCACTTCCTCTCCTTTAGCCTACATATCTAAATTTCCACCTCTCTTCCTCCTCCACTGGCGTTATCGTCGCCGCCACGTGCCGCCACGCGTCGCCGTCGGTTCCGCTACGAACCTTAGGTGATACTCCAACTCCCCCAGCCCTTAAACTATTTTCTATAAGTGTTAATAATTTTTAGTAATATTAAAATATTATCCTTAATATTACTATTATTATTATTATTATGGTTATGGTTATGGTTATTTAAACCAAAGTTGGCGTATTATCATTTTGTTGTTAAAGAAGAAGAATACTTAAGCCTTAATATTTTTACTATTTAATATTCGAATATTGCTAATAGTATTCCTAATTCCTTTGTCGCTAACATTATTACTATATTATTACTATATTATTACTATTAGTTATTACTATTACTATTGTTATTACTTTATTACTATTATTGTGACAAAAACATTTGAACCCTTATATTATTATTATTCAAATATAACTATTATCATTAGGAATATTAGTACTTTATCGGTATTACTACTATTATATTATTATTTTAACCCTAACACTATTATTAGCCTTAGCCTTAAAAAACTAGGGTTTCTATCACCATAAGCATTAGCAGTACTACTACTACTACTACTACTACTACTATTATTATTATTATTTTGCTATAATTAGTATTAGTACTACTATTAGAAGAATAAAGCTATTGGGTTAATAATATAAGTATAGCAATAAATATTAACATAAACATATTTTGACTAATAATATCTAGTCGGCTAATTTGAATGTAAAAACCCTAGTTTTCACACGTAATGTTCCCTTTAATAATAATAACCCTAATCTTAGACTAAAATAAGGAATAATAGTATTTTTGGTAGGAGGGAAACTAATCCTTAGTTGTTCCTCTTCTAGGTGAATCAAGTCAAAACCCTAAGGAGGCGTAGGAGTGTGCTCCAAGCCCGGCGTCATTTTAGGTAAGGATGTAGCTAAGGCCCATGTGTGTTGTGTAACTTGTACACCTTGGATTTTATATATCATGTTATGTTGTGTATCGTATGATTGTCAATAACTTATCTTATGTATAGCGTAGCTTGGAGTTGATGTATGTTTTGTATGTGTTCTTATGACATGAGTATGACATGAATATATGGTGATTGTGGTGTAATATGATATGGCCCTCTAAGACATTCATGCTAGGACAATTGATAATATGATATGAGAATGAAAGGAAAAAAGAAATAAGATGAGAAGTGAGTCACTAAGGGGGATATGAGGTTGACCAAAATGAATGAGAGATGGAAACCATGCATGGGCATCCTAAAATTTGCATGGGGACTTTGGGTGTTTGCATAGGATGGATAAGACTTGCATGGAGATAATCCTTACGTGAGAAAGGTTGTTTTAGTGTGTAAATAAGCTAAGGGGAGAGTTGTGGAGTGATTAGAGACTTGGGATGAAAAATAGTACGTAGGTTGGTGTAAGGGTTTATAAGGGACCCGATTAGGGTTTTGGGAGGAAGCAGTAATCTGGAAAATGTGGAAGCAAAAATGATTAAGGGAGAGCGGAGTATGGGTTAAGAGTGGGAATTTATTATGTAATGGGTGAGTATGGGTGTCATGGGAGAGAATAAATATTGAGTGAAATGGAGAGGTTACTTGTGGGAGAAGAAAGGTACTAGGATTTGAAGTGGCCAACTAAGGTTTTTCCGGTCACATGCAAAGTTGAGAGGTAAAGCAATATAATTTGGGATTGGATATAAAAGAGATAAGGTGTGTGGCGACAAATGAAATAATGGTAGTGTAAGTGAGAGAAAGTTTGGCCATATATGTCCAATTAGGGTTTTCAAGGGAAAACCCTAGAGGGTGATAGTAGGTGGAGTTTGATGTCATGAAGTGTTGGGCCTTAACCCACGCCCTTAGGAGTTGGTTTTCATTGTGTGTAAATGTAAGGGGGAATTGATGTCAGGGCGTGATAAGGGGTGCAGGTATCTCAAGATATGGGATGGGCCCCCTTGAGGGAATAGAAGTAGAACATCGATGACATGCATGTTAAGGGTGTAATGTTTATCAAATAAGGCACGAATAAGATACTATCCACTTAAAGAGAAAGATTGTTGAGCCGAGCCCATACCGGTCCACCGGTGAATGATAGTGGCCAGGAGCCGGGGTACCTTAGAAACCGTTCCACCGGCGAATAATAATGACCAGGAGCGTTTTGCCCTACATCATTTTCAGTCCACCGGCTATAATAGTGGGGGATTCCATGCTCAACAAACCAAAGTAATGAAGCTAAGCCATGGAAAATACACTAAGTACTTACAGCAAAACACCATGTGAGTCGGGACAGACAAGTCCACCGGCGAATAATAGTGGCCAGGAGCATTCTGCCCTAGAGACCGATCCACCAGTGAATAATAGTAGTCAGGAGTGTTCTACCCTATATGCATTCTGGCCCACCGGCTATAATAGTGGAGTTCCCACACTCAAATGGATTATTAAAGAGTATGTGTGGAATGAACATATTGTTAAGGGGACTAAAGAATAAGTTATCTGAAAAATAACCCGGCCTTATTACATGTATTATTATATGTTGCCTATATGATCATTCTTATGTTATATGCTCTATATGTCAGTCTTAGCGCATTTGTTACCTTATTTAGTACGTAGCGTACTAATCACCCATTTCATGGGTGTTGCTCATTCGCACGAGCAGAAGACCCATCTGAGCTTGTGCGGGTAGGGGATGACGTATTCGATGCCTACAACACTTACGAGGCATCAGGTGGGGCTGAGTGTTGAGCCTAGATCTGACTTAGGGATCGAGAGCGATTCGGCCAGACTCTATTTTTTTATTGGACCATGTATTATTTTGTTTTAGTTATGTGGTGACAAATGATCCTTTATGTTTTGAAAAACTATAGTCACATACTCTGTGGATTGTAATCCTAAATTGCACTCTGATTTCGGTATGACGTGTATTTTACTAATAACTTGTGTTTTATTAATGACTGGTATTGGATGTTAACATTGTTTAGCCTTAGCACTTAGTATTGGAACGGTAGGAGTAAACCGATCTAGTACTAATTGTGGCGGTAATGCCCCAGGGTTTACGGTTTTATCTCCTCACTTCCACTAAACCCTTTTTATTAAATGAAATTTTTTAGTAGTAAATTTGGGGGTGTTACAGATGAGCTGCTTTAAACATAGGCCACCTTCTTCTTTAGGAATATAATTTTTTAACCAGGCAAGAGGTGCTTTATTCCTCTAAGAATCCATATTATTCCATAAAAATTCTCTACAAAGGCTATCAAGCTGATGAATTACAACTTTACGTAAGAAAAACATTTGCATCCAAAAGTTTTCAATACCAAAAATAACAGACTTAAGCAATTGAATTTTCCTAGCAATACTCGGGTGTTTGATAGTCCAGGATTTAAGCTTTTGTGTAAATCTTTCAATTAGGGGCTAATAATGGGTGATCTTGAGAAATCTTGGATTGAAAGGAATGCATAAACATCTAACAAGGAAAAGTCCTCTAAAATTCAGAAACTACAGGATCTGAGATTTGGTATTCTCATTAACTCCACCAAAAAATACATTGCTTTTCTCTAGATTTGCTTGTAGACCTGAGGTAAGGTAGAAAGTCTTCAAAATCCCCTTAATTAGCTTTACAGACTTTAGATGGCCTTTATAGAAAATCAAAATACCATCAACAAAACTGAGGTTGATTATTTTTGCCACTTTACAATCAGGGTGCCCTTTGAAAGATTTGTCAACCCATAAAGATTGTAACAGGTGAGAAAGATACTCCATAGTCAGCACAAATAGGTAAGGAGACAAGGGATCACCTTGTATCATCCCTCTACTACCCTTGAAGGGTTTGCAAAGCTTGCCATTTAAAACGATGGAGAATTGGGTGGTTGAAACACATTATATAATCATATGAGTAAAATGACAGGGAAAGCTAATAGTATAAAGAAGGTGCTTGATGAAACTCCATTCCACAATGTCATGGGCTTTCCTTAAATCCACTTTTAACATCATTCTCAAGCTAATATGACTCCTAAAATATTTCCTTAGTAGCTTTTGAGCCAAAAGAACACTTTCACCAATCCACCTCCCTTCAACAAAAGCATTTTGGGCCTATGGATAATAGAGGGAAGAATGTTATGCAGCCTCTTAGTAAGAACAAAAGAAATAATTTTGTAGGTAGCATTACAACAGGAAATAGGTCTATAGTCTTTCATGGTAGTGGGGGAAGATTTTTTGGAAATAAGATGCAGAGAGGTATTATTTTTGGTTTTCTACAGGTACCCAGTATCCCAAAAATGTTTCACAGCTTCAATGAATTCCCCTTCTACTATGGACCAAGAAGATTTGTGAAAATGAGCATTAAAACCATCAGGGTTAGGAGCCTTATTATCTCCCATCCTATAAACAGCTTCTTTGATCTCCTTATTAGTAACTTGTGTTGATAAAAAAATCTCTTTGGTCATTATTCAGGATAGGTCCATGATTGATAATATCAAGGTGAACCATTTGAAGGATAGGTGCTGAAGATCCCAATAAATTTGTGTAGAAATTATGGATCTCATTGCTAATCTCCAGCTAGGAAGTAAGCTTTGCTCCTGTGTTATCATATAGGGTAATAATATTATTAAATCTCCTCCTCTCATTAATCTTTTCATAGAATAAAGCATTATTACCATCCCCTAGCTTTGTATAATGGATCCTAGCTTTCTGTTGCAAGAAATGCTCTTCAACTTTAAATTGTTGCCACCATTTACTTCTCAGGCTACTCTTTTGAATTTTTTGGTCCTCATTTGCAAGTGAAGATTGGAGGGCATGGTTATAGTTAAGCCAGTCTTCTTTTGCCTGGGTCACCCTTCTGTGTAGGTTGCCAAAATTCTCAGAGTTGAATTGCTTTAAAAAATTTTAAAGATATGTGAGCTTTACAACCATAATATACTACTTGGATCCTTGAAAAGGTTTATTCCAGTTCTGAGCTACACATTGCAAGAAATGGGGAGAAGAAGTCAAGAAGTTAAAGAATTTAAAAGGCTTTTCCCCACTATTAACAGACTGATGATCTCTTAATTAAAGTCTACAATAATCAAAAATGCAATCCTCAACCCAAACATTATTAAACTGATCAAACCATTCATTGTCACCAAGAGCTCTATCAAGTTTACAAAAAACTCGTGTATGGCCTAACTAATTATTAGACCAAGTAAAAATAAGACCAGAAGTTGGTAGTTCCCCTAAGCCACAAGAACATAAACAGTCTGCAAAATCATTAATATCAGTAGTATGAGTATTGCCCCTGATTTTCTCTTGGCCTGAGAGGATGACATTCAAGTCCCCAATAACTAAGCTCCTTTTTTTCATAATGGAAGTTTATAAGTTGAGACCACAAATATTGCCTAGCTCCTCTAGTATTGTGAGCATACACCACAGAAAGATGATAATATTTTCCATCAGGCATCTCAACATGACAATGGGTAATATGCTCAAACACAACAAGAACTTGTACATTCAAAATATTAGCTCTCCAAAGGAACCAGATCCTACCATTATAATGGGTAGAGTATTTATGAATGACAGAGAACTGATTATTAAAGCATTTTAACACAACAAGTATATACTTTTCTTTCATATGAGTCTCTAATAAGCATTCAATCAAAAATAAAAACTTGCAATTAAGAGAGGATTAGAGAAGAACTTATCGACTTGAATTGTAGAGTGTTGATTGTTCAATTGAATATAATAGAGAGAAAGATAATTGGAATTGTAAATTACATGTGATTTCTAGATAATATAGAGAAAAAGAGAGAATCCAACTCTCAAACTCCCCATAAACCTCTCTTGAATGTTTAGAACTTTAGAAATATATCAGGGAAAAGTTCACTTGAACAGTTATAGAGTTTAAGAAAAACACAATCTGTGTTTAAGGAAACACGGGGCATTCATGTTTTTCCCTGAATTCTCTACCAAATGCTGAATTTTAAAAACTAAGATTTTGTGTTCTGACAGAAAAACAAGGCCCATGTGATGGGGTACCGTGTTTCTTGTTCCTTCGTTATCTCTTTATGAAATTTCAACGCAAGCTTCCCTTGGATGTATATTCTTCATTTGTAGTATTTTCTTCCATTGAATCCATATCTCTTGATATTTTCTTTGCTTCATTTCCTCTTTTCGTCGATTTCTCCTTTGAATTTCTTTATTTATATCGTTTCCTGCAAAAAGGTATCCAAAAGAGAAAAACTCGAGAAAAGGTTAAATATTATAAAAATAATGACAAATAAATGACATTTTTATTTAGAAAAATAACATATAAATCCCATATATTAATAACTCATCTGTTGACTAATTTGCTGAAAAAGACTATACATTTCTAGTGGGATTATTGGTATAGTGAAGCCTTCTAAGAGTTGAAGTTGTGTTTGACTTTAGCCCTATTAGTCATGTTAGCAAGTGGATCAGATGATTTTGAAGTGTATAGCGACACTTAAAAGCATGGATTAGGTTGCATGCTGATGTAACATGGGAGAATGATGACATATGCTTCTCAATAACTGAAGCAGCATGCACAAAAATACTTAATACTTGATTTAGAGCTTGTTGTTGTGGTGTTCACTTCAATGTTTTGGAGGCATTACCTATATGGTGTTCAGTGCAAGTTCTATATCGATAATAAGAGTCTCAAGTACATTTTCATGCAACAAAAATTGAATTTGAAATATCTCTGATGGTTAGAATCGGTCAATGATTATGACATGAGATTGACCTCCTATAAGGGTAAGACTAATGTAGTGACAAATGATTTTAGCCAAACGACCTCACATTCCTTGAGTACAACTCTGTTGTTAGATTCGTTATATCAAGAGCTTAGGAAGATGAAGATAGAGTTGATCACCATTGGTAGTATGGAGGCAAGGATGAATGCACTCACCATCATACCTTCAGTATTTGAAGAGATATAAGCTAATCAACCTAGTGATTTTAAGCTTGAGAGAATCAATTATGGTATGGAAGAAGGTAGAGCCAAGGGATTTTAGCTCCACAAGGACAATAGTCTCAAATATCATGGTAGGTGGTATGCACCATAGGAATATGTTGAGCTCAAGAGGAGAACCCTGGAGGAAGGTCGTTGTACTCTTTATTCCATCCATCCTAAAGGGGACAAGTTGTATAAGGATTTGAAGAAGGCATATTGGAGGCCCCATATGAAGCAGGAGGTTATAAAGTTTTTTTGCCAATGTTTGAACTATCAGAAGGTCAATAGTGAGAATAAGAGATTAGTAAGGTTAGTGCCACTACTAGAAGTTTATGAGTGGAAGTAGGACAACATATCTATGGACTTTGTTGTTAGTCTTCCAAATACCTATAATAGATTTGATTCCATCTGGGTTATTATGGATCGTGTGACTAAATCGATAGTGTTCATACCAATGAAGATAACATGGAGTATGAAATAGTTAGCCAATGCTTATAGAAAGTATGTTGTGTGACTACATAGGGTCCCTAGATACATACTTTAGATTCTTGTTGCACTTTTAGACAGGTAGGACCATTATGACCTGAAAAGACATGCTTTAGGCATGTATGTTGGATTTTGGGGGTATTTAGGAGGACCTACTAGACATGATTGAGTTCTCTTACAACAAATTTTATCATGCACATATCAAAATGGCACATTTTGAAGCCTTGTATAGGATGAAGTATCATAGTCCCTTGTGTTAAAGTGATATCAGCGAGATGATTGTGTTGGGACTAGAAATGATCAAGGAGATGACAATACATATATAATTGATTAAAGAATGTATTATAGTAGCCTAGAACCCACATAAGGACTAGGTAGATTTGAGAAGACAAAATAATGATTATGAAGTGAGCAATAGAGTCCTTTTAAGGGTCTCCCCCACCTAGGGGTAACGAGGTTTAACAGAAAGATTAAGCTCAGTCTAAGGCACATTAGACCATACAAGATTGTAGATTGAGTAAGTGAGGTCAATTATCATTTAGCTCTACTAATGTGTTTGTATGAATATATGTATTCCCCTTCCACTAGGGAGAATAGTGGCTCAAGAGCGTTTTACCTTGAGAAGATGTTTTTAATCTCCATTCCATCGGAAAGAATAGCGGCTCGGGTTTTTTGTCCCTCAAGTGATAATTCAAACTGTTCCATTAGCTTAAGAATAGTGGGGTTCCAGTACTCAACGTATATAAATAAATAAAAATGGATTATAGTTAATGAAGGAAATCATGATCATATACTATCTTCTAAGATGTTTCATTTATTTAGTTATTCTCTTATTGTTTAATGTGAAAGCATGTGTTATTTATATCCCTATTTCAATAGTATTGTTCCCTTATTTAGTATGTAAGAGGTGACAATCGGATTAGGTGGGTCAAGTTCGGGTTGGGTTATTATTAGATCAGGTCATTTTGGGTCATTTAACTTTTGTGGGTCAGGTTGGGTCATTGATTTGTTTGGGTGGTGTCAGTCCCAGGTCATTTTAGGTTAATTTGTCAAGTCAGATAGGGTTCAGGTTAAGCAAACTCGGGTTCAGGTTAGTTTGGGTTAACTTCACTAGTAGGGTCAGGTTGGTTTCAGGTCATTTTCTAGTTTACATGACTAAGTGGCTTCCGCTCGTTTGAGTCATTTCGTGCAATATGATTGGTTGGTCCCATTGGGTCCAAGTTGTTTTGAGTTAACTTGATGGGTCGGGACATTTTGTGTAATTTGACGGGTTGTTGAGTAATTACTGGTTAACTTGATAGGTTGGGTCAAGTTGAGTTTTAACGGGTTGAGTCAAATTTGGGTCAAGGTAATTATCATTTATTATATTATAAATATTAAGGACAATCATAATATTACTACTATAGATAAATGAATTAAGAATATTAGATGCACTTTATTTTTAAAAGTAAATAGTAAAGATATTTATAAATTTTAATAATAAAAAACATTGCATGATTGATTCTAATAAAGATATTTGTCATTTATTCTGATTCATTTGATTACTTAAAATATTTAATGACTTAAAAAATATAATTTTATAAAATAAAGGTGATCATAACATGACTATACAATGTATAATTATCATTTATTACATTATAAATATTAGAGACAATCATAAGATTACTAGTATAGATAAATGAAATAATAATATTATATATGCTTTATTTTTACAAGTAAATAATAAAGATATTTATAAGTTATAACAATATTATATTTGATTACTTTAAATATTTGTAAATTTTGCAAGTAAAATATATTAGATATTTATCATATATTATATTTATTTGATTACTTAAGAAAAGATAATTTTATAAAATACTGGTGAATATAAGCATGGCTATACAATGTATAATTATCATTTATTACATTGTAAATATTAGATAAATGAAATAATAATATTATATATGCTTTATTTTTACAAGTAAATAATAAAGATATTTATAAGTTTTAACAATATTATATTTGATTACTTCAAATATTTGTAAATTTTGCAAGTAAAATATATTAGATATTTATCATATATTATATTTATTTGATTACTTAAGAAAAGATAATTTTATAAAATACTGGTGAATATAAGCATGGCTATACAATGTATAATTATCATTTATTACATTGTAAATATTAGAGACAATCATAAGATTACTAGTACAGATAAATGAAAAAAAGAATATTATATGTGCTTTATTTTTATAAGTAAATAATAAGACTTTTTACCCGATTATGTTCTGATTTATCATATTTATCTAATTAAAATATTTCGGATAAATTTATTATGCAATATAATTTGAAATGTACTTAATTTTATGTTAGTATTGTTAAACTGGGAAAATTGTATGAAATATATCGGAATTGGATTGTTAGGTTAAAACTCTTGCAAATTTAAATTAGATTGTAAAATTGAGTTATTGTATTAAATTGATTATACAATATATATTTTTTTAAAATGTCTAATTTCAATTTTGAACCATCAATTTTGTATACAATATGTTTTAGAATATGTCTAATTTCAATTTTGAACCATCAATTTTAATATTTGAATAAGATTTGACTAGATTTATAGTTCGAGCTCAAAAACCATAATTATGTTAAATTGGGTAATTCTTTAATAGTTTTTAATCATTTGAGTATACAATATGTTTTAGAATATGTCTAATTTCAATTTCAAACCTTCAATTTAAACATTTGAATATTATTTGACTGGATTTGTTGTTTGGACTCAAAAACCCTAATTATATTAAATTGGATAATTCCTTAATAGTTTTTAATCAATTGAGTATACAATATATTATAAAATAGACCAAATTTATAGCACAATGGTGTTAAGAGTTAGTAATTTTCAGTTGGTAACAACTGTAATCAAAATTTCAGTAGGTAACCAATAACCACTATAATTACATTTTTAGAGTTTGAGTTTGGTTTTCTATTTGTTATAAACTTATGATTTGTGTACTTTGTGTAAATTAATATAATATTTTGTTGTTTTAAAAGTACACATCAAAAGTTGGAACTATGAGATTTTTTTTTATTCTAAATAATATTGTATAGAATATCTTGGGTAAAAGTATGAGAAATAAGTACAATTTATAAAATACTATATTTTTAAAAGCTTTAAATGAATAATAAAATATGTGTAATTTATTATTATTATTGTAATAAATTTATTATGAACTCAAGCTTGAAAACTCATTGAAACTCATTTCCAAACATAATTTCTAATAAATTTTCATTCCAAATTAAATCATTACATTGGATTAAAATCAAAGGCCCAAAACATGTCAAAATTTCACATCCATCCATTACACAAAAGTGTAGGGTATTACACCATCCCCCTTCCCTCACCCTGTTTGTCTTCTTCCCCATTTCCCAACAACCATATCTCCATGCACCCTATAGGTGCGCACGTAAGCACACGCACACAAACAAACACATGCACACACACCCTGTAGGTTAGCCATGGCCTCTCCTCTCTCCTCCTCCCATTCAATTCTCTTCTACCTTAATCATCAATGAAGACTCTACTCACATGACTTGGTTTTCCTATGCCCCACCTCGTTGCATCTAGAAAACCACCATCTATGACATTGCTCCCTGCCACCTCCCATGCCTTGCCTACATGTCACTGATCACACGCCCTCTCTACCATGGCCTCTTCCCTTCTCCCTTACCTGCATTTGTGGCCTTGGCTAGCCACACTCACTATCATCGACACTACACCACCGCCACTAACCTTCTCCTTTCCCCTCTCCTCACCACCACCATCCTGGAGGCACCACTACAAACACGTCATCCCATCACCAGCACCACAGCAAGCCCTCTATTTTCCTCCTTTTTCCTCTCTCTCAGCCACCACCCTTACCTACACTACCGCCAGCCACTACTAAAGCACCAGTTGTTGCTTACAGACCTCCATTAGGGTTATTTCCCTACCCGCTCCACACCACTCCCTTACCCAAAACAACCCCTAGCAACCAACCATCCTCCCCTAAGCAACCATCACCACCATCAACACCACCTTTGTTGTTGACCACTAGCACCAAAACCACTACCTGCTACCGACTCACACAAGTTCCAACACCACCATCACCTCAACCCTAGCTACTAATCATCACCCAATCCTTAAACCACTGTTGTTGTTGCCATCACTACTATCATGCACCACCCCACCTAAGCTTTCACACTTTGGTTACCTATATTTCCTTTCTTCTCCTTTATCTTAGTCTTCTTTAGGTGAAATCTTTAAAAATTATAAACTTTACATATTCTTATTTCTAGGTGACACTCTGATGGTAGTGGAGAAGGAAGTGCAAGTCCTATGTGCTTAGATACCAGAGCCACTTTGATAAGTATACATGTCATAATTGGGGCTTTGACGTGATAAAACATATATATTTGCTTGTGTTAGTGCATTTGATATCATGGTATGAAATGTTACCTCGATATTAGTGCTATATATTATATGGTAATGCATGTCGGAAAAATAAAGAGTATGAAAGTTGTGCAAGTATGAATTATGTTGAATATAAAGTATATTATATATATATATATATATATATATATATATATATATATATATATATATGTATATGTATATAATATTTTGGCCATGCATTTCATGATAAGGGCATGTGTGGGAGGTCAAAAAAATATTCATGTTCTGAATAATGAGATTCAGGTGGGAAGAAGGGTATTTTAGTTGCCTAGGGATATTTTGGTGAATATGGTTAAAATGGCATGTTGGGTACCTTGGGATGTTAGATGTTTCAAAATAGGTTAAGGGCACTACATGAAAATTTTGGAGTGAAAATGAAAGGTTTATGACTAATAAATGAGGAGAAAGGCTTTAAGTGTGAATAGTAAAACCTAGGAGTGGAGTCATGATCATATGTATGAAAAGGAGCCTAAGATTGTAATATGATGTTAATGTTGGTGTCTTAGGTATGCACACAAAATTTGAGAGCCCTATGAGTTGTAGTGAAAGAGTTATGACTGAAATGTGAAATTAAAGTTTTATACGAGTTATGAATAGTAACCCTAAAGGTAGGTTATTATCGTACATGTAAGATATAGGATTTGGGAATGTATAATAGACTTGGTAGCCATATGGGATGTAAGGAGATCATTATGAAAAAAAAAGAGAAATTAGGGTTTGTAGGAAACCCGAATAGTAACCCTAAGTCTAGGTTATTAACGCATGTGTAAAACGTGTGAGTTATAACATGATTTTTGAGTATATGGTTAATAACAGCATTCTAAGCTTGGGTATGGAATTTAGGGACTAAATGAGTACTGGAGAAGGGATTGTGATAGGTTTGTGAAATTAGGGTTTCTAAGGGAAATAAGACATGTTTTGGGATCTGTGTTAGGATATTACCTTGTATGTGTATATGGTTGTGAGATGACCTTAAAATAAATAAAATACGAATAATATACTAATCACTTAAAGTGAAAGATTATATGAGTTAGGAAAAATTACCTATTCATTCCACGTAACAAGAATAGTGGTTAGAAGCGTCTTGTCTTGGGGTTGTACTTATGTTATCGTTCCACCGGTTGAAAATAGTAGTGTCCTCAAACTCAAATTAAATAAACCTTTTAAATGACTATAAAAATTAATAAGATATTAATCACTTAAAGTAAAATGTCACGTGAGTCAGGACTAGTGGTATCTATCTGGCCCACTGGATGAGAATAGTGGCCAAGAGTGTTTTTCCATAATTTGTATACTATTAAAACCATTCCATCAGTTAACAATGATGGTAAGTAGTGTCTTCTCCTAGGGCTATAATTTGTTACCATTCTACCAGTTAAAAAATAGTGGGATTCCTCAACTCAGCATGATTAAAATCATTTGTATTGATCATAACGTTATTATTGTATAATTTGGAAAGAAATATATAAGTTAGTGTTGATGAGACTATCCCATGTGCACGTTACCTATTGTTGTGACCTTATGAACTTGTGTGACATTTCTTGATTATATTGTTACTTTACTCAGTACTTAGTGTACTAACCATCTTTTTTAAGGGTTTTGCTCATTTCCACGAGTATAGACCCCTTTTGAGCCTGTGCATGTTAATGAGGACCCGCTAAACAATTATGTTGCTTATGATTCTTTGATTGGAGTAGAGTGATTACATCACATGTTTGGGGTTTGGGAGTCAAAGAGCTATGTCATTCGGTGATTGCTTTAAACCGGTTTCCTTATTTTGTCATTTTCTCTCAAAATATTTGTATTTCATTTTTAATGTTAGACTCTAAAACTCTTAATTAAGTTATAAAGTATCATTTTTCTATGTTTATTTTGTCACGCATTCTAAATTATTTTTTTCCTTATAATTGATGTGAGAAAGATACATAAGTAAGACTTATTCCAATTATGGCGGTAATACCCATTCTCCTTATTGGCATCTTCTAGTGATATCTTAGTAGATCCTGGTGCCTTACCTATTCTAGGCATTGATGATGTTCAAGGGGGTATTAATACTAAAAGTTCTGGTTACCTAGGTAGTTTTTAAATTCAATTGGAATTTATGTCCATTTGTGGTTACTTGGCTTCAGCTAGACTTTATGTCCATTGGTTTGGATAAGCTTCCATGAGGTAGTAAATATTCCATTGTTTGATAAGAATAAGAATAAGGACGTGGATAAAGAAAAAAGGAGAAAGAGAGAGAGAGAGAGATGAATAATTGTTGCTTGTAAGGGCTTGAGTACAATATGCAAGCATACTACTGTGTTTAGTTTGACTTTTATTGTTGCTTGTGGCCTTGTATACTTGTGAATCCTGTTAAAGAGGTAACTTAACTTGCTCGGTATGAAGCACAATGATGTGGCCATTTGTTCTGTCACTTGTTCAATCCTATGAGTAGAATACCATGTGCATGTTTTTGAGGATGTCTGGTAATAGGCCTACCTCTTTTTGGGCTCAAGGGCTTGAGAGCATGAAAATTTAGAGACTATTATTTGGTCCTTAATGGATTAGGGTTTGGAGTTATGCCCTTCCTTTGTTTTCTACCTGTTGAAGTTATGTACTTTAGTTTAATCTTTTTATTATGTACTTGAATATTTTGAGGACTCGTCGAGGTCTTGTTTTGTAAACATGTTCTTTAGTATCTATATATCATGTTTCTTTTACAATCTACTCTTGTTTTTCATTGATTTGGTGTCTTAGTCTTGTATTTAACATAAGAAAGGTGGCTGACATCTATTTTATGTTAGGTGTAGCAATAACACCTTGTTTTTCTAGGTGTGTTTAATATCTTTCTACTTCTGCAATGTTTTAAAATGAAAATTTTTTTAATAGTGAAAAATTGGGGTATTATAAAATTAGTTTGTTGGTTTGGTTAGACTAATTGATTGTTCATGTAATACCCCAAAATTTTGCTTAGCCTAATCTTGTATCATTAATACCCTAATTTGATTCCAATCTTGAGAAAATCTTATTTTAGAATTAACCAAATGTCTTAATCCCTAAATCTTAACCGAATCCGAATCTTTAACTCAAATAAACTATATTTTGTAACCCGGTCTTAATTTCGCTAAAATTTGTCACTAATCCTACCTATTTTGGCTAATCCAAAAATTATATAAAATTAATCTAAAAAATTCCCTTTTTAATTTTCTTTTTCTTCTCCTTTCTCCCATCACTTGTGCCATAAAGGTTTACTAACCTTATATCTGCAACTTGCAACTTGTACTATCAAACCATCTCCCACCAAGCCACCATCACCACCATCATCCATCATCCCTCACCCTTTTATTCTTCTCAATTTACTTGACCTACACACACACATCCCCTTATATTTTTCATTTTCACACAACATAATCACACACACCATCATCATCTCTTATTCTACCCTCTTCTATTTTACCCCAACACACACAACCATCACCTCCCAGCCACCATCGTTGAAAATATACCCCTTACATCCCTCGTGCTTGGCCTGCCATCCTCTGCATTTTCCTTCCCTCGTTCGCACACCTCGTGTATATATATATATATATACACACACACTACACACTCTCCTTTTCCCTCATCTATTGTGCCATTTATTGCCCACACGTAGTCTAAAATCAACTATCTGAGCTCCCTCTCTTCTTTTTCCTTCTTCCTTATTCTTTTCTTCCTCTTCCCTACTTTATTTTGTTTGCCGCACCACTTCCATCACCACCATGAACCATCATGCACCGCCCAAATGACTAGTGGACCAACCATCAAGGTCACCCCATCCTTCCCCTTTGCCACTGTCGGCCATTGCTACTGACCACTGCTATTTTTCCTTCTTTTTCCCTCTCATCCATCACATTTTTATAAGGAACATGTCCCGCACACGGCCTCAAGCACGTGCTACACTAAAATTTCTTACTGCACACCTGTGCAACCTAGAATAACTTGCTCGTGCACCCTCGCACGCCCTACACACAACCTATCTCATGCCCATGCACACCTATTCAAATTAATTTTTTTCTGCCAATGATTGAGCATGGTTATGCCTCTTCGTACAGCTTGGTCATGTACGATTCTAGCTCTCAACTTAGGTGTGTACTACCTACAACACACTCGTGCAGCTCCCCATTTTGGTCATGCACCTTCTTTTTTACCCCAAACCTTATCTTAACATCACCAAAGTTTCACCATAGCACCACAATACAATACACCACACATCCACACATCTCAAGCTTCCATTTGACTCCAGTTATTTCCATTTTTACCCTCCTTTACCTTAGCTTTTTTTTCAATTATATTCTTTGAATCTAACCGTGTATTATGTCATTTTGGTAGGTGATATTCTCGTAATCTCTATAACATCTAAAAATTTTAAAATCTAGAATTTGATAATTAGCCCTTATTTGGAATAATTTAATCTTAAATTACTAATTTAATTATTTTATAGACCTTTGATTTATCAAAACATATAGCATTATTTAATAAATTAAAGTAAATATTTTATTATTTTAGCATACTCTTTTTATTTAAATAAATCCCCAAAATCATATTTTTACTAAAATTATTATCTTAAATTTTAAATAAATTAATTTATTAAATTAATTTCTCCATCTAAATAATTTATAACCCTAATTCCAAAAATTATTTTATTTTTCTTCCCCCTTTCCCTTTTTCTTTCTCCTTTCTCCTTTCTTTTCTCTTTTTCCTTCTTTTCTTCATTTTCTTAGGTTGACCGACCTACTTCCTTCTCCTTTTTTTTTTCCCTTGTTGGGCCGCTGGCCTACTTGTCTTCTCGTGTGACCCTTCTCTCTCGTCCAACCCTCCTCCTTCTTTCTTTTATTCTTTCTTTCCCCCCGTTGGGCCAACCCAAGTCTCTCTTTTTTTTCTCCCTTCTCCCTTGCATAGACTGGCCTGCTCATCTTTCTTCTCACTCGCCTGACCTACTTTCCTTCTCCTTTCTTCTTCTCTTCTCCTTCCTTCTCTCCCCTTGCACATCGAGCCAAACCATCCTCCATGCCTACCCCTACTTGCAACCCCATGCCTTCACTTGTAGAACTCTGCACGTACCTCTTTCTCTCATCCCTTTCCCTTCCATTTTTGACCCTACACACCCCTTGCAACTCTCCGCGTGCCTCTTTTTCTTTCCTTTTCCCTCTTCTCCTCTCCCTACCACCTACACCTAACTTACAACACACCCCCTGCAACCTCCTAGCTCTGTTCCCCTACCTGCCCTCCTTTACCTCTTCTTTTTCTTCTTTTTCTCCTCTTCTCTTCTGCCCATTTCTTCCCCCCCCCCACAAGCCCTTTCTTTCCCTGCCGATCCCCCGTTTCTTTCCTTCTTCTTCACTTCTCCCTTATTTTGCATTACCACCCCTAACCACCATCTTCACCGCCCAACCAACCACCACACCAACTCCCCTACCTTTCCTATTTTCTCCCTATACCACCCCTAGCAACCTAAGCCCTCCACCTGCAGCCAACTCCCTCCCTATTTCCTTCTTTATCCTCTCAACCCTCCTCCTTACATGCCACCTTATTCTACTTATTCCCCCTTCTCTTGCTACCGCCAAAGCCACCTTAACCACTTGACACCACCCTACACCCCCTACCTCAACTGCCCCAGATCTCCCCTATAGCCCCTTCCTTTCTTCTCTTCTTTTTTCCTTTATTCCTTTTCTTCTCCCTTTTTTGCACCTCTTTTTCTAGCCCTTGTCACTACCATCACCGCTGCCTTGATCCACCACTCTTTGACCCCCCCATAACATACACCCTACCACTCTTCCTACACTCAGCCACTACCCCAACTCCCCTCCACCACTCCCTCAAACCTCCTCACCCGAGACCACCCTTCCACCTTCTTCCAACTATCCCTTCACCCATTATTTCCCACTTTATGCATGCAACATACACTGGCCATTTAGCGTGAGTGTTGCTACATATTTTAAGATTATTTGACAAATCCTTGAGGCATAATATAGTTAGTGATAATGGTAGTTAATAAGATTTTCTTTGATAAAAATGTATTCTTTAAACTACTTCTAATAATATGATGCTTGTGATATTATCTTTTGGTACAATTTTTACTAATCAAGCTTAATCTTTTAACAGGGATACCGATAAAGTTAATTATTGCTAGAAATAAGGTAATCATTATACCCTACTAAAATATGTGAATTTGCGTATGCTAGGACATTAGAATTTTGGAATATGGTTTGTGTGCATATTAAGTGTTGTTAAGCATATCATAATTTATAATGTATGTTAGAAGATGGAATGAAAGGCATGCTATATTGCATGGATGTTATATGAGTAGAAATGGTGGTTAAGAAAAGGGAGACTTGTGGTTAATAATGATATTAGATACATGTAAATATTATGATAAATAAATATGGCCACTTGTAGTAGAAATAATTTAAATATAAGACCTAGGTGCAATTTAGTAATTTTACTTGTACATAGGGTGTGGCCTAAATAAATGCGCATGATAGGTGATAATGGTTATTATTAAGGAATAATAAGAATTGTGGTGTTAAATGATGTAGGTGGACCATGGGTGAATATATTTTATGTGTCAAAGGTATTTTAGTAATTTTACATGAGAAAGGGGTGATTAGGTAAATTTAATAAGTAAGAATGATAGTTTGGTAATTTTGCATGAGAAAGAAATAATTTGGTAATTTAATAAGTAAGAAGGGTAAGGGTAGTTTAGTAATTTTGGTATGAGAAAAGGGTAACTTGGTAATTTTATGAATAGGGTAATTTGGTAATTTAATAAGTAAGAAGGGTAATTTGTTAATTTTAAGAATAAAATGGATAATTTGGTAATTTAATAAGTAAGAAGGATGATTTGGTAATTTTACATAAGAAAGGGATAATTTGGTAAATTAATAAGAAGGGTAATCTGGTAATTTAGTATGAGAAAGGGGTAATTTGGTAAATTAATAAGTAAGAATGGTATTTTAGTAATTTTGTATGACAAAGGGGTAATTTGTTAATTTTATAAGTAAGAAGGATAATATGATAAATTTATAACTAAGAAGGGTAATTTGGTAATTTTATAAGTAAGAAGGGTAATATGGTAAATTTACAACTAAGAAGGGTAATATGGTAAATTTACAATTAAGAAGGGTAATTTAGTAATTTTATAAGTAATAAGGGTAATATGGCATATTTACAATTAATAAGGGCAATTTGGTATATTTGCAAGTAAGAAAGGTAATTGGGTAATTTTATAAGAAGTGTAATTTGGTAATTTAACAACTAAGAATGGTAATTTGGCAATTTAACAACTCAAAAAGGTAATTTAGCAAGTAAAAAGGGTTGGTACTTTTACAAGAAAGAAGGATATTATAGTAATTTTGTAAGTATAAAGGGGTAAATTAGTAATTTACATATAATATGGTAATTGATCTAATAAACTTTCATAATAAGTCATAAGGGATATTAAAAAATAGAATAAGGGTTTATAGCCTTAGTATCACATGTGTAAGTATAATCATGTACATTATAAGGAGAAAGGTATTTTAGTAAATTGGTGTGTAACGTAAGAAAAATGCATAGTTTAGGGTTGAATGGGTAATTAAGGGTGTGTTATAATGTTAATTTCATAATCATGCAAAGAGGTGCCTTAATTGTTAATTTTGAATGGAAATATGTGTTAAATGTGCTATAAGTACATGCTAGGATTTATGTGTTTAATAATCGCTTGGTGGTGTATAATACTTAATTCCATGACTAGCAATATAATTATGATATGATAACCTATTATGGTATGTGGATAAATAAAAACAAAGTATCTAATGAAAGTGGATGATAAGAGGAATTCTTAGTCTTAGGGGAATTTTGGTCATTTTGACCTAAGGTGCCTAAGTATAAGAATTGGAACCTATGATGGCTTTAGTGGACTATTTAAGTTAATATGGATAATAATACAAATAAGATTACTTAATAATAATAGAAACAAATGAAGATAAATAAGTATGTAATTGATGTATTTCTCATAATTAAAGTGGAAGGCTTCAAGATCGAGAATGGTGGCTCTTTAAGGGTCGCTATCCAAAAAACGTAGTTTAGCTTATGATTATTCTGGATTTTGCTTGTGTGCCTTAGTGCCCCAACCAGGTCATATATCTTACTCTATTTAGCTCTACGAAATTACTTAGGTAGTATGCATACTTGTAGATTAGGTGTCATTGTAATTAAGGTGCTACATGTCTCATGCACCAGTGCGACTAGGGTACATTTGCATCCCTCAATTGATGGTTGGGGGTATTGTGCTACTTGTATGCACTAGTATAACCGGTGTACCTTTGTATCTCTAGGTTCATGATCTCCCCCTCGAGTTAAATAATTGGAATTTATGTATTGATTAAATGGAAATACACTAATCACTTAAAGTGGAAAATTATTGAGCTAGGTCCAGACCATTCCATCGACAATAATGGTGGCCATGGATATTTTACCCTAGAGACCATTCTACCAGCAAATAATAATGGTCAAGTGTATTCTGTCCTAGAGTTGTATTTTTGATCCACTGGTTATAATAGGGGGGATCCCAAGCTTAATAACCAAACCTCAAATGATAATAAATCATGGGAAAGATACTAATAACTTATAGTGGAACACCACGTGAGTTAGGGCTATACCAATCTACCGGTAAGAATAGTGGTTAGAAGCATTTTACCTTAGAGACCTATCCATGGGCAAATAATAGCGGCTAGGTGCATTATGCCCTGAAGTTGTATTTTCGATCCAGTGGTTATAATAGTGGGGTTCCCATACTCATGTGAATATAATTTAAGAGATTATTATGAATAATATTTAATTAGTGGCTTAAGACTAGACAATGTTGATTTCACTATTATGATCTATTGTTATGATATAAATGTAGCATTGGTGCTTGTCTCTCTTGGTAAGTGCTATAAATGCTAAGTAAATGGATTTTATGATATATGATTATTAAAGTACGAGTCCATTCTAATGTTTATTGTATCTCTTTCCATGTATGGGTGTAATCTAATATTCTTATATTTGAACCTATATGTTGCATGTGAGGCATACCTTTTAGTTATGTATAAAGGGTTACTTAGTACCATCATACTAAAGGGTTCCTTTTATGGGCCTTTGCCTATTCAATGGATAATGTCCTTACAGGTTAGCTCGTAGGTGTTATTCAAGTTCCTTTCAGATTAAAGAGCGTTGGACTAACCTAGAAGGTTTCAATATTTTCCTCTAAACTTCTAATTTCCTGTGTTCCATGCTTTTATGTTGTAACCACTATAATGGTTTTTAATTCTTGTAATGTAATTAGAGTCCTCTAATTTAGTTTTATAATCTTGGATTTGTGTTAAATATGTTCTTTACTTTTTAATCCTTAGGACTTGGTACAACATCCCCAAAATTTACTATATGTAACACCCTGGAAATTTACTACTGAAAAATTTCATTTTATTTAAAAATTAGCAGAAGCAAAAATCATAAATTTTGGGGATATTACCACCACACTTAGTACCAAACCAGTTTCCTCCTATCATTTCAGTATCAAGTGCTAAGGCTAAAATGACCCAAAATATAATTCACACAAATTCACTTTTATTTAAACCAACGTAGCGCGGTAAAGGCCTTATAAAAGATAGAACTCTATTATTAGTGGTTACAAGAGTAAAATAATTTTAAACAAGGAAAAAAAGGTGGAGAGAGAAACCCTAACAATTTACCTAATAATCCTTACGCTCTTACCCGATACCCGCTTGAATAGCACCTGCAACAAACTTGTAAGGGACACTGCCCATTGAATAGGCAGGGGCCACAAATAGAACCCTTTAGTACTATGGTACAGAATAACCCTTTATACTAGACTGAAAGGTAGGGGCCCCATGCAACACATCATACACAAACGATATAAAATGATAACATACGCAGGCTTAGGAAAATCACAATCAACATCAGGACTAATACACAAGGCAACACCACATACAATAAGAAATGCATAATACAAGATCCGTATACTTAGCAATTCCATCACATGCACACATTGGGGTAGACACCGAAGCCAACTTATACCATATCAATAGATCATAAATGTGAAATAAATACTTTTGGTCGTAATCCATTAGTTAAACATTATTCAACATCATCTATCGAATTATATCCATGTGAGTGCGGGAACCCCACTATTATAGTCAGTGGATCGGAATACACTTCAAGGCATAACGTACTTGATCACTATTATTCACCGATGGACTAATCTTTAGGGCATCCTGCACTTGGCCACTATTATTCGCCGGTGGACCGGTCTAGCCCTAACTCACATGGTGGTCTATTATAAGTGATTATTGTCTTCATATAATTTTATTGCCATCTAATGTTTGGTTTATTGAGCTTGGGATCCCCCCACTATTATATTCGGTAGATAGGAAATACACTTCAGGGCATAATGCACTTGACCATTATTATTTTTCCCGTGGACGGTCTCTGAGGCATCTTGTACCTGGCCATTATTATTCACTGGTGGACCGGTCTAAGCCCATCTCATTAATTTTTCACTTTATGTAATTAGTGTTTTTATCAATGTCATATTCAATAGGTCCATTTATTTAATTCGAGGGGGAAAGGTCATGAATTCAAAGACACAAAGATATTCCGGCTATAGAATCAAGTATTCTATATCAAGGGTCATGGCATACATAAAACCCTAACACTTACTTCGAACATATCTAACACACATTTCCATATATACTTACCAACCAGGTATTATTTCTACACATGACACATAAATTAACATGCTTTTCTTTTCAACAACCAACACATACTACAAATCATAATACACTTAACATGACACAATATGCTCATAATCATATCCAAAAACCCTAATGTTCTAGCATATGTATATCCACACATTTTAGTAGTATATAATGGTTACCTTATTTCCAACAATAATCAAACATTACTGGTACCCTAGTTAAAGCTGGTTAAAGGTTTGAGCTTTGATTATTAAAAATAAATACCTAAAAATAAAATCAACATTTATCATATTAGAACTAGAAAATCAAAAGAATAAATTTTATCAAAAGCTTAATTAAATACATACTAATATTAACCATTGTTATACCTCAAACAGATTAGCCAAAATTATCCAAAGGGAGGCAGCAGATTCACGTTGCATGAGCAGCGTGAGCTGTATGAAAGAAGGTAAGGAAGAACGGGTCAAAGAGGGGAAGCGGGGAGAAGGGAAAGGGTGGTCCGGGTAGGGATTTTGGGAGTTGGGTGGAGGGCTTATGGAGGGAAGTTTGGGTGATGGCTGGGTGTAGGGAGGGAGTGGGGGTATAGGTGGTGGTTAAGGTTGAAGCTTGGTGGCTCAGGGTAGTGGAAGCGGTAGCTGCAAGGCTAGAAAATGGGATGAAGGGTGGGCGAAGAAGAAGAAGGAAGGGAAAAGAATAGAGGAAGGGAGGAGTTGCATGGGAGTTTTGGCCAAGGGGAGGTAAGGTGGAGGTAGGGGAGGTTTCAAGGAGTGGATTGGTGGTTGTGGAGCCGGTGGAAGAGGGAGGAGGGTGGTGCACTATAGTGGTGTAGGGTGGAGGCCGAGAAAGAGGGGAAAGAAAAGGAAGGAAGGGAAGGAGGGTGTAGGGACTAGTGAGGGTGATGGGGTGGCACGGGGAGGTTAAAGCGATGTAATCCCCCGGATTTTTAAAACCCTATATTTTAATAAATAAATTTTATTTTGGATAAATTAGCTTTTAAATATTTTTAATTTAATTGTTTTATGGATTTTTGAGTTTATGAAATTTGGTATAAATATTTTAATAAATTAAAATAAATATTTTGTTATTTTATCATACTCTTATTATTTAAATAATTTTCCAAATTATTATTTTACTAAAATTTATCCCTTTAAATCCTCATATTTCAATTAAATTGTTAAATAAACTTTTTATCCAAAAATATTTTACCTTACTATTTATAAATTAAATTATTTTAATTAAAATAATTTTCCTTTCCCTTTTTCCCTTTTTCCTTCTTCTCCCTTTTCTTTCTTTTTCTTTTTCCTTCCTTGGGCCGCCGGCCAGCCGGCCTGCCCTCTCCCCCTCCTCGGCGCTTGGGCCTGGCCCAGTTTTTTTTCTTCTTTTCCCGTGCGAGCCGGCCGCCCTCCTCCCTTCTCTTCTTTCTCTCCCGACCGGGCCGGCTCCTTCTTTCTTCGGCCGATCCACCCGTCTCGCTCGCGCCCAGCACCAGCCCGACTCCCTTTCTTCTTCCTTTCATCTTCATTCTCCATTACCGGCGAGATTTTCGCCGCCATCTCGCTTGCTGCTCCCCTCCCCCGTTGACCTCCCCTATCTCCCTCCTTCTCCTTCTCGTCATTTTCCGGCCATACCGGTCCCACCACCCTTGTCTCCCTCTCTTCTCCCTCTCCCTGCCGCCCCTCTTTTTCTCCCTCTCCCTACAACCCCCATTCCCCTACCACCCTGCCGACACCCCTCGAGCCACCCTATCCCTCCCATTCTCTTCCTCTTCTATTTAATCCTCCTTCCCTGCCCTTTCTGCATTTTTTTCGAGCCTCCCCCATGCTCCCGAGCCTCTCCTTTTCTCCCATTATTCTCCTCCCTTCTCTCTCCCTTGTTTTGTTTCGCCGTCGCCGCTCCGCCGCCTCAACCACCACTTGCACCACCTCCTGCCACCCTCTGCCTCACCCTTGAACCATCACAGTCCCATCAAGCCACCCCGAAGCCCCCATCCTTCCTCCTCTCCTCTTTTTCTCTTCTTTACCCCCCCTTATCGGAAACCGCCTTGCAACGCCTCATTACGCCGTCGTCCCGCCGATTCCGCTGCCACCTGAGCCACCTTATTACTCTCTGCAACCCCCTCTACCATCCCCAATCCTCCTTTGGTCGAAACCGTCACCCGAACGCCTCCATTTTTCCTCCTCATTTTCCTTCCTCGCCAGCCCCATCTCGACCTCCCTCCTCGGCCACCACCTTCGCAGCTTCGCTGCCGCCGCCTCCGCCACCCTTAGCCGCCGTCAACCCTTCCCCAACGACCACCTACACCCCCTCTCCACTTCTGCACCATCACTTTGCCCTAAATCCTCCCCGAAACCCCTCTTTTCTTAGCCCCAAACCACCAACCCGAAAACACTTCTCCCTACTTCCATCCTTGCCACCTTCGAGCCTCCTTGTGCTTTCTCTACATGCAGCTCATGCTGCATGGGCAGTATGAGCTGCTGCCCTCTTTGGTTTACTTATTTAGTATTTTTGAGGTATAAAAATATTTTAGTTTAATTATTTGAGTAATTAAGTGTTATAAGCCTTATGATTTGGTTTTATTTTTTCTAACATAATGAGTCTTGAATTATTTTAGGTATTGGTTTTGATAAATCAAATCTTAAACCTTAAACCGGGATACCAGCATGGTTTGTTTTTCGTGGAATCGAGGTAACCGTTAAATCCCGCTTAAATATATGGATTAACGTATGTTAGCACATTAGGCATTTTTGATGTATATTATGTTTAATATATGTTGTCTAGTATATTATATATGTTTTCTTGAGTTGGTTGATGAAAAGGAAGTATGATAGATTATGTGCCATGTTTGGAGATATTGTTTAAGGTAGAAGTTAGTGAAAATGTTAAGTATTATCCACGTTTTATTATGGTATTGTGATCTTTATTGCATGATTAGTATTTTGTGAGCCTTCGTGAATTTTTTTAATGTATCTTGTACACGATTATGGCCTAGAATATATATGGGTGTTAATAATGCTACATTAATTATAAAAATTGAAGATGAGGGACTTAAGTTAATATTTTATGTAGTAATAATAATAATTTAATATAAGTGGAGTGATAAGGGGTAAGATGGTAAATTTGTAAGAGGGAGGATAAATTGGTAATCTTGTAACAAAAGGGAAAATTTGGTAATTTATAATAAAAGGGCAATTTTGAAACTTTATAATAAAAAGGGGCAAGTCGGTAATTTTGTAAGTGAAAGGATAAATTGGTAATTTTGAAATAGAAGGGTAATTTTGTAATTTCACAATTAAAGGGGCAAAATAGTAATTTTGTGAATAAAGGGTAAAATAGTAATTTGTGATTAAATGGTAAAATGGCAATTTTGTAAGAAGAGAGCAAAATGGTAATTTTATATTAAAAGGTTAAAGTTGTAATTTTGTAATAAATGGGCCAAATGGAAATTTTATCATAAAAGGGCAATTTGGAAAATTTGTAACGAAAGGGTAATTTGGTAAATTGTAATAAAAAGGATAATTTGGTAATTTTGTAATAAAAGGGTAAATTTGTAATTTTATAATTAGAGGGTAAAATAGTAATTTTGTGATAACGGGTAGAATGGAAATTTGAGAATTAAAAGAGGTAAGATAGTAATTTCCTAATTAAGGATAAATGGAAATTTTATAAGTAAAAGGGCGATATGGTAATTTTTGGAAGTTAAGCGGGTAAAATGGTAATTTGTAAATCAAGGGGTAAAAGTGGAAATTGGAAAGGAGTAAATTGGTAACTATAATAATTGAGAAGGGTAAAAATAATAATTTAAATAACTAAAGGGTAATTTGATGATTTAATAAAGGAGAAGGGTATTTTGGTAATTATGATCATATAAAAGGGTAATTTGGTAATTTAACCAACTAGAGGGGTAATTTGGTAATTATGATAATGAACGGGGGTAATTTGACCAACTAATGGGTGATTTGTTAATTATAATAAAGGAAATTGGTAAGTTGATAATCAAACCCACTAAATGGGAATTATATTAAGTGTAACGATTATCAAGGGCGTTTAGTGGCTTAATTTATGTGAAAGATAGCTCGGTAACCCAAACCGAGTAGGGATATAGCTAAGGCTGAATGTGTGACATGTGTCCTACGTGCCATGGATGTTCTATATGATTTATGTGTCGTGGTCTTAAATGTCATTATTCTAACTGTTTCATGTGTGGCGTGGCTTAGAATCGGGTTGTGTACATGTGCCCTCATTTGTATGTGATAGTACGCATATATCTTCAGTTTTGATGTGATGTGTTGAGATCTCTGGCCATGCATGACAAAGGTGAAATGCCCTTGAATAAGACACATTAAAACACTAACGACTTTCAGAGAAAGATGTTGAGTCGAACCCAGACCGGTCCACCGGCTATAATAGTGGCAGGGTATCTTACCCTCGCGACCGTTCCACCGGCTATAATAGTGGCAGGGCATGTGCCCTCACGACCGTTCCACCGGCTATAATAGTGGGGGATTTCGTGCTCAACAAACCAAAAGTAAAAGTGATAAGACATGGAAAGATACTAATGTTTACAGTGGAATACCTTGTGAGTCGGGGTCAGACCGGTCCACCGGCAAATAATAGTGGCAGGGTATATTACCCTCGCAACCGTTCCACCGACTATAATAGTGGCAGGGCATAGCCCTCGCGACCGTTCCACCGGCTATAATAGTGGGGTTCCCGCACTCATATGGAAATTTAAAATTCGAGATGATTTATTAATGATGGATTAATTGCCTTAAGGCCCTAAAGTATCGATTATTCATTATGGCCTAGTGATATTCGGTTAACTTGTTAAGTATGTGATTGGACAAAGATGAATGTCATGTATACACCATTGATATTTGGTTGACCTATTGAATACGTGAACGTATGGATCTGATTGTTATAGTTACATATGTCGTTATGTACGGTTATCCTAGTATATCATGTGTGACATTGCGTGCCTGTCTTTAAGCGCGTTTTTAAAGGGTTACTCAGTACCGTAGTACTGAAGGGTTCCCTTCGTGGGGCCCCTGCCTATTCAATGGGCAGTGCCCCTTGCAGGTCTTGTTCGATGCTTTCAAGTGGGTCTCGGGAATGAGCGTAAGGAACTATCCGGACTTGTTAAGTTTTTAAGTTGCCTCTTTAAAATTCATAAATTCACTATATTGTTGTTTTGTAACCACCACTGGTGGATTTTACTCTGATAAATCATTTACCGTGCTACTCTGGTTAATTTATGCTTAAGTTTCTTGGAAATTTTGATTTCACTCCTTTAGCCTTAGCACTTGGTACCGGAACGGTATGAGTGAGCCGGTCTGGTACTAAGTGTGGCGGTAATACTCCCAAAGTTCACGGTTTATTAATTTGCTTCCGCTAATTTTCTTTTAACTAAACAAAATTTTTCAGTAGTGAATTTTGGGGGTGTTACAAGCGGTGTCAGACAGGTAGCTGCGATAGACAGTTGGGCAGTAGAGGTGATGGTTGAGAGTGGTGGAGCAAAAATGGGGGGGAGGAGAAGAAAAGGAAATAAAGAAAAGATGATGCAGGAGCAGACACTAAAGAATTGACTTTCATAATTATAGAACTAATTATTCTTCATTTAGAAAGTATCTCCCGCAAATTTGAAGACCAACGAATGATTACATTACTCGAAATGTAACAAACAAGCAACTAAGTGTCTATGTGCATGTGTATGGCATGCATGAAAGGAGTGACCACGTGCATGGGGAGCTTCTTTGTAGACTTGTTGAGCATTATTAAATAATTTAGATAATTTATTAATTAAGTAGTAAATATGGATAATAAAGTTAGCATAATATCTTTTAGTCTGGAATCTTTTTAATTATGCTTTTAGCTAGTGGTATAAAGGTTAAAAGTTGCTATGAATGTCAAGAAAGAGTATTGAGAATTGAATTGAAGTTGAATACAAGTGAATTATGTGTGAGTTTCAACTCAAGAAAATCTAATCTGTGTGAATGGTTTAGCCTGAACGTTTTAATCTCTTCGTTTGTGCGAATTAGAGATTAATCCATATATTTTCTACTCTTCTTAATCCATATTTTCCTACCATAATTACCATAAAAAATCCTATTCAAATTTGAAGTAAAACCAAGCTGTAAATCGGTAGGCTAAGATCCTCTCAGAGCGGAAATGAAGAAAAAACCAAGTCTTTTTTCAATCGAGATTGGGTTGGTGTTCAGTGTACCGGGTACAAGATCGAAAGGAATATACAAAACTAAAGCCCTAAACCCTCCATTCGAAACTCTAACCCTTCCATACCAACCAAATACAACCTTATTCATTCTTTTCGAACCAAACCCTAACCATAAACCACGACTCTAACCATCATAAAAACCCTAACTGACGAAACCAAACATCATCATCATTCCATCATTGAATGCATATGCTAATCAGTACATTCCATTCGAACCATCATCATTGTTAAGCCATCATTAACGAATCCTACCTTTCTTATTTGAATCATTACCATCAAGTTTCCATCTCATTCAAGAATTTTAAAACTTAACACATCATCACTGAATCATCTTCTACTCAAGACTAACATAATCGAACCATATTTACACCAATTTGAGAATTACACCCTCCCACACACATCAAAAGAGAGAGGGCTCTACAAGGAGGTGAGGGAGATCGAGATAGGTCAAAAATGAGTAGAAGAGAAGGAGATAAGGAGAAGAAAAGGAAGAGGGAAAGGATAGAAGGTAGGGGAGCTGGATGGGTGGTTGTAGATGTAGGTGGTAGGGTGGCAGGTTGAAGGGAGAAGGAGAAGAAAAGGGAAGGCATGTGGGGGAAGGCTGTAGGGCTTGTGTGGCTAAAAATGGAAGGAAAGGGAAGAGGAGAGGGAGCAAGGCTACAGGCGTGGCAGGGTGACTTGTAGGTATGACGTAAATAAAAGATTGGAATATGGTATATTTAATGAAAGACCTGAAATTACTAATTATCTGCCATTCTTTGATTTACGCATGTATGATTTTCTTATGAGAATTCTTGTAATCCTGCTTGACTATGCCATTACCTTACTCACTATTTAGCATACTGACCATTTGTTTAATGGGTGCTGCTTAATCTAATGAGTAGACGACCCAGATATATATGCGTAGGTTGATGAGGACCCAGTAGACGAATTCACAACCTTTGATGCTATATATGTGGAGGAGTGATTTCTTTTATATTAGGATTTTGGGTGTAGATTCATATTATCCAGTTGATAGTTTTATCCAAATACCTTTTTATACTCTTAATTCCATGGAATCCCTTTTATTGTATTTTGTTGTAGTAATCAAAGTTAATCTCCAAGTGCTTATTTGATGTTGTTAAAATTTATCTCATTTCTTCCTATCATGGTTTAAATTTTCTAATCGTTTTACATTGTGATTGACGTAAGGATAGTAGGGTAAGCTAGAATTATGTCAATTACAGCGGTAATACCTAACTATTTGATTATACGCTTCTACTTAAAATAAAATTTTTCAGTAGTAAATTTTGGAGTGCTACTATTTTGCCTCGAGAAGATGTTGTTTTTAAATATTTCTTCCACTAAAGATAATAGTGGCTTGGGATCATTTTATCCCAAGAAGGTGTTTCCGTTTGTTCTACCGAATTAAGAATAGTGAGATCCCTGCTCATCATGAATGAAAATATAACTATATAACCTATGGATAAGATACTAATGATTTAAAGTAGAAGAATACGTGAGTTAGGACCAATGTGATATTTTTTTATATCCATTCCATAAGACACAATAGTGGCTTGGGAGCATTTTTCCCCAATAAGGTGATGTCTTTATATCCGTTCCACCAGATGATAATAGTGACTCAAGTGTGTTTTCCTTGAGAAGGCTCTTCATATCGTTTAAACAATTTAAGAATAGTAGGTTTTCCTGTACTCAACATATATAAAAGAATGAAAATGATTATGTCTAATAAAGATGTTTGGATCAGTATTTATCTTATGATATGCTTTATTTATTTGAATGTGTACTTATCACCTATTGTGAATGCATATATTATCTATATCACTAATTTATTAGTATTATTTCCTTTCTGAGTACGTAGCGTACCAACCACCTTTTTTATGGGTGCTGCTCATTCTCATAAGTAGGAAAGCCTAATTTTTGTGTGTAAGTCTTAGAAGATCCTCTAGATGAGTATGCTGCTTATGATGTACTATGTAGGGATGAGTGATCTATTATCTATACTAGGTATTTGGGGTGAAGAGTAATGTTATCTGGTTAATGTATTTACTTGGATACCTTTTTGGACTCTTGATGTATGGTATCCCTTATTATGTATTTTGTTTATCGTTTTTAGAGTTAACCTCCAAACTCATATTGTATTATAATGTTTCTTCTATTTATAATTTTCTTATATTATTATAAATGACTTTAGCCTTATAATTGATGTAATGATGGTTGGATAAACCAGACTTATGTCAATTACGGTAGTAACTCCTAATATTTTGCTTATACGCTTCTACCATAAAATGAAAATTTTCAACAGTAAAAATTAGGGTGTTACAATTCAACATACCAGTCAATTGGTTTCCCCAACCTAGTTGATTGATTCCGTTGAACCAAAAACTTAGCTAAAATGATGGATCTGTTAATCGCTTCATAGAACCAGTCGATTGATTTGCCAAAAAAAAACTTTTTTATTCAAAATTTCCAAACTTTTCCAAATTTCTTATTACATCAAATCCAAAATATATTTCCAAATCAAGATCAAAAGCTATCCTTTTTCTGTCAAACACAAAAATTTCTCATTTTATAATATTACAAATACGGGGTATTACAAATAGTAGGGTGCAATTTACAAGTGTAAATAATGTAGTATGGAATGGATAGGGTAATAATATTGAATTACGTAGTTGCCATAAGCTTATAATAGATGTAAGAAGAAGAACAAATACATTTAGCAACAATATTTGTATAAAAGTAATTTTTATATTATGGACCTAGAAGCACTTTATAAGATGCACTCGAAGCCATTTTATAAAAGGAATACTTTTTTTTAACTTAAAAAGTTTTATTTAGATACAATATATTATTTTTGTAATTTTATTATTCTTATATATAAAAATGGGGCCACTTTTGTAATTTATAATTCTTATTTGTAGTCATAAGGTTATTTTTGTAATTTTATAATTTCTATTTCTATACATGAGGTCATTTTATAAATTTTATAACTTTTTATTATGAATAAATTCAACAAATATAATGAACACAAGGTGAATTTTGTACTTTTATAATTCTTATTTATAGATGCATCATCATTTTTTGTAATTATATGATTTTTATTATGTATATGTACTTAGTAATATGTCATGAACAAAGTTTGTTGTGATGTACTTGTGTATAGGGATGACAATTTTTCCCGCGGGTTCGAGGCCCTATCAGGGATTCGTCATTTGAGTTTGGGGAAAAAAATTTGGGAATCGGGTTTAGAAATTTTTAATAAAATTTTTTTCAGGGACGGGGCGAGGACAAGTTTGGGGTTCTCATCCCCTAAACCCGCATATATATATATATATATATATATATAATATTTTTATAGAATATAAATTAAAAGTATAATATAAAAAATGCTTGAGGATCGAGGATGGAATCAGGGATTGAGTCAGATTTTAAAGTTTGGGAATAAATCAAAGATGGAAAATAGATTGGGGATCAGATCGGGGTATGGGGATTTGATCCCCGCAGGGATCGGGTTAGAGAATCCCCGTTAAAAAAAAATTATGGATCGAATTGGGTTCGGAGATTATTTTTCTTATTGAGTTATGTGGTTGGGATGAGGTCTCCGTTCCCAACCCACCCCCATTGCCATCCCTACTTGTGTATATAATGAAATTGGAAGTTATAAACCTAAAGATCTAACACTATATATATGTTTATGAATTTAATCGTTATTGGAATAAATCTATTCATTATGTGTCATGGAATTTGTGTTTTACGTCATGTTCTTACAAGTTTATGTTATGAGTCTAATGGGAGGATAAATTTTGTTGAATATGACCGTTGATGGTGAACCTTCTTTTTTATTTTTTTTCCGCTTTTACTTATTTTTTTCTTTTCTTTTATGGGCCTAATACTCAACTTGAGGGAAGAGTTGAGTATTAGATTAGCCATATAATCAATTAACTAATTATTTATGAAAAAATATTATTATCATATTCATTATAATTATAGTGGCAAAATATAAATCCCATATAAGTATATTTAGACTTATTACATATAACAATTATATTAATAACATATAATATTTAGTTTTATATCATCATATATATAGCTCATGATATATAACAATTATGCTCAACATTGTCACGATGTTCATTAACACTTAACAATTAGATTCATGTTCATAATATATACCTTATAGGTTTATAATATAAAACTTATAGATTTATGTAAACAATCAACGAAGGGCTGGAAGTTCTGCCCCTGTTTGCTGTCATTATGCTCTTTTATCGTACAAATCCTCCATCCGATCAAAACTTATCCCATAAATCTCTCCTATAAACTAGGTAACTACCCAAAATATTTGATAAGCATATCAACAAAATATAACAAAATATATCTTATAATCTCAACACCCCCTCAAGTTGGTGCACGTGGAGTACAAATGCCCACCTTGCGAATCAAGAATTCAAACTACGATTTTCCAAGCGCCTTGGTGAAAACATCTGCCAATTGTGCATTGGTATGGATGTAGGAAGGGGCAATTAGACCATCTTTAACTGCATCTCAAACAAAGTGACAATCCACTTCTATGTGCTTTGTACGCTCATGGAAGACTGGGTTTCTGGCAATGTGAAGAGCTGATTGGCTGTTGCAAAAGAGTTTGATTGCCTTAGGGTGTTGCACACCCAAGCTCAACAAAAGACCTTTCAACCACTTTAGCTCACAAGTAATAGCAGCCATAGAACAGTACTCTACCTCAGCTAAAGAACGAGAAACAGTGTTTTGTTTCTTAGTTTTCCAGGATATAGGAGAGTGACCAAGAAACACTAACCATCCTGTCAATGATCTACGTGTGATGGGACACGCAGCCCAATCAGAGTCACACCAACCCTGCAAAGTTAAATCACTATCAGCACGTAATAGTATGCCTTGGTTAGGCATACATTTTAAATAACGCACAACCCTTAAAGCCGCTGCCCAATGTTCAATTCTTGGCTCTTGCATAAATTGTGACAGAATATGAACCGAATAGGCTAGATCGGGGCATGTCACAGCTAGATAAATAAGTCTACCTATGAGCCGTCGATAAGCTTCAAGATCAGAGAGCAACTTTCCATTTGCCAAGCCAAGTTTGTGGTTTTGCTCAATGGGAAAGTCTGCTGGTTTGGCTCCTAATAAGCCTGCTTCCGAGATTATTTCTAGAGTATATTTTCTTTGACAAAGAAACAAGCTTGACGAGCTCCTGGCCATCTCAATCCCCAAAAAATATTTTAGTGAACCCAGGTCTTTCATGTGGAAACAAGCACTCAAATAAGCCTTGAAACCCTTTAAAGCAGCGGAATCATTCCCAGAGATAATTAGATCATCAACATATACAAGAACATCGATCTGAATTTTGCCTTTGGTGTAAGTGAACAGGGAATAGTCAGAGTAGGACTGTAAAAATCCATACCGTTTTAAGGCAGACACAAGTTTTGCAAACCAGCATCGTGGTGCCTGTTTTAGACCATAGAGAGACTTACGAAGACGACACACCTTGTTTGGATCTGAAGATGCAAAGCTTGGAGGGAGCTTCATGTACACCTCCTCATCGAGATCACCATGTAAGAAAGCATTGTGAACATCCATTTGATGGAGTTCCCGGTTTTTAGAAGCTGCTATAGCCAGGAAGGCTCGTATTGTTACCATCTTGGCCACTGGAGCAAAGGTTTCTGAATAGTCAATGCCTTGCTTTTTATGATTACCAAAAACAACCAATCTGGATTTCAATCTTTTGATACTCCCATCGGAATTGTACTTGATCTGATATACCCATTGACTCCCACGAGCATGCTTCCCGAGGGGAAGAGTTTCCGTGGTCCAAGTACCATTGTTTTCAAGTGCTTGTATTTCATTTTGCATCGATTGTCGCCATCTTTCATCTTTCATGCCCTCCTTAAAAGACCTCGGTTCTTGTCCTGAGATAAGTGGTGCAAGAAAATTTCAATAATTTGTAGAAAAACTGTCACAATTAATGTAATTTGCTATTGGATACGGAGTACCTGAGGAATGTTGTGGAGACAATGTGTTAGGAGGTTGAGATGGACTATTTGTGAAAATAGTGTGAGTGACGTAGTCTCGTAACAAAACCGAAGGAAACTTTTCTCGCATACCTCGGCCTAGCTCTGCTTGTGGCTGATGGTCATTAGGGGGCTCAACTAAGGGTTGTCCCTGCGTGACAGTAGGCACCGCGCCCCCTGTGTCCAGCGTCCATGTGTTGCGGACTGCCTACAGTTTCCACTTCCTCCTAGTGCATTGGAATAGTGGGTTGAGTAACATCCTCGTCAACTCTCATACCTTCGTCATCACCAACAAGCTCGCATTGTGTGTCGATAGGGACAGGATTATATGCATCAAAATTGGCATCTACTTCAGCATTAATAGGGACGATGCTAGAAGGAACAATATTTGCAGAGTCCGAATCAACAAAAGGGAGCAAATTCTCAAAGAACTTAACGTCACGAGAGACAAAGAACTCTTTCGTATCAAGATCAAACAATTTCCATCCTTTCTTTCCAAAAGGATACCCAACAAAGATACATTTTCTGGTTCTACTTGCAAACTTATCCCCTTTTGCTTTCTGATTATGTGCAAAACAAAGACAACCAAATGTGCGAATGGCATGATATGTGGGAGATATGCCAAAGAGGATTTCATATGGGGTTTTATTTTGTAACAAAGGAGTGGGGGTTCGATTAATTAAATGAGCGGCTGCAAGAACACTCTCTCTCCAAAAATAAGTTGGTAAATTTGCTTGAAATCGCAAAGCTCTCCCCACATTTAAGATGTGTCTGTGTTTTCTCTCAACCCTCCCATTTTGTTGCGGAGTTCCCACACAAGAGGTTTGAAACAGTATTCCTGAAGTAGAAAAAAAAATCATGTAAACAATTGAATTCAGTGCCATTATCACTTTGGATTATTTTAATTGTTTGAGAGAATTGTCTATCGACCATGGCAACAAATGACATTAACATTCGGAACACCTCAGTTTTATCAACAAGCAAGTAAATCCAAACGACACGAGAAAAATCATCCATAATAGTCAAAAAATATCTAGCACCGCAAGAAGAAGGATTCTTATAAGAACCCCATAAGTCACAATGTATTTTCTCAAAGACACCAGATGCCTTATTTTCACTGAGAGGAAATTTTTCTCTAGGTTGTTTAGCACGAAAACAAATTTCGCAGGCTTTATTTAAACTACCCGAACAATCTCGAAAAGGAGGAAGAAGCTTTACTACTTTTTCTGGTGGATGACCCATTCTCTTGTGCCATAGTTCCAAAGAAGAAGAAGGTTCATGGGTCACAACATGTTGCACTGAGGTCACACCATCAAAATAATATAGTCCATCACGGCTAACACTCGTTCCAATCAGCTTCCTCAACCGGTCCTGTATGGAACACATAGAAGAATTAAATTGGACAGTGCATTGCATATCATCAATCAATTGTGATACCAAAATTAAATTACAACGTAGTTCGGGAACTAAAAGAAATTTTTGAGAATTATTTTTGTGGATAAACGAACTGAACCCTCCTTGGTTGCCATCACTGTTTTACCATTCAGAAGGCCAACGGGACAATAACTTAAGTCATGAGCATCAAACAACCACGGAGCATGACAAGTAACATGTCTAGACGCTCCAGTGTCAACTATCCATAGTTTGGTATCAAACTCACCGTTTAATCGATCACTAGAAATATGTGTGTTACCAATGAGACCCGCAAGTGCTCTCCATTGATCAACTGAGAATAGTTGAGACGGATCTCCATTATTGGTGCCTGAAGGTCCTATCTCTCGGCCGGCAACAGTGACAGTGGCATTTGCTCTTGTAGAACCTCTACCACGACTATTGGATGGTGATGTTTTTCCGCGGCCTGTACCACCGTTATTAACTTTGGATTGATTCGGCCACCACTCCGGGTAGCCAATTAGTTCGAAGAAAGAAGAAGCAATATGGCCGGTTTTCTTGTAGTGAGTGCAAGTTAAGTGAGACTTGTCTTCTTTAGTGGGTTTGACCTGCAAGTTACTCTTGCTTTTGCTTTCACTGGTCCGCACCACGAAACCCACCGCATCGGGAGGTTGAGCATCAGGGGTGAATTTAGCAAGACGAATTCGCTCATCTTGAATAACCAATTGATATGCACGATCAAGAGTTGGTAAAGGATCCTGCGACAAAATATTCGTGCGCAGTATGGCATAATACTCAGAGTAAAGACCCATTAGAAACTCATGAAGTCATGTGTTTGCTCTGCGTTTTTCATGTCGTTGGCCTGCTGTACAAGTGGAACAACAGTCGCAAGTAATCAAAGGTTCATGATGGTCGAGTTCCTCCCATAACGCAGAGAGTTGTCCAAAATATTGAGCCACAGTCATGGTTTTAGTTTGTTCACACTTGGCGATTGAAGTTTTAATTTGCTGAATACGAGGGCCATTAACCAACGTAAATCGAGTTTTAAGAGTATCCCACAGTTTCTTCACATCTCTGTATTTGGACAAGGTACTTTTGATTTCGGGATCTATGGTATTCATGATCCACGATATGAGCATGGCTTGGATTGTATTCCAATCCGATTGAGTGCAAGGAGGAACCAGAGCTGTGATGGAGCCATCGAGGAAGCCGAATTTCCGACGTGCCTCTAAAGTGAGTTGGATATCGTCTGCCCATTCAACATAGTTGTCTCCTTTGAGACTAGTGGGAGTGATGAAATCCCCAGGACGATCTTGAGGCCCAAGGTAGAAAGGGGAGGTTGGTTCGATTTTTGGAGGGGGTTTGAAAGTGGGTTTAATGGCGGTAGTTGATCGCCAGCCATGATTATGGGTTTAATGGCGGCAGTTGATCTTGAGGCTCTGATACCATGTAAACAATCAGCAAAGGGCTGGAAGTTCTGCCCCTGTTTTCTATCATTATGCTCTTTTATCGTACAAATCCTCCCTCCGATCAAAACTTATCCCATAAATCTCTCCTATAAACTAGGTAACTACCCAAAATATCTGATAAGCATATCAACAAAATATAACAAAATATATCTTATAATCCCAACAATTTATAATGTAAAATGTATATACTTATGATCCAATAAATTCTTTTTAATTTGAAGTTATATATAATCCTATAAAGCCGGTAAAACAAATTATGCGAATATAGATGTTTGTATTACACCAAAATCTTCCATGTCATTAACTTCACTTCCCCCCGGTATACTTACAGATATCCCACTCTTTTATAGGTTTATTAATCAACTCAAGGAAGAAAAGGATTAGAGTAGAGATATAAATCCTATGATTAATTGAATATTCACTAATTATTTATAAAAAAGGAATTATAAATATCATGTTCAACAACGAAGAAGATGCTTCCTTCCTTTGAGTCCAATTCGTATATGATTGGGAGAACTCTCTCATTAACACGCTTGCTTGAATCCTTGATCCTCCACGATGACGGCATCCCGTGGCAGTTGTTTGCTCAATTCATTTCTTCAGTTAAATTACCATTCTTTATTTCGTATAATTAAACAAAATGACACATCAATATAAATTGCTGTATAAAAGTCGCGTACTTGTGATTTTGCTCAATCTTTACTTTGTCAGTATCAAAAGCTTTTAGTTTCTGCTGAGACTGAGAGTCCGTTGGTCGGAAGTTCTTGCTGGAGAAGTCGTGATTTGAACGAACTGAAGTACGAAGAATTAAGCCTGCGACAAGGAATGCCGATATAAAATTTAACTTAAAAGATGACGGCGATGATTAACAGAAAAAAACCATTATCTTTCTCTCTCCTTTCTCTGTTGCCGAGGAGAATGGACAGAAGGAAAGAAGTTGGAAACGAGGGAAATCGAATTGCCTCGAGGATGCACCACGTGGGAGTCTATGAATGGCTGAAGGAGTTGTGCTTTCCCTCTCTAGACGCTCTTTCCTCCCAACACAGCACAGCCCCTCTCCTGCCATGTCAGATAGAGAAAGCCCGGCGAATCCGTATCGTATGCCCTCTCTCTCTCTCTCTCTCTCTCTCTCTCATACATTTGTATCCTTCCTCTTTCCTTCTCGGTTCTCTCACACCTGTCGATTGTCTTCTCTTCTCTCGCATGCCCTAATATATCCCTCTCTTTCTCGCTGCCTCATCTTTCCCTCTTTCTCCTTTCTGCCGTGCGTAAATTCTCTCAATTCTCTAATCCCATTTCATCTCTTTGAGTATACCCGTTGTTGTATGACTAGTTTACTACTGAGGTTTGCTTTGATTTTAAGATTGGTAAGCTCTTTATTGTATCTGGGTTACTAATTTTGCCTTTTCGTCTCGTATTTAGTCATACAATGCTCGATTTCATCCGGGTAATCCTTGGAATGCAATTAAAGCATATTTCTTTGGAATGAAGTTTCGATTTCCTTGATTGTTTGTGATTAGTTGTTAATTATTGGTTTGGTTCTTTGGCTCTGGGAAAAGTCTTGATTTTGTTGGTTTGATTCTGAATTGGACTCGGGGCTAGATTCTGTAGTCATGGTTACTTAATTCGTGAAGTGAGGGTTTCCTTTTGTGAACTCATTGAATTCTTGTATGTTTATTTTTCCGGCTCTGATGTCTGTTTTATGGTTTGCTGCGCCCTGACTTCTGGGTTCTGTAGGCGTTGTCAAGGGTTTTATCTAATTGAATGCTGGAATTGGGGCTTTATCATTGTCTTAGCTCCACAAGTAGACCACTTGCTGTGCTCTTCATGTTTTTGTCTGTTTGTTATGTGTCCAGTGACGACTGGTGAGATTTGATTCTCATTGAAGAACTGACCATAAGAAGTTTTATCTGTTGATTCTGCTGCACACATTTGTTGTCGCTCGTTATGCACTGAGGTATTGTTGTTCCAATTTTTAATCTCGGGTTTCTTGTCCTTCAGTCATAAAAAATTTGGTCACTTTCATTTTTTAAGGGTCTCATCGTCATTTTGTACAACAGACTTACTGTGGTCATTAGATTTCTATTCTAGATTAAATGGATTGATTAATAAATTGACTCTGCGTTTACCTGTGATCAGTCACTTTCATTGGAGGTTTTAGCGTGTTTTCTTTCATTAAATACATGGAATTTTTTCTCGTTGATGAAACTTTGGAACAATTTGATGCCTCTGTTGATATGTTCTTTGCTTTTCTCATTTCAATATCAATAGCTTTCTGCATGCGTCAAGTAGTTCCTGCCTTTGTAAAGTGTTTCCAATTCCATTTGTCCTTTTTGGTAAGATTGATATAGATACAAATGTTCCCTTGATGTTCATTCCTTTCCATGGAAGGATATTTGGGTTTCCTCCATCAATGATTTAAACATAAGAAGAATATCGTTTCCCATTATTTCTGATAGCAGGAGACTTATGCCAATTCAACTTGCAATAGATGACTAAATAAAGGAAGTGTGGAACTGTGGTGCATGTAGCATATTTTAATGTGATATAGGAAAACAGTTTTGTAGAGGGTAAAGATATTTCTACCGTCAATGCATTGCATTAGAATGCTGGAGATGGAAATGTTCCTCTGGCAAATTTAGTTCTCAATTATTTTATTGTAAATGCTCTCATTACAAATAACAGACATAATATGTTATACAGCTGAGAATATTGAATTCCAGGTTAAGCGCCGGTTTAGTTAGCTTAATAAACTTTGCACTGATTGGGGAATGTGCTTGTGCTGGTTGGCTTATTGATGTAGTGGATAAATTGGGTTTCGAGGCACAATATATATTTATATATATATTTCTTGGCTATGCATTTCTGGACGTTTTTTTCAATATTATCTCCCTTTTCTCCTAGAGAAATTTGTTTGAAATATGTGCCATGTTTATTTTGTGAGCAGCCAGAGATGGTAATTTAGCTGGGTTGGTTATGAGAGGAGGTGCAAAAGGGGCAGTGGCAAGATATGAAGTTCAGCTGGCTTATCTATTTCTTTCTATTGCATTATTTTTCTGTTTTCAAAATTTTACTTATGTATTTGGTAACACTAATAGCAGTGGCTTCCTTCCATTTGGACTAATGACTATTTTTATTTGTTTCTGAACTTGTAGCTCATCCATAATCTTCCATTGGACAAGCAATCGAGTTGCATCTTGTAGTATTGACAGAAGTACTGTCAGCGCTTATGATGTGATCCTTCTTGTGTCTGTCGTTTATGCTGGATCTGGGATTTGGACATGAAGGAGAAAGGTTCAATGCCTAGTAAAATAATTAGTGGAAACTGGGTGTTGAAAGGTAAACGGAAGAAAGTTCCTTGTGGGACAGATATATCTGCTAAAAAGGAAGATGCTTCTGTCGTATCTCCAAAGAGTTCTGCTTCTGCTAAATGCAGGCAAATTAGGGACATAAGACCTGACCGTTCTTCATCTAAAAGGAAAGGAAATGATGGTGTAAGTTAGCTTGTGCCTGTAGTTGCACTTGTGGGCTGTATCTTGTTATTAATGTAATTTGTGCTTGATCTATATGATTCTTGGTGCAGTGGGATGCAGTCATTTACAATATTGATTGATGTCCTTTAGTATGGAGAATGCTAATGTTGCCCTTTGAGAGATCAGTAGTTAGTGAAAGTTATATTTGTCAAAAAGGATATTTTTGAATGTGTTGGCACTATCTTAAGCCATGATCAAGTGAGAATCTGATTATTTGCTTGTTTGAATAACACAAAAACCATGTTTCCCTTCTTGGTTGACTTTTCTTGTCTAGACTCAAACTTCATCGCATGTCACTAGCCATCCAAAGATGAGGATTACATGCAAGCAAAGGACAAATTTTTTTATTAAATTGTTTTATGTTAACCAGTATGTTGGGCTCACAAATTTTGTTGATATTGCTATGATATGTGAAAGCCTTCCTTGTAATTTTCTTTCAACTTGTCTGTTTATGGCTAGGCTAGGGGTTTAGGTGTCTCAGGCTCATGCTTTGTCATCCATTCAAGTGGGATAATGCTGTCCTAAAAAATAGTTCATATTGTGATTGCAGCTTATCAATCTAGTTATTGGATGATCAAAAGGGAATTAGGGTTAATTAAAGAAGGGGGGTTTAGGTTTCTTGGAATAACCTATGGCGAGAATTGGGGGAATTGAGGACTTAGGGAGACTTGAGAAAGGAAAAGTTGAGGGAAGCCACCACCACTTTGGTGGGAGTTGATCGGTGGCTAAGGAGCAACCCTAGGGCTGTGTAGTCGAAAGAGAAAAAAGAGGGGGAAGGGTCGATGGTGAGAGAAAAGGGGAGAGAGATGGAAGCGAGGGCATTAGTTTTTCTAATTCTCCAACTTGTTTATTTCTACTATAGGCTTTAACTCGTGTGTAATAAGCCTGCTATTAGTTATGAACTTATTAAACCTTAAACCTAATACGTTAACACTCCTAATAACCCATGACCCACTCATAGTTAAATGAAACCAAGCTTGCTACTTACTAATTGAGTCTAGTCTACCTCATTAGCGATCTGACTCGTACGGAATTGGGTTTGACCATCAGCCTGACCCACAAAGTAGTTCCTAACATTACTCCCTTCCTTGAAATCATGCTTGTGCTCAAGCTTGAAGTTAGGGAATAGGTGCTTAAATTTGTTCGCATACTCCCAAGAAACTCTTGGGCCACTCTACAATCACTTCCCAAATGTGACAAACATGACGATTCAAATGGGTTTGTAAGATCTGAGTTGGCTATGACTACTATCAGCAACTGGAAGTAAGGGTGACATTGTTGTAGGTGGGTCCCCACAATCTTCTTGAGTTGGGACACATGAAACCAAGCAATAAAACTGCTATTGCGGTCATGGTGTCGCGGTATTAGGGTGTCACGAACAATGTTTTATATGTTGCAGTTGTTACGGCGTGATTTTTAATTCTTTTGCACTACACATATTGGCAAATACTGGCCAGTATTCGAAATTTTGCTGATATCGTGGCGATAAATATATGATTTTTTCTAAAACGACCGCATTTCAGAAATTTAGTGTTGTGGTTGACCCACAAACTATGAAATTGTGGCCGATACACAATTACGGTACCGGTATTTCATTGTATGTATGAAACACAAGATGGAGCTGGCTGAATGCTAGCACAATAAATAACCTGGCCAATCTGATCAAGGATGTAGAGCATCCCGTAGAACCTGGGAGAAAGCTTTTGGTTGGGTTGTATTAATACAGAAAATTGTTGGTAAGGCTATATCATGGATTCCTTTGTGGGTTGGGCTTATAGTTAGGTTCAGTTCCGACCCTAACAAGTTAGACTAGATCCACGTAGTAAGTAGAAGGCTTGGTTTGATTTAATTATGAGTGGATCATGGATTATTAGGAGTTTTAATGTATTAGGGTTAGGGTTTAATATGGTCTTAATCATTAAAAGGCCTATTTGACCCAAGTCGACTAGCAAAAACCCTTGACGTTTTGTATAACTATAAATAAGAGGTCAGGCCTAAAAAATAATCAAGTTTGGGAATTAGCTGATTCTCCCTCCCTTTAGCTCTATTTTAGTTGTCTTGCAAGTTCTTCCTTTTGCAACCTACTTCCATCAATTTGGTCAATTTGATTGATTTTTGGCATTATGGATCTAAGCATGGCTATCAAATTTTCCATTTGGCTCTTTAAACCATCCATAACAATCGGCTTTAATACCAAATTGTTAAGATTTTGCCTTATGAATCTATTTATTGGATGATTTGAAGAGGCATTGGGGTTTATTAGAGAAGGGGTGTTTAGGGTTCTTGGAATTGCTTATGTTGAGAATTTTGGGCATTGAGGATTTGGGGAAAATTAGGTAGGAAAGAGGTGAGGATTGAGTACAACCACCATCACCGTGGTGGGAGTTGATCCATGGGTCCGTGCAACCAAAAGCTAGAGAAGAAGGGGAGTGGTGACGCGCACACAGAGAGAGAGAGAGGGAGGGAGGGAGAATTAGCTTGGCTAATTTACCAACTTGTTTAGGTCTCCTTTGATCTATAGTTAATATAGGTTTGGGTCTAATAGGCCTTTTTATTAATTGAGACCTTATTAAACCCTGGCCCTAATAAATTTAAACTCTTGATAAGGATCCACTCATAATTAAATCAAACCAAGCCGACTACTTATTAATTAGATCTAGTTTGATTTGTTAGGGCTGGGATTGGATCTGACCCAAACAAGACCGGGCCCACAAAGGAGTCCCTAACAGTTCATTAAAGCCCATAAAGCTAGTAGAGGTGAGGCTGTGAAGGTATGATGGGATTCATACTCCATTGTCTCCGTTAACAAGCATCAATGTTGAGATTACATTATTGATGAGTTGGTGATAGTTATTGCATTGAGCTATAACATATTTTATATGAATAGAGAATATAAGTGTCATCTCTCATACATTCTTGGATTTGAGTTGATACTCTCATTTCTTACCTTTATTTTATTTTTATTAACAAGATAGGTTGTATTGTGCATTAGCCAATTTAGCATACCTCAATTCATTTATTCATTACCTAGTTAGTGACTTCATGAAATCTGTACAAAATTGAATTATGTACCAAAAAATCTGAAATTTCATGGAGAAATATGCCCACTGCTATTGTTTGATTACTTTAGATCGAATTTAACCTAAACATGAATTTGGAGTCTATGCTTTATTTGCTTATTATTCCTTGTTGTTTCAAGGTTGTTTGAACCAAGTTTCTATGCAGGATCTATGGGTTATCAATATGATATCTTAGAAATTGGATAGTTGGATTGTAAGATCTTTGGGAAATTGCCAAAATATGCTCACAGTTCACTTGTATGTCAAAGATTATATTTGAAGCTAAAAGAGCACCAAAAACATATTCTTTAATCTCTCATGTACTTACAAGTTAAGACATAGCAACTTACAGCAACATGTAGATTGTTGAATAATTTTTACAAATCAGGATATAAATTAAGTTATTAGCATTAAAAACAAAGACTGCAAAAGGAAAGTATAATTATAGTGAAATGATTGAACTAACAACATGTATAATTCATGGTGCCATAGCCATAATGACGTGTATCGCAGAATATACTTGCTGGGAACTAAATGAAATTTGTTAGTTTTGGGAAAACACAGAAAGAACAAAGGAAAAAATGTCACGAAGGTAATATCAAGACAACTGGTTAGTGTCTTTTGCTATCTAAAAAATAATGTTATTTTGTTAGCATTTTCCATTAAAGTGAATCAAGATAAAAAGGGTTTGATTTCCATTCATGCGTAATTAATTGGAATAACTACCATGCATACATCATTAACTCGAAGTTGCTTTCACAAAATCCAGCAACACATAATAGAAAATTAAAATAAGATTACCTATCAATTAATTAATGATATCATATACTTTAGAATTTGGATAGAGTTTGAACTATTTTATTGTATTTTGCTTCATCATTTTTTCAATCACTTGTATATAATATTGTCAAAATTCTTGATATAACAATCGTCTTTGTTGTCTTAGCTTGTGTTTGGCAAAGCGTTTTGATCTTAAATCACAACTTTTCAACAAGAACTCTTTCAAAAATATATCGAATTTAGGAATTTTACGTTTTGAATATAGTAAAATAGCAAACCTTAACAACAAACAACCAACATCAACAACTTTTACAAAGGCTTATAGTTCTTTTGGATTGGAATGAATTGGAGTGAGGGTAAACATTAACAATTAACCTAGGTAAAGGGAATGGAGGTGGATGGAGGGAATGTTTTAAAATGTTGTTTAGATAATATTAATCTAATTTGAATGAATCAAGTGAATGTTTTAAAAATTCCATTCGAATTGAGGTGAATGGATAAAATTTATTTATGTTTTTCCTTTCTCTTCCGTTACAATGAAATCGATTGTTAACAAAGATGAAATTAATGGAGTAAACGGAGATGAAACTTTAACATCAATTCACCTATTTGAGGTTAACAAAATTTGTTGCTCAGTGGTGTGAATCAATTGATTCACCTTTGTTAACCCCTATTTACCTCAAACCAAATGGACCATTAGTGGCATGTCAATCGTGCTTCATTTGCATTGGCTCATGATCAAGATATGGTGTGTAGCAAAATAAAGGGGGTTGTAGATAGAGGATTAGGGAAATTATAGTGGGACTATGAAGAAAAATAGATTTAAGGATAAAATGGATTGAAATCATAACCATTATATAGAATCATATGATTATAGTGGTTGTATATCCTACTATCTACTATTTTAATGTTCTATCTAGTGTTGGTTTTGTTTACCATTCTCAGATTTGTAGAGTTCGGATTGAATATTAACAACCATGCTTCTTGTATTTATGCTTAAGCCTTATTGAACCCTTAAGGGTTTTATATTTCTTTGCATTTCATGCTCTTGTACTTTGTCAGTCCCATCCAATTTCAATTCTCTAATTGATAACTTGCCATTCTTATAGCCCATGAAAACACTGCCCCTTTGTATGTTGCTTTGGCATTTAATTGAGATGGGTGTGATAGAACTCTGGATTCTTTAACATAGATGATTAAATAGCTTCTCTCAAATGTCTATTTATTCAATATCAATATAGTGTACTGCCTTTTTAGTTATTGTGCTAAGGATTGATGTCTCTTTCTTATCAGTACTACTATGAATGTGTGATCTGTGATCTTGGTGGAGATTTGCTGTGTTGTGAACGCTGTCCAAGAACATATCATCTCGAATGTCTTGACCCACCTCTTAAGGTACATTCACCTTATTACTCCATCTTAGCTATGTTTTTCCTACTTCATTCATTTAGAAGTCGTTTGTAAACAAATTCCCCTTCTGTGTCTTTTATGTCAAGAATTTAGATATAGTAAATTTATTTTCAACGAAATGCTCATTTTAGTCCAAATTAAGATCTAAATTGGGTATTTGTCCTAAAAGAGTTCTTTCATTTCATATAGATTGTACAATAGATGAAAAATGAAGATAATTTTTCACCCCTATTGCTTCTATACCAAATGAGCATTTAAGTTGTTTTTTTTTTCACTCCAATCAGAATTTTTTTCTGGCCCTGCCATATTTTGAAGATCGCTTTATTTTTCATAATCTCTCATGTGTCAACTTTCTCTCAGAGCATACCAAATGGGAAGTGGGAATGCTCTTATTGCATTCATGGAAGTGATACTTCAGAGCTTATCAGGCATCAAGGAATGATTTCTAAACGAGCAAGAACAAAGCTATTAACTCAGAAATCCAAAGCTGATAGCAAATCCTCTTCCTCAGTCAAATTATGTCAGTTCTTAGGGGGCACAGTTCATGGGAAAAAAAGGTCATCCACAAAAGGAAAATCCTCCTTATCTCATGAGGTCCATACCAAAAAAAAGCTAGATTCTTCAGAAGTAGATTTGTCCTGTAGTGACAAGCCTGGGCAATTGATTTGTGGAACTTCCATGGATGGTTTATTATCTGCAGCAGAATCTGGTGAAAATAAAAATAAATCTACTTCCCTGGAAAAGAAAATAGCTCCTGATTTAGCCGCTATGGAAACCGCTGTAGAAACAAAGTCAAGCTCTGCAGTGGAGGAAGCATCATGTCTTTCTAAGGGCATAATATTGGAGCAGAACAATGGAAGAATTCAGAGGAAGTCTAACCTATCAAGCAAAATCCGATTCTCTAGAGAGCATCTTATTTCTGCATTAGGTGTGTCCTCCAATTCTCGTAAAAGGAAACATAAAATTAGTAGAGATGAAAGTAATAAAAAGTTTAGGACCAGCAATGGGAAGCCTCCCTTGAGTATAATTGACAAGCATAAATTGGAAACAGAGAGTGGTTCCGTCAAATTGCAGAAGAAGAGTGCCACTGTTCGTAAACGGATATCCCATTCGTTGGAGGATGCTGGATCTAAAAGCGCAACTTCTTCACAGGCAGTGAAGGTACTGTTAATTCTTATCTGTTTTGCAATGCTATAACCTTTTGTATGTTATTTTGAATAAAGCAACCTGTACAAGTCCTGCCATTCGTAGGGTGTGGGGAGCTTTAGACATATGTGTCGTCACCTCCTGTCCTACAGCTAGTAGGAAACTATTTCCTAAAGCCCTTTTATCCTATATTGATATTTGCTCTCAACCTGGTAAATATCTAATCTCCAAATTAATAAAATTGTATCTAGTAAATTTCACATGTCTGTTATTTTTCTTTCCCCCGAATAGAGCGGTTCTTCAAAATGGAAAATAAGAAATTTGCCTCATAATTATCTTAATGTTACATATTGAGCTTCTTTCTAGAGTTCAGAACAGATGAATTGATTTTTCAGGTTAGTTCATTTCAGTCAAAATTATGTAAAATGCTGGTAAGTTTGAGTGTTTTTGTCTGTGTTTTTATTGATATATTTGTGGATTGGGCCAAGTCAAAGTGTGAGCTTGTAAGTCAATCCAGGTTTTGTGCATATTAATAAATCTTTTCCTTTTTTTTCCTCCTTTAGCGCTACAAATGTTCCTTTTTTGGGGGGGGGGGGCGGGGGACCTGCCTGGTAGAATTTTTGAAAGAATAAAGGGGAGACATGCTGAACAGCTTGGGTAAAATTAATTGAGAAGTTATCATCTCTGTTCTTGAGACATAAATTTGAGGCATTTGGCATAGTGAATCATACTTTTTCTCCCCCAGAAGTCCCCAATTTAGACATCATGCGAAGTAGATGGGTGATTCTATTTGCATTCTCTCTTATATCGGTTTTAAAATGTTGATTTTGAGTTGAAAAGAAAGCAACGTCTCTTGGCATATTACTTCTCTCCTAGGGTAGAACTCATTTTTACGTGAAATCAAATTGGCTGTTGTGCAAATTTGATGGAGTAAGCAGAATCATTGAAGCATTTAAGTGCTAAAGAAAATAAAGCACCCATATTTTATTTGAAAACCCAAGTTTGAGAACCACAGGGGAAAAAGAGAGTGCAGTCAGAATTCTTCTGAATGAGAAAAGTCATTATTAGGTTTTATTCTTTATACTCTTCACCTTCTAACTCTAGGACCCAAAATGTCAAATAGCAGATGTGGGTGGATCAGGTATTATTCTGGAAGTTTGGATTTTATAGTTTATTAGTTTGCTAGTTTTCATCATTGGTTGAGTGTGTCATATTTTATAGAAATCTGTTTCAATAATCCTTGCAAAATAAGTTAGGAAGTGGAGTTATGCAACACATTGGGGCATCTTCATCAAGCAGCAATGTTAGGCCTAGTTGTGACCAGGTTATATTTCACTGATCTATTTTCATTGTAACATTTCTGCATCACCTTAAAGGTTTTTTTTTTAGATGAAATGTTTTGTCTTGTCGAATCTGAGATATGTATATATTCACTTCCCTTTTCTTGGTGAAGTCCAACTTGCTTCCTCTTCCACTTCCCATTACTTTTAGCATAAGTAAAAACAGTGGATGACAGAAAGATATACTTTTGATCCGACTCGCCCTTATACGTATTATATATTGTCCATGTCCAGTTTGTTTCAAGTAATTCTTCACATTAGGTATCAACACGTGGTTCAATAAATTTCTTCTTTTATTTCTAGCTTTAAATCTGTGTAATGTACACCTTTTTGGTCCCCCTTCCCCGCAGAGGCAATTGCACAAAGATAATAGTAAAGAAAAATAAAAATAACAATAAAAATAATAATAAAATAGAAATGCAAGAGGTACAGTTGATCTATATGGCCTTTGTATGTAATACGTATTAATGTCATCCTGTTCAAAGCAATATATTGCCCCTTTTTTGGTTTTTGTGCATTGAATTGTGGTTCAATAAATTTTCTTCTATTATTTAGTAGTGGTCAATTTTTCCTGTACCCACTTTCTTCTTTCCTATTTTATTTTTTCATCCACAGTGATTACTGCTCTACTTATGAAGATTTGTTATGGTGTTGTGGCATACTCAGAAACCAGCTGGACCATCAAATCACATAGATAAAGGAGATAGAGCAGATAAGAGAGCACCAGTGGAAGATTATTTCTTTGAAGAAGCCCTGCAGGTAAAGACTTCTCTGAAAATATCCGGTTCTAGATTCAGGAGCAATATATGACAAATCAGGGGAGCATCCACTTATGCCCCATAATTTACTCAAGGCTATATTTCTTTATTGTCTTTCATGACATTGCAGGTTGATCGGATTCTGGGTTGTAGAATTCTAGACCACCCTGGTTCTTCTGATCGAAATTCTGACATGGTTGCAAGCAGCAACGCTTCAGGATCTGGTGCCCAAGATATTCTGGGTAGACTACCTGGGAAGAATCCTAGCGGTGATACTTTAGAGGTTGAAAATCATTCAGACACTCGGAATACTGAAGAGCGTTCAAATGACGAAAAACAAATTCACAATGACATTGCAGTGAATAAATTGCAAGTATACCAGAGGTCTGTGACAAAAGATTGCAACCAACAAAATGAGAAAGAAATTGTAGAAACAAGCGCTGAGGGTATGCTTTCTACTTCCAAAGACGGTAAAGCACGGGGAAAAACTTTGCTGGTGGCTGGAAACTTATCTTACCCATGTTTAATTGGAGATGAGACTGATATATTTGTTGGAGATACTAGTGCTGTTATTAATAAGATTCAGCAGCCTTCCCTAGCTGAATCTGCGGTACTTAGTGAAGAAGTTTTGTATGAGTTTTTAGTTAAATGGGCAGGGAAGTCTCACATTCATGACAGTTGGGTTCCAGAGACTATGCTAAAAGTTCTAGCCAAAAGAAAGCTAGATAACTACAAGGCAAAGTATGGAACAACGGCAATGAATCTCTGCGAGGATCGCTGGCTGCAGCCTCAGCGGGTTGTTTCTGTTCATGCATCAAAAGATGGTATTGCTGAAGCTTTTATCAAGTGGTCCGGACTCCCTTATGATGAATGCACTTGGGAAAAAGTGGATGAGCCTGTGATTCAGAATTCCTTGCAACTGTTTGACCTATACAATTGTTTCGAGCGACAAGCATTGGAAAATGATGGCCACAAGGATAGCTCAGTTAAGAAGGGTGATCGTCCACTAATTGAGATCCCAACGCTAGTAGAGCAGCCAGTGGAACTAAAAAGTGGAAACTTGTTTCCTCACCAGCTGGAGGCTCTGAATTGGTTGCGTAAATGCTGGCACAGGTCCAAGAATGTAATTCTTGCTGATGAAATGGGCCTTGGGAAAACTGTATCCACATGTGCCTTTCTTTCGTCTTTATACTTTGAATTTAAAGTTAAGCTTCCTTGTTTAGTCTTGGTTCCACTTTCAACAATGCCAAACTGGATGGCTGAATTTGCATCCTGGGCTCCTGGTTTAAATGTCGTCGAGTATCATGGATGTGCTAAAGCAAGGACCTTGATTCGTCAATATGAATGGCATGGAAGTTATCCCCATGATTTGGGTAAACGAACTTCTTCCTACAAGTTTAATGTTCTTTTAACTACTTATGAGATGGTTCTTGCTGATTCCTCCTATTTGCGTGGAATTCCTTGGGAAGTTCTTATCGTGGATGAAGGGCACAGACTTAAGAACTCAAGCAGTAAACTTTTTAGCTTGCTTAATGCATTTTCTTTCCAGCATCGTGTACTCTTGACGGGCACTCCCCTTCAAAACAATATAGGGGAGCTGTACAACTTGCTTAACTTCTTGCAGCCAGCCTCATTTCCTTCTCTTTCATCTTTTGAGGAGAAGTTTAATGATCTTACAACGACAGAGAAGGTAGAAGAGTTGAAGAAACTTGTTGTCCCTCATATGCTGCGGAGGCTGAAGAAGGATGCCATGCAAAATATCCCCCCCAAAACTGAACGAATGGTTCCTGTTGAGCTGTCATCTGTTCAAGCTGAGTACTATCGTGCAATGCTAACAAAGAACTATCAAATACTTAGAAATATTGGAAAGGGCATTCCACAGCAGTCAATGCTGAACATTGTGATGCAACTGAGAAAAGTGTGCAACCATCCATATCTTATACCTGGTACAGAACCAGAATCTGGATCAGTTGAGTTTCTTCAAGAAATGCGGATAAAAGCTTCGGCAAAACTGACTGTACTCCATTCAATGCTTAAGATATTGTTCAAGGAAGGCCATAGAGTCCTTATATTTTCTCAGATGACAAAGCTTCTTGACATACTAGAAGATTATCTGTCTGTTGAATTTGGGCCAAAATCATTTGAGAGGGTGGATGGATCTGTTTCAGTTTCTGACCGTCAAGCAGCGATTGCACGCTTTAACCAAGACAAAAGTCGATTTGTCTTTTTGCTGTCAACACGTTCTTGTGGCCTTGGAATCAACCTGGCTACAGCTGATACTGTAATCATTTATGATTCTGATTTTAATCCACATGCTGACATTCAAGCAATGAACCGAGCACATCGGATTGGACAGTCAAACAGACTTCTGGTTTACAGGCTTGTGGTGCGTGCTAGTGTTGAAGAGCGCATCTTGCAGCTTGCAAGAAAGAAGCTAATGTTGGACCAGCTTTTTGTTAACAAGTCAGGATCACAGAAGGAAGTGGAAGATATCCTGCGTTGGGGAACAGAAGAACTTTTTAGCGACTCTTGTGGAAAGGATGTGGGTGAGAATGATGCCAACAAGGATGAAGCAATTGTAGATACTGAAAATAAGAGTAGGAGGAAAACTGGTAGCCTTGGTGATGTATATAAAGATAAATGCACTGAAGGAAGCAACAAAATTCTATGGGATGAAAATGCTATCTCAAAATTACTTGACCGATCAACCCTTCAGTTTGGGTCTCCTGATAATTCAGAAGCTGATCTAGAGAATGATATGCTTGGTTCAGTAAAGGTGAGTTCACCATCAAATATTATACATGCCATGCAAAATATGCTTACTTTATGACTTTTGATAAATTAATGTTTTGTTGAGGGCTTATAGACTTTAAGTGTGCAGCATGTGAATTGGATGTTTGTCTGTGGAAGCTGGTGTTTGTTTGGTTAGTCATGTTGTTAAGACTTGTTAATGGTTCTGGATAATTAAGTGATCCCTCGTTGAATAGCACCTTGATGGTTCTCCATTAGAATCCTTGAGCAAACATTATAAAGATTGCTGATAATTCCTGATAATAAACTGAGAATAATTAGTGATGATTCTGTAGTAATAGCTGGGCACTTGCTTTATTGATGTGGAAGAACGGGTGGATTTAACCAATATCCTCAATCTATGATGTGTATTCCTAGCTGATTGATGTCTCCGTTGGATTGGCGGAACAGCTGAGTGGTCTGCTTTGGTCGGAGATGTTCCAAAGTATCCTCTTTTGGCAGCTTCCTCAACATTGATGTGAAAGGATAAATCATGTCTGCTGTTTCTCCCCTTTAGTTTCAGCTTAGAACGTTTATTCTTGGTCAAGTGAATCGAGTCTCAGGCAGGTTTTCTCGCAAGTGATGGTTATTCTTTCCTGCTTGCTTTCTGCTGAAGTTCTTGGAAACCAGTAGAAACAGCTTGTGGATGATGTATGTCTTCAAGAAAGTACTGGATCTTAGTTCTTTGATGCTAGGTGGTCCAAGTCCTAGATGTGTTAAAATTTTCCATTTGTGTTGAATTTGTGCTAGATATAGTTTTAGTTATTGAAGTATTGGATATTTTGTCATCTAGAGAGGGTGATTATATGCATTTCTTTCTATCGGATTAGAGTGGAATGGGATATGATGTATGCATTGAGATTTCCCTCCAATGTAAATGAAAGATGGCTGAAGACTTGTATGTGAAGTTCTTATCTTCCATTTCACTTCTATTCTTTTATTGGCTAGGGTAATACACAATATTGTGTCTGAGGCCTATGCCATATGCACACCAGCATTTAAGTTTTGTTCTTCTGGGCATATTTTGATTGTCTTAAAATATATCAAGGGAATGTCTTTGTAGAACCATTCAGGAACCCTAGTTTTGTATGTTGAGATCATGAATATCTTCTGAGATCAGTAATGGAGTATTTCTACCGCTGAGAAGTGATTGCTTCAGTCATCATTGTGAAAAAAATCTCGTAGATTTTGCGTCAACCATCCTATAATAAATGTTATCCTTCCAGATAGTATTTATTTCCTTTCAAATTTCATTCCTTTGGTCCTATATTGTTTACCATGTCTTTGAAGTTTAAGGTAACAAACTTTGATAATTCATTTGTTTAGAAATCTGTAATTATACTACGTCCATTTTCAAATATATATTGTTTTAGCAAGTTTATTTAATTTAAGAATTAGTGTCATTCTACATTTACGTGGTAACTTTTGAATAATTTTCCCTATGTTACCCATTCATCTTAATTTCTTGTAGCCTACATTAAGCACTATTATCATTTCCAATGGCGCTGTAAATAGGGATAATTTAGTCATTTGAATTATCGCTAAATTAAAAAGACATTTATTTGTGAACGGAGGGAGTAATAATAATATAAAATACTTTTGTTGATTTTTTTTTGTGCACAACATTTTTTACAAAATTATCTTTTTATAATACTAATATATAATGATAGAAAATAAAGGTCAAAGTCTAGTCTTGCTAACCACAAAATGTTAAAGGTTGCAAGTAATGTAGAGTGGAAGTCTACAATATTGGAAATGTTTCAAGGAATGAAAAGCTTAGTGGTAGACATACTTGAAAAATGCACAGACTAAAAGGCTCAATCAACCGTATAAATATGGAAAGCTTTGGAAGGTGGATAACCCTAGTACTGCCTGTTGATCAACATTTGTGCACCATGAACATCATGTTGTGTTTACTTCAACCCCTTTTTTACCTTTTATGATTGATTGATTGACCTAAGCTAAAACAAAAGGGAAACAATTTAGAAGTTCCCTTTTGTGAGCGGGTTAGAATTTCCAGTATGATCTACTTTGTTTCAAAAAGTCCTATGTACATACATAAGCCAACCTCTTGAATAACTGTCAAGAATATTTATGAAAAATGAAAATGCTCACAAAATCAATTTTTTTTGCCCAAAAAGGCTGATTTTGAAACTACTGATTTTAGCATTCGCTTGAGTCCTACAATGGTTTGAATTGATCAGCTGTCATATCAGACACTTGAACCAATGAGAAAGGTAGGATTAAAATGTTCAACTGGCAACTGCTGGATTTTCTCTACAAAGAAATCAGACGTGCATAGAATCGGGTTGGCTGAATAGACCAACGAATATACATGATGCTCACTCTAAAGAGTAAATGAAATATTTAAAGTAAGAAATATCATATATGGCTTTTCAATATTTATTTTTTGCTGTATTGATCACTGAAATGATCAAAGTGCAATAAAATCAGAAGAAATGGTGATAGTGTGGGGGTGGTTATTTTATTTGAACCCAAATGGCAGTTCAGTCAGATGTTGTATAATGTCAAACCATTATTAAAGCATGGGTTTTGATGGTTAGTTGTTATTAAGATTTAATTAGCTTTGAGAGAATCTCCCCAAAACAAATCAGCATATTTTCTTAACTTGAAGATTGAGAGAAACTTGTATAGAGTTTCCTGGCCACAGTTTATTTGGAAATGTGAAAACCATATCAAGCATGGAAAAGAAGGGAGAAAAAAAATGTAACAGTTGATTAGCCTTGGGAAGATTTTATGATTCTGTCATCTGAATCACTGAATGTTTTCATGTTAGCCTGCACCTGGGAGCAAAATGTTTGCTTGCTGCCTTTGAACTGTAAAGATTCAGTTTACTGTTCACATATAAGCCTAATGTACTGGTTCAATGCTGGGATGAAATTTGTGAGTGAACTGTGGTTTGAGTAGATAAATTGGCTGTATATGCTTGAGTTAGACATGTGGTCATATGTGTAAGTAATTGGTTGCCGCATTTTCCATAGCAATCCTGCATTGTGCAAAACTTACGGTCAAAACAACCCATTATGGTAGTGGTATCATGTCCAATCTGCATGGTATGGATATTATGTGCCTCAAATTTCATCACGGGATTGTGAGCATATAAACTAGAACAAATGAGGAGAGGATTTAGAGGCATAGAATGAGGCACCTTGCTATATGATGGATCAATAAGGAAAGAGGAAGGAATGAGATTGATGGCGTTTTTGGGAGAGAACAAGTTGACCGGAAGTTTATGGAGGGGGAGGACTGGCTTGGCTGTAAGAAGAAGATAGATTCGGAGGCTAGGAAGTTAACTTGATTAGCCAATTTGCTAGCTTAGATATTTCCTGTTGAGGCAATTATCGGTAACATGCACCTAATATTTGTTACTAATATTAATAATAGCTACTAATAGATATGCCTAGATAATTATTTTCTAATGAGATATACACACACTAGTTGCCATAGGCATGCTTTGGGATGGCATTTTAGTCCCTAGGGAAGATTTGCGGTCACATCTTTTCATAACTTATGGCAAATTTAGCGAGTTTGCTTTCATAATCAAGTGAAAAGGGTTCAACCACAACAAGCACCTAATAGCAACAACTTTCCCAAACATGCAATAATAATTCTCTTTAATAGATGTTATTGGTATCTAAATAATATTCATAATGTGAACCTAACTAAATAATACCACTAGTTCATATATCTAGATAGTTAGTTTCCTAATAGATAAATATTTCCAAAAAAAAATATATAGAATTTCTTTTGTTTGGAGCTACTTAAAAGTAGTTATCCAAAATAATTATGTTTTTTGGGAAACTTTGCAAATTTCTTGGCTAAAAGTTTCCCAAAAGAAGGATTATTCGGATAGCTACTTTTTTAAGGTAGCTCCAAACAAGTGTGAATCAATGACTTGTGTTTCAAGCACTTATATTTAAATAAACAAATAGCTCATGGGCTAGTAGGCCCAAGAGCCTCTGCTGATGAAAGGTTTGGCCTATAAACAAGGTAGCAACAAATACATGGTGACTCTAGTTGAACAGAATTTATGGTCGTCACACCACATATATGATTCACTTACTTGATATAGTAATTGATCTCTTTATATGGATGGTAAAAGAGTGTTGTTTTCGTTTATGGATTTGATTTGCTTTCTAGACTTTTACTCAATATAATGTCACTAACCCATTCAATTTCAAACATTATCCTCTTTAAGGATTAGCCCTCTGGGCGTGAGCTGGGTTTTTAGTAGGATTTCTTTCTGCACTATATGTATCCCCCTGCCCCGCCTTGGTCGGCGGGCACAACCAATTGCTTTTCTATAAACAACTCAATGCATTCAAAACATTAGATGTGAGTGATGGATTTCTGGATAATGTTTTATTTCTCATTTCATATTTCCCTTCTCTTTGTTGGATTGTTTTCCAAATTTGTCTCTCCTTTTGCATATCCTGTCTTATATATTGAGTGAGTGATGCTACAACCTTGTGAACAGGCTCTTGAATGGAATGATGAGCCAATGGACGAGGAAGGTCGGACTGATGCGCCTACAGCTAATGATGCCTCTGCCCCTCATTCAGACAGGAAAGATGACAATTTGGCTGTTGGTCCTGAAGAAAATGAATGGGATAGGCTTTTGCGTATCAGGTACAGATAAACCTTGAACATTGTTTCTGCACGTCTTCAAGCTTGTGATGCTTGATATAAATGATATGGCGTATCCTGATATCTCTCATTTGAGGACTACTTGTATAAATTTCTTCAGAACTTCTGTTCAAATGTAGGAATACATGATTTTCTAGTAGGCAAGCACATTATGCAACGGTGTTTGGGTTTTATGTAGCTTTGTAAACAATTGTGCTATCTTATGTATTAGTTTTTTGGAAGCTTTGTGGGAAGAAACTTGGAGCAGTATGGAATAAAGTGACTAGCATCATATTGGCTTGTCAATGTTATATGTTGAAACATGGTCCTGTGTCAGGCCTTTTGTATTTGGGAATAAGTGACAATGGTGGAATTTTTCTTGGGATTTTATTGATTGAAGCTGCTATGTGGTCATTGGCTTCTGGTGGTTCTGCTTGGGTAATATAGCCATTGACTATACTGTTCAATCTTATATACTTCCATATGATGTCATTTCTTCTGTTGGGGGATCTCAACGTAACAATGGTTATATATTTCTTAGCTTGGTAGGAAGAAAGAGGTTTCATCTTCCTCCTGGATCAGATATTGATGAAGACAGAAGAGATGGAAGATTGCCTGAATAAGTTTTATGCTAGGAAAGAGATTTTGTGGGGAAAAATGGACAGTTAATTATAACTAGTAAATTTGGTAGGCTTGGCCATTTACATTGGAGAATTTATAGTTATTGCACTGCATACTAAACATTAGTGTAATTGTATTATGCATTATATGGCAATGGAATTGCACACATACTTAAGATCAATGGAAACTGCCTTACAAGTATGTACAGAAGTAGGAATTCCATGTAAGAAAAAAATGATTGGTGATTTCAATCCTGCAAATAATATTTCGGATTTTGCAGGAACTATACATAAGAAAGAGATTTTTTCTTTCATATTGGCATTCTAAGAATGTTTTTGATATAATGGTTGATTGGACTATCTCAGGGTGTCATGATACAGAAAGCTGCATCTGGATGTAATGAGGTCTTGACCTGCTTTGTGTTCAGCCAACTCATGCTGTTATAGTAGTCAGTATGGTTATGTTAGTGATAGTTCCAGAAAACTTGATTTGATTGTCAATTATACGTCATTTAAGTAGCCTAATTGGTATGGTATTGGCATTCCTCTCTTACTGGGCTATCAAAAAGTCCTGGCTGTCTATAGTAGGGACTAAAAAACCTGATTCTGTCATTGATATATTATTTTATTGAAGCATCTATCTATCCCATTCCATTTGCTTTTGGATTATCTTTCATACCGAAGTTCCTGGCAGGGACTTGCTCTTATTTCACGAGCCTCATAATCAAAATATTTGTCACTTTTTGTAGAAACTCTTTTCTCCCTTTTCAAGATCTTTTCTCCTCTTATGGTCCATTATTATTGTTATTAAATGTTGCTTTTCTGATTTTAACTTGAATGTGTCATTGTCGTTAACATTATTAATGTTGTTGTAATTGCTATTTTTCTTATTTAGATAATGATAATACCTATCAATGATTAATGACAATAATAGTTAATAATAGTGATGACAATACTCATAAATGCTAATATTAATACTATTATTAAAATTTGTACTAATGATATTAAAATTGTAGAAATAATATCTATGAATGATGATTATTATTAATAATATGATAATAAGTATAGTAATAATACTTTTTATTCATTATTCCGTATAAAATAATTAATAAAATAAAATATTATCGATAATAATAATCTTTATCATTATTATAGTGATTGTAAATAATAATTGATAATAATAATTAATATGATAATAATTATAGTAATAATTTATTATTAGTCATTATTACTATGATTATTATTATTATCAATGGTAATACCAATAATCACGGTCATCATTTTGATTATTGTCCTTTCATTTTTTTTAATTATAACTATAACTATTAAAATTTTTATTATCAATAATCATTATTAGTGAAGATTATAGTTATAATTATTGTTGAAATTTATAATATTAATCCTTATTATTGTTATTTTTAATTTTTATTATAAATAATTCTCATTATTATCATTATCATTATTAATCATCATCATCATCATCATTAATAATAATAATAATAATAATAGGTATATTTTATTACAACTATCATTAATGATCATCATCATTGATAATAATGATAATTTTTTCACTTTTATTATCATTGTTGTTGTTATTATCTCATTTGTACTGTTCTGATGAGATATGAAAATATAATAGGGACAACGTGCTAATAATCCTCCAGTTGTTCTGTTTGCTTTTGTTTGGGACACAAATCAGTAAGATTCTTGTAGCTTACCTCAGGTGTTTGGAGTTTAATTTTATGGGTATCTGTCATTTATCCTAGCTGTTTACCTGTTATGCTATAAATTTTCGTGAAGAAGGCCATATATTTTCTGATAGTTCAACCGAATGCCTTTGTTTTCCCACCAAAAGCCTTTGGAAGAGCGACATCATTTGATCAACAATATATTTTTAACCTTGTTAGAACAGGATTTTGTTTTTCTATGAAGTCATGTTCAGATCCTTAAAAGGAAAAAGTGTATGCTGAATAGGGATATTTAGTACAAGCTTCTAGATGTTTCCTTTTCCTGTATTCTTCCATTTTGATAAGGATTGATTCAGTGCAGGTCAATCAATCTGTTATTTTGAAATGTGGACATGCTCATATAATTAAATTTTCATCTCAGCCAAACTCTGATACATATTCATGATCAAACAGGGCAGAACCAGAATATCCCAATAAGTGTTCATTAGTATTTTTATGCCAGTAGATTTTTGCTTCTATTCTGTAACATGTTTTATAACATGGCATATTAGCAACCTTCGCGGCATTCTTGGATCAAACATAACAAACTGAATGTAAGGTGCAAGACATCCTTAGCATTGTGTTGAGTTGAAGTTTGATTAGAGACAGATTTAACTGTTGCAGGTGGTTAACTAATCCTTTTCAGAAACCAACATAAAACAGTGAGTGAAATTAACTGAATAAACCCTGTGTCAATTTGAACACCAGTTGATTCACAAAATTTGTCCATTTGGTTACAACCTCCTAAGAAGAGCCAAGCAAGCGGGACACTAACTTAGGAAATGGAAGTTTGAGCTTCAACACTCACAGAGTGTTTATTTTGATAGCAGTTATGACTTATGTCCATTGTAGGGGTCAGTTTCATATGCATTGTAGATCAACCTTATCATTGGGACTAAGTGAGATGCTCATTTTCTTAATAGTTTTGATTAATATAGAGCCCACTGTCAGTTGGTGTCTCAAACAGGGATTTAATCATCCACTCAGTGAATGATTCCAATCTTGATCTTTATGAAATTTGATTGTCAGCTTCAGGTATCTTTGTTTATAACTTTAGCTATCAAGCTAGTTGATTCTCACAAAAGCTGAAGGAGTTTGCTTAATCTAGGGTTTCAATTTCCTTTGTTTAATCATTATAGACAGCTTGACAAAAATATGGAATTGCAACATGATTATTCATATTGATTGGGTGTATATGATCTGCAGGTGGGAAAAATATCAGAGTGAAGAGGAAGCTTCCCTTGGCCGTGGAAAGCGCCTGCGGAAAGCTGTTTCTTACAGGGAAGTGTACGCCCCACATCTTAGTGAGGCATTGAGTGAGGTGAGTTATATATACCATACACTTCTGTCATGATTAGAAATTTGAATCGAGTCTTCATAACTTTAAAATGTCGGAACCTTGTAAGTTGCCATAAGTTGCATTCTTTCTTTACTATCCTTGAGCTGTGTGTTAGTCATTCTTGATTCACTTTTGGTTGTTGATCAACGCCGAGCTGTCAGCCATTCTTGATTTCATTTTTGAGCTGCTATGGACTATTGTGTGAGAACTAGGAACTTTGATGAGAACTGAGAATATTTCCCAGCCTTCAAATTAAGATCTAGCAATCAACATTTAATCTACAAAAACCCTAGCACTCACCTTATTTTTTTCCAGCGGCTACCATTAGCTATCAGCCACTGGGAGCCCTTGCTGCCAACCACCATTCAAGTGCTGCTGCAGCGCCACCAGTCAGTCAGCGGTTGATAATTTGCGGCACCATTTATTGGCACTGTTTCCCAATAAAATCAAATAAAGTTGCAAATCGAATGAAATATTAAAGTAAAAACAAATAGATCCATAAAAAACAACAAATCAAACAAATGCTGAAGAAACAAGACCAGAATGAACAAATCAAACAAAAAAGAGCAAAAGTCAAGCTACAACCAGCCACCACCGCCTCAATCTCCATTTCTGCCAAAATTGGATCTTGGATGGGACAAAAATCCAGTAAATCGGAGCAGAACTGCTAAAATAAAATTATTATCAAAGTAATTAATGTTGCGGAGCTTGGATTGGTGCAAATATCATTCGAGGTGATGGCGACTCTCATTCCATTTGGTGATACCGGTGATGAGGTTATGGGCAACATGAGGCAATTGATAAGCCTTTAATTAAATACACCTATGTGAAGAGGAATATGGTGCCTTGGGGGGGGATGATAAAGGAAATTTGAACCAAGAGAAGTGACGTTTGCCGAGTTACCTCTTTTTAGTTAATAGCTTGTTATGATATCTTCTCCTTTCCTTTATTTTATTTGTTTGTTATGAGTTTGTTAGGAGTCTTGGCTGTTAGAAGTCTTGGCTATGCATAAGAGGTTAGAGGGGAATGGTCGAGATTGAGTAATGGCTACTGTGGGAGGCACTTGTCCTCAATTAACCTATATTATCTCTATCATCTTGCTTTCTTTCATAATATAACAATGTTTCCCCAACATGTAAATCCATTGCTATTCTTATCAATCTAGCATTAGAGTGCTCATCAATAGTGATCTTAAATGGCACCAAAAAAAGTGAATGCATTGGAGAGTGTGATGAGGCTGGCCAGAAGTGAAACTATGAAGATGGGAGAGAGGATTGATTCCATTGAAAAATGGATGGGAGAGCTAAATGGGAAGTTGGATTAGTATTTCAAGCTTGACAGCTCTAGTTCATCCACTGAGGATGCGAGAAAGTAGAAACAGGTTGAGGGAGTGGACGATCTAGAGGTGAAGATTGATGCTCAGCCTCCACGTCAATTTTAGTTTCCATTTTTTGATGGGCTGGATCTCTAAGGTGGAAAGTTATTTCACACTAAATCAAGTGTGGTAGTTGGGGTAGTGGCTATGGCCATGGAAGGGAAAGCTCTTGCCTTCTTCAAATATGTGGGGGATTGCAAATGCTTCAATTCATAGCGTAACTTCAAGGAGACACTACTAGCTTGATTTTGATTGTGCCATGAAGGCTCCCTTTGTGAAACATTATTGGTCGTGAGGTAATATGATATAGTGGAGGGGTATATTGAGTAGTTTGAGTTACTTTCCTCTCGTGTTCATGGTCAATTGACCTAGGGAGAGCAGTTTTCTAAATGGATTAAAACCTTAAATTCGATCAAAATTCATGACAATGAGGCCGAAAGGGCTGATTGAAATTATGGAAGCTACACAGATAGTGGGCAAAAGTTGGGTCATTTTGGTAGGAAATTGGGCAATTAGGTGAGCATCAAGCTAGGAGCAAAAAAAATGAGCGCTCTAATAAACCTTGCAACTCTAAATTAGCTATGAACCGGTCCACTGGGTTCATTGTGGCTGGGCAAAGCTCACACTAGATCACTAATGAAGGCTAGAGGGGATATTGTAGTTTAGCGGCCCTCTTCTTGGTGGCAGAGTGATGAAGAATTTCTAAGGAGATGTGAGAAGGAGTTATGCTTCAAATGTGAGGAGAGCTTCACGTCAGGCCATGTATGTAAAAATTGCCTCCTCCAAGTACTACTAGTGGAAGCCAAGGGCGGGGATTGGTGGAAGAGGAAGTAGCGGACGAGGGTTTGGAGCTTCGGGAACAACCAGGCTAGGTTGAAGTAGTAGTAAATTAGCACTCCCTATACAATGAAGTTATAAGGATAGATAAACGAAGAATGTATAGTAGTAATTGATTGTGGAGTCACCCAAAATTTTATCTCCCGAGTTGGTGAAGAAACTCTCTTCTCATGTTGCCTACACATCCTTATGAAGTCTTACATGGTACTTGGGAATTTGATAACTACTGATGGTATATGTAAAGGTGTTCAATTGTGGTTGCTAGGAGGTTTTAGAAGAGTTCTTGCCTCTGGAGTTGGGAAGTGCGAACGTGATATTGGGGATGCAATGGCTTGAGAAACTAGGCATGATGCAAGTCTATTGAAAATATCTAGTGATAAAGTTTGTGATAGGCTCAACATTGATATTAAGGGGTGAATGTAGTTTATGTTGCACTTAATAGAAGAAAGTTCCCTTAACAATAGAGGAGAAGAACAAACACGCAACTATTCCCCAAGAAATCTAGAGCTATTTAATGAAAATGGAGACCTCATGGCCAAACAAAGAGGCCTTCCACTACATCATATCAAATTATAGCTAGGCACAGCCACAATTAGTGATATTTCCATGATCATAATAATAAAATCAAATGTTTGGTTGGAAAGTTATTGGTGGTGGGGATTATATAGAGCCCTTTTTATATCCCAGTACCATTGGCGAAAAAGAAGGATGGTCGTTGGCAATATTGGAAGTTGAACAAGGCTACTGTTAATGCTAGTGATTGATGACTGTTGGACGAACTACATAGGGCAGTGATTTTTTTGAAGTTAGACCTTAGCTCAGGTTACACAACTAACATATTTAAGATTGTGTTTTGTACCTATGAAGGTCATGAGGAGTTTTAGGTGAGCCCATTTGGATTGATTAGTGTCATGTAATCTTTCAAGCCTTGTAGGTATTCAAGCCTTACTTATGAAAGTTTGTGTTAGTAATTTTTTGATCACATCCTAGTGTTTTGTTCTTTGTTGGCTATGTGACACTGAACGATGATCTTTGTATTGTTGTGAAAATGTGAGATGTTTGTGAATGGAAAAAAAAAGGTATCTTTAGATGACCAAAGTTTGAAACTTGGGGTATTTAATTTCAACCAAGGGGATAGCAACAGGCTTGGTGAAGTTAAGGTGATGGTGGAGTGGCTTGCTCCCATAACCTTAAGGAGTTAAGAGGGTTTTTCTCAGGCTTATGGGATATTATTGAAAATTTGTTCATGAATATGAGCAAAGTGCAGGACCATCAACTCACGAGCTTAAGAAAGATAATTGGAGGTGGAATCTACAAGCTCAACAAGTATTTGAGACTTAAGTTTGCCACGTCCATAGTTTTGTTGTTGAGGCAGACACATTCGGAGTGGGGATTTGAGGAGTCTTAGTGCAAAAGTAGTGGCCAATTGCCTATTATAGTCGGGTGTTAGGACAAAGGGCATGTGCACGTCTTAAGTCGGTATAAAAAGAATTAATGACTATAGTACTAAGTGGCGGCACTATCTTCTAGGCAGTAGGTTCCTTGTAATAATTGATGAATAGAGTCTCAAATGCCGCCTAGAATATAAGGGGCAACATAAATGGGTTGCCACACTCTAGAGTTATCACATTGACATTGAATATTGTTTTGGAAATACTAATAAGGTGGTAGATGCCTTGTAAAGGGTGGAAGGTTTCTGTTCAGCTTTGGCATCAAATGTCTCCTAGAATACAAGGAACAAAAACAGGTTGCCACACTTTGGAGTTATCAATTTGGCATTGAATATCATGTTGGGAATACTAGCAAGGTGGCATATGCCCTATCCACGGTGGAAGGTAACAGTTCAGATTTGGCATCAACTGTGACATGGATGGAGACCTTGGATGTGTTACCTGCAAAGATTGACAATGATTCCCATTTGGGAAGACATTGTAATGTACTTCATTGAAGGACTACTCAGATCCGATGGGTATAATTGCTTATTAATGGTGGTGGATTGCTTGAGCAAACATGCTCATTGTACTCTATTAAAGCATTCCTTCACATCCCTAGTGTCATATTCGTGGAGGAAGCATTTTGTCTCCATGGGATTCCTTGTTCTGTCCTATTAGATTGAGACAAGAATTTTATAAACATCTTTTGGGCATAGATATTTCGGCTATGAGGTACAAACTTGAAGCGCAATTCAACATACCGTCCTCTATATGAAGTGATGAATAGATACATTGATGCATATCTCAAGTGCTTTGTAGGAGAGAAACCCAAACCATGGGTGTGATGAGTGCCTTGGGTGGAGAATACTAAAATACATCTTACGACATTGCTATCCAAACCTCTCCATTCATGGCCATGTGTAAGGGAGAACCACCGCCGTTGATCAGAGTGGGGGGTTGCTCTGGTGATAGTAGAAGACAATGAACTTGGAGAAAGGGACCTAATTTTAGATTAATTCAAGCTCCACTTAGAGCGATTGCAGCAAAGGATGAAGGCTTTGGCTGACAAAAGAAAATGGAATGTTTAGTATCAAGTGGGGAATTGTGTTTGTGTGAAGCTGCGACCTTGTAGACAGAAGTCTCTAGTCAAGCATTGCAATGAGAAGCTTTCCCCGCAATATTTTGGTCCTTATCAGATGACGTCCCAAGTTGGTTGTGTGACTTTGCTAGCTCCTATTTTGATCCACTTAATCTTCCATGTATATATGTTGAAACGTGCTGTAGGTTGCTGCTTGATTCTTCAAGGGTTAGAGTGCTCAATGCTCATGGAGATGGTGCACTGAATAGGTTTGATTTTGTTTGAGGTTTTGCCGGCTGTTTGGCATCTGACCTTTGTCATTCAGTTTTGCTTGATATGGTTGTGCAGACTTTCGTAAGGCATGGCTGCCAAGGAGTTTAGCAACCCTCCTGTGGCAGCCTTTATGAGTCTTAATGGTGGTTTGTAGGCATTTGGAATGGGCTGTTTTGTACCCATTGTCATGCCATTGTTTGGCATTTGGGTTGCTGGAAGTTCAATACTGTTTTGCAACCTCTTTTGCATTGATGTAGCTGTTTGTGGGATGTGCATTGTGTCTCATGTTTAATGCTTGGAATGTACTGCCTTTTTTGGCTTTTTAGGACCGACTTTGGTTTATAGAGCTACAAACTTGTGGTAAGCCTACATTTTGGTCTTTTTTATTTTTTATTTATTTTGCTTTCTAGAGCTACCATCTTTTTGTATACCTACATTTTGTGGTCATTTCTTTTTCATCATTGGAGACTTACAAACATAGGGTCAGCATACAACATTTTGTTCCATCCTGGGTTTGAGGACCTAAGGTTGATACCCAAGGTATGTTGTATGGCTACCTATGTATGGTAAAACTACATTTTGATCGATCATTTAAGGCTTTGTTCTGATGATAGAGCTACCTACCTGTAGTAAGCCTCCATTTTTTTATCATCCTAGGTATGCCCAATACATTTTGTAAACCTTCATAGATATATTTTTACCCATTTACCTGTGAAACAAGCTGTAGGCTCAAGTCACTAATCCAAGCCCATTCCTGAGATCCTTACCGAAGAATTGGAATGGAAGGCACAACCAGAAGTAGTCCATGGTTTGTGTTACAATTCCAGGTGGCAGGGGCTTACCGACCTTTCAATCATCATGGGTAGGTTGTGATCATTATAGTGCAGTTTCCTGATTTTCACCTTGAGGACAAGGTGAAACTTTGGGAGGGAAGTATTGAAAGGCCTTTAATTAAATACACTTACGCAAGGAGGGATAAAACAAAAAGTTTTTTTTTTTTGGGGGGGGGGAGAAAGGGTGATGTATATGAAATTTGTACTGATAGAAGGCTCTCTGTGATTAATTGGCAGGCCAACTGAGTGAGTGAACCTGTTGAGTCACCACTTTCTTTTACCAGAGTCTGTTATGGACATTCTTTCTCTCTCTCTCTCTCTTCCTGCTATGAGTCTGCTAGGAGTCTTGGTTATATATAGGAGGTCAGTGGGTGGATGGGAATTGTAAGAATTCAGTAGTGGCTATTGTGGGATGCACCAAGTCCTTAGATAACCTAGGTTATCTCTGTCATTTTGCTTTCTTTCAAGATATTTAACAAAATTTCCTTCTGACATCTAAATCTATCTGTGATGCAGCACACAGCGGGCAAGGCAGGAACTTAAGTGGGAGGAGGGAGGAGAGAGGAGAGAGAGACCACTAGGAGAGGAGGATTGAGTGGGGGAGCTAAGCAATAAAACTGGGTAGGGTATCAGGTGTTGTGAACGATATTTTATATATTGTGGCTATTGTAGTTTAGAAAAGCAATAATAGCACAAGTTTTTGGCTAGAGGTCGAAACCACTACAAAATACACCAAAACTTCATCAAAATTACTGAAAATAGTCAAATTCAAATAAGATCTAAAGCAAAACTGACCTAAACAAGCTTAATTATATGCTTCTAAAAGCTTCAGGCCGTAACAAAAAAATATGCACATGAAACATTGACAAAACCTAAATCCCTCGAAAAAACCAAACATGGTATAATTAATACTTATAATCATGTAAGCACTCAAATTCTATCTATTTGTATATTCATATTTACCATGATTACAAAGCTTAATTATAATTTATAGAACATCCTCCCTCACGCACAATACCTTTTGAAATCTTTGTAAATAACCACCTAAAATATGTATAATTCAAACAAAACCATCAAGTAATAAAGAAAGGTTAAGAAGTCAATGAAGGAAGGAAGGAGGATGAAGAAGGTTGTTCCTGGGATCTAAGGGGAACGAAATTTTGAAGGAAATAATAAGTTGGAAGATTTCTGGCTTGGTTTAGATATGGGTAAATATAGACAATTTATCAGAAAATATCGGGACTGATATATTGGTGATAAGTTTATAATTTTCTAAAACAGTTGTTTCAAGCATTTTGCATATCATCTAAACTACAATCTGCGCAATATCAGTTGATATACAATTGTGGAACCGACATTTCATTTTATGGGTTAAGAAGGGGATCGGAGCTTGGGAGTGAATTAGCAATTAGTTTTATTTTTTTTAAACATAAATTTTGATCATTAATATATAATATAATCGCTGGATATATATATATATATATTCATTTTGTACCTTATCACAAATCATTTATGAGCAAGTTCCTTGAAGAACTATTTTCATGATTTTTCACTCAACATAAAAGAGGGCCTCAGCACTGGTCATAGTGTCGGTGAGCTTCCCAAAGTATTTGTCTGTCTGTCATAATTGGGAGTTTGTGGTAGTCTTTACTTTTCTTTGGTCATCCCGCTGGTGTATGTTTTGATTGTAACTGCAGTATCTCTCTGAATTCATGACCAAGGAGGTTTGGTTTCATTGTAAACATTTTCTTATCTGCTGTACAGAGTGGCGGAGATGATGATCCAGAACCTGAACCTGAACCTGAAAGAGAATACACACAAGCTGGGCGGGCCCTAAAGGCCAAATAGTAAGTCTTATTACTATCCTGTCCGTGTTCTCTGACTAGCAGTGATGATGTTTTATGCGATTTGGTTGCTTATTCTGGTTCTAATTTGGGGTTTTATTATCTCCGTCTACTGGTTCAATTGTGAAGTAGTTCAAATTGCTCAGAAATGTTATCACCACTACAATGCTATTTTGTTGGTCAGGAGCACCAAAGAGTCTTAATATACAATTGATGCTACCATTTACTTGTCTAGGCTGTCACGATAAGACAATTGGTTGGGTTTTGAGGGTTGTGCTTTTTGTGTGCTTGATAAACATGTCAGATGCTGGCTCTCATTTTTTCTGATGACTTTGATCAATACATGCTGAATGGTTTCACCTAGCCTTGTACAATCATTTACAGTTTGAGAATGTACCGCTGCACTGATCCTAACTTTTCTGTGAGGCGTGTGCTTGATTGACTTCGAAGTTTGTTACACAACCTGTATCAGTTCATTTGCTTGATCTTACCAGATCTGAATGTACTTAATGCAGTGCTAGGCTCCGTGCAAGACAAAAAGAACGCCTCGCTACACGTAAAGCATTTGCAGAAAGCCTCCATTTTGAATCACTTCCACATCTGCATTCGTCTGATGTGACAGCCAGATTACCTCAATCATCCAGAGAGAAATCTAAAGTGGATGACATAGTTGATGAGACAGAGTTTCGAAGGAGTAAAAGTGAGTTAACCCAAAAGGTTAGAAAACTATCGAAACAAAGAGTGAGTGTTATTCAGAACTCCCCTTCGAAAGCTCTTGGGCAGTCTACTTCAGAACCCATCAGCAACTTGTTACCTGTCCTTGGACTCTGTGCCCCAAATGCTCCTCAAGCTGAGTCATCTCACAGAAATATCTCAAGATCTTATGGCAAAGAAAGTAGGTCAATGCGCCGATCAGATATGCTTTCACATGCTATCCCTTGCCTTGAGACCTATGCTAGGATGGATGTGGAGGGTCCTCAGACAGCTAGTTTCATATCAAAACTTCCTGAAACATCGCCAGAAATCCATCAACGTAATATGAGAACCTGCATTGCTGATAACCACCATCCAGTTTCTCTAGTCAGTTCTCTCTCGCTCTCTCTCTCTCATTTCGCCTGTTCTTATTCACATTGTTCTTCACGTGTAACATGCGAGTTTTGAATTCCTGTTTAATACCATGGCCTGTTTTTGTTTGTAGTGTATGCCGACTATCCAGCATGGAAAAAGCTTGGACACTGCAGAAAGCTCATGTGCTTCTTCAATTGGATTTCTGGAAAGGATGGGGTTGCCAAACCTACGTTACAACGAGAAATTTCTGCCCAAATATCCATTTGTACCAAATAACTTGCAAAGCACACACAGCGACCTGCTACCCAGCTTATCACTTGGGAGAGATGAATTTGGAAGTGGGGCTATGCAGGTTCCTTCAACGTTACCATTCTTCCCCAATCTGAAATTCTCACCACAAGATATGCCTAATTCTAATATGTGGGAGACAGAGACGCCCCCTTCATTAAGTTTGGGACAGATGCCAAATGCACCATCGTCCTTGCCTGAAAACCACAGAAAAGTCCTAGAAAATATTATGCTGAGGACTGGATTAGGGTCAACCAATTTTCCCAAAAGAAAGTCAAAACAAGATGGTTGGTCTGAAGATGAACTTGATTCCCTCTGGATCGGTGTCCGCAGGCATGGACAAGGCAGCTGGGATGCTGTGCTTAGGGACCCCAGATTGAAATTTTCTAAGTACAAAACTTCAATAGACTTGGCTTCCCGGTGGAAAGTGGAGCAACTTAAGTTGTTCGATGGTTCTCCTGTGAGCAAGTCCAGCAAGACAGCGAAATCTATCAAACCAGCCTTGTTTCCCAGCATCTCGGATGGGATGATGGTCCGTGCATTGCATGGAAGTAGGCTGGGTGCCCCCTTCCAATTTCAAACCCATTTGACCGACATGAAACTTGGTTTCGGTGATGTTGCCACCAATCTACACCATTTTGAGCCTTCCTTTCCTGCTGGCCTCTATGAAAATTTTGTTCCGTTTCCAGGTTGGCGTCCTGAAAGGTTCCCCGTAAATTTTGCTGGAGATTCTTCTTTTGCTGGCCCTTCAGACAGACCAGGGACTTCATCAAATTTGCATATGGACCCACCAGGTACTGTTAATGCTTTTGAAGCGGTTAGCTCAGGTCCTCTGGGCCTAATAGGTCAACCAGGCGGCTCTGGATCACAACAGAAGCACGATGATTTATCTTTGAGTAGATGCGAAATGTTTCCAAGTGTAGTTGACAGGACACTAAACATGTGGCAGAGCATTAGTAGTGAGGTAGGGAAAGCTGAAGACACCACTCCTAGCCTTCTGCCGAGTTTGAGTAATGGATTCAAGCTGCCAGGCTCGAAGGGGAAAGAAGCTGCTGCTCATTCGGAGAGTAGTTCTTCAAAAGAAAAACTACCTCATTGGCTTCGAGAAGCTGTGAGTGCCCCTATTAAACCAGCAGATTCTGAGCTTCCATCAGCAGTCTCAGCCGTAGCAGAGTCAATTCGTTTGTTATATGCAGAAGAGAAGCCAAGAATTCCGCCGTTTGTTGCCCCTGGCCCACCTCCTTTCCGACCAAAAGATCCTCGGAAAAGTTTGAAGAAGAAGAGGAAGAAGAAACAACAAGAATACCCTTTACTTCGGTGCACCTCACATAACGTTGCAGAAGCTAGCCTAGATGGTCAAGGTGGTGCGCTTTTTCCTAGCAGCAGTTATATGTCTGGCTCTGTTTCTATTCCTCCTCTGCCCCCTCCGTTTCCCTTGCTTCCACATTCAGTTTGTGGATCACTGGAGTTCTCTTCAATGGAACCTAACCTGTACATGGCACCTCCAAATGTTAACCAGCTGCCTTCAATTCTAAACAGTAGCCGGAAAACTAGCAGTGGGCTGACCCCATCTCGTGAGGTGCTGCAATTGGTAGCTTCGTGTATGGCACCAGGCCCAAATGTGCCTCTAACAACGCTAGGTATGACTACTACATCCTATCATGAAAGCAATAATATCCCGTTGGCTGGGGCTTCAGACCAAGAAGGGCCCAGGGCTGAATCCCCCCATCATGTTCAGTCTGGACAACAATCGGATTTGGATCCTTCTGTGAGTAAGGATTCTAGCAAGACAGAGTCAGATGTTGCACCTGCTCCTGTTAGAGCTGGCGCAGAGGATATTCTGTCATCAGAAGGAACTGTGTCAGATGATCAAACGGGTGATAAAGAGCCGTAGTTATAGTAGCAGTAGCCTGTAGCTAATGTTTGGGAGTAAACTCTTGTCGAGCTCTGAGATATTACAGGTAACTGCCTATTTGTGTCTCCAGGTAGCCCACAGTTTTGTAGTTATTGAAAATGTATGTTCATATATGGATCCAAACCATTGAAGAAATGTTAGGTGACAGGTAATTGTAGCATATCATCCATTCCGGAAAGCCTTGTTCTGAAATCTGTTAAAATCAGTATACATGGTATAACCTTGTCGACAATACAGATTATATGGATCGGTCTAATATCTAAAACCCCCTTCCTCCTGAAACCCTTGCAGTATTGCTTGTTCACGCTTTCAGGCTTCGTTTCTATGCGGATGTTCAGAAATAAAAGGAATCGAAGTGAGAAGTAATTCACTTTTAAAACTCAACTGTTATAAATTAATTGTTTGGATAACAATAAACAAAAATGTAATAAAGAATCGCCAAACTTTGAAAGTGGAGACAAATAACATTGGTAAATAGTAGTTAAAGAAAAATAGATTAAGAATGTATTCAAATTCTAACCAAGTGAAATCTTAAAATCCCTGGTTTAGAAGATTTTGAAAGTTCTGAGAAGTATATAGATACTCTCTAAAATCTCCACACGTATTAGGCTAGAAAAATTTATACATTTCCTTGTTTTGAAATATTCCCATCTAACTGTATTGGAGGTATCTCACTTTTGCCTGTCTTCTACACTCGAGCATCTTATTGTATGTACGAGGCTCATTAGACAGGTTTGGATCATTATGACCACAATTTTTTACTATGTAACGGATGCTAAATTCATTTTTTTAAAATTAAAATATATTTTAGTTGGATTATTAGAAATAAAAAATATTATAATATTTTTGATATTTTTTCCCCTACAAATAGAGATGTATATTAATATATTTTTAGTAAAAAAAATGATAAAAAAATAGTGACTGAGCATAACACAATAGTAGTTAATTTTCTCTAATAAATATGGAGACAATAGTGATATTAATATTCAACATATAATGGTAAAATATAAAAAATATCATGTTAAAATATAACAATGGAGAGAAACATGACTATAATACTGGATCATGGTAAGACATCAGGTATATTATGGTGAAATATAAAACATATAGTAGTAAAATACCAAATATACTATAATAAAATATAAAAAATACTGTGGTAAAATACTAAACATATTATGGTGAAATATAATAATAGAGAGAATTAGGAGTATATAATATTGGACTATGATGAAATATTAAGTATACCATGATAAATTATTAAGCATATTGCAGTAAAACATTAAAAATATCATTGTGAAACATAAAGTATATCGTGATAAAATGCTAATCATACTATGGTTAAATATAAAGTTAGTCTTATTTATACAATTGTTACTACACAAAAAATTGTAGTGTAGTTGCTAATTGTCTAACAATTGTTCTTTTATTTATTTAAATACCACTATATACACCATAAGCAAGATATATACGATTATACCATATACTAATTGCAAGGTAACAACCTAGAAAGCTATTGTTGGGAATTAACTTTCTATGACTGGTTTGTGCTAACAAGGCATCCACTGAAATGAATTTATTTTGTCGCCATACCATATACTAATTGCAAGGTAACAACCTAGAAAGCTATTGTTGGGAATTAACTTTCTATGACTGGTTTGTGCTAACAAGGCATCCACTGAAATGAATTTATTTTGTCGCCACTTTTATCTATTTGTTGCCAACACTAGTAAAAGCTTAGTTGATGTAAAATCTATCTAGATAGTAACCAATGATGGAAAAATTACAATTTATAATAAAGTTGATGCACAAATTACATACTGCTACTAGTAGCATCAAATACACTATTCCAAAGTAAATCTATAATTTTTTTGTGATTAGTGGTAGTAATAATCTTATACTCTTACACAATGTTTGTTTACAAACATATCTCTTTTATGCATGCATATTTTTAAAAAAGAAAAATACACATTCTCCTCAATAATATTATAAGCATGGTGGCATATTTGTAAATTGATTGAGCTTTCTGTTAAACAAAAATGCACATATTTTATTCATGAATACATGTATTTTATGGTAAAATCTACATTATCTTTACAAATATGGTGGGCAGAATGACATTTTTGTCAATTTATTGAACTTTGTTTTAAAATGATATACATCATATAAAAAAAATACATATATTAGGAATATATCTCTGGGAAGAATATACATCTTATCCAACAAAATACAAACGTTAATGAACAAAATATGTATATTTTGGATATAAATATACACCTTATTAGAAAAAAGACTATACTTCTTTATCGAACAAATGCACATTAGTCATAAAGACACATATTATCTCGACAATACATATACTATAGAGACAAAATACACATCTTATAGTGATGTATATACATGTTATATTGATAGATGAACATCTTATAACGTCATTTATTTATAAAATAATACAGTATAAAAGTGCAATACCCTTAAAATTTAGTAATTTTTGTGTTTTGGTGTTTAGCCTTTTTATTCAAATTTAACCCTTAAATATTAGCCTAATTATTTTATTAATAACCTTTGATTCATAACCAAAATATTTTTCTAAATATTTTCCCCAATTTACGTACCTTTTTCCATCCTATTAAACCTATCCTAAACTAGATTATTTCCCCCCAATTATTTTCATACCCAATATCGTGACCTAACTAAATTAAATCTAAAACTAGAATAAAATAAACCTATTTTACTCGCTTAAATTTATCTTTTTGCATGCCCCTATTCTTCTATCCCGACCACTCTCCTTATCTTCCTCCCATTCTCACACTACACCCATACCCCTTATCTGTCAAACCATCTCTCACCCTCTACTGAAAAATACTCCTCTTCCCTACCTATGTGAAATTATACATACACGCAACCTTCTCATTATATATATGTTTGTGTGTACACACACACACACACACATGTACAACCTCTGCATTTTTAGCCAACTTGCTTCTAGTAACTCTCCAAAATTTAAAAAAAAAATTCATTTAAGTGGACATGTAATTCAAACATGAATGGGTGTTACCACTGTAATTGATAAAATTTGGCTTACGTACCATTTTCACATCAATTATAAGGCAAAAATAATTTAGAATGCGAAACATAATAAGCATAGAACAAGGATACTTAATAACATAAGTAAGGTTTTTAGAGTCTAACTTTGAAAGAGAAATCCAAAATGCCTCAAGTATATATTCTGAGAGAAAATGAAAAAAAGAAGGCAAACTAGTTTAAAACAACAATAAGATAACATAGTTCTCTGACTCCCAAACCCCATACATGAGATGAGATATAATCATTATGCCCTAATCAGAGCATCATAAGCAGTATAATTGTCTAGAGGGTCCTCATAGACCTACACCGACTCAAAAGGGATATCTTCTCGTGGGAATGAGTAGATAAGAAGGATTATCGGTACACTACATAAGTAAGGTAACAATACATTCAAGAAAGGTCGTATTAGTTCATAAGGTTAAAATAGGAAGAAACGTGCACATAAGATAAGCCTATCTATGCTAAATTATTGATTTATTTCCAAATTATACACTAATAGCGTTATGATCAATACTCATGATTTTATTTACGTTGAGTACAGGGACTCCGCTATTCTCAAATTGTAGGATAGTAACAAGGTACAAACTCAATGCAAGACACTCCTGGCTACTATTCTCAATTGGTGGAATGATTCCAATAATATAAAAACTAGGGTAAAATAATCCTAGCCACTATTCTTGTCCAATAGAATGGACAGGCACAACTGGTCCTTAATTACATGGTTTTTCATTTTAAGTGATTAATTTCTTATCAAGGGTTACGATCATTCAAATGGTTTATTTAATTTTAGTTCGGGGACCCCAATATTCTCAACTAGTGAAATAGTAACAAAAGTACAACCCTAGGTGAGGATGCTCTTAACCACTATTCTCCAACTACAGAATGACTCTAATAATATACAACCTAGGACAAAAGAATTTTAACCACTATTCTTATTTGGTGGAAGGGACAGGTACAACTAGTCTCATATGATATCTCACTTTAAGTGATTATTATATTATTTGTACTTCATTTATTTCAAGGTCATCACACAATCATATACACATATTAATGCAAGACACCATCCCAACACATATTCTAGAATATGTCATATACACATATTATTTCTTAGAAATCCTAATTTCACAAACTTAGCATAATCCCTTCTCTAGTACTCATTTAGTCCCCAAATTCCATACCTAAGCTTAGAATTTTGTTATTAACTCATATTAAAACAAATCATGGTTTAAATCCTAAGTTTAACACATGAAATAATAACCTACCATCAAGGTTACTATTCGAGTCTCCTATAAACCCTAATTCTACATTTTTGGCATAACAATCTCCTTAGACCCCATTTGGATACCAAGTCTATTATACATTACCAAAATTTTATTTTTGACATAATATCCCAATATTTTGGTCCAAATCCCCTATCTTACATATGCGATAATAGCCTAACTTTAGGTTACTATTTATAACTTCTATAAAACCCTAATTTTACATTTTTATCACAACAATCTTCTTAGACCCCATATGGATACCAAATATATTATACATCCCAAAAATGTTATTGTTGACATAAAATTCCAAGATTGCAGTCCAACTCTCTAATTTTACACATGTGATAATAACCTACCTTTAGGGTTACTATTTATAACTCATATAAACTCTTAATTTTACATTTTAGTCATAACTCTTTCCCTAGAACTCCTATGGCTCTCAAATTTTGGTATCACCAAAATTAACATCATATTCCAATATTAGGTTCAATCTCCAACATTTTGTACTTGCAATCATGAATCCACCCCTAGTTTTTGCTATTCACACTTAAAGCCTTTCTCTTCATTTATTAGTCATAACCCTTTCATTTTCAATCGAAATATTTCTTGTGCAGTGTGACACATGTAGGTAGGGGGACTTGAATTTGTGGTTGGGTGTTGAAGGTTGGAGGAGGTGTAGGTTTGGCCGGTGGATGTAGGAGTTGGGGGTGGTAGAGATGGTAGTGGTTGGGTTGTGTGGTGCAGGAGGGTTGAAGGTTGTGACGATAGGGGTGTAGGCTGTAGGAATGTGGCGACACAAAGAAGAAAAAGAAGAAGAAGAAAGGAAGGAGGAGAAGAAGGATGAAGGTGGTGATGGAGGGTGGCTATGGCGTGATGGTGTAGAAATTGATGACGGTCGTGGATGGAGGTAAACTGACTAGGAGGGGCTATGAGGGTGAAGGAATTTGGGATGGGATGAGTCTACTAAGAGAGGGTAGTAGTGGTAGTGGTGGTATCAAGTGGAGGATATGGATGTAAGGGGCTGTAAGAAGGTCCCAAGGCATGGTTGCAGAGGCTATGACTTGTGTGAGGGGGAAGGATTGATGGAAGTCACTGTAGAGAAGGTGAGAGGGAAAAATAAAGCGAAAAAGGAGGCTGGGATGGTAATGGAGGTGATGGTTGGGCTAATAATGCAGAGGGAAAGGAGGTTGGTCACGAGGGAAGAAAATAGAGGTAGGGGAAGAAGAAAGAAAGAAAGAAAGAAAGAAAGAAAGAAAGAAAGAAAGAAAGAAAGAAAGAAAGGGGGAAGGGAGAGAAGAGTCTGGGTGTGGGTGATAAGAGGAAGAAGAGGAGGGGGAGAAGGAGGGAGGTAAGGCTTAGGTGTGTGACGAGGTAGGTGAGGGTAGCAAGGAATGGGGTAAGCTGGACAAGGTGGTGTAGGGTTGATAGGATGATAGGCAATAGGGTGTAGGGGTGATGCATGTAGGAAGAAATATGCTGTAAGGCCAAACATGGAAGGCAAAAGATGGCATATGAGGGAGAGGAAGGATAGACAAATGAGATAAGAAGGGAAATAGATAAGGTTGGGGGCATAGGTGTGTGTGGCAGAGGCACGCTGTGCGGGGTGTTAGAGGATAAGGGGTAGAAGAAGAAGTATAAATTTGAGTCTAAATGCATCTAAATTAGAGTATGATATGTGTAAGCATGCTAGTTATGTTATGATATCTTGGAATGAAGTATATGTGATCATGACTGATGTTTTATTAGCATATTGGAGCTATTTTCCAACTCTTATATTTCAATTTTACTTATTTTCCGACTCTTTTTTTTTTCCTGAGATTTCTATCAGTTTTCATGGGTATTTTGTAGGCCTTTGAAGACTTAAGAGTTGGCATTGATTCTTTATTTTTTTTGTTTTTAACTTAGAGCTAGTTAAGGTAATATATTTCTTTACTACATATAAGCATGAATTTGTATGGTTTGTGGCTTGATTAATCTTATTGTTGATTAAGGGTATTTTGGTCAAATTTAGGTTTTTTATTTATCTTTGGGGTTGTTTTGTTAAATTTATGACACCATGTTACAATTAGTAATTTTTTGATTAACTTTGATATATAACATGTTATGTCTCAATGACCCTAGGTATGCTATATATATATATATATAGGGGAGGGGTCACATACAAACTATAATTAATATACAAACATAGGAACTAATCTCATACATTGGATCAAAATTTAATCATATTCAAGATTTTACTAATACCAAACCAAAAAACTAATCCAAACCTATATCCAAAACAAATATCCAAACCTCTAAACCCTAAACCCTCTAAACCCTAAACCATAAACCTGAACCCTAAACCCTAAACCCTAAACCCTCTAAACCCTAAACCCTAAACCCTAAACCCTAAACCCTAAACACGAAACCCTAAACCCCAAACCCTAAACCCTAAACCCTCTAAACCCCAAACCCTAAACCCCAAACCCTAAACCCTCTAAACCCCAAACCCTAAACCCTAAACCCTAAACACTCTAAACCCTAAACCCTAAACCCTCTAAACCCTAAACCCTAAACCCTAAACCACAAACCCCAAACCCTCTAAACCCTAAACCCCAAACCCTAAACCCTCTAAACCCCAAACCCTAAACCCTAAACCCTAAACCCTCTAAACCCTAAACCCTAAACCCCAAACCCTATAAACCCTAAACCCTAAACCCTAAACCCTCTAAACCCTGAACCATAAACCCTAAACCCTCTAAACCCTAAACCCTAAACCCTAAACCATAAACCCTCTAAACCCTAAACCCTAAACCCCAAACCCCAAACCCTCTAAACCCTAAACCCCAAACCCCAAACCCTAAACCCTCTAAACCCCAAACCCTAAACCCTAAACCATAAACCCTAAACCCTCTAAACCCCAAACCCCAAACCCTAAACCCTAAACCCTCTAAACCCCAAACCCTAAACCCTAAACCCCAAACCCCAAACCCTATAAACCCTAAACCCTAAACCCCAAACCTTAAACCCTCTAAACCCCAAACCCTAAACACTAAACCCTCTAAACCATAAACCCTAAACCCCAAACCCTCTAAACCCTAAACCCTAAACCCTAAACCCTCTAAACCCTGAACCCTAAACGCTAAACCCTCTAAACCCTAAACCCTAAACCCTAAACCCTAAACCCTCTAAACCCTAAACCCTAAACCCTAAACCCTAAACCCCAAACCCGAAACCCCAAACCCTCTAAACACTAAACCCGAAACCCCAAACCCTAAACCCTCTAAACCCCAAACCCTAAACCCTAAACCCTAAACCCTCTAAACCCTGAACCCTAAACCCTAAACCCTCTAAACCCTAAACCCAAAACCCAAAACCCTCTAAACCCTAAACCCTAAACCCTAAACCCCAAACCCCAAACCCCAAAGCCTCTAAACCCTAAACCCTAAACCCCAAACCCTAAACCCTAAACCCTCTAAACCCCAAACCCTAAACCCTAAACCCTAAAACCTCTAAACCCTAAACCCTAAACCTCTAAACCCTCTAAACCCTAAACCATAAACCCTAAACCCTAAACTCTAAACCCTAAACCCCAAACCCTAAACCCCAAACCCCAAACCCTCTAAACCCTAAACCCTAAACCCCAAACCCCAAACCCTAAACCCTCTAAACCCCAAACCCTAAACCCTAAACCCTCTAAACCCTAAACCCTAAACCCTCTAAACCCTAAACCATAAACCCTATACCCTCTAAACCCTAAACCCTAAACCCTAAACCCTAAACCCTACACCCTAAACCCTAAACCCTAAACCCTAAACCCTAAACCATAAACCCTAAACCCTAAACCCTAAACCCTAAACCCTAAACCCCCTAAACCCCCTAAACCCTAAACCCTAAACCCTCTAAACCCTAAACCCTAAACCCTAAACCCTCTAAACCCTCTAAACCCTAAACCCTAAACCCTAAATCCTAAACCCTAAACCCTAAACCCTAAACCCTCTAAACCCTAAACCCTAAACCCTAAACCCCAAACCCCACACTCTCTAAACCCTTAAACCCTAAACCCTAAACCCTAAACCCTCTAACCCATAAACCCTAAACCCTAAACCCTCTAACCCATAAACCATAAACCCCAAACCCTAAACCCTCTAAACCCCAAACCCTCTAAACCCTAAACCATGAACCCTAACCCTAAACCCCAAACCCTACAAACCTAAACCTACTAAACCCAAAACCATCTAATTTCCATCTAAAGGCATGCATGCTTCAACAAATGAAAAAAAAACATACTAATCAAATATATATTAATTTAGTTATACAATATGAGAATGAAAAAAAAAATCCTCCATGATTTGAAATTTGACAATTCCTTAAATTGAACCTTACACAAGCTTGAAATAAAACCTTTCACTATCATCTAAACTACAATGAAAATCATCATTAACCAATACCTTCATGAAGTTGAACAAAAAATTACATCCAACTCCAATCTTTCATTCCAAAATCTGTCATTCAAATATAAACAATTGACATTAGTTACAATTTGATGTAAGGAATTAAAAAAAAATGGTTCCAGCCTTGTCAAACTAACCTGCAGAATTTGCCTGCCTCAAACTAACATCCCTAACCCTCTCTCCCAAAATAGGACACCCCTGCCCTGCCCTGCACCACCATCACCACAAATCTTCAGTGCATTTGCTTATGATTTTCTTATCCTCCAGGCCAGATTCAAAGCCTGAAATTTCATTAATTACAGACTAATTTCAGTAACATTAAAATCATTATTACTAATCACAGTAGCATTAATCCATCCATATGATTAATCAGACTAACCTACAGCCACCAAACAATCAGCATTGATAATTAATCCATCCACAACAGAATACAACATTCCCGACACAGAGAATCTAGAGTATCAACATTGCCATCAAAAAATTTATTACAACAATCAGCATTGATAATCAGAGTATCAACATTGCCATCGAAAAATTGATTACAAAAAACATATAAGAACCAAAAAATAGAATCAAAATTCACAAACCTTAATCTGCTGATCCATGTCGAACAAGCTGAAGGTCATCCCGTCCCTTTGCTGCTGCACATCGATAGAACAAGCAGAAAACAAAAATGAACACAGGAACAAGCACAGATATAGGCGGCGTAGAGAGAAAAGGCAAGGCAATTCGAAGACAATGGAAGGAAGCGAAAGAGAGATGTGGAAGGAGAAGGAACCATGGATTTATGTATAGCGACAACTGGCGATGGACAGGGAGAGATTGGGATGGATAAAGAGAGGAGGAGGAACGGAGATGCTGATACGCTGCTCCGAGTGATAGATCGACAGCGATGGAGATGTGCAGAGCTAAATCTGGAGAAGGAGAGCAAGTGACGGCGACCGGAGAGAGCGAGACAGACGGCGCAGCGCGAGCATCGACGGAGTGATGAACAGTAGAAACACGAGCAGGGGGAAGACGGTGGGCTTCGGAACGGCACGAACGAACCAGACACGGAGTGATAGATTGACAGCGATGGAGATGTGCAGAGCTAAATCTGGCGAAGAGAGAGGGAGACGGGAGGTGCAGAGAGAGGGAGAGGTGCAGAGGGAGGGAGACGAGAGAGAGGGAACGCGAAGGGGGCTGGGTCGGGAGAGAGGGAACGCGATTGGGGGCTGGGTCGGGAGAGAGAAGCCGACAGGGAGAGAGGCGAGGCGGGGCGGGATAGAGGGACGGGGAATAGGAAAAAAACACGGGAATCATTTTCAACCGTCAGATATTTCAGATCCAACGGTTGAAAACTATTCCTACGTTTGTATCAAAATAATGGTTCGCATATGAACCAATTTCTATATATATATATATATATATATATATATATATATATATATATATATATGATTGATTTAGGAGTTTTTGATCCTTAGAGCATTTTATGAAATTGATTATGCCATGTTGTAAACTTTTTGATTTAGATAAACTTTGATGTCCAACTTGTTAAAATTTGAGCTTGTTTGATATTATTTTTAGCTAGTGTAGGGCTTGAAAGGTTTAGCTAAGATTTGGGTATGTTTATAATTTTTGGGTTGGATTTAAGATATGATCATACCATAATTATCCTTGTGATTTGTAGAATTTTGTTGAAGATTTTTGAATTGATGGGATCTTAAAGAATTTAAATGATATGTCAAGTAGGTGATAAGTATTGAGGGGAAAATTTAGGGTAGAGAACACAAGCGAGATAGTTGTATTATAAATTTTAGATAGCTAAAATAGATATAAGAACCCATATATATAAGAGTAGAACAAGGGAGGAGGAGAGGGGGAAATATTATATGGTTGAGGGCAACGAACTGTCCTTATGCATCATGGTAAACTAGCCTCTAGTGTGGAATTGGGAGGGACACTAGGGGAGTCAAGCTTTTCCAGAGGCCTTTTGGGATTCCCTTTATTATTTGGTCTGGTTCCATTTAGGCCCAATATTATTAGTTTGGGAAAGATCCATATTATCATTCTCTTCAAAATTTTATCCATCACATTAGTCATTCTCTTGGGGTAGTTAGACTATATTTCAGTAAATTACTGATGGCTAAACACATCCGCTATTTCTCTTGTGTAGATAGACCAATCTTTGATTTAGTTGTTGTTGGTTTGTGTAACACCCCAAAATTCACTGCCTTTTTTTAAAGCGGAAGAATTTAAAATTGGAAACTCGTAAATTTCGGGGATGTTACCGCCACACTTAGTACCAAACCGGTTCTCTCCAACTGTTTCAGTACCAAGTGCTGATGCTAAAAAAAAATAATATTAAACTTAAATAAAGAGTTCATGAAAGAACTAGAAATATAATAATACCAAAGATCAAAGTACGAGTAATGAATTGAAATCAATAATAAGATATACATCAGAGTGTGAAGTCAAAATTCCTCGAAGGGAATAATATTACAATTGATAAAAGGTTTATTTAAAATACTCAATACAAGTAATGAATCAAAAAGGGTAAATCTGAAACAAAAGAAATAGTAGAAGAAGATAAAATAATAAGAAGAGTAAATACGACCATGATGCTCTCGAACTTTGAGCCAACCACAAGCTCAACACTCAGTCCCGCTTGATGTCTTGCCCACCTACACAAATTTAAAAGGGCCTACTACTTGTGGGAATGAGCAGCACCCATGAAAAGGGTGATCAGTATGCTACGTACTGAGTAAGGTAACCGTACACTAAGGACAACATATAACATCACATAAATAAAGCAAAAGAAATAAAAGAGCATAATCCATCATGATAATAATGTAACGTACAATCATTCAGGTAGATACATAAAGGCCCATTTATAGTCCGGATTAATTATTTAATTAATCTCTGATTAGAACTCATTTCACACCATACTTTTTATCAAATTCATACGAGTACGGGAACCCCACCATTGTAGCCGGTGGACCAAAAACACACAGGGCATAAATCTCCTGACCACTATTATTCTCCGCTGGATCGGTCTAGCCCCTTCTCGCATGGTGTTCCACTGTAAGTATTTAGTGTCTTTCCTATGTCTTAGCACAAATATGTTCGGTTTTGTTGAGCACGGAATCCCCACTATTATAACCGGTGGACCAAAAAAACACAGGGCATAAAGCTCTTGACCACTATTATAGCTGGTGGACCGGAAACATATAGGACATCATGCCCTAACCACTATTATTCGCCGGTGGACCGGTCTAGGCCCGGCTCAACAATCTTTCACTTTAAATGATTAATATATTACAGTGTCTTATTCAGAAACTTTCACCCTAGACATGTATGAATCACTCCCTTTACACTTATCCTCCAACTGACCCATACCACATCATAATAACCCAGTTCCTCCTAACTTGCCCAACAACCTTTCCTCTATACTCAAACTCACACTAGAATTCCAACACTAAAATATGTGGGTCAAGGCCCACTACTACACACCTCCAAGTCCACTTATTTCCTCACTCTAGGGTTTTTCCCCAAAAACCCTAATTTATGCCTCAGTGGCGCATCTTACTCCACTTCACACAAACCAAGTTATTTTAAAACTCCACACATCACAACTCATAAATTCCACCATCATAATTACACTTTAATCACCAAATACACATGATACCACAAAAACCCTAAGCAGCGACACTAGATCCTAATTGCCCACACAAACCCTAGCTCGGTCTCCTATGTACCCTTATATTGCTTCGCATACTATTTTTCCTCCAAAGTGTTCAAACACCCAAACAACACTTACGTTACCTTCCTCACATCCCAAATCAACTTTTCATACACAACTTTCACTCCCATACAGACTTTACATATCCCATGCAACCATTCGTATTTTTCATGCAAACCCTAAGCCCCCACGTGAAACCCTAGATTCGACCATGCAAACCCTAAATCCATCCATGTAAAACCCTCTATTTCTCCATACAAAACTTTATATTCAATCCATATAAAACCCTATATTAGATCCTCCCATGCAATACCATAAAATCTACCATGCATAACCTTAAGTCCATCCATGCAAAACCCTAAATTCTTTCATGTAAAACCTAAGATTCCTTCGTACAAAACCCTAAATTCAATCCACACAAAACTCAAGTTTCTCCATAAAAAACCCTAAATTCAATCCATACAAACCATAGATTAGATTCTCCTATATTAAACCATAGATTAGATTATCCCATGTTACACCATAGATTAAATTCTCCCATATAAAACTACAAATTATATACTCCCGTATAAAACAATAAATTAGAATTTCCCAAACAAAACCATAAATTAGGTTCTCCCACACGAAACCCTCAATTTCCCATTTTATTCCTCCATTCATGGATCATTAAAATACTTAGGTCAACTTACATCCCTTGGTCAAATTATTTTCCCATTCTCCCTTTTCATCCTTTCCCCCACACAAACCATATTAGCATTCTCACATGCATGTCTTACAGGGTCATAACACATATCATCACATACCACAATATTTCATTACATACACATAGTATACATGCCATGTAAACACACAAAAATATACTTCAACTCTACGTTATACCACATACGAAATGATTACAATAATAAACATAGGATGCATAACATACAACGCATATAATGCACATTAACACACAATAGGCCTTAGTAACACCCTTACCTAAACCGACACTGGTCTTAGAGTATGCTCCTACGCATCCTTAGGGCTTTGACTAGTCTCACCTATATGAGAAAAAAAATCTAAAATTAGATTTCCTCCTAAAATTACTATTATTTACTAACTGATCCCAAGACTAGACTTTTGATAAAATAATAGCATATTAATAAAAATGACATTAACTAATTACTATCTTGCTAAAGATATTAGAAATAATAGTAATATTATAAAAGTTGATAATATAAGGTTGAAGACTTTACCCTAATAATAATAATGATATTAAAAAAAAATAAAGAAAATAAAAGAAAATAATAATAATAATAATAACAACAACAACAATAAAAATGGGATTACTCAAAAATATAGTGAAATAAGGCTTTGGCCCTTTGACCAAAATAATACTAATAATAACATTAGTAAAATTAATAATAAAATTTAGTAGTAATAATAATAATGAAATAGTAATAATAATAATAATAATGATGATGAAATAGTAATAATAATAATGATAAAAACCATAATAATATTGCAAAAATGATAATAATCATAATGGTAATAATGTAATGATAATAATCGAAGATAAAATGCAGTAGGGTTTCGACCTTACATTGAATAATAATAAAATTATTAAATAATAATAATAACACTAATAATAATAATAAATGCTAATGATGAAAATAATGATAATATTAATAATAATAAGACTTGATATTTATAATACCACTACTACAATTCAAAATAGGCACAATAGGGTTTTAGTTCTATATATAATAATAATACCAACAATGAACCTAATAATAATAATAATAATAATAATAATAATAATAATAATAATAATAATAATAATAATAATAATAATAATAGTAATTATGGAAACAATAAGAACAATAATAATAAAATCAAAATAAAAAATATAATAGGGCTTCGACCCTCAATAGAAAAAAATAATAAAATCATTAATAATAATAATAGTAGTTGTAGTAGTAGTAGTAGTAATAATAATAATGATGATGATGATGATGATAATAATAATAATAACAATAATAATAATAATAATAATAATAATAATAATAAGGATCACTCTTAATAAAAAGAAACCCTAGGAGCTCTCTCCTCTCTCCTCCTCTATGGTTCGCACGAGGAGTGCTATGGCTGCCAAGAAGAAGAAGATGGCTTCAGGGAGTCCTTCAGCAGGGAATGATGGATTGGATCTTGCTCAAGATGGTCAGGGGTCTGTTGTGTTGCCTGCAGATCCGTCATGCAGTGTTCATGCAGAGTCTCACGTCGATCAAGAAGCGGGCATTAGGGCTTTAACTTCTGAACCCTTTGATAAGTCTGAATCTGATATACCTATTCATGCTCTCGGACCTGCTTTTTCTGATTTGATTCATGCAGATTCTCATGTCAATTAGGATGCGAGCGTTAGGGTTTTAAATTCTGAACCCGTAGATAATACTTAGTCTATTTTTCCTCAACCGATGAACTCTGAACAGATGCTTCCACATCCTGTGGTTTCTTCTTGGAAAGAGTTAGTAGCTGGTAATCGTGTTCCTCTTCAAGGTGCCTCGTTATCTTATGTTCCTCCTGAGAGGGTTGGAGATAGGATTTATGTTTCTTTACAGAAGGACAAGGTGGATAAGAATTGTCATGAATGGTAATGGGCAGTGGTTGGTTATGTTCTTGGTTTTTGACCAACAATATCCCAACTCGTCGGTTATGTTAAAAGAAATTGGTCTGTTATTCGTGAGCCAAAGATTTTTCTTCATGATCAGGGTTTTGTTGTTTTTAAATTTGAGTCTCAAGAGGATAGGGACTGGGTTTTATCTAAGCCTTATTGGACCTGTTTCAACATACCATTTATTCTTAAGGCTTGGCATCGTAGGTTTCAATTCACTAAAGAGAAGTTCCAGTTTCTTCCTTTATGGGTTAAACTTATTAATCTTCCTTTGGATTACTGAGATGTGGATTCTTTAAGTAGAATAGGTAGTGCCATTGGTAGGCCTCTTCAATTGGATGGTATTACTGCTTCGGGTGATAGAATCTCTTTTGCTTGCATGTTGGTTAAAGTGGATGTGTCAAAAAAATTACTTGATTCTATAAATTTAGTGGATCCTGATGGTGCTACTATGTCTCAGAGGATTATTTATGAATGGCGGCCTAGTTTCTACAATTCTTGTCAAGAAGTTGGGCATTCTATTGATAAGTGTAAGAGGAATTCTAAAGTGCAGAGAGTTGATCATGCTTCAGTGGATGCCCCTAGAGCTGCAGGTCCTTCACAAGGGGAGAAAGGAAGTTCTGTTTGGCGTAAGGTTTCTAGCAGGCCTTCTGAGTCTCAACAGATTATTCAAAAGGAGGATGAGGAGTTAAGGTTGCCTGATCCTATTGGTTCTGTTCCACGTTTCTCTTCTAGCCCTTCTGTTAGAAATGGGTTTCCTAGAAAGGACCACCTGGTTCTTGAAGGGCATTCTTCTTGGGACTAGAATCTCGTGTCCTCTAATAATGTATGTTCAGAGAATAGATATGATTGTCTATCTCTCTCAGATGTTATTCTGCAAGATCATGCAGACCTAGTAGTCCTTTAGGCTGGTATCCCTGGTTCTAATTTGGCACCCCCATCAGAGTCTAATGATAGGAGCTTGGAATGTTAGAGGGCTTAATAAGTCCTATAAACAGAAGGAACTTAAGCACTAGCTTTCAGTGCATAAAGTGTCCTTATTTGGTCTTCTTGAAACTAGAGTGAAGAGTAACAAGGATAATGGTGTTCTTCATAAATTGGGCTCTCACTGGAGCAGGTTAGATAATTATAATTCCCATCCAAATGGGAGAATTTGGTGTATCTGGGATAGTAGGGTGTGGGATGTTCACCTCATTTTTAGTAGTGAACAATTTCTTTTTGTTTCAGTTTCTACTACTCATTCTAGCTGCAAGTTCTTTGCTTCTTTTGTTTATGGGTTTAATGTAGGTTGTGAAAAAGCTCTCTAGCAAACCTTAGTGGATTGTCAGGTGGTTGATGATCCTTGGATTGTCATGGGGGATTTTAATGTGGTTTTCCAAGCTGCTGAGAAATTTCAAGGCAATTCCATTAACTCTACAGATGTCATTGATGCTGTGGATTGTTGCAATTCTATTTTATTGCTTGATCTTGTATTTTCATGTCTGAATTTCACCTGGTCTAATAGGAGTATGGGAGAAAATTTAATTATTGCTAAATTGGATTGATTTATGGTTAACACTCCATGGTTAACCAAGTTCCCTATGTCTTCTGCTCAGTTTAATGAAACCCTTTTTTCTGATCATAGTTCTTCTTTGGTTAAAATGGATTTATCCCCTCCTCAGTTTAAAAGTTCTTTTAAGTTCTTTGATATGTGGATTGTGCATCCTCATTTTCTCTCTTTGGTTGCTGATTGTTGGAAGAGCCAACCTTATACAGATGTTTTTTAGATGTTTCAGATTAACATGCAACATATTAAGTGCAGGTTGAAAGTTTTCAATAGGCAGAATTTTGGTGATCTTTCTTCAAAAGTTCAGAAGGCTAGAGAAAGGTTAAAAAAGTGTCAGGAAGAGTTATGTTTGCATCCTGCTAATTTTGATCTGCAACATGAAGAGAAATGCTCCTTAAAACATTATGAATTCTTAGCCTCATGTGAGGAAAGTTTTCTAAGGCAGAAGTCTGGGGTTAAATGGCTGCAACTGGGTGATTCTAATTCTCATTAATTTTTCTCTGTTATGAAGGCTAGCCAGCAACATAATTTTATTAAACAGATACAACTTGATTCAGGTCAGATCTGTTCAGACAAAGATGGTATTGATCTAGCATTTGTGGAGTTTTACAAGAATTTACTGGGGCAGAAGGGTGCTGCTACAGGTTTAATGTCAGAGAAGGTGCTGAGTCTGGGCCCTTTAGTTTCTGTTCAACAGTAGCATGATCTGCTTTGTCCTGTCACAATGCAGGAGGTCAAAACAGCTCTATGGTCAATTGGAAATCTCAAAGCTCCAGGGCCTGATGGATTTACTTCTGGTTTTTTAAAATCTACCTGGAATGTGGTCAGTGAGGACTTATACTAGGTTATAAGAAGATGTTTTCAGACAGCTGTTATTCCTTCTTTTATGGGTATGTCTAAATTGGTTCTTATTCCCAAATTGGTGAATGCTATTAAATTAGCCGATTTCAGACGTATTGCTTGTTGTCATGTGGTATACAAGATTTTGGCTAAGATCCTGGCAGGAAGATTACAAAGTGTTTTGCCATCCATCATTCATCCTTCACAGTCAGGATTTGTTAAGGACAGAAGGATTGGAGACAATGTGTTATTGGCTCATGAATTATTGCATATGTATAATAGGAATAACATTTCTCCAAGATGTATGCTGAAGATTGACATGAGGAAATCTTATGATTCTGTGGATTGGCTTTTCTTGGAAAAAGTCTTGTTGGGTCTTCATTTCTCCTTGCATTTTGTTAAATTAATCATGGCTTGTGTTTTTTCAGCTTCTTATTCTTTATTTATTAACAATAGATTGCAAACCCCTTTTAAGGGTATGAAAGGGCTCAAGGTGATCCTTTATCCTCTTTTCTGTTTGTTATTACAATGGAATATTTGAATAGAGCTTTCCAATCTCTATGAAGTCAAAGAGGCTTTCAGGGACATTCTAAATGTAAGAAGCTGAAAATCATTCATTTGAGTTTTGCTGATGACTTGCTTGTTTTCTGTATGGCTAATGTTTGTTCTCTTAAAGCCATTAAGGAGGTTTTGGATAATTTTTCTTCATGCTCAGGCCTGCACATTAGTCCCGCTAAAAGTATGGTTTTCTTGGGTGGTATTTCTCAGCATTTAAAGCAGGAGATCAAATCTATTTTCCCCTTTCAGGACGAGTCTTTCCCTTTTAAATATTTGGGTGTTCCTATTGATTCTTCCAGGCTTAAGGTGGCTGACATGATGGTCTTGGTTCATAAAATTTTTGGTTTATGCAACTTTGGGCCAATCAACTTCTTTCATATGTTGGAAGACTTCAACTTTTGAAATCAGTTATTTATGGAATTACTAATTTTTGGAGTCAAATTTTTATCTTTCCCAAGAAGATTATTCAGAGAGTGGTGGCCATGTGTAGAGCTTTTCTCTGGTCTGGTAAGAGTTCTACTTCTAAAAAAGCTTTGGTGGCATGGAGGGTGGTTTGTTTGCCAAAAAAAGAAGGGGGTTTAGGCCTTTTGGAGTTATCTACATGGAACATAGCTGTTGTAGGTAAATTGCTTTGGCATTTATATCAGGATAAGGATGCTCTATGGATTAAATGGATGCATGCATATTATATCAAAAGGCAGGAGTTTTTTTCCTGCACTTTACCATGCACTGCTTCAGGCCTAATGCAGAAAACCTTTTCAGTCAGATCAATTATTTTTCCTGCTGTTCAGTTTTGGCAAAGAGATCAGTTGTATTCTATAGCAGAGGTTTATGATTCCATTAGAGTTTTTGCACCTAAGGTGCCTTGGAGAAGGTTTGTTTGGTCTAATATTGCAGCCCCCAAACATAAGTTTATTTTATGGTTAGCAGCTCAGTGAAAGCTTCCTACTAAGGATTATATCAGCACTTTCTTGCCTTCTATCAATCCGAGATGCTGTTTTTGTGACCAAAATGAATCAGTGATGCATATTTTTTGTTAGTGTGCCGAATTGAAGAAGATTTGGTCTGCTATAAGCAGGACACGTGGATTCAAACTCAGATATGGCTCGTTAGAGAGAATTTTTAATTCTATGGATAAAAGTATATATAGGAAGGATGGATTTGCCCAATTCTATTCAAGTTTTTTTGCTGTTGTAGTTTATGAGGTTTGGAAAGCTAGGAATGGATGTATTTTTTCTAATAGAAATTGGGATTTGAAAGGGGTAGCTTTGAAGATAGCATTGACTATGTCTTCTCTTTGTTTTCATTCTAGTCGAAAGGAAAAGTTTGTTAGACTGATAGGAAGGGTAGATTATTTCTACAATCTTATTTGTAATTTATGATTATGATATAAAATTTCAAATTTCAAAAAATAATAATATATTTTGAATAAATGAAATAAAATAGATCGAGGCTTGTAAAAATTGGAAAAAAGATTTGAGAGGGTCTAGGTTTCAACCTTAGGCTGGTGGTGATAGGCGATGCCGGCGGAGGTGCATGCCGGTGGCTGGAAAAAGGGAAGAAGAGGGAAAAAGTTGAAGGCTGGGAAAAAAATAGGGAGAATGAAGGTGGAAGCAGAGGTGATTATGGTTGCCTAGAAGGAGAGGAACAGAATGGAGGGGGTGGCGCAACCAAAGGTGGCAGCGCACGATAGTGGTGGTGGTGGCCGAATAGAGAAGAAGAAGAGAAAGAGAGGAGGAGAGGGAGAAAGAGGAAAAGAAAGGTAGGGGAAAGTAGAGGAGGGTTTGCAAAACATAATGGAAGGTAAAAAGAGTGGTGGCAGCGGCAGGAGAAGTGTCTAATGGTGGTTCAAAGGGTGGCAAAGGTTGAAGAGAGGATTGATCGAGAAGGCTACTTCGCACAGCTGGGGTGGCTTGTGCAGGGTGAATAGAGGGATAAGGGAGGCATAGTTAGTTAGAGGGTGGTGAAAGGATGTGTTGGGTAGGCAGAGATGGTGGCGTAGTTGGCCGGAGGTAATGGAAATGGAGTCTAAAAGGGCGGCGACGCATAAGGTGGATTTTATGGGTAGGGTGAAATGCCCGAAAATTTTTAATTTTAAAAATTATATTTAAATGAGGTTTTATTATGAAAAATAAATTAAATAAATTATTTTTATTATAATAAAAAGGAATTAATTAGGGCCATTTAAGAAGAAAATAATAAATAACTTTTATTAGGAAAGTTTTGGCATTTTAGCTAATTGAGAATTTTATTTTGAAAATTAATTAAATAAATTATTTTATTTAAAATAAAAAATAGAAAATAGTTTCAAATTAATATTAATTTTATAAATAATTTAATTGAAGAAAATTAGAGTGATTTGCTAATTAAACTATAATTTATGGAAAACCTTTTAAAAATCCTAATTTAGCCGAAAAAGAATTTAAATATTATTTTATTTAAATATTATTAATTGTGAATATTCCAAATATTCTAATTAATTTAATCAACCCAATCCACTAATTCTCTTTTTCTCTTTTCCTTTTTCCTTTTCTTTCTTTCTTTCTTTCTTTCTTTCTTTCCTTCCTTCCTTCCTTCCTTTTTCTTTTCTTTTCTTTCTTTTTCTACCCTTTCCCCCTGATTGGGCCTGCCTTCCTGTGGCCTAATCCCTCTTTTCCTTCTTCCATCGGTGACCCAGAGCTCCATGATGTGCTTCATTTCTATTTTCGTCAAAACGCATCGTTCTATTTATAAGAAATTTTAGTCGTCGCCCGACAGCCCAATCTCCTCTTCTCTTCCTTCCTTTCTTTCTTTTTTGCCTGAACTATCCGGTCTAGCTACTTTTCTTCTTCTTCTTTATTTGCACCTGCCCAACCTTTCATACCGTCCCGTTCGACTTGTAATCTCCGTCGCTGCCCAACCGAGATTTTCGCAGTCAATTACGCACTATTGACTGGCCGTTTTTCTTTCTTTCTCTTCCCTCGATTCGACGACCGCATAGACCAATCCTTCTCCCCCTCTCCTAGCCAGTTAACCCCCTCCCTCAAAAATTGCTGCCACCGACGACCAAAAACCTACCTGCCTTACCCCTTATCCGACCCACAAAACCATAACCTCTCTTCTAAAGCCTATAAATACCCCCATAATAGCTCTGTATCGAGCTTTGGTTGTTTACTCAAAATTCCCCGACCTTACCACCGCTGCCTCTTTAGACGCTTCGTCCGCCACCTTGACCAACCACGCCACCAACTCCGCCCACCTATGCCTTCCCTGCACCGCCCTCTAAATAACTGCACCTTCCCCCTCCCTCGATTCTTCCTGCACAAGCCACCTCGGCCGTGCAAAGTTATCTTCTTGAGAAACCCTTTCTCCTACCACCGCCGCCCTTCGAACCATCATTAGCCACCTCTTCTGCCGCGTCTTTCACCTCCCAAATTATGCTGCAGACCCTCCTCTACCTTTCCCTATCTTTCTTTTCCTCTCCCTCCCTCTCCACCTCTCTTTCTCTCCTTCTTCCCCATTCGGCCACCACCACCGCCGCTGTGGGCTACCACCTTTGGCTGCACCACCACCTCCATTCTGTCCCTCTTATTTTGGGTAACCATAAACACCCCAACTCCCACCTTAATTCTCCCTATCTTTTTTTCCAGCATTCAAATTTTACCCTTTTCTTCCCTTTTTCCGACCACTGTCGCCGCCTCCGTGCACCATCGCCGGTGCCAATCATCACCTTCAGCTTAAGGTTGAACCCTAGACCCTCTAAACCTTTTTCCCTATTTTTATAAGACTTAATTGATTTTATTTATTTGAATATAAATATTATTATTATTATTATTATTATTATTATTATTATTATTATTTCTATTTTTAATATGTGTTATTATTATTTTAGTATTAATGTTTTTATTATTATTTCTATTGAGGGCCAAATCACTATTATATTTTTAATTCGATATTATTATTATTATTATTATTATTATTATTACTAAATTTAGTTATTTATTTTACTAATATTAATATTAGTATTATTTTGGTAAAGGGGCCAAAGCCCTTATTTCACTTTATTTTTGAATAATGTCCTTATTATTATTATTATTATGGTTATTGTTACTATTGTATTATTATCATTATTAATATTATTAGTATTCCTATTTGCACTATTATTAGTATTATTTCTATTTTCATTACTATTATTATCAGAATTAAATCTTTAAACCCTATATTAGAAACTTTTATAATATTTATAATATTTCTTATATCTTTAGTAAAGTTAGAAATTTATTAATGTTATTTTTATTAATATGTTATTATTTTGTCAAAGCCCTAAGGAGGCGTAGGAGTGTGCTCCAAGACTGGTGTCGTTTTAGGTAAGGGTGTTACTAAGGCCTTTTGTGTGTTTATATGCATTATGGGCTTTGCATGCTATGTATCCTATGTTTATCATTATTAATTATGTCGTATGTGGTATGATGTGGAGTTGAAGTATATTCTTGTGTTGTTATATGGCATGTGTATTATGTATATGTAATGATATGTGTTGTGACCCTCTAAGACATACATGTGAGGGAGTTGATGTGATTTTTCTCGGAGAAAGGATGAAAAAGGAGGATGGGGAAAAGAAGTTGACCAAAGGATGTGAGTTGACCTAAGTATTTTTAATAATCCATGAGCGGAAGAGTAAAATGGGAATTTATGGTTTTATTGGAGAATCTAATTTATGATGTTATATGGGAGAATCTAATATATGATGTTGTATGGGAGAATGTAATTTATGATGTTTTATGGGAGAATCTAATTTATGGTATTATATGGGAGAATCTAATTTATGGTTTTATGTGGGAGAATATAACTTATGGTTTCTTATGGGGGAATCTAATTAATGGTTTCGTGAGGGAGAATTTAATTAATGGTCTTGTATGGGAGAATCTAATTTATGGTTTTATATGATTTTATGTGAGAGAATTTAATTGATGGTTTTGTATGGGAGAATTTAATTTATGGTTTTGTATGGGAGAATCTAATTTATGGTTTTGTATGGATGAATCTTTGGTTTTATATGGTTTGAATCTAGGATTTGGTAATGATGAATCTTTGCTTTTATATGGTATGAATTTAGGATTTGGTATGGATGATCTTTGGTTTTATATAGTTTGAATCTAGGGTTTGGTATGGATGAATATTTGGTTTTGTGTGAATTAAATTTAGGGTTTTGTATGACTGAATCTTGGGTTTTGCATGAAAGAAATTAGGGTTTTGTATGGATAGGCTTAAAGTTTGCATGTAAAGTTTGAAAGGTTGCATGGGAAGGTTAGCGTATGTATGGGAGTAAAGTTTACGTGTGAAAAGTTGACTTGTGATGTAAGGAAGGTAATAGAAGAGTTATTTGGGTGTTTGGAAGTTTGGGTGAAAAATAGTACGTAGGACATTATAAGGGTATGGAGGAGACTAAATTAGGGTTTGGCGTGATTAACTATGGGTTGTTGTGATTAACTAGGGTTAGAGTGGCTAATTGTGGTTTGTTGTTGTTAACTAAGGTTTGGAATGACTAATTATGGTTGTAATGGTTAAATAGGGTTTGGAGTGGGTAATTGTGGTTTGTTGTGGTTAATTGTGGTTAACTAAGGTTTGGAATGGCTAATTATGGTTTTTATGGTTAAATAGGATTTGGAGTGGTTAACTATGGTTTGTTGTGGTTAATTAGGGTTTGGTGTGGCTGCTTAAGGTTTTTATTGTATCATGTGTAATTGGTGATTAAAGTGTAATTATGATGGTAGAATTTATGATTTGTGATGTGTGATGACTTATGCTTGTCTAGGGTGAAAGCTTCTTAACAAGATACTTTAAAAATTAATCACGTAAAGTGAAAGATGTTGAGTCGGGCCGAGACCAATCCTCGAGCATAAAATAGTGGTAGGGAATGTTCCCCTCATGACCGATCCACCGGCTAAACTAGTGGCAGGGCATGTACCCTCGTGACCGATCCATCGACTAAAATAGTCGCAGGGCATGTACCCTCGTGACCAATCCACCGGCCATAATAGTGGGGGATCCGAGCTCAATAAAATCAAACCATACCATTACTAAGACATGGGAAATAAACTAATTACTTACAGTGGAACACCGTACGAGAAGGAGCCGGACCGATCCATCGACATATAATAGTGGCAGGGCTGTACCCTCGCGACCGATCCACCGACTAAAATAGTGGGGTTCTCGTACTCGTGTGGACTTGATAAAGAACATGGCGTGAATTGATTTATAATGAAAGAGTAATTAAATAATTAATCTAGAATAATCATGTACTTTATGTGTGGCTTGGATCATTTGTAGGTTGTATAATTTTCTTCATGACTTTATGTACTCTATGTGTGGGTTTGAATGTGTAAGTTGAGTATTATTTTGCATAATTTTATATGCTTATGTGTTGGCCTTAGTATTCGGTTACCTTACTTAGTATGTAGCATACTGATCACCCTTTTCATGGGTGCTGCTCATTCCCACGAGTAGTATGCCCTTCTGACTTTGTGCAGGTGGGTGAGGCATCCTGCGGGGCTAAGTGTTGAGCATGTTTTGGCTCAAAGTTCGAGAGTGTTGTGGCCGTATTTTCTCTTTACGTGATTCTATTTCCTTTTGTTATTTCTTGTGTATTGGATTTATCTTGTTTGATTTATCACCTTGTACTGAGTATTTCAAATAAAGCTTTTTATCGATTGTAAGATTATTCTCTCCAAGGAATTTTGATTTCTCACTCTGATTTCTATTTGATTTGTGATTCTTTACATGCACTCTGATTTTTATGTATGATCTTTCTAGTTCTTTTATGAACTATTGGTTTGAGTTTAATGTTAATAATTTTATTAGCCTTAGCACTTGGTACTGAAACGGTCGGAGAGAACCGGTTTGGTACTAAGTGTGGCGGTAATATCCCCAGAATTCACGGGTTTTAATTTAAGAGTTTCTATTTTAATTACTTCAACTTTTTAAAAAAAGTATTGAATTTTGGGGTGTTACAATTTATTATTCAGCGGTTACATTGCACGCTTTGATCTAGAAGGGGTATCCTTTATATTTATGCAGTGTGCAGGAGCTCAACAATGATTTGGCCGCACTAGATAGTACACCAGTGGTTAGAGAATTTTTCGAGATGTTCCTAGAAGAAATACCAGGCTTACAAACTTGCAACACCGCCAAAATTAGCATAGATTTTTAAAACAATACTTATAAATTAAAATCGTAAATTCTGGGGATGCTATCGCCACACTTTGTACCAGACCGATTCGCTCGTATCGTTCCGGTACCATGTGCTAAGGCTAAGAGAGCACTACATATACCATCATTAATAACCCAAATTCATAAATACAAAAATCAGAGTATGCATAAGTCTTTACACAAACCAAAATATGAGAGTTGGTTTTTCAAGGAAAAGAGATAATTACAATAATAAAATTATTTCCGAAGTGATAATCATGAATAAAGGAAATAAGAATAATAATATCATATAGAAAGCCGGCCACGTCACTCCGGGAATCGATCCATCCCAAACCATCACTCGGCCCCTCCTGATGTTCCATAGACATCAATAGCATTGAAATAGGCGTCTCCAATCTGCAATAGGTCAGACAGACCTTCTACTCGTGGGAATGAGCAGCATCCCTTAAACGGGTGATCAGTACGCTCGACTAGGTGGCGGCGGAGGTTGCAGGTCAAATAAGATGGTGCGAAGGAAGAAGAAGAAGAAAGGAGGCTGGACCGAGCGGTTTGGGTAGAAAAGAAAGAAAGAAAGGAAGAGAAGAGGAGACCGAGCGGTCGGGTGACGACCAAAATTTCTTTTAAATCTTACGATGCATTTTGAGGGAAAAAGAAACAAAATGCGGCGCGAAGTTCTGGGCCGCTGATGGAAGAAAGAAAAGAGGGATTGGGCTGCGGGAAGGCAGGCCCAATCCGGGGAAAGGGTAGAAAAAGAGAAGAAAAAGAAAGAAAAGAAAAGAAAAAAGGAAGGAAATAAAGAAAGAAAAGGAAAAAGGAAAAGAGAAAAAGAGAATTAGTGGATTGGGTTGATTAAATTAATTAGAATATTTGGGATATTTAAAAATAATAATATTTAAATAAAATAATATTTAAATCCCTTTTTTGGCTAAATTAGGATTTTTAAAAGGTTTTCCATAAATTCCATTTTAATTAGCAAATCACTCTAATTTTATTCAATTAAATTATTTATAAAATTAATATTAATTTGAAACTATTTTATCCTTCTTATTTTAAATAAAATAATTTATTTAATTAATTTCCAAAATAAAATCCTTAATTAGCTAAAATGCCAAAAATTTTCTAATGAAATTATTTATTATTTTCTTCTTAAATAACCCTAATTAATTCCCTTTTGTTTTTATAAAAATAGTTTATTTAATTTATTTTTCATAATAAACCTCATTTAACTGTAATTTTTAAAATTAGCAAATTTGGGGTATTTCATAGGGTATCAAAAGCTCGATACAAGGCACCTTCAGGGGGTATTTATAGAGTTATGGAGGGGATAATGTCGAAGGAAGGACAGAGAAATTGGGGTAGGTCAGTTAGGGCTCACCAGTGGCGTTGTTTGGTTGGCAAAATGAAAACAGGGCAAGGTAGTGGTCGACTAGGAGAGAGGAAAAACGTGTGTGAGGAGAAGGGAGAAGTGGTTGGATGACGGGGTTGACAGAATCCTCGACCTGTTTGGAGGTGATGTTGTAGTTGTGAAAGGGAAGGGAGGAAGAAGAAGTTTAGGGGGGCCTGGACTTAGGGATGGCAATTTTCCCCGCGCGTTTAGGGCCCCGTTGGGGATTTCCCATTCGGGTTCGAGGAGAGAATTTGGGGATCGGGTTCCAGTTCGGGGATTCTTAACAAGGATTTTTTTCGGGGATGGGTTTGGGGTCCCCATCCCCGAACCCGCCCCAAAATTTTATATATATATATTTTTATATAATTATATATATATATATAATATATATAATTTTTTTATAGAATATAAATTAAAAATATAATATAAAAAAATAGTTTGAGGATCGGGGATCGGGTATAAAGTCGGGTTTAAGGGATCGGGTCAGGTTTTAAGAACGGAAAATAAATCGGGGATCGGGTCTGGAAATCCCCGATAAAAAAATAACCGGGATCAGGTCGAGTTCGGTGTTTATTTTCCTTATCAGATTTGGGGATGGGTATGGGGATGGGGATGGGGTCCCCGTCCCCGACCCACCCCGTTGCCATCCCTACTTGTACTGGTGGTCTGACAAAGAAATAAAGAAAAGAAAAAAGGGGAAGCTGGCTGGTCGGACGGAAGAAGAAAAAAAACGAAACACAGCGTTTGGCTGCACCAAAGGAGGGAGGAAAGAAAAGAAAAGTTGGGCCGCGGGAAGGAAACAACCCGCGCTAAAGGAAGGGAAAGGGGGAGGGCTTGGGCCGCTCGACTGGTCTAGGTCGGGGGAAGGTAAGGAAGAAAAAGAAAGAAAAAGAAAGAAAAAGAAAGGAAAGAAAGGAAAAAGGGAAAAGAGCAAAAGAAAATTAATGGATTTGGTTAATTAAATTAATTAGAATATTTAGGGATATTTAAAAATAATAGTATTTAAATAAAATAATATTTAAATTCCTTTTTAGGCTAATTTAGGATTTTTAAAAGGTTTTTCATAAATTCCATTTTAATTAGCAAAACACCCTAATTTTATTGAATTAAATTATTTATAAAATTCATATTAATATGGAAATATTTTCTCCCTATTATTTAAAAAAAATAATTTATTTAATTAATTTTCAAAATAATATCCATAATTAGCTAAAATACCCAAATTTCTCTGAATTAAAATACTTTTAAATTTCTTTTTGATTTTCCCTAATTAATTCCTATTTATTTTAATAAAATTATTTTATTTAATTAATTTTCCTAATAAAACCTTATTTAAATATAATTTTTAAAATTAAAATTTTCGGGCCATTTCAATTCAAGCCACACATTTACGAGTAATAACAAGGATCGTTATAAAATTACAAAATAAAGTACAAAAAGGATGCTATCAATCACTTACAAGTTATACGTAAAATTACAAAATTATTGTCATCTACCTATTAATGGAAATACCGACTTACAAGTAACATTACATAATGGTCCTCAACCACCTGAAAAATAATAAGAATGAATTACATGTAAAATTATAAAATATACTTCAGTCACTTACAAATAAAGTTACAAAAGTTGATAGTCAAACATCATACATAAGCACTAGAAAATCAACTCTTATCCAAAAATTTCGTCGGCAAACCTTGTTGAGGAAAAATCAAGACTACACCAACTTTTTTCATTATATTAAAACTAAACATTTAAATTTTGGTAAAATGCACAATGGTGCCAAAATGAGGCTTGCTAAATAAGCTTTATCTTCCTTCACTCCACGTGTTTCAAATGAGAGAGAAGCCTTTAAATGCAGGCCGCATGATCTATCCAATAGTTATTATAAAAGGAATAAATTCCTTGGTCATTGATGACCACTAATTTTAACACTATTATTTTTCTTTAAAAAAAATACGAAGATCTAGGCCTGATTTGGAATTCTTTCTTCTCTAAGGCTAGATTATCGAGAGGATTATGTCAATAATGAATGCAAATTATTCATCTTCCAAATTGAAAATAAGGTATATATGATCATCTTATAGCACTATATATACATACATATATCCCCTTTCGTACATACCCTTTCCCCCTCACCTTATGCTATTGCTATTCTTTATCTTTTTTCAACTTTTGTTCTTTATCCTCAAGCCTGCAATCTTTATACCTCTATTTTCATTCTTCAAAAGATAGGTACAACCAATCTTGACTTATATCATCTTTTACTATAAGTAATCAATATTTTATTCATAGTTATTTATCTTGAGCTCATCATAAATACACAAGTATAGACATTCAAGGCACATGAATCATCTTAACGTAAGCATTGAAAACACATAACACACAATCATGACAACATTGGTATGTTTTCCAAAGGACATGACCATATTTCCCCTAAGAAATATAAATATCACGTTATAAGCATATATCCTTCCATAATACTCATTTAACCACTAATTTTAGCATACCCTCCTCATTACTTATTATTATTATTATTATTATGATCATCATCATCATCATCAACATATACAAAAATCAATGTATAACTCCAACATCTTATACATACGATAACAACCCAATCTATAGAGTTACTATTCACAACTCCTACAAAACCCTAATTCTACAAGTTAGGTATAACTTTTCTCATAGGACTCATATAGTTACAAAATTTAATAATCATTCCTAACATGAAAATTTTAACAACATATCCAAAATCATGGTGTAACTCTAATGTCTTATACATCCGATAATACCACCGCCTCTAGGGTTACTATTGAATGCCCCAAAATTTTTTAATTTTAAAGATTATATTTAAATAAGGTTTTATTTGAAAATTTAAGTTAATAAATTTGAAGGAAATTTAGTAGGGAAAATTAATAAGAGATTTTATAAAATGTTAAGTAAAGGAAATTTGGGTATATTATCTAATTAAAGATTTTAATTTGGGAATTTATTTAAATAAATTATTTTATTCAAATTAAGAAAGAGAAAATAGCTTCAAATTAATGTTAATTTTATAAATAATTTAATTAAATAAAATTAGAGTGATTTATTAAATTAAAATGGAAATTTTGGAAAATCTTTTAAAAATCCTATTTTAGCCTAAAAATAGATTTAAATATTGATTTATTTAAATATTATTATTTTTAAGTACCCAAAATATTTTAATTAATTTATTTAACCCAAAATTCATGTTTTTCTCTCCTCCTTTTTCCTTTTTCCTTTTCTTTCATTCTTTTTCTTTCTTTTCCTTCTTCTTCTTTCTTTTTTCTTTTCTTCCCCGAATTGGGCTGTTGCGCCGACCCAGTTCCCTTTTCTCCTTTCTTTCCTTCGACGCGGCGCGGCCCGTGCGTTGTCATTTGTCTTACCCCTCTCCACGTCGCGTTTGAACTCCTTCTTCCTCTCGAACACTGCGTTTGATTTCATTCTTTTACCGTTGCATTCGACAGCTCGAAACACGTTCTTTATCCCTTTTTACACCCAAAATTCGTTCTTCTATTTCACGAACATAACCCTCATGCCGAACCACCCGGTCCCCTTCTTTTCTTTTCCTCCTTTTCTCCCCCAAACTGCCCGGTTCAACCTCCCCCATCTTCTTCTTCCTCCTCCAGCCCGACGCCATAACTGTCACCTTCCTCCTTCCCCCGAAAATGGCGCTGCCGGCCACACGTGTTGTGACCGGCCTTTCTCCCTCCCATTCTCTTCCTTTCAATGTACACTTCGATTTGAAATACCCCACTCTCCATTTCTTCCCCATGTTTGCCCCCATTTCCCTCGCGAAGGTTGGAAAAAATTTTAAATTTGTGTCGCCCGATCAACGGCATAACCAACCCACTTTCCCACCAAAATTGATCTTTTTGTAACCTCCACAACTCGAGCCTACCCTCCACTACTATAAATACCCCTCATATGGCTCGAAATCGAGATTTCTTTTCACGAAAACCCTAAATTTAATTGGTGCGCCACCTCCACTTTAGACGCCCCGTTCTCCACCATTAGCCAACCTCGCCCCCTCTTATTCCTCCCAAACTCTTCCCCTGCAACACCATCTAATTAACCAAACCATCTACACCCTTCGATTCTCCTTGCACGGGCCTCCATAACCGTGCAAAGTTTTCTAATTCTCTCGCCAGAAATTTCTTCCCCGAAACCTTAAATCACCGTCCACCACCACATCCGCCACTTTTTCCACCCTCTAAACCACCCAATATCTTCTGCTAAGTCTCCTCCACCGACCCATAATTTTTTTTTATTTTTATCCTTCCCCTTAATTATTTTTCTTCATTTTCACCCCTATTAGACCACTTTTCCGACCACCTCCGAGAAGCACCGCCGGTGCCACCCATCCCCTCCGACTCAAGGTGAAACCCTAGACCTTTTAAACACTTCCTTTCAATTTATTGATAATTATTCTGCTTTTATCCTAATTTTTAATGTTAATTCAATTTTAATTATTAATATTATTATAATTATAATTATTATTGTTATCAATTGAATCCTAATTGCTAAATTTTGTTGACAGGTTTGGGAGTATTCTTGAGTTAGATAAATTATTATACTCAAATTTTGGTTATTTAATGGAATTATTACATGTTTACTACTATTATTAATAATAATATAAATATCATTATTATTAGTTTAATTATTTATTTAATATTGTAATTATTTCAAGAGGGTTAGAAACCTAAAATTTTAACTAAGTCTTGCACATTTGCTTTTTACAAATATTATTAACATTTTAAACATTATTACTAATTATATTATTATTATCTTTATTAAATTTTATAATATAAGTATATATATATAATATTAATATCATTATTAAATTTTTGAATAATGTTATTATTAAATGGAGTGATTTTGAAAGCCACCTTGTAATTTTAAGAATTATGGTATTATTAATATTAATATTCTACTGATAAGAGTGTTATTAATAATGTTTTACTTTTATTATTATTATTATTATTATTATTATTATTATTATTATTATTACTACTACTACTACTACTACTACTACTACTACTACTACTACTACTACAACAACAACTACTACTAGTACTACTATTTTGGTGAAGGGTAGAAACCCTTATGTCACCACCCTTTCAAATGAAAATAATAATTTATTTGTATTTTTAATTAATATTTTGTATAGTTAATTATTGTGTAGTATTGTTTTAATTAAAAACCAAATCTTAGAATAAGTTAGAGAATAATAAAATTTTATAAGGAAGCCTAATTCTAGTATACTTTTATATAATAGGTGAACCCAGTCAAACCTCTCAAGTGGAATAGGAACATGCACCAAGACCGGTGACAATTTAGGTAAGGGTTTACTAAGGCCATTTGTGTGTTTATATGCATTATGTGCTTTATATGCCATGTATTCTATGTTTATTATTATTAATTATTTCGTATGTAGCATGATTATAGAGTTGGAGTATGTTGGTGTGAATAAACTATGGCATGAGAATTAAGTGTATGTTTATGTTATTATTGTATGATATGGCCTTAAGACATGCATGTTAGGGTTATAAAATCATGAAGGGAAGTATAAAAATATGGTGTTAGGGTTTTACATGGAAGGACATGGAGTTAGGGTTTGCATGAAATGGCATGATGTTAGGGTTTTCATGGAAGCATGTCTACGTGGAGTTAGGGTTGCATATGAATTAGGGTTGCATGGAAGTGTGGTCTACATGAAGTTAGGGTTTGCATGGGAGCTAGGGTTTGCATGGAAGTGTGGTACATGGAGTTAGGGTTTGCATAGAAGTGTGGTCTACATGAAGCTAGGGTTTGCATGTGAATTAGGGTTTGCATGTAAATGTGTCTACGTGGAGTTAGGGTTTGCATGGGAGCTAGGGTTTGCATGGAAGTGTGATACGTGGAGTTAGGGTTTGCATGGGAGCTAGGGTTACATAAGAGTGTGGCTTATGTGGAGTTAGGGTTTGCATGGTAGCTAGGGTTTGTAGAGATATTAGGGTAAGTCATGATTAAGTATGATGGGATGATTAACTAGGGTTGAAGTGGTTAACCTGAGTTGAGGAGTAAGCATGATAGAAACCTAATTTGCATGTCTTGAAATGAACATCTGAATAAGATACTTAACTTATTAAATATGTAAAGTGGAAGAAGTTGAGCCGGGCCCAGACTGATCCACTGGCATAATAGTGGCCAAGTACTGCGGTAGCCTGGAGATCAATCCACCGGCTTAATAGTGGTAGGGTATGTTACCCTAGTGACCGATCCACCGGCTAAAATAGTGGGGGATCCCAAGCTCACAAATCAAACCTTATATATGGTTAATATATAAGAAGATACTAACTACGTACAGTGGAACACCGTGCGAGAAGGGGCGAGACCGATCCACCGGCATATAATAGTGGTAGGGCATGTACCCTAAGCGACCGATCCACTAGTTATAATAGTGGCTAGGATTCAAAGTGCCCTGGAGACTGATCCACCAGCAAAAATAGTGGGGTTCCTGTACTCGTATGGATTTAATAAAGAGCATGGTGTGGAAATGGATTCGATAAAGGCTTGATGAAATAAATAATTTGATCTGTATTGAGTCCTAGAATCTCACCTGAACATTTATGTGTACTAATATGATCGAGTTTTTATGTCTTTATTTTTATATTATTGGTTATGTGAAACATGTATACTGGCCTTAGTACTCGGTTACTTTACTTAGTACGTAGTGTACTGATCACCCGTTTCATGGGTGCTGCTCATTCCCATGAGCAGAAGGCCCGTTTGACCTATTGTAGGTAGGAGATGCCCACTTTGATGCTATTGATATCTACGAGACAGAGTGATAGCTGGGCTGGATCGATTTTTAGAGAGACGTGACCGTTTTCATTTTTAACTTATGACTCATGTTATCTTTTATTATATTTGAATTGTTGGAACAATTTTACTAACGTTGTTTAGTTATTATCTGGAAAGATAATAGTTGGTATTTCAAATTATATAAGACTTGCGCGTACTCTGATTTCCATTTTTATAAATTTTTTATGGTGTTATTAATAGTGCCTTCTTAGCCTTAGCACTTAGTACCGGAACGGTAGGAGTGAACCGGTATGGTACTAAGTGTGGCAGTAACATCCCTAGAAATTTACGGTTTTAATTTATGAGTTTTACTTAAAAAATTTTTGTCACAGTTATGCTTGTGGGGGACACTTTGGTCCCAAACAAACGGCTTATAAAGTTTTAGGGAGTGGATTTTTCTGGCCTACATTGTTTAGGGATGCTCATGAATTTTGCAAAACGTGTAAAAACTTTCATAATACTGGGGGATTAGGTCCTAGAAATGAAATGCCACAAACTCCTATCATAGCATGTGAAATCTTTGATGTTTGGGGTATGGATTTTATGGGTCCATTTCCATCCTCTTTTGGGTTCAAATACATTCTTGTTGCTGTTGATTATGTGTCAAAATGGGTGCAGGCTAAGGCCACCCATACTGATGATGCTAAGGTTGTTGTAGAATTTCTTCGAACTAACATTTTTGCAAGGTTTGTCTTACCAAAATCCATCATTAACGACAAAGGTTCACACTTCTGCAATAGAACCATAGAAGCCTTATTAAAGAAATATCATGTGACACATCAAATCTCTACAGCATATCATCCACAAACCAATGATCAAGCCGAAATATCCAACCAGGAAATTAAATCAATCTTGGAAAAAATGGTGAAATCAACAAGAAAGTATTAGAGGTTAGATATCAATGATGCTCTCTAGGCTTATCATACAGCTTTCAAGACACCAATTGGTATGTCCCCATATCGTCTGGTTTATGGTAAGCCTTGTCATCTTTTGGTTGAATTAGAACATAAAGCTTTTTGGGTTGTAAAGAAATGTAACATGGAGTCAACTGAAATTGGAAGACATAGGTGACTCCAACTACAAGAATTGGAAGAAATAAGAAATGATGCTTTTGAAACTGCATTGAGATATAAAGATAGAACTAAGGCAGTTCATGATAAGTTCATTCTTAGAAAGAGTTTTGAAATTGGTCAAAAAGTTTTAATATATCATTCTCGATTGAAGTTGTTTCCAGGGAAATTAAGGTTGAGATGGATCAACCCATTTATTGTGACTAATGTGTTCTCTCATGGTGTAGTAGAAATTAAGAGTGAGAAAATAGGGAAGATGTGGACAGTCAATGGACACCGCCTCAAACCTTATTATGAAGGACACCAAGTGCGTAATTTGGAAGTGGTAGATCTTACCACTCCCAATTATGAAGGATGAATGAGTCACGTTTTATCACTTGGGAAACACCCAAGTGTTGTAAATAAGTTTTCTGTATCTCATACTTTTTTTTACACATTTGGTATAATTTTGTATGTTTATAATGTGTATATTTATGGAAATACATTTCAAGTCCATTTTCATTTTTATATAAAAAAACACGAGGGGGTCGTATTTATAAAACACGAACCGTGTTTATTTCGCAGGAAAAATTTGCAAAATTCCAGAGAGCTCTAAAAATAACACGGGGGGTCCGTATTTCCAAACACAGCTCGTGTTTCCTTCTCTGCAAAAATTTTCAGAATTCCAAAGAGCTCTAAAAATAACACCGGGGGGGGGGGGCGTATTACCAAACACGGCTCGTGTTTGTATGTCTGTCATTTTTTTTCCTGAAACAGAACATTCAAAAATAAACATGGGGGTACCGTATTTCTGGAATACGGTCCGTGTTTCACGCAACATCCCTTTTTCTCTCCTAAACCGCACTCTGATTTCTGTATGACTTGTGCTTTACTAATGACTTGTATCTTTCTTAATGACTTGTGTTTAATGTTAACCTTATGTAACCTTAGCACTTAGTATTGGGACAGTAGGAGTGAATTGATCTGGTACTAAGTGTAGCACTAATGCCCTCGAGTTTACGATTTATCTTTTTGCTTCCGCTAAACCCTTTTAATTAAACGAAATTTTTCAATAGTAAATTTGGGGGTGTTACAAGAAAGGTGATGGGTGGTGGTGCAAGTGGATGATGGAAGGGGGTAGATTTAAGAGTTGCAGCTTGGGGTTGGCGGGAGAAGGATAAGAAGGAAATAAAAGAAAAGGAAAAAGGAAAAGAAAGGGAGAAGAGAAAGGGTTGGAGGGAATAGTTTAGGGTGATTTTAGATTAGCTAAAGATAATTAGAATTAGTGAAAATTTTAGCAGTTTTGATTTTGGTTTACAAATTTTGGTTTATTAGAGTTAAGGTTTTTGAATCGATTCAAGTTTTGGGATTAAGGAAAGGTTAAGGTTAACATAAGATTTATTAGGATTAAAATAAAATTAGGGTGCTAATAATGTGGGATTAGGCTAAGCAAATTTCTAGGATGTTATACACACTCAACTTGATTGTCTTTTTCTTTATGTGATTAGTATGTTATTAGTGAGGATAAGAGATCATAAAAGGGTTATACAAAAGGTAGCAAAGCATTTCCTTGTTTATTCCCTATTAATCCTTTTCTTTCCATTTTCCGAACAATGTGGATTTACATTTATCTTTGTCCAAATTTATTCATATCCAACATATTATTTTATTCAACACTAAGTTTTTTTTCATTACTCTTTTCTAAATACCATCACTTATCATAAGCTAAATATCCATTTATTTACCCATATAGCATATCATAAACTGTGTTCCATTTATTTCTTTTATTAGGCCATTAATTTGTGATAAAATTTTTATTTTATCTCATTAGTAATAATTAGATATTTTCAAAAATAGCTACTAAGAATAACCAAATCTAAAGGAAACAATTCACACAAACTAATCGATGGTTATAAGCATAGAGCAAGGAAATGGTCTCTATAGGCTTACCATTCGATGGGTAGGTCAACCAATTAACTGTTTTAGGAAATAATCGATCGATTTTACCTAACCATTCGATTGGTTTGCCCTACAATAGCATGAAACCATTAATTTCATATAGACTCATACTTATAAATCATCCTTAACATAGTTAAAACATGTATCAACATAGTTTAACACATTTTCAAATGAATTAACTTGCATATCTCACATTGAATCATCATATCCTATTTTTATCAATTTTCATGCCTTTTGCTCTAGTATGAAATTTATCCATACAAATACCTTATGCAAGCTATATATATTCATACCAACATACAACATTCACTTAAAGGAACTCATAACATGTATGAATTCTCATTAATCATTCTAGAAGTAAAAATCACTTGATGTAGTAAACATTCCCCTTATACCTGAATTTCCCTTAATGAAATTCTCAACTTTTAAAACCTTAAAAAAAAAATCTTTAACTTAAAATTTTGTACAAAACCTTAGTAATTTTCAAACATAAAATAGGAGGGAAAGAAAGACATACCATACTTAGGATAAAAATAGGGAAAGTTTTGGGATAAACCAATCAATCTTTTCCCCAAATATAACTCTTTGTTGCTTGAAAATCAAAACAAAAGAGACAGGATTAGAAGAGTGTAAGAATTTCAACTACAAGGCTTAAAGTTTAGAGAGGATAAAGGTGAATACAGAGACTTAGGGATTTTGGTCACTAAACAAAAGGTGCATAAAAGAATGCACTTCATCTAACATGTGCTAACCTATTATCCAAAGATCAAATTGTATTTCTAGAGAATGTAGGTCAATTAGGGTAGAATTAGATTAAAGAAGAGAGGTAATGGAAGGTCAGAGTGGAAAAAATCTTCTAGTTGCTCAGAGTCGTACCTAAGATTGAAGCATTGATCTCAAAAATGTGTAGAGGAGAGAGGTGGAAGAAGATAAGGTTAGGTCATCTCTTCTTCATCAATTATCCTAATTGACCTCTAGATCATTATAAGTTAATATTTTGAGCTAAATGCAACATGAAAATGGTTAAAAATCTCTTAGGGATAATTTGGCATAAGTTAGTAAGGTTCCATTTCAGTATAGGATTTTTTTTTTTAGAAAATCGAGTCCAAAAAATATGCCCAACTTGACAAACAAATCAATCAGTTTGGGCCTACTAGTCAACTATTATACAGATACGTCGATCAATTCTCCCAACCAGTTGATTGGTTTAGTTAAGAAAACCTATTTTGCTGAGACAATGAACTAGTCAATTGGTTCATTTGAAAAACATAATAAACTCTAGTTTACAATCTTATTTCAAATCAAAATTTGCCTCAAACCAAATCATAACATTAAATCAAAATCAAGGGATAACAAATTAGCAGAATTTAGATTCAACCTTTTAAAGAAAATATGGGGGTATTATAATTAATAATAAAAATATATGAAACAAAACCACATATAGATTGGGACATCTCCCATGGAAAGAGTCATATTTTCCTAAAGAAATCCTAATTTCATGAGATAAAAATAATTAATGTCCAAATTTTGTACACATCCCTAAAATAATATCATTGAACATATATCCAAAACTAAAGGCTTAACACTTTGATCTCACTTATGCGATAACAACCTTACCTGTAGGATTTCTATTCATTATCCCTATAAAACATGAATTTGATAATTTAGTCATTACTTTTCCAATAAGACTAATATAAAAACATATTTTAATGTACAATCCTAAAACATCATTATTAATGTTATATTCAAAAATCAATGGTTAACTCTGATATTTCAGACATGCAATAATGACTCTTCCTCTAGGGTTATATTCCTAATTTACGCTATTTTATTATTTCTTGGATTTATACCATTCATAATCATTAAAAATGTTCCATAAAGTGTATATAGAATATTTTTAACTAATTAAAACATTAAAAATACCAATGAGTCCATATTTAACCTATAATAAGGAGGGATACAATATGAGAGACTCACATAGCAATAGGTGTTTTGTGAGCAATTCATGCTAATGGAAGGGGCAGAATGAGGGGTTAAAATTTTTGGGAGTGGAGTGGTGTGAGGATAGGGTGAATTGGTGATTTAGATTTCTTAATGTTGGAGCCTATCATGTTAAATATTCTTGATAATTCTTATATGCTTGACATTGAAAACTATTCAAGTTATTCTTATAGGTATGTTACATATTTTCAAGAAGATGATGTTCATAGACATTGATGTATTCAAGTATTCCAAGGAATGCAATGCTATGTCATAAATGGGATGATACATTACAATAAGAGGTAAAGTGATGATATTCATTACTTGTATAAACTTGTTATAAACCCTAACACTAAGTATATTTTATGTAAGTTAGGGTATTGTTATAATTTTATGTATGTATCTTAGTTAATTGTACAGCTTTGAATATTAATCCTTAGTATTATTTAACCAATGATATTATGATTTGGATTAAGGTTAATATGGGCTTACTTCAACCATGATTAATGGGCTGGATTAAGAAGGCAAACTCAGCTGGTTTAAGCTAGTTCACCACCGAGCTTCCTTCTCCTATATATACCTCCTTGTGCACAACTTGTATGAAGAATACTACATAAGAATTTTTGATCAAACTTTGAGTAATTTAGATAAAGTCTAATCCTCCCTTTGCAGTCTATATTGAGCAAGGAAATCCGAGATTAATCCTACCTCAAAACTGTAATACTCGGTAATTTTAATGATGATGATGATGACGACGATGATGATAATAATAATAATAATAATAATAATAATAATAATAATAATAATAATGATAATAATAAAATAACAAGTCGTGGTGGGATTTGAATAATACAAGGTTGTTATAGGTTTATCTAATAATATTTAATTTATTTACTAGTATGTTACGGCCGGTACATTTCATTAACTAACTAATTGTAGGGAATAATAAAATTACGTATGAGTTAGAAATTATAAATTAGCTTGAAAAAAATTAATTAATCCATAACCCTAATGGCTCCCTACCTTTATAAATACTTACCTATTTCCTTGGATACACCATTCGACCGCTCGAGCAACGGAAGATAGGTTTTGCAGTAGAGATGAAGGAGGCACATCAACACTCTTTTCCGCGTGAACCCTCTTCCCTCACCCCATTCTAACTGATACATTACGGTAATTCTTGACACTATGCTAGTAATTAGAAGTGGGCCTTGATTCTTCTAAATATAAAATAATACTACAATCTAATTAGTGGAGAATAGTGGGTGGGATCTTACGTGATGTAGTTTAATTGAGAATAGCTTTTTCAAGCTTTTGCATTACTTGACGAGATGCACTTTCCGCATGCATTTATAACTATTTCTTCTCCGCAGGTATTCATAGCTAATTCTTATATATATATATATTTTTGTATATGCATGTCTGTATCAATCATGACAGTATCACTTAGGTAGTACTCAGGTTTCGCAAGCCTTGAATGATTGCAAACAATTTTTTTAAAATTTTTTTTGTTAATGAATCAAACTAGTGAAAGTACGTTACTAGTAAATTTTATGTATTGTTAGTACTTGTGTGTGTGTATATATATATATTTGAGTAATCATATAGTTATATAATTATTTTATGAGTTGGGGTTTATATATAAAGATTAGGTGGTAAATTAAAATTTTGGCAAATGTAAGAATTTTGATAAGTTGGATCTAAGCCCTTTATAATATTTTTACCTAATATATTTTGTTTAGAGTTAATATTATTAGTGTAATCTATAGGTTTAGCGACTAGTGAACATTTGTGATCAGATCACATTCCAGGTAACATTATTTTCAACCTTTTATATGTAGGTATATGTGTGTATGTGCGTTCATGTATATTTTAATTACACACTTGTTAATATAATGGTCTTATCTGACTATGTGACCTTATGTGAATATATAAGATTTTATATAATTAAGCCCCATAGATGATATTTTATTTTTATTATGAATTTAATACAAATATGGGTTCCCAATGGATTTTATATAAATATTATCATTTTATAGTGGTGTTATTTATTCGAAGTGCTGCTTATAAAGAGTTGATTTTATGCAAGTGTTCCTTTATTATGCATATATCACAAGGCTCATATCTTATATGAACAAATTAAAATTTTATTTATGTTAGCGTATAATTGGACCCTAAGAAAATTTGACTATTTATTTGAAGTGCTGGTTGGATAATTATTTTATTCTATTCTATTCCAACTAGTGAATTGAGTGGTGACTCTAAGTGGTATATTTCTTGGTAATTTGAGAAAGCTACCTAATATAAAAATTGTATAAAGTTAAGTTTATATGGTGGATTATGTGACTTTATTTAATTAATATACCATAAATTAAAGTGAAACATAAAGTGGGCTTTGGGTCCTTCAAGTTTGGCCTCCTGAAGTTGGGGATCGACAATAACCTTTCCTTTTCTATTGCAGATATTTATTTATTTGCCAGCCGTATTTAGTTAAGGCTTCTTGTCTACTCTATAGGCTTCTCCGGACCCTATTAAGGGGTGTGCACACTTAATGATAGGATGACCGAGGTGGTAGGTCTTTAGACTTTTGTTATCTCCTTTGGACTATGTCTATTGGGATGGCCCATGTGTGATTTGTATTCCTTTTTGTGGTTGGTGGTAGGTCTTTGGACTTTTGATTTGCCAGGTGACCCCCTGGTTGGTTTTCCCACTTACAAAAATAATAATAATAAATAAATAAATTAGGTGTTACGGTCACCTAAATAAAGATTAATAATTGGATGGTTTTCTTATGTGAATTGAGTGTATGTCTATAAATTATATGCTTATATAAATGTGAATATATAACTTTATTCCTTCATATTTACATGTTACTTAGCTGTTCCTCTGGCTAATTTGTTACATGTTTTAAATGGGGCTGTGATAATCCATGATGTACATGGTGAGCAGATGATCTAGTGTAGGTTGGGTACGAACCTACTCAAGGTGTTGATGGCATGCATGATGGGAAATATTGAGTGTGGTGGTGACTTTACGAGTTTTATTTATTATATTAATTTTAGTAGATACTTTTCATGGTTTCATTTGTAGTAACATTTTCGGTTCGGCGAGTTTGAATTAATAAATATGTTTGTGTGTTTTCTTATTTTACGTGGCCTTAGCATCTAGTGTGAATGGGATTAGGGTGCCAATTTGTACTAGATGTGGCGGTGATGCCCTCATTGTTTTTAGCTTCTGCACATACTTTGTAATGAGTTTTTGGTTTTGAAAATGGGGGGTGTTACAAAGTGGTATCAGAGCCTGGTTTCCAAAAAGCTGGTTTCAAAATGATTTTTAAAGAATGGTATTCACTTTTGTCATCACCAAGAATATATATTTTAAAACCTGGAATGTCACCAAGTGAGGAAGAAGGTTTGGGGTGTATATGTGCATGATTTTGTTTTGTATATTATTAGCAACGTGTGACGTTAAGTAGTAATTTTTTAGAGAAAATGTGCCCCTAGGATTATCTTTTATGTGTTTATTATCATACGGGCATCTAAGTTAGAAGTTTTCTCGTGTGTATTTGGTACTGTAGTATGATAACCCTTAAGTTTTAACGTAACATTACTTCTGTTTTGTTGCACAATGACTCGTAACACGCAGATGACACAACTAGAGTAGATCGTGTTTAACATGGCACAAACTCAGCAGCAGATGCAGGCACAACAGGCTTAAGCTCAAGCTCAGGCTCATGGCTATGTTCATGAGGACTACTGGTTGAGGCGGGTTACGCATCATCATCCACCAACCTTTGAAGGTCAAGAGGACCCGGTTATATTGGAGAGTTGGTTCAAAAACCTTAACAAGATTTTTGCTGCGGTTGGTTACCCTCTGGAACGTATGGTCGATATTGCAGTGTTCCTTTTGAGGAAGGTAGCAGATGATTGGTGGCAAGCTCGCCAGTTGCATTAGGGCCCAGTAGCTTCTTGGGAGCAGTTTCAAGCAGTAGTGAGGGCTAAGTTTTACCCTTTGCAGGTTAAGCCTGCGAAGTATGATGATTTTTTGTCACTACAATAGGGGTCTATGTCGGTGGAGGATTATTACAAGAAGTTCATGGAATTGGCTCACTTTACCCCAGAAGTGGTAGCCATAGAGGAAATGATGGCTCATAGGTTTGAGCAAGGGCTTAACCTTCGTATCCAAGAGATATTTGGAGGAGCTATTTTCACAGATATGATGACTGTGTATCAAAGAGCTTGTGGTATTGCGAAGGTACAAATGGCTAAGAAGAGGAAGCTAGAGAGTGAAAAAAGATTTCGAGGAGGAAAAAGGGGACATAATGGAGGTAAGAGTCAGGGAGGAAGTTCCCAGACAAGTGGAGGATATGTGGGTTTTGCTGGAGGAGAGTCAGGATTCCGTCGCAGTGGGGGACGGGTTCAGGAGAGGCATTACTATTGCAAGCATTGTGGTAAGAATCATCTTGGGAAGGATTGTGTCGGTAACTTAGTGGAATGCCACACTTGCGGCAAGATGGGACATAGATCTTTTGAGTGCCGATCTGGTGGTGGAGATAGTGTTGTTCAGAGGGGACAGGCTCAGCAATTCAATGGAGGACAAATAAAACAATATCAACAATCTTAGCAACAATAGAATACTTAGATTGTACAAAGGACACCGGGAAGTACTGGGAGTCATGATTCTAAGGGTAGGATCGAGCAACACCGCCCTATCTTTCAACAGCAAAAGTCTGGTGGTCAGAGTGGAGGTCCGTTGAATGTTATAAGTCAAGCAGAAGTTGAGGATCAAGGGGATGTAATGACTGGTACATTTACTATCCTATCTAATCCCGTATATGCATTATTTCACTCTAGAGCTTCGCATTCATTCATTGCTACGTCTTGTGTGGAAAAAATTGGCTTAGTTCATCCTGATATTATATCCACTACAATTATGTTTCCTTCTGAGGATTCAATGCATTGTACTAAGCTGTATCGTAGAGCGTCTCTTATTATCTGTGGTGTTGAGCTTGCTATAGATCTTATTGAGATAGATTTGCGGGAGTTTGATATCATCCTTGGGATGGATTGGATGGGGCGGTATAAAGCACAATTAGATTGCGCACAACATAAGGTGGTTTTGAGAGGGACAAAGGGAGTTCGAGTATCCTATTGGGCTTGCAAGCCAAATCCCACAACACGCCTTGTCTCAGCCATGAGGTTGGGGTCTTTAGTAAAGAAGGGGTACCCATTATATTTGTGTAGTACCCATGATTTGAATGCTGACATGGCAGAGCTAGAGGGAGTTTCAATTGTGAGAGATTACCTAGATGTGTTTCTGGAAGAGATTCCTAGTTTACCGCCAGAAAGAGAGGTGGAGTTCACAATTGATTTGGCACCAGGGAATGAACCAGTGTCTAAAGCACCGTATAGAATGGCTCTAGTTGAGATGAAGGTGTTGAAAGCCCAGCTAGAAGAGTTGCTGGAGAAGGGGTACATCAGACCTAGTATATCTCCATGGGGAGAACCTGTATTATAAGTGAAGAAAAAGGATGGTAGCTTAAGGTTGTGTATTGACTATCGAGGGTTGAACCAAGTGACCATCAAGAACAAGTATCCTTTACCGCGGATTGAAGATTTATTTGACCAACTAAAAGGTGCAAGAATATTCTCAAAGATTGATCTACGATCAGGGTACCATCAACTGAAGGTGGCAAAGAAGGATATCTACAAGACAACGTTTCAGACCAGAGATGGCCACTATGAATTCACGGTGATGCCATTCAGTCTAACTAATTCTCCGGCCATTTTTATGGACCTTATGAACAGAATTTTTCGCCCTACCTTGATTAGTATGTAGTGGTCTTCATTGATGATATATTGGTGTATTCAAAGGATCGGGACCAACATGCTCAGCATTTGAGGATGGTACTTGCACTTTTGCAAGAGCATAAGCTCTACGCTAAACTCTCCAAGTGTGAATTCTTGTTGGAGAAGGTAGCTTTTCTAGGGCATGTGATCTCCAAGGAAGGAGTGTGTGTAGACCCAGCTAAGACCCAAGCAGTTTCTGAGTGGCCAGCCCTTACTAATGTTACAGAAGTAAGAAGCTTTCTAGGGTTGGCAGGATATTACAGACGATTTGTGTAGAACTTCTCGAAGATTGCAAGGCCATTGACAAATTTGTTAAGGAAAACCATATGATTCCAATGGGATGACAAGTGTGAGGCAGCTTTCCAAGAGCTAAAGCAGAAATTAACTACTGCTCCATTTTTAACTCTTCCATCAGGAACCAAAGGATTTGAAGTCTACAGTGATGCCTCAATGAAGGGACTTGGTTGTGTGTGATGCAGAATAAAAAGGTTGTAGCTTATGCATCGCGTCAATTGAAGCCCTATGAGGAGAACTATCCCACTCATGAATTAGATTTGGCAGTAGTTGTGTTTGCATTGAAGATTTGGCGACATTACCTATATGGGGTGCAGTGCAAGTTTTATACATACCACAAGAGCCTCAAGTACATATTCACGCAGAAGGAGCTTAATATGAGGCAGATGAGGTGGTTGGAGTTGGTGAAAGATTATGATATGGAGCTTACCTACCACGAGGGTAAGGCTAATGTGGTGGCGGACATGCTTAGTAGAAAGTCATCGCATTCACTAAATGCCCTGGTGATAGCAGATAGATTGTATGAAGAGATGCAGGAGATGGAGATTAAGCTGATCACGAGTGGGAGTCTAAAGACAAGATTGAATTCTCTAACCATCACTCCCACTATTTTTGATGAGATTAGGGCCAATCAGTCAGGAGATGTGAAGTTAGAGAGAATTCGACAGAAGATGCAAGAAGGTAGAGATGAAGGTTTCCAGATTCTTGAGGATGGAAGCATCAGATTTAGAGGGAGATGGTGTGTCCCTCGGAGTTGTGGGAACCTGAAGAAGAGGATCATGGAAGAGGGGCACTATACTCCTTATTCGGTGCAACCAGGTGGTGATAAACTATATAAGGATCTAAAGAATATGTTTTGGTGGCCAAGGATGAAGAGGGAGGTGGGTGAATTTGTGGCTAGATGCTTGACTTGTCAGAAAGTCAAAATTGAGCATAAGAGGCTAGTAGGGTTGACACAATCATTAGAGATACCAACTTGGAAATGGGATTCTATATTTGTGGACTTCATTGTGGGTCTTCGTAGGACTAGGACTGGTATGGATATGATTTGGGTTATCGTAGATAGGCTAACTAAATCAGCTGTCTTTATTCTGATGAAGTCGACGTGGTCTATGCATCGGTTGTCTAGAGCATATGTAAAATATGAGGTGAAGCTACACGGAGTTCCCAGAGATATTGTGTTAGATAGGGATTCCAGTTTCCTGTCCCATTTTTGGGGAAAGTTACGAGAGGCATTTGGCACTAGGTTGAAAATGAGCACGGCATTTCATCCAGCTACTGATGGTCAGACGGAGAGGACCATCCAAACATTAGAGGATATGTTGCGAGCATGTGTGTTGGAGTTCTAAGGGAATTGAGATTACATGCTAGATTTGATTGAATTCTCTTACAACAATAACCATCATGCTAGTATTGGAATGGCACCATTTGAGGCACTTTATGGGAGGAAGTGTAGAAGCCCATTGTGTTGGAATGATCTTAGTGAGGTAGTGGTATTAGGGCCATAGCTAATTGAGGATACAATGCAGCAGGTGAAAGTGATCCAAGAGAAGATGAAAGTTGCTCAAGATAGGTAGAAGAATTATGCAGATCAAAGACGAAGATTAGAGGAGTTTAAAGCGGGTGAGAAGGTCCTTTTATGGGTCTCACCTACTAAAGGTGTGATGAGGTTTGGAAGAAAGGGAAAGTTGAGCCCGAGGTTTATTAGTCCTTAAGAGATATTGGAGAGGATCAGGGAGGTGGCTTATCGTCTTGCTTTACCTATGGAGTTAGCATGCGTGCAAAATGTGTTCCACATTTCACAACTTCGTCGATATGTCCATGATCCCTCCCATGTAATTCAACCAGAAAATATAGAGTTAGATGAGACTTTGTCTTATGAAGAGCGGCCAGTGAAAATTTTAGATACTAAGACTTGGGAGACTAGGTCGAGGTCAATTCCTATGGTGAAGGTCCTTTGGTCGAACCACAAGGTAGAGGAGGCCACTTGGGAGACAAAGGAAGTCATGAAGTGTCAATACCCTCAGTTATTCAAGTAGGTATGCCTTAGGGTTCGAGATTAAATTACCTCATTTCTTATTTACCATAGTTTTCTTCTATGATTGATGTATTTTGATATGTGGTGCTATATAAGTAAGTTGATGTTATGCTTCTGTGTTGATGTTTATACTTATGCAATTAGGTTCAAACTTCGAGGACGAAGTTCATTCTTAAGTGGGGGAGGATGTAATACTCGGTAATTTTGATGATGATGATGATGATGATGATGATGATGATGATAATAATAATAATAATAATAATAATAATAATAATAATAATAATAATAATAATAATAATAATAATAATAATAATAGTATAACACCCCAAAATTTACACATTTTTTTAAAAGCAATACTCATAAATTAAAACCGTAAATTCTAGGGATGTTACCGCCGCACTTAGTACCAGACCAGTTTACTTCTACCGTTTTGGTACGAAGTGCGAAGGCTAAGAAAACATTATCAGTAATACCATATAAATTCAAATTTATAAAAACAGAAATCAGAGTACGTGCAAGTCTTATATAATTCGAAATGCTAACTATTGTTTTTCAAATAATAATTAAACAACAATGATAGAGTTGTTCTGCAACTTAAACATAATAAAAATAACATGAGTCATAAATTAAAAAGAGAACGACCACGTCTCTCTAGAAAATCGATCTAGCCCAGCTATCACTTTGCCCCTCCTGATGTCCTGTAGACATCGATAGCATCAAAGTAAATATCTCCTACCCGCAACAGATTAGGTGGGCCTTCTGCTCGTGGGAATGAGTAGCAACCATGAAACGGGTGATCAGTACGCTACGTATTGAGTAAGGTAACCAAATACTAAGGCCAGCATATAACACATTAATTCATGCAGGATAATGATCACATACAATTACAACCCACACATATGATACATAGAAGCATAAAGTGAAATCACTTATAATCAATAGGTCCATACATAAGGCCCAAAAAGGTCGGATTAATCATTTAATCTTTCTTTTATCAAATGTTGATACACACCATGTTCTTTATCAGGTCCATATGAGTACGGGAACCCCACTATTTTTGCCGGTGGATCGGTCTCCAGGGCACTTTGGCTCGTGGCCACTATTATAGCCGGTGGATTGGTCACTTAGGGTACACACCCTACCACTATTATATGCCGGTATATCGGTATGGCCCCTTCTCGCACAGTGTTCCACTGTAAGTAATTAATATCTTCTCATATCTTATCAACATATATGGTTTGGTTTGTTGAGCTTGGGATCCCCCACTATTATAGCCGGTGGATCGGTCACTAGGGTAAAATACCCTACCACTATTAAGCTGGTGGATCGGTCTCTAGGCTACCGCAGTACCTGGCCACTATTATGCCGGTGGATCGGTCTGGGCCCGACTCAACATCTTCCACTTTACGTATTTAATAATTTATGTATCTTATTCAGATATTCGTTTTAAGACATGCACATCTAGTAACTTATCCCAATACTACAATAACCCTAATGACCATGAAACCCGAACTCTACGTAAGTCATCTTCCCATGCATGCCCTAGCTCCCATACAAACCCTAGCTCCATGTAAGCCCTAACTCCACGTAAACCATATCTCCATGCAAACCCTAATTCATACACAACTTTAACTCGATGTATACCACACTCCTATGTAAACCCTAGTTCATACCATCTTAGGCAAACCCCAACACCATGTAAACCATACTTCCATGCAAACTCTAACGCACATGCAAACCCTAGCTCCACGTAGACATACTTCCATGCAACTCTAATCCACATGCAAACCCTAACTCCACATACTACACTCTCATTGAATCCCAATTCATATGCAAACCTTAACTCCACGTAGACATGCTTCCATGCAAGCCCTAACCTTAGTTCATTTTATGCAAACCCTAACATCATACCATTCCATGCAAACCCTAACATCATGTCATTTCATGCAAACCCTAACATCATGCCATTTCATGCAACCCCCAACTCCTTGGCATTAAATGCAAACCCTAGCACCATGCCATATCATGCAAACCCTAACTCCCTGCCATTCCATGTAAACCCTAGCACCATGCCATTTCATGCAAGACCCTAACACCATGCCATTTCATGAACCCTACCAACATGTCTCAAGTCATATAATGACATAAACATACGCATAGTTCTTATGCCACAGTTTATTCACACCAACATACTTCAACTCTACAATCATGCCACATGCAAAAATAATTAATAATAACGAACATAAAATACATGGCATATCAAACACATAGTGCATACAAACGCATAAATGGCCTTAGTAGACCCTTACCTAAAACGTCACCGGTCTTGGTGCACGCTCCTATTCCACTTGAGGGATTTGGTTGGGTTCACCTATTATATCAAAGCATACTAGAATTAGGCTCCCTTATAAAATTTTATTATTCTCTAACTTATTCTAAGATTTGGTTCTTAATTAAAATAATACTACACAATAATTAACTATACAAAATATTACTTAAAAATACAAATAAATTATTATTTTCATTTGAAAGGGTGGTGATACAAGGGTTTCTACCCTTCACCAAAATAGTAATAATAATAATAATAATAATAATAATAATAATAATAATAATAATAATAATAAAAGTAAAAAAATTATTAATAACACTCTTATTAGTAGAATATTAATATTAATAATACCATAATTCTTAAAAATACAAGGTGGCTTTCAAAATCACTCCATTTAATAATAACACTATTTAAAAATGTAATAATGATATTAATATTATATATACTTATAATATGAAGTTAATAAATATAATAATAATAATAATAATATAATTAGAAATAATGTTAAAAATGTTAATAATATTAATAAAACGTAAAAGTGCGAGGCATAATTAAATTTTTTGGTTTCTATCCCTCCTGAAATAATCACGATATTAATTAAATAATTACACTAATAATAATAATATTTATAATATAATTAATATTAATAGTAAACATGTAATAATTCCATTAAATAACCAAAATTTGAGAATAATAATTTATCTAACTCAAGAATAGTCCCAAACCTATCAACAAAATTTATCAATTAGAATTCAGTTGATAATAATAATAATAATAATAATAATAATAATAATAATAATAATAATAATAATAATAATAATAATAATAATAACAAATTAACATTAAAGTTAGGGTAAAAGCATAATAATTATCAATAAATCAAAAGGAAGTGTTTAAAAGGTCTAGGGTTTCACCTTGAGTCGGAGGGGATGGGTGGCATCGGCGGTGGTTCCCAGAGGTGGCTGGAAAAGTTGTCTAAGAGGGGGGAAAGGAGAAAAATAAACTAAGTTTATGTATAGATGGAGGAGAATTATCAGGGGATATTGGGTGGTTCAGAGGGTGGTAGAAGCGGGAGATGCGGTGCTAGGCGATGGTTTATGGTTTCGGGGTAAAATTTTTGGCGAGAGAACTAGCAAACTTTGCACGGTTATGGAGGCCTTTTCAAGGAGAATCGAAAAGTGTAGATGGTTTAGTTAATTAGAGGGTGTTGCAGGGAAGATTTTTGGAGGAATAATAGGCGGAGAGATTGGCTAACGGTGGAGAATAGAGTGTCTAAAGAGGCGGTGGCGCAAGAGCGATGCTTAGGTTTTCACGGAAAGAAAATCCCGAACGCAGGCCATAAGAGGGGTATTTATAATGTTGGAGGTTAGGTTCGAGTTGGTGGAGTTATCAGGGGGTCGAAGCTGGTGAGAAACATTGTGGTTATGGTGTCGATCGGGTGGCAAAATTTTCAAATTTTGTCCAACCCTTCGCGAGAGAAATGGAGCAATCGTGGAGAAGAAAATGGAGAGTGGAGCATTTAAAATCAAAGGTTGCGTCGAGAGGGAGAGAATGAGCGGGATAAAGGCCGGTCACGCCACGTGTGGCTGGCGACGCTATTTTTGGGGAGAAAAGGAGTTGGCGGTTATGGCGTTGGGTTGGAGGAAGAAGAAGAAGGTGGGGGTGCTAGATAGGGCGGTTCGCGGGGGAGAAAAGAAAGAAAAAGGGAGGGAGACCGGGTGGTTCGACGCGAGGGTGAAGGATATTAAGTTAAACGACGTGTTTTGTGTGTAGAAAGGAATAAAGAACGACGTTCTGGGCTGCCGCGCAACGGTAAACAAATTGAAGTAAAACGCGGCGTTCGAGGGGAAGAAGAAGTAAAATGCGGCGTGGAGAGAGAGGGGGGCGGCGACGACGCGCGGGCTGGGCCGCACCGAAGGAAAAGGAAAGAAGAAAAGGAATTGGGCCACGCAACATGCCCAATTTGGTGAAGAAGAAGAAAAAGAAAGAAAAGGAAAGAAAAAGGAAAACAAAAGAAAAGAAAAGGAAAAGGGAAAAAGGAAAAGATAAATAATTAGGTTGGGTCAAATTAAATAAATATGAATATTTAGGATATTTAAAATTAATAATATTTAAATAAAATAATTTTTAAATCCCTTTTTAGGCTAAAATAGGCTTTTTAAAGGATTTTTCCAAAATTTCCATTTTAAATTAATAAATTGCTCAAATTTTATTTAATTTAATTATTTATAAAATTAAAATTAATTTGAAACTAATTTATCTTTCTTAATTTGAATAAAATTATTTATTTAAATAATTTCCCAAATTAAAATCCTTAATTAGATATTATACCCAAATTTCCTTTACTTAACCTATTTATAAAATTTCTTATTAATTTGTTGTACTAAATTTCCTTTTATTTTAGTGAACATAATTTATTAAATTAAATTTTTAATAAAACATTATTTAAATATAATCTTTAATATTAGAAAATTTTGGGGCATTTCAAATTGTAATAGTAGTAGTAGTAGTAATAATAATAATAATAATAATAATAATGATAATGATAATGATAATGATAATGATAATAATAATAATAATAATAATAATAATAATAATAATAATAATAATAATAATAATAATAATAATAATAATAATAATAATAATAGGTCGTGGTGGGATTTGACTAATACAAGGTTGTTATAGTTTTATCTAATAATATTTAATTTATTTACTAATATGTTACTACCGATACATTTCATTAACTAACTAATTGTAGGGTATAATAAAATTACATATGAGTTAGAAATTATAAATTTGCTTGAAAAAAAATTAATTAATCCATAACCCTAATGGCTCCCTAACTTTATAAATACTTACTTATTTCCTTGGATTCACCATTCGGCCGCTAGAGCAACGGAAGATAGGTTTTGCAGCAGAGATTAAGGAGGCACATCGGCACTCTTTTTCGCGTGAACCCTCTGTCCTCACCCCATTCTAACTGATACATTACGGTAATTCTCGACACTATGCTAGTAATAAAACATAGTTGATCTAATTTGTCGAAGGGTAATTAGAAGTGGGCCTTGATTCTTCTAAATATAAAATAATACTACAATCTAATTAGTGGAGAATAGTGGGTAGGGTCTTACGTGATGTTGTTTAATTGAGAATAGCATTTTCAAGCTTTTGCATTACTTGACGAGATGCACTTTCCGCATGTATTTATAACTATTTCTTCTCCACAGGTATTCACGGCTAATTCTTATATATATATATATATACATATATACATATATATATATATATGTGTATATGCATGTCCGTATCAATCGTGACGATATTACTTAGGTAGTACTCAGGTTTCGCAAGCCTTGAATGATTGCAATTTTTTTTTTAAAATTTTTGTTGTTAATGAATCAAACTAATGAAAGTACGTTACTAGTAAATTTTATGTATTGTTAGTACTTGTGTGTGTCTATATATATATATATATATATATATATTTGAGTAATCATATAGTTATATAATTATTTTATGAGTTGGGATTTATATATAAATATTAAGCGGTAAATTAAAATTTTGGGAAATGTAAGAATTTTGATAAGTTGGATCTAAGCCCTTTATAATATGTTTACCTAATATATTTCATTTAGAGTTAATATTATTAGTGTAATCTATAGGTTTAGGGACTAGTGAACATTTGTGATCCGATCGCATTCTAGGTAACATTATTTTCAACCTTTTATATGTAGGTATATATGTGTATTTGCGTTCATGTATATTTTAATTACGCACTTGCTAATATAATGGTCTTATCTGGCTATGTGACCTTATGTGAATATATAAGATTTTATATAATTAGGCTACATGGATGATATTCTATTTTTATTATGAATTTATTACAAATATGGGTTCCTGATGGATTTTATATAAACATTATCATTTTATAGTGGTGTTATTTATTTGAAGTGCTGGTTGTAAAGAGTTGATTTTATGCAAGTGTTCCTTTATTATGCATGTATTACAAGGCTCATATCTTATATGAAGAAATTAAAATTTTATTTATGTTAGCGTATAATTGGACCCTAAGAAAATTTGACTATTTATTTGAAGTGCTGGTTGGATAATTATTTTATTCTATTCTATTCCAACTTGTGAATTGAGTGGTGACTCTAAGTGGTATATTTCTAGGTAATTTGAGAAAGGTACCTAATATAAAAATTATATAAAGTGAATTTTATATGATGGATTGTGTGACTTTGTTTAATTAATATACCATAACTTAAAGTGAAACATAAAGTGGGCTTTGGGTCCTTCAGATTTGGCCTCCTGAAGTTGGGGATCGGCAATAGCCTTTCCTTTTCTATTATGGATTTTGATTTATTTGCCAGCCGTATTTAGTTAAGGCTTCTTGTCTACTCTATAGGCTTCTCCGGACCCTATTAGGGGGTGTGCACACTTAAGGATAGGATGACCGAGGTGGTAGGTCTTTAGACTTTTGTTATCTCCTTTGGACTATGTCTATTGGGATGGCCCAGGTGTGATTTGTATTCCTCTTGTGGTTGGTGGTAGGTCTTTGGACTTTTGATTAGCCAGGTGACCCCCTGGTTGGTTTTCCCACTTACAAAAATAATAATAATAAATAAATAAATTAGGTGTTACGGTCACCTAAATAAAGATTAATAATTGGATGGTTTTCTTATGTGAATTGAGTGTATGTCTATAAATTATACGCTTATATAAATATGAATATATAAATTTATTCCTTTATATTTACATGTTACTTAGCTGTTCCTCTGGCTAATTTGTTACATGTTTTAAATGGGGCTGTGATAATCCATGATGTACATGGTGAGCAGATGATCTAGTGCAGGTTGGGTACGAACCTACGCAAGGTGTTGATGGCATGCATGATGGGAAATATTGAGAGTGGTGGTGACTTTCAAAGTTTTATTTATTATATTAATTTTAGTAGATAATTTTCATGGTTTCATTTGTAGTAACATTTTCGGTTCGGTTAGTTTGAATTAATTAATATGTTTGTGTGTTTTCTTATTTTATGTGGCCTTAGCGTCTAGTGTGAATGGGATTAGGGTGCCAATTTATACTAGATGTGGCGGTGATGCTCTCATTGTTTTTAGCTTCTGCGCATAGTTTGTAATGAGTTTTTGGTTTTGAAAATGGGGGTGTTACAAAAACCTATCTTCAAATCAACTTATTTGAAGGTCTTCAAATCTGTCAAAACATCCTACAACTTGTATCATCAAGTTCTTCACCTATAATCCATTAATTCGCTTCATTTATTTTGCATTAGATTGTGGGTGAAAGCTTCTAATATAAATTTTGATCTAAAATTCTATTATTTTGATAAAAACCATATCATTTTTTGCATCAAAGCTTCATTTGTTCGAAGTTGATACAAACTAGTGACCTGCGAACCTGAACTCCCATGTGTGTTCTTTCACCAAGAAATCCACGGATTCTCCACCATTTCTATGAATTATTGATTCTTGATGATTCTTTGATTGTTCTTGAATTTCTTGCTCGAGTTTCTTGCAATATTGCAATGATCTTGTTGCAATTTCCCCCAACTTTCCACTTAAAATACCTACAACACTTACCTTCCAATAGTGCATGGTTTGGTTTGTTTGTTTTCCATGAACGTTTGTGCCTCTCCATCCCTTGATTTATATTGAATTCTAATCTCCATTGGTGCATGATCAAGTGTGTAGCAGTCCTTTTCTAGTTCCCTTTGTGCAGCAAGCAAGGAAAGCATCAAAGTGTTCGAAATCCCTAGACAACTCTCAATCACCCGAAGCAGATTTGGAACTTACAGGCCTTGTATTTGACTCATTTCTCATCAATTTCTCTCAAGAAATTAGTCCATCATCTACCTATGGATCTCCTATACATATTCTATGAAGAATTCAACACTAATCTCCCACTAGAAGACAATATTTTGTTGAAGACACAGAAACATGTTCTATGATTATATGTGAATGAATTTCATATATCTTATACAATAACCTTTCATTATTTGTGTGTGCCTGCGTGCAGTGCCTATTCTTAGGGCTAAAAGATATCCTTTGTGCCTAGATAAAGGCTACAGGAAGTGTTTAACTTTTTTTGTAGAATTAGCAATTGGTTTGTGCTTTGTTTGGTTGTAGGAAAAACAAATCCAGCACCTACACTTTGTGGAACCTATTGTGTGCAACAAGTAGGGTTTTGTGTCAACCTTCACCATGACTAGTGAAGAGGTGCATGCCCTGGTAGAGTCCATCAAAAGCCTCACCACCTGCATGGATGCCCAATTACAAACTCAAAACACACTGCAACATTAACTACAAAGTGTGGAAGCTAAGTTGGCCGACCAAGAGAATTGTAAACCATGGCAAGTTCAAATGGAGATCACACATGATAGTGTAGAAGGGAGAATGAAGCCTATGTACCATGCTAAGAATGGACGTGGAAATTTCAATATTTCTCATCATGAAGATGGAGAAGAGGAGGCAAATTCTTTTGGATCAAGTAACCAAAGAAGAGTACCTACATTCCATGTAAGAAATGCACACAATGAAGATCAAGGTATTAAACTTGACCTTCCTAAATTTTATGGTGATTTGAATGTGGAATAATTTTTTGAATGGTTGCATGAGATTGAGTCTATTTTTGAGTTTATAGAATACAATGACGATAGAAAGTGCAAATCACCTACTCTATAGTTCAAAATGTTTGCTTAAATTTGGTATGATAACTTAAAACGAACTAGAGAAAGACAAGAGAAGTCTAAAATAAAATCTTGGGAAGAAGAGAAAAATAATATAAGGAAACGTAACCTCAATGGTTAATTCTATGGGAGTGGACACTACACTACTAGGTCCTATACCCTTAATAGAGAGAGAAGCCCAAAACCTAATGCATTGGTGATTAAGTAATGAGGACACTTCTCATGCAACCCTTCTCTATCTCTTAGGTAATATCCTCTATTTCATGGAGGATTAAAACAAAATCTTCACAAGTGGAATTGAGCTCTTATTAATTTTTTGTACATTGGTGTTGAAGGGTCTCATTTTATAAGATAAAAAATTGTCTTACTCAATCTCATTGGGTCTTGTGAGAAGGATCGACATCGTATGACATTATTTGTGAGATGTGGAAGATGTTATGAACTTGGGATAACTCCAACAAAAGTGCCAAGTAGTATGCAACTTACCAACTTTGTTGAAAATCTTGTATTGATCAATATACTTTTAGCTTACCTTACCCTTCTTACCAAATCCTTATACCCCCGTGGTAGATGAGACTCTCATTGCGATACTTCTAACCTATATAACTCTTCTATCAACTTTGAGATGCCCACATTCTATCCTACATAAATGCAATCTACTAAGTCATCTCCTCGATTAACTTTAGCCTGAGCAAATATGTCTCACTAATGTCACTCCAACTTAAAGGTGTTTGACACTTGTATCCATAAAACACCTTAGAGAGTGTTATCCCAATATCGACATGATTACTATTGTTGTACAAGAACTTAATCACATATAGATAATCTTCCCAACTTCCTAAAAAATTAAAAACACATGCCCATAGTATGAACTGTCCTCTCAATCTCCCTATCTATCGTTGGGTGAATGATGTTACACATCTTCAACTTCATGCCCATAACATCTTATAACTTCCCAAAAATGAAAAAGAGATCTCGAATCCCTATGAGAGACTGTATCTGTAGCTATACCATTACTACTTACCATATACCTCAAGTAAGAATTAGTTAACGAATCCATGCTTTAGGCCGGCTTCATTGATACAAGAACTAATAATTTAGTTAACACATCAATGAAAACCCTAATTTTATTACACCTATTATAAGTTGTTAGTAGTTTGCTCACAAACTCTATGGAGATGGAGTCCCACTTCCAATTTGAACATGCAAAGGTTGGAATAATCTTGCAGGTCTACAGTGCTCTATCATGACCTTTTGACAGGTTTGACATCTTAACACAAACTCCACTACCTCTTGCTTCACATGAGACCACCAATAAATCCTCTTAAGATTCATATATAATTTTTCCTCGAGTGAATAGAATATGGAGTATGATGATCCTTATCCAAAATCTAACGCTTCAAATCATTGTAACTCTTAGGTAAATACCAATGGACCTATTAGAGAATGCTATCATCCTCATGAATCCAAAATCCCTCATCTCAACAACCCTATATCTTAAGCTAAAACTTATTGATCATATCATCCCTAAGCTATCCTGCTCGGGTCTCATCAAACATAGTCAGCATAAATATAAAATTAAAAACCTATACCTCGAAATCACCTCACTAAATTAACTCTATCCCTATATCACCAATCTCCTTAAGAGATCAATTAACCACCACATAAAAACTTAAAATTTTGATGTATTACTACTTAAGACACATGTAATGATATTGGCCTCACACTCATGGTAGCTCAACTTAAGACCTTCACCAACTTTAGCCTTATCCTCAACCTCATGTTTAACTCCTTCTAAGTGAAAATAAACTTGAGACTCTTATAGTTGGCTATGAATTTACACTATGTTATGTACAGATAGTGCATCCAAATCTTTAGGTTGAAGATAACTGCGGTACACTCTAAATCATATGTCAAATACCTTTTCTTGTGCTACTTTAAATGACAGAATTATAATTAACTAACTTACAATAATACGTTAACACAAGTTTGTGCTTTGAACCGTTGCTACATACCTCAAATCCATCTAGTATTGATGATAGAGTTGAAACCAGTGTTGTACTAAGACACCTTTTTACTTTCTCAAACGCACCCTCATAAGGATTATGCAATTGAAATTAGGTGATTTTCAGTAAAAGGTTTGTGAAGGGATGAGCTACCTTTGAGAAATCTTGAATAAAGTGCTTATAGTATTTGGCCAAGGCTAGGAAAGTACATACCTCTAGAATGTTAGTGGGTTCCTTCCACTCTGTAACTACAACAATCTTTGTCGAATGTATGGTGACTCCTTGTATATACACACCACATGTCCTATAAAGCAATGTTATGAAGCTAAAACTTGCATTTTGAGACTTTGGCATATAACTCTTACTCTCTGTGGTGTGAAATATTAGTGCAAAGATGCTACTCATGCTCCTATATACTCTAAGAGTATACAAAAATATTATCTATGAACAAGACTAAAAATTGGTCACAGAATGCCTAAAATATCCTTGTTATCAAATCTATAAATATAAAAGGCACATTAGTGATTCCAAAAGGCATCACCATGAACTTATAATGTCCATACCCTTTCCTAAAGGTCATATTCTTTATGTATGCCTCAACGATGTGTAATTGATGATAGCTTAACCTCAAGTCGATCTTTGAGAAGATCACAGTGATCCTAAGTTGGTCAAACATATTATCGATCCTTAGAAGTGGATTTTGGTTCTTTTCTATCAATTGGTTCATACTAGAATAATCTATACATTAATGAAGGATCCTATCCTTATTCATGAAAAGAATAGGTTCTCCCTACAAAGACACACCCTGGTGGATGTACCCACGAGCCAACAACTTCTATAAAAATAACATTAACTCTTACAACTATACTGGTGCCATCTGTTAAGGTTTATTTAAAACTAGCTCCACCCTATTACTAGCTCGAGTTTGAAGTTTATCTTGCGCATTATTGATATAAAAGGTATCTCATTCAAGAACACATTAGGGAAGTCCTAGGTAGCAAGAATATATTCTAATGCTAACACATATTATTTAACTCTTAAACAATACATAAATACATAGGGCAGCCTTTTTACACCGAAGAATACAACACATGGGTAGATATGACCTTCATCGTAGGCTGAAGCTTACATATCCTATTAGAGACCCACATACCCCATGGCCCCTACAACACTAATTGCTTTTTTGCACAATCTATCACCACTCAATATCTCTCCACTATGTTTATCCCAACGATCATATTAAAAGGGCCAAAAGTTCATCTTAACCAAGTCTTCTAGAAAGTATACCCTAGATATCACTAAGGCCCTTTTTTTTAATATAGTCTAGTGCAATAGTAGTAGATGGAGAAAAAATAATATGTACAAACACACTAGTAGATGGAGAAAAAATAGATCTCGCAATAAAATTAGTAGATACAAATGATAAATATGTACTTGAAAAAAAGAAGCACATGCACTAGTAATAAAATGATGGCAAACATATCAGTGACTACATTTAACTATCGGTCAAAATCTAACCAACTATTGAAATTTAGACACCCACCTAGTTTTCCTCCCTAGTATCCTCTAGGATATCCTATAGCACCTTGGGTATATCCTTCTCCACCTTGAAAAAATGGGCAAGAATCCTTTAATGTCCCCAGGTTGTACACTAACTAAGGCAAATGTCCTTTGCTATTAATGCTATTGCTAAAAATGTCTATTACTGTTTCATAGGTGGTCCCTTCTACTAAAAATGACTACCCTATGGATGAAACTGGCCTTTATGATGTTGACACTCAAAAAGTCAATGACCTAGCACACCAAAAACATGAAAATGAGAGAATCTATGCTCACAGTCTCATCCTAGATGATCTCTGCACTATCATAGAGAAACAAAACATCTTGGTAGACCTTGATATTTGATAGGACCACTTAGTTGACTCATTTCTATAAACTTGGAGGCCCACCTATGTGAAACTAATTTGAGGCTTTATTTTACGTAAGATGGAAGCCCATGCTTAAACCACGGTAGTGGTAGCAATTACCTACTCATACAAAGAGATTTGGTCCTATAATGCTACTATAGTTATCATCCTCTAGATATTAAAATGGAGCCCCTATTGAAATTGATATACCACCTCCAACTTGATAACCACTATACCTAGAGTGAGCATAAACGACTATGTGAAGCCAGTGTGATCTCCCATAGTTATATGCTCCTCTAGGTCAACTATATGATAATCTTAAGCTTATCCTTGTTGAGCCACTTGGGATAAAACTTCATGTGGATCATTATCCTAAATTTTTCTTTGGAAATTGATGATCCTTCCTATAAATGAAGGCCTAACCACTAAGTGTCTAAGGTTCTCTAAAGGAAGAAGGTTACCGTAATTTCCTTTAGAGGTGGTGGATGATTAACTACATTGAAAGTCTAATCCAAATGGTGGATCCTTCCATCTAGGATGAGCATTTACTCCTCATTAGTGTATATTGATGAGTGAATCCTAGTGTTCCTTCAAAATCAGTCCTATCTGATGCCCTACTATGGGTAATGAGGAGGTTGTGGCCGCAATGGAAGTCTGACAAACTCAATAAAGGCGTCGAATATCTCCTCTAGATAACTAACACAACCATTCAATGCCATAGTAAACTTACTACAAGATAGAAAATTTGTTGGGAAAAAATATGTCTAGCTCAGTAGCACATAATACATAGAAGCACATTCAAAGGCTATTTAGGTTACTCATTTTCAATTCCTAAGAAGTTAATCCAAATTTTTAAAGAATTGATTTTTTTAAGGTATGAAATAGACTTCTAAAATTAGATAAGGGATCATTGAGAACCAAAATTTTGAAAATAAAATATTCTTATAAAAACCAATGGTCTAATACTAATTTCTAACTCCCTAAAATTTACTACAAAAAATATCATTTTTGTTGAAGTATAATAATAACATAACTTGGTGTTACCACCCTACTTAACATAAATTTGGCTTACTATACTATCCTTACATTGGGTACAAAGTAAGGCATTTATATTTTAAAACAATAAAAATAGAGAATGAGAGAAATTTCATAACACTTAAATAATAATTTGGAATTTAACTTTGAGAACAATAGCTAAAATAAAGAAAAAGGATACATTATAAACTAAGTTTCCTAAATAATATCTTGACCAAAAGTGATAACTAGATAACATGAATTTATGCCCAACCTTGATACATAAGATTCATTCCTCCATACGTAAACCATCGTAAGCTATAAAGTTATCAAAATGGTCTCATGTGACTTATCTAAAATCACATGGTCTGTCTCCTTGTGGGAATAAGAAATATCTATAAAAAGGATGATTAATATATTACATACTAAGTAACTATACATTCATAACAAGGTTACAAAGTATACATAAGGTCACAAAGAATAGGCATGATGAAATGTGATAAATGATTCCTGAAACCCATTATTAGATATAATCTCAATCCATGTCTTATTTATGATGTGTTCATAACCCAACTATTAGCAATCGGTGGAACAATATCAATAATATACAACTTGAGAGAAAAATTCTACATAAGGTTTTATTATTGGGGAAAGGAGGAGGAAGAAGAGTAAGAATTCTCCCTTTTAAATACATTGTGTTTTAGATTTAATAACAATATTCATAGTAGGAGTGTTACTTAACTGTGCAATTTTACTTGAAAACTTGATCTCATATTCCCTATGCTTAACATGTGTACATGGCTTTAGCTTTACATTAATTAAAAAAATATATTATATCATATATGAGTAAACCATCATTACATATGTTATTCAAGTGGTTCATTTGAGCCAACCATCTAGAATGAGAAAAATAGGTTATAATAGAGACATAAGTTGACCAATTAAAAATTAAAAAATGATGCACTAGTTGACCGCTCTTCAACATCTAGTTAGTGGAGAGTCTGATCATTATCCTCCTCATTTAAGTTGATAGAATTTGTTCGAATGTCCTTAGTTGGCTGCACTTCACTCCTCCATCTCTTTCTCAACATCATCCAAGTTACCCAATATTTATATTATTAGTATTTTTAGAATCATTAGAGCTGTACGAATCTCCTAGTATCATTTTTTAATATTTTCTTTTCAAAAAGTCATGGCCCTTTTAATGTTAAGCTTTAAACTTCTCTTTAAAATTAGATGATATGGATGACGTGTTGGGTTTGATTGAGTCAAAATTATATGATGAATTGTGTTTGTTCTTAGGTTTACCTCATATCTGATGGCTTATTCCACTTTTTCATGGAAAATTTTAGATAATTTAGGTGAATCCTAATTCCCAATTTATGACATACTTGTGCCATTTTTGAGTTAGTTTATTTAAGCTTTTAGTCAAATTGTCATAAAATATTTTAAAATTGGTTTAATTTCTATCCTATACATTAATTTTTTATTCCAACTATACTTACCTCACTCAATAGTTTAGGCAAAACCCCAATAACCAAATTGCTATATATTTATATGGAATAATCTCTTACTTAATTATGCTAGAATTAACTACCTTGCTTAGCTTATAAATTATATTTTTGTGTTTATCCATCATTTGGAGCAAAATTTAAGCATTTGAATGTTGAAATTCTTTGCTTGTGTACCCTAAATGATATATTTCATAAAAATAAAATTAGCTATATGTAAAAATGATTTTACTCTTTTTTTAAGGCTTACTTGTAAAAATTACATTAGAATACACCTTACAATGATGGATTCCACTTAATTAGGATTTAATAATCAATCTTAAATTGAATGGAGATTCTATATAGGATAATTCGATTTTGTCATTCTCTTCCTACACTCTAAAATATTCAAATTTTCCTCCTAAGTTAAAATCCTCTCATATGGTTCACTACACTTTAATGATAACTTTAGGAAAATTATTTACTAAAATTTAGTTGACTAGATAATCATTGGATAAAAATTCTCTTGAATTTTAAAAGGAATGAATGTGATTTATGATAAATGATTTCTAAAACTTCACTCTATTGATGAAGCATTTGCTTAACTTCCTAAACTTATTGGTTTAATTTAAAAATTTTCCCCGAGATTCTCATTAACTATTCTTCTACATTAAAATGTTCTATGCATATTTAATTTTGGCATTGATTAGTCTGATGATCAAATAATGGGAAACACCTTGACTTGGAATTAAGACTATGAATCATATTGTATATCTATGGTGAAATATCCTCGTAGGTTCACTTGACTTTGAGTCTTTTCTTTCCAATCCTTTATCCTCTCCCTCTTCTTACTCATGGGACCCAATAAATACAGTAGAGATATTCTCTCCCACTAGCACCATAGAGCATCCAATTGATCTCATCAATCACACTTTATGAGTCCTCCTCCTATACCTTCTAGACTCCTTGCTAGTGTCTTATTAGAACTTCTAGGTTCTTTTATTCCTCTACATGAACACTATTTTTTTCTCTCTCCTATCATTCTCACGTGTATGGATCTCTTTACAATAAGTAATTATCTATGATAATCACTTATTTTAAAAAATTTTTAGGCTCAAATATTCCCAAATAAAGTAAGTATCATAGATAATTACTTTTTATAAGGAGATCCAAACAAGTGCTAAATTGACATTTATCTCTCTAAAAGGGTCCTTAAAGGGATATTTTTGTCCTTATATTTTTCAAAAAAACAATTTAAATTTTCTTAGAGACTTCATGGTTTGGGATTGATTCCCCTATTTAATATCTATGTCCCTACATCACTTAATCTAGTGAAATTATTCTATAGCTAAGCTCGATTTGATGAAGGATCTATTCATAACTATGTATGTGGCATTTTATTACTTTGAAACAGTCCACTTTAGCATAAATAATTAGTCTAGTTGGTTATCTTGACTAGGGGGAGACCTTTCCTTTATGGTTAGAGAGTCATACTTCCCTTGATCCATTGTATCAAATTTATCTTATTGGGAATTGGAGAGGTCATACTATGAGCTCATCCTTCCTTTTTTTTGATGATTGCGTGCTTCATCATATGATAGGCACAATAGTATTTCATAAGAAGGGGTTTTAGATTAGGCTTAGGGTGCTTGATTAGTATTTCCTTTACTATTTTTACTAAAATAGTCATATGTGTATCACTTGCAATATCATCCTCTAAATGTGTCATATGAGGTAGTATGGTCCTATTCATCTTCCTTACACATATCTTTTGACCCTTTTGTTTAGAAAATTTCATGTATCTATTGATGGCTTTAGTTCTACATATCTTGAGATAACTAGGTAAGAGTCTGACATCTATACGTCCTATTCTATCAAAAGGATGGGACTTGCTCTAATTGAAGGTCAGTGGATGATTCAGAGATAGCTATAGGTACCCCCCTCAGGCATCAGCACCTCCTACACCTCATCCAGATCCTACATCTTCTTCTTCTTCATCAACTATTCCTTCTCATCTAGATCCTCATGCTCCCTTTTCATCCATTCATACTCATCATCATAATATTGATGCACCCTCTCTACCTACTCATGTCTTTTCACAAATTTCACCCTTTGAGAAAATAGTAGTTTAGATGATTGATCACCTAGAGATATGAATGATCACTCACATTAGGATTATGGATGGACATTTAACGTATATATTACTTGATCTTCAAGAGAGGCAAATGGATCTTATTATTCAAGCACATTGATCCTTCTGATGACCATAAATCTCCTAGGTCCTCACATTATATAGATCATCCTCAGCACAATGACTTAGTATAAAGGATTAAGCTAATTGACTTAGATGTATTTTTAAATGACATTGATCATGGTCGGTCTTACCTTGTAGGAGAGTATGTTGAGGTCTCCACTCCCATGGTATATGAATTTAATGAGAGATCTACTAAGGTCCTTGGTTCAAATGATGATGACTTAGATGTGGTCACATCTCAACGCTACCTCGCATAAGATCCTCATCCTTTTGATCTATGACTATGACACTTAATTTTGAAATAATATAGAATTTTAGCACTATTCTAATATCATGTTGATATATATATAACCTAATTTGTACATCTTAAGAATATTTTATTCCTTCTTTAATCAAGATATTACACTTGTGCTGACTAATCTCATTATTTAGTGGATCACGCTTGTTGATCTATCATTAGATCACTATGGATAATGGTTAAGCTTACTCTTTTTCCTATAATCCATTGATAAATGTGATATATAAGAATAATTAGGATATGAAACATCATTGCATCAATTAAACAAATGTCTTGATTGCTTGAGCCAAATAGTTCTTGAACTTTCATTTTACCCATCTCGTCTCTTTTTCTAATACATCTGACAACATGTTTGCATATCTGTGCTACCTTAAAAATATGATATCTAGGTGTTGTTGCTAATAATTTCAAGTTTTTCATGGAACTTTCTCTCATTATAAGTGATATGCCTTGAAATGTAACAAATCTTACATTTATTATCTCTTGTGATAATGTGAAATATATATATATATATATATATATATATATATATATATATATATATCATGATCAGATATTTGATATGAGTCATATACCATGCACAAATTGATAAAAGTTGAAGACCCTAATAATTTTATTTTTCAACTATTTTAAGTAATTTTACTTCACAAAAAATGAGCCAGAAGGTTTAAATTTTCTTTTTGAAACATGTTTTCTCATATTATACATGCTAGTACAAGCCTTCACTTTTATTCCTACTTGACTAGACATATTTGTTTATGCTAAAAAATTATTATAAGAGTTTTTTATTCTCTATGAGCTTATATGATAATCATACTAAAATTTGATATCATTTATCAACTTCCATGTTCTTCCCTAAAAAATTAAAATCAAGCAAGTGTTAATTATTGGGAAACTACTTTCTTAATGTACACATCTTCTCCCTCCTCCTTCTTGGTTATAAATTGAGAAGCAATTCATGGAAGGATTTATAATTAAGGCTTATGACATAATTTCCATTAAAGTATGAATGCTAATGCTTAATTACAATAATTTGATATTATATTCCACTAATAGATATTCTAAGAAATGGAAAGTGCTTAGGATATGTTTCCTTCGCAAAATTTGCATCCATGCATCTAAAAAGTGTCTCCTTTTGATAACCAAATGCTTATACTTGATACAAATGGATGTCCATTTATGTTTTGTAATTGATACAATTGTCATACTAACCAATTTATCTTGTTCATGACATTTTGGTCTTTGTGTGCATGCTTCATCCTATTTTTTCCCTTATACTTCTCATCCATTCATAACTATAAAATGGAAAATATTTACAGGAATAATAGGTGATGCAAGAGAAAACAATCAAGTATTTCCTTTCCTAATTATTGAACTAATTAATCTTCATTTGGAAAGTATATCCCACAAATTTGAAGACCAATAAATGGTTACGTTGCTAGAAACGTAACAAATAAGGAACTAAGTGTCTACATGCATGTGTATGGCATGCATGGAATGATGACCACGTGAATGGGGGAGTTTCATTGTAGACTTTTCGAGCACTATTAGTAATTTAGCTAGTTAATTAATTAATTAGTATAGTTGGATAATAGATAAAGCATAAAGTTGCATAAAACAAGCATAAAAGTAGCATAATATCATTTAGTTTGGAATCTTTTGAATTATGCCTTTTAGCTAAGTGGTGGAATGGCTATAAACAGCCATGGAATTAAAGATTAGGGATATTGAAGATCAATATTGAAGTTGAATACAAGTTGAATTCTATATGAGTTCAATTCAAGTTAATCGAATCTATGTGAATAGTTTAGCTTGAAAGTTTTAATCTCTTTGTTTGTATGAATTTGAGATTAATTCATATATTTTCCACTCTCCATAATCCATAGTTTCTAGACATAATTAACATCAAAACAAAAATATAATTTGAAGCTAAGAAAAGGCCTAATATGGTTTACACATTAGAAACCCTAAACCACCATTCGAAACCCTACCACCTTTCATCCGAACCAAACAAAACTTTAACCCTTCTATTTGAATTAAACCCTAACCCTAACCCTAAACCACAACCTCATATTCTATCTAAAAGCTAAAATTTGAGTCTATATCATCATCAACATACAATTATCAAGTGCATATACTAATTAATTCACACCATTCGAACCATCATCATTAATAAACCATCATCATTGAGATCACCATCACTTGGTGTGAATCAAATTAAGCCTTAGTTTATCCTATTTGAAAGTTATTACCACATATCCATCATTATCAAGCCTTATTAAAAATATTATCAACACTATCAAGCTATATTCTCATCAATTTTAGAATCCCATCCTCCCACTCATATCAATTTTGGTATCAAAGCTATAGGTTGGTGGTATCGCAATCAGGATTCAATCTTTCTTTCATGATTCTTCAAGATTCATCAAAAAAGTGTCCTATCTTCAAGAATCTCCAAGATTTTATCAAGAAAACATAAAAGGGCCAAGCACTTAAGGGTATTTTTGGGAGATTTATATTTGGTAGGTAAGGAGGAAACATGGAGAACTAAGGAGAGGACATAAGGGATATTCTTAATACCTTGATGGACTAAATAAAGGGGGTTAAATTGCACGTGGGGTGAATAGAAGCTTCCCAAGACCACACGTCCCATGTGGAACCATAAAACTGATGGGAACATGTAGAGGAAGGGTGCGTGATAAGGGCACAAAACTGGGTGGAAGAAGAAGAAGAAGAGAGCATAGGGAATTATGTAAGGCCACATACCACCTCGAGAAAAACTTATGATGACATGGAAAAAGGAATATGCTTTGATTTTCCCAACATTGAAGGTAATCTCGACTTAGAATCTTTTCTCGAATAGTTATAAATCGTTGAATCTATTTTTTAGTATAAGGAAATTGAAGATGAGAAACAGTGCTGAATAATGATATTAAAGTTTAAGAAATTTGCTAGAGTGTGGTACAATAATTTAAAAAGGAGATGAATCAGAGAAGGAAAATTGAAGATTAGCTCATGAGAAAAATTAAAAAAAGAACTTGAAGAAAAAATTTGTGCCTAGCGAATATGAGAAAGAAAGTTTTATAAAAATTACTATGTTGAGGCACGAGTTACTTAGAGTCAAAGAATACATTTGGGAGTTCAAAAGGTTAGCCCTAATATGCGATGTCTAAGAACGAGAAGAGCAAATGTGTGATTGATTCATTGAGGGTTAAAATATTAATCTTTGGGAGAAGGTAGTGGTGTAACCTTATGAAGTGTTTGAAGACCTAGCTAAGTTAGCCATTAAGTTTGAGAAAGAGTTGAAGAGGACAAAGCCACAAAGCAAGTCAACTAATGCTCTATATGGTTTGACTTTCAAGGGTGTGTAAAAGCCACCAATTTCTCAAGCTGCAAACCAAGATCATTCTAGGAATTTCACTCATAAAGAAAAGGGAAAAGATCAAGTGGTTGATAAGGTGAACAAGTAATGCTTTAAATGTAGAGGTTATGGCCACTTTGCTTAGGATTATCCAAACCAAATGGCATTAACTTTAAAGGAGATAGCAAATATGGAGGCTTGTGAAGAGAATGAAAACTTTGATGAAGACCTTGAAGAGGAAAGTGATAGCTAAGAGGATGCTTTAGAAGAAGGCTAAGTGGATTTCTACGTATTAAAAAGGGTTCTCTAAGTATAATGACAACACACCAAGTTCCTTTGGGTTATGTAATACACCAAGTTCCTTTATGAGATTGATGACTGAGGTACTTAGACCATTTCTTAGAGTCTTTATTGTTATTTATATCGATGATATCTTGGTATATAACACGAGTGACTTCAAGTATATACAACACTTGAAGAGGATATTTGACAAGCATAGAGAGGTGATGCTCTATGGTTAGATGGAGAAGTGTAATTTCATGATGTAGAGTGTGATTTTTATTATTTATATTGTGAGTGGAGATGGTATTCGACTTGATCTATCAAAGGTATAAGCTATACAAATGTGGCCTATTCATACTAAGGTCCACAAAGTTTGAAGTTTCCATAGGTTGGCCTCATTCTATAGGAGGTTCATCAAAGACTTCTCTCCCATTGCAACACCTATCACATAGTTGATGAAGAAAGGAGTGTTCTATTGGAATTATCAAGCAACAAAAGATTTTGAAGACTTGAAGATAAATCTCTCAAATGCACCGATAGTATCTATACTTTGTTTCAATAAATTATTTGAAGTAACATGTGATACAAGTAGTGCAGGCATTAAGTGTGTACTTTCATAAGAAAGGAAGTTGATTGCTTTCTTTAGTGAGAAGTTAAATGGCACAAGAATCAACTATTTAACCTATGATAAATAGTTCTATGGTATTGTGTGTTGATTGGAGACATGAAGTCATTACTTGAGACCCAAGACTTTTTTAATTCATTCTAATCATGAGAGTTTGAAGTATTTGGATGATCAATAGAAGGTGTGTCCAAGACATGCTAAGTTGATAAGTTTCTTGTAGGCATTTTTGTTCTCTACTAGACATGTGGATGGAAAATAAAATGTTGTGGAATACGCATTATCTAGGAGGACCATGGTACTTACCATGATGGATGCAATGCTTTTAGGGTTCAAGATGTTGAAGAGTCAACATGTCATGGATGATGATTTTGCTATGATCCTTGAAGAGTGCAAGAAATAAGAAAGTTCTAGAGCATATGTTATTCAAGATGGGTTATTTTTCAAGAAAAACAAATTGTGAGTGTCGAAGACTTTAGTTCAAGACTTATTAATCAAAGAGGTGTACAAAGGAGGAATTATAGGATGCTTTGGAGTTCACAAGAATTTGGAGTTGCTGTAAGAACATTTCTATTGGTCGAGAATGAAAAAGGGATTGCAAGCCATGGTTGCTAGTTGTGCTATGTGTTAAAGGAGAAAGATTTTCTTTTACAAAGGGTTATATGTAACTTTACCTATGCTTACTAAACCATTGGAAGGCTTTAGTATGGATTTTAATTTGGGATTGCATAGGACACAACGAGACAATGTCACAAGATCAATGATGCTACTATTGTTGCCGATTTGTATTTCAAGGAGATTGTGAGGTAGCATGGAATTCCAAGAAGTATTATTTCAGATAGAGATATAAGCTATATTTGGAAGACATTATGGCACATGCTGGGAATGAAGCTTCTATTTAGCACATTGCATCATTCTCAAACAGATGGAAAAACCTAATTCACTAATAAAAATTTGGGTACTTTGCTAAGGGGATTGGTAAGTAAGGGTGATAAGGATTGGGATGTTAGGTTAGCACATGCAGAGTTTGCTTACAAATAAAGTCCTTCTATTCCAATAAGCTCTAGTCTGTTTGAGATAGTATATAGTATTAATCCACATATGCTGATTGATATCGTGCCATTGAAGAAGGTGAAGTGAAGGGTTATGATGCTTAAGAGAGAGTGGATTTCTTCCAAAAACTACATCAACAAATCAAGCACAATATTAAGATGGAAAATGAAGTGTATAAGACAAGAGGAAACAATTATAGGAGCCAACATGTGTTTCAACTGGGAGATTTAGTATGGTTACACTTGAGAAAAGAGAGATTTCCTAATATAAGGAAACACAAGCTTATGCCAAGTATGGATGGCCCTTTCAAAGTACTTTGAATGTTTGGAGAAAGTGCTTATGAGCTCAATTTGCTAGATTCATATGGTGGGGTATCATGGACATTCAATGTTGGATACATTATCCTTTATTATGGTGATGCAAATTTGAAGGTAAATTCAAATCAGTAAGGAGGGAATGATGCAAGAGAAAACACTCAATAATTGACTTTCATAATTATGGAGCCAATTATTCCTCATTTGGAAAATATCTCCTACAAATTTGAAGACCAACGGATGGTTAGTTGCTAAAAAAGTAACAAAAAAGCAACTAAGCGTCTACGTACTTGTGCATGACATGCATGGAATGATGACCACGTGAATAGGAGAGTTTATTTTCAGAATTATTGAGAAATATTATTATTTAGCTTATTAATTAATTAATTAGTAGATTTGGATAATAGATAAAGCATAAATTTAGTGTAAAATTGCATAAAGCTAGCATAAAAGTAGCATAATATCATTTAGTTTAGAATATTTTGAATTATACCTTTTAGCTAAGTGGTATAATTTCTATCAATAGCCATGGAAGGCACAATTAGGTATATTGAAGATTACAGATCAATATTGAATTTGAATACAAGTTAAACTCTGTGTGAGTTCAATTCAGGTTAATCGAATCTATGTGAACAATTCAGCTTAAAATTTTTAATCTCTTTGTGTGTGTGAATTAGAGATTAATTCATATCTTTTCTACTCTCCATAATACATAGTTTCCTGCCATAATTATTATCAAAACAACACTCTAATTTTCAGCTAAGAGAAGCCCTAATTTGGTCCACACATTAGGAGTCCTAAACCACTATTTGAAACCCTACCACCTTCCATCCGAACCAAATGACAACTTAATCCTTCTATTCAAACTAAACCCTAACCCTAAACCTAAACCACAACCTCATCCTATATCTAAACCCTAACATTTGAATGTATATCATCATCAACATACCATTTTCGAGTGCATATACTAATTAATTCACACCATCTGAACCATCATCACCAAAATCACCATCACTTGGTTAGAATCAAATTCAGCATTAGTTTATCCTATTTGAAAGTTCTCAACACATATCCATCATTTTTGAGCCATATTAAAAATATTATCAACATAATCAAGCCATATATTCATCAATTTGAGAATCATATGCTCCCACTCACATCAATAGGGAGTTGAGACACTTATTTGCTCGAGTAAACTAGTGTATAAATAATATGTTGCTGAAAAATGCTTGTTTTAATCTTTCTTTCATATAACCAATTATAGCACTTTATTTCTCATATGTGGCTTTGACATATACTTGCAACTGTGATATTCTTTTTCATATCATTTATGGTTCTTAATTTTATACTACTCCTTAATGACATATGCTTCTATGAGTTACACCCTGCAGTTTACTCATGTTATTAACTCTTTGAGTTATGTTATCCCCCTATATCATAAAAATTCACTCTTGAGAGCATTATAATGTGAAATTTTACCTGCATTCTTCTATATGCATATTATCCACACACTAAATTTTCTATTTATTAGTTAGGTTGATAGATACAACTCTAAAATTAATAAATCACATGAATTAATTGTGAAATTTACTTATGATCTCTCATATACATGATCATTTCCATATCTCAACATCATATTAAAAAGTATCCTCATTATTCTTAAATGAATCACTTAGTACAAATGAGTGATACTCTTGCATTTCATTGATGTGCTTGTCTTGATCTCTAATTCATATTACTATTGACAAGTTACTCATTTAATGGATCATTCATCACATGCCTTATTCTTGTTGTGCTTTATATCCACCATATTAAAAGGAAACATGTGATAAGATATTATATCATAACTTTCAAGATTAAATTATCATTGTGGTATCCTATTGATCTATTTTCATGTTGAGGGACACTCTAATATAGTTACACAATCCTTATCTTATTCACCCTTTTATTTATTGAGATAGTTAGATTTATGGAACTCTGAAATTTATTTTCATATCATTTTTGTTACTTCAGTATCTTTAAGACTCATTAAATACTTCATGCCTTATTACTATAAATACCACAATTATAACATCTCACGAGCTTTAGTGATATTATATCTTAGTTATTCCTATAAATATTGATACTCATATCTTTGCTTCCACTACTTATGTTTTTTTTAAGATAATACTATCTTAAGTGATCATATTGCGATCTTGATATTATTACAGTTACATGTATACCCTTAGGGAGAGCTTATTTGTTTTACTTGATCACTTATGTTATTACCCTAGGCAGAGCCTAAGGGGAAGATATGTTATATTTATTTTATTCATGTTATTCATTGATATTATTTAGTATGAATGATCACCTTGTGAATTAGTAGAGCATGTGCATGTCTTGAGGAGGAGTTTTACTTCATATGCATTTAATTTCTTATACACTTATCATTTAATTGGAGATCTTATTTTCTAAAGTCCTTTCCTCTTGGTTATGAATATAGAGGGAAAAAAGTAAAATTATCCTATGTACTAACTTTTTTTATATCATTATATTTCCATTCATATGATACTTGTGTAATTTTATTGTAAAATAGCTAATATATGATTGATATGAATTCGAGAAAAAATATTGATTTTCACTTTCACATCTTTATACATCTTCTCTCAATATATTAGCATGTTTTTATTTGTCACCATAAAAAAGGGGAGATTGTTGACCTCATAGGTTAATTAACCCTTTTTTTATGTTAACAAACTCAATTATGAATTTGACTCATCTTGTTAAATATGCATGTGTATCAATGTAAAAAGTGAAGTATTCAACACTTAACTAAATCATGGAGTACTAAGGAGATCAAGTTTATAAATCATATTCAAAGCATAAGCCAAAGATCATGAAGGAGTAAAAAATAATACTGTAGCTTCTAATACTTCAATTTCATGTGTAATAAACAAACCATGAAGAGATAAGAAATTGTGCTCAAGATAGGAAGATTCAATCTTTAAAGAGTATGTTATAGCCTTATGTTTTATATACATATGAGTTACATATTGCGAACTTATAATTTTCAATGATTTGATATTTATAATCTTATTTAAAAATTATTTTAAAAGATCTTAAAATGATTTCATGCATAAAAAATATTTCCTTCTTGAGTAAACTAGTGCATAAATAATATGTGGCTTAAAAATAATTTTTTTAGTCTTTCTTTTGCATAACCAATTGCAACCCTAAATTGCTCATATGTTGCTTGGGCATATACTTGCAACTATGATATTCTTTTTCACATCATTTATGGTTCTTAATTTTATACTACTCCTCAATTACACATGCCTCTATGAGCTATGGCCCGGCCTTTACTCATGTTATTGACTCTTTGCAAAGCTTATGATGTCTACTTCATAGCAAAAAATATGAACTACAATCTTAAGCTCTATAGCTCAAGTTATAATGTTTTTTTTGTAAAGGTTCATAGAGCTAAAAATTTTTCCATTGATCAACTAGTTTGTCAAACCAATCAATTGATCTAGAAAATTTTGAAATTTTCTGTCCATTGTAATTTTACAGTTGTATTACTATTTACACCCAATAGTTAGTTCTCATTTTTTCCATCTTTTAGGACTATGAATAATAGTTGTTAGAATTTAATAATTATCAATAAATCTATCAAAACTCTTCTAAAATTATCGTTTTCACATTTCTAAGAATCAAAGAGATTTTGATTTTACACTTTTAAATCTAATTCAAACTTCTTTAGTGCTCAATCTATTCTTCAAATTTATCTAGAGTGCTCACACACTTGTAGTTATTATTTCTCTATCTAGATAAAAATCTTCACTAATGATTACTCACTTTCATATACTATCTAGTGAAGATTCTTATTGTATTCATTCAAGTTCATCATCTGAAACATAAGTGAAGAGTGGTGTATTCTCTATTATTCCTAAGAGAGGTTATTGAGATTATAATCCCATAAACATAAAGAGAATAAATAGGTAAAGTATAAATCATCTCCCAAAAGGTCATCGAGATTGTAGGCTCATAAAAGAAGAGAGGAGTGATCATCATCAAACATATACTATAAATAAGAGAGATTCAAATCCCAAAGGAAAAACTTTTTCATAGTGGATGTAGAGAAACATTGTAGAGTTTATTAAACAACTATAAATCTCTTGGTTATTATTTTTTATCCTTGTACTTATTTCTTATAAAATTTTAATCTAGCATTATTGTTATTAAATATTCTATTCACCCCCTCTAGAGTATCCATACGATCTTCCACTAATGATGTTTGCAAACTCAATAAAGACACTTTATGGTTTGAAATGAGAATTTAGATCTTGGTATGAAAGATTGAGTAGATTTATATTGGAAAAGGGCTTTTGAAATAGATATAATTGATATAAATATTTTTGCGAAGAAAAAAAATGGACTTATTACTTGTTTAAATATACATTGATGATATAATATTTAGTGATATTAATGAGTCCATGTGCAAGGACTTTTCTACCTTGATGTGTAATAAGTTCAAAATGAGCATGATGGTTGTGTTGACCTACATCCTTAGACTTAAAATCAAGAACTAAAAGGAAGGAATTTTTTTGAACTAAGAAAAGTGCACAATAGAATTGCTCAAGAGGTTCAGAATTAATGATAGTGAACCTTATAGTACACCCTTGTCACTACCACAAAGCATGACATGATTGACACAGCTAAACAAGTTAATCAAAATCAATATTGAGGTATGATTAGATCACTTCTTTAACATACATCATCTAGACCTAATATTATATTTAGTGTACGATTATGTGTTGGGTTTCAATATAATCCCAATAATCTCATATGATTACTATTAAGAGAACTCTTAGGAGTTTTATTAGAACACATCACCTAGGCTTCTTTTATCCCAGTGATGCTATTCCACACTTAGTGGTCTATTCTAACATTGATTTTATGGGAAATAAATTTAATAGAAAAATTACATCAGGCACGCGCCAATTTATTAGAGAATCTTTAGCCAAAATTCGTGGAATATTATGATATAGATTTTATACGATATAAAGTTGATAGAAAAGTACTTCGATTACATATTAGTTTCTTTGCGGATCCCTACATAGTTATCATATTAAGAAAAAAATCTAATGGGACCCTATCTAAAATTAAATAAAATTATGTACCAATTGGCACTTATTGTGCACAAATAATATAGATAAAACATCAACTAAGTGATTAAAGACTTAAAATTAAAAAAATTATGATTAGGTGTGACAACACTGGTGCTATATGTCTCATTAAAAATCCCATTCAATACAATAAATCTAAAAATGTAGAAATACAACATCACTTCACAAGAAACCATGCTGAAAAAGACGATGTAACTATGGAATTTGTTGATATATTATATCAATATGGGGACATATTCACTAAGCCCTTACGAGAAAAGGGATTCACAGCCATTAGGAGGGAACTTTGTATGATATTTATATGATCTAAATTATATCTCTGTTAACATTGTAAAATGTGAAAAAAAGAGAGGATTAATCATGAAAATAATCAAAATCATATAAACCTAGCTGAAGGTCACATGAATTTAATTCAAAATATTAACTTATATGATTATTGATTAATTTGCTAAATCTAAGATAAATATGGAATCATGGTTCTCAATAAAAAAGGATTGGAAAAACTTAAAAAATTTGACATGATTATCTTATCTAGTTACTAGGTTAAACCATTAAATGGGTTCAGAGGTCTAGTTAACTAGTTTATATAAACTTAGGGGATAAATCCTTATTGTTTTATATCTGATCTAAGAGATACCAATTGATTATATTACTGATACTAATTGATCAATAATATGAACAATTGACTAAAATGCTTAAACTTGTTAGCTGGTTCATCAGGCATATAGATAGGTCCACAATATTTAATTAAACTCATGTCCTAATTTTTGCGAAACCTATCAACTCTTCATCACACACTCTCCACTCTCTCACTCAATCAATCAAATCTTTATCAAATCACACAACATTGAACTCATTAGGATATAATTGAGGACTCAAAGTCATTTCTCAACAACTATCAACATTAGTTTGATCCTCACTCATTCAAATATAGTATATAATCACCGAAACCTAGCCTTTTCATTTGCATAATATACTTATAATTGACTCACTTTAAGGCTTATTCAGATTTTATTCAAACTATCCTAGAAAATTTTAAATTGAAGGTTCATTATTCTACAAGTTTTCATAATATAAGAAAATTTCTCACCTTAAGGTTTACACACTCTCCGTAGCTTTAAAATTTGAGTCTTATGCTGCCATGAATAAAAGAAAACCATCGCTTCTAAAACCATTTATGGAGATGAAGTTCCTATATCTATTAAATTGGCTCATACCTAATCACATCATCCAGTTGGGACTACCATTTACTTTGAGGAAACCTTTGTTTCACCTCATTCCTCTCCATCTTGGGTAGCCTCTCATCTTTCTCCTCCTTATTTAGAAAAAAATAGAGGCCCATCTCCACCTCCTTCTAGAGCCAATGGTCTTTCCTTATCTATAAGGGTTCCTATCACTTCCCTAGCTAATTTAGTGAGAATCATTGAGGTATACCCTTAACCCACCTATTTCCTTCATATCATGGATGATCAAAAGCATTGGATCAAATCATTCCATAAAAAAGAAAGTTATTACAAGGAAGTGCATTAACCCTATATCATGCATTGAGTAGTTCTAAGTTTGCTTTATATAGTCCCTTTTTGATCTCCATCTTGTCCCTTTATTCATTCTTAGCAATCTACTATAACTTGGTTTGCCTCTTCTATGCTAACCTCATGGTTCATGTTATAGGATCCACTATCATCGCTCATGCTCTAGGTTTTCCTATAATATTGGATAAGGTCACATGGGATAGGATACTAGGCATCAAGAACATCATAACCATAGGCATACCATATATATAGTGGATGAGGATTAGGCTTTAAGATGACATTTTCTCTAATATGCATCATCAACACTTTGTAAATGGTGGGACTGCTAGCTGTAACTAGGTACCACCATTCAAAAGGGTGTGTCACTACATGGTTTGCTCCATTCTTTTTCTAAGGGCACACTTAGGGGTGAACAAGGCCCTAAAGGATTGGTATAAGGTAGACCATATTCTGTCATCTACTCCCATACATTTTGAGGTTGTTAACTTTGGCGACACATCCCACATGGATAGGCATAGTCAGACATCTCTTCTATATCGCTTGCTGATTACATGAATTATTTTTTAGATATTTTATGGCTACCCCATTTCACCTAGAGATTTTAGTTGTATTCACCCACCAAAGTATAGGGTATTTGTGTAATACCCCAAAAATTTAAAACCTATAATTTAATAAATAATCCTCATTCAGGATAATTTAAATTTTAAATTTATTAAATTTAATTATTTTGTGTATTTGTGAGCATATAGAAATGGATATGAGTATTTAATAAATTAAAATAAATATTTTGTTATTTTATCATACTCATTTTATTTAAGTTATTTTCCAAACCAATATTTTACTAAAATTACCCTTTTTGAACTAATATATAAAATTATAATAAATTGAATTATGAAATTAATTTATCTATCAAAAAAATTAAATAACATTATTCCAAAAAATATTTTAATTTTATTGTGCGCCCTTTACTATTTTCCTTTTTCTATTTTCCTTGTTTTCCTTTTTATTTCTCCTTTTTCTTCCTCTTTGAGCCTCCAGGCCTGCAACCCTCCTTCTCCCTCACACTAGGTCACTGGCCAATCTCCTCTCCTTTCATCTTCTATCGTCACCCAGTCTGACTTCCCCTTTTTTTCTTCTTTTCACTTTCCCTTGATTAGGCTAGCCTAACTTCTTTTGTATTCCCTCTCATTCATGAGTAGGTCAACCTCCTTTCCTTCTCCCCTACAAAGCCGACCTACCTTTTCTTTTCTCTTCTTCCTTTTCCCTCGTCCTTCCTTCTCCTTTGACCGTCCCCATGCCTTTTTGTAACTCCCCGCCTGCAACCCCTTGTCGCCCTTACAACCCTACTCCTTCTCCCTCTCTCTCCCTCGTCCTTTTCCTTCCATTTTCGGGCCATACACACCTCTACACTGCGACCTCTCATATGCCACTTCTTTCCCCTTTCTTTCTTCCCTTTTCCCACAACCCACCACCCTACACTAGAGATGGCAATGTGTCGGGTCTGGACCGGGTCCAGCCATACCCAGACCCGGACCCATTTATATTACCTAGATCCAGACCCGACCCAGACCCGTCGGGTCTTAAAAGTTCAGACCCCGATCCAGATCCATCGGGTCTAGTAGGTAAACGGGTCCTAAGCGGGTCCTAAATGAGTCCGGTTATTTTTTTTAAAATTAATTAATAATCTATGCTAATACAAATACATTTATATTTTATATAACTTAATATGTATTTTTTTGTTAAAAAAATCATCTAAGTGAAAAAATAAATATATTAAAATAGTTATATTAACTTTTCAAATGGTGTTTTAATGCTTTTAGTAGGGATGTAAATGCGTTAGGTTTGGGGTGGGTATACCCATATCCGTATCCGATAATAAAATCCATATCCAAATCCGTACCCGTACCCGAATCCATATCCGCTAACATATTCATATCCGTATCCATTGGATATCCGTTACTCGACGAATTATCTGTTTACCCGTTAATGGATATTATCCGATGGATAAATCTATCATCCGACAGATAAACCCATTTAGAGTTAAGCTAAATGATAATTCTAACTTTAATTTATACTATAATTATTTTAAAATTAAGGGTAAAAAGATAATTCTATATCGGGTAAACGGGTATGGTTACGGGTATGGGTATGCATATCCCATACCCGTATCCATACTCGAACCCGATGGGTATTTTTTTCCCATCATCCATATCCGTATCCATATCTGTTGGGTAAAATCCGTCGGGTTTCGGATAAAATCGCCCTATTTATATCCCTAGCTTTTAGAATACAATGTTATACATATTGTTTATAAAGTAAGCATACAAAAATAAAATTTAAAAAAATGAATAAGAGCTTATATAAGATTAAAACAATAATGATAAATACAATATTAGTATGTATATATATATATATATATATATATATACACACACACACACATATGTATATTAAACTGGTCTGATGGGTCGGGTCTGGATCTAGAATTAGACCCAGACCCAGACCCTTTAAGGTATATATGGACCCAAACCCGATCTAGACCCGTCGGGTCCAAAAATCATGGACCCAGACCCGCTAAAAATGAGGCGGGTCTAGCGGGTCTGGGTCGGGTCCGAGACCCATTGCCATCCCTACCCTACACGTTAACCTACAACCTCCCTCTGCCACCACCTAGTCAGCGTCTATCTCCTGTCCTCTCCCTCTTCTTTTTGTTCTTCTCTCCTACTCATTTTTCTTCTACCTCAAGATCCCTCACCTCCTTACAATCCCCTCTCCCTTTTCTTTCTTTCCTTATCTCCTCCTCCTTTATTTTTACTCTGCTACTCTCAACCATCACCTTTGCCGCCAAGCCAACCACCACAACCATCTCCCTAACACACCATCAACCTCTTTGCACCACCTCATCACCCTCGCTCACCCATGCAACCTCCTTCCCTTCCTCTCTTTTCCTTCCTCTCCTTATTCACCTCCACCCTGAACCACCACCTCCACATCCACTAATCTACTCACTAACATGTAATCCCTTAAAAATTTAGAAAATCTATAATTTAATAAATAGCTTTTATTCAAAATAAATTAGCTTTTAAAAATCATTTAGTTTAACTATTTTATGGATTTTTGAGTATATAAATTTGGATAGGAATATTTGATAAATTAGAACAAATATTTTTTTATTTTATCATACTCTTTTTATTTAAATAACTTTTACCAAACCAATATTTTACTAAAATTATCCATTTTAAGCCCATATATTTAATTATGTTAAATTAAATTATTAAATAAATTTATTATTAAAAATATTAAATCCTATTATTTTATAAATTAAATTATTTTAAGTTCTCCCATTTTCCCATTTCCTTTTTCTTTTTTTCTTCCCTTCTCCTTTTTCTCCTTTTTCCTCCTTTTTTCTCCTCTTTTGGGCCACCTGCATCTGGCTTGCTTCCTCCTCCTTTGTGCCTCGGCCTCTGGCCCATTCCCTCCTTCCTTTCTCTCCTGCGCGGCCCGTGCATTGCAACCCACTCCCCAACATTTTTTTTATCCTTCTTTCCTTTTATCCTAGATCGGACCAGCCAGATTATTTCTCCCCTACGTCGATTGATCTGCTCCCCCTACCTTTCTTCCTTCTCCTTGCTCGTGCCCGACCAGTTGTTGTTTTGACTCCATGCTTGCCACCACCGAGCTGCCCTGCAGCTGTCGCCACCTATCACCACACCTACTCTCTCTCCCTCTCCCTCCCCCATCATTTTCTTTCCTATTTTGAACCAAACTAACCCCTGCATCCCCAGCCCGCATGCCCTTTTGCTTTCCTTCTTCTTCCCTCCCCTATCCCTGCCAATCGACCACCCCTACCACCCCACTATAGCCTTGACTGGCCACCTACTCCCCTGTCTCTCCCTATCCTTTTTCTTACCCTCACCAGCCCTTCGTGCTCTATATTTTTGAGCCTTCTTCTCCTTCCCCGAACTACCCTCTCATTTTCTTCTCTTCCCATTTTTCTTGGTTTTTGCACCACCGCCACCCTTCGCTGCTTACACTGCCACACTGACCCCCTACGCCGCCTTCAGCCACCACCTGCTACTGCACTGCACCATCACACCACCCCCTTAAGCCCTTGTACTTCCTCCCTTCTCCCCCTCTTCTTTTCCTCCCCATTTTTCTCCCTGATCGGCAACCCACCTGCAACCGCTTCGTTCGCCGCCGTCTGACCACCTCTGTTACCGCCCAAACCACCAATCCACACCCTGAAACCTCCTCTACCACCCCTGCACCTTATTTGGCCAAAACAAGAACCCATCCAGAGCCTCCACCTACATCCCCTCTTCACTCCTGCACCCTTTCCTTGCCTCCAATCCTTCCCCATCTACCTCCTTTCCTATCCTAAAGACCCCAAACTAAACCATATTCCCCTCCCTTCTACCTCACCATTGTCGACCCTTTTCTCCCACCTGTAGTCTGCATGTGGCTCATGCAGCCTGACCTCCACATTTATTTGGGGATTCATTTTTTAAATCTTTGAGGTATATTAATAGTTCAGTAAAGTATATTATTATTAAATAAGTTTTATAAAGTTTTATCCTTTTAATTTCCTACTTCTAGTATAATAATTATTGATATTATTTTTAGTTGTTGAGTTGCTAATTAAGCCTTGAATCTTTAATCGGGGTACCGGTAAGGTTTGATTTTTGCGGGATTAAGGTAATCATTAAACCCTACTAAAACGCATGGAAAAACATATGTTAGCACATTATGGATTTTATTATGATTTTATGCATGTTATGTGTTTCCTAGTATGATACATGTGGCTGCTTATATTGATTGATAAAAAGAAAAGCATGCTAGATTTTGTACCATGTGCAGAGATAATACTTAAGGAAGGAGTTTGATTATTGATGGAAATGTTAAATGCTTTTCTATGATATATTATGTCACTAATGCATGAATAATATTATTTTGAGGCTAAGGGTATTTTATTAATATGCCTATGTAAGTATGTAATCTAATATATGTATTTGCTAATGAGTATTATGTGGAATAATGAAAAGTTGGTGGAGTTAGATGATAAGAATGAAGTATAAATATTAGTATTTTATTTAGTCGTGGTAAATTCATAAAAGTGGTGTAATAAAGGGGTAAAGTGATAATTTTATAAGTGAAAGGGTATTTTTGAAATTTTAGAGTTAAAGGGTAAAATGGTAATTTATAAGTAAAAGGGTATCATGGTAATTTTGAAAGAAAAGGGCAAATAGTAATTTTGTAAGCAAAAGTGCAATATGGTAATTTTATGATTAAATGGTAAAATGGTGATTTTATAAGTAAAGGGGTATTATGGTAATTTTGAAAGTAAGGGTAAAATGGTAATTTTGGAAGAGATTGATAAGAATGGTAATTTTGGAAGTAAGGGGTAAAATGGTAATTTTGGAAGAGAATGGTAAGAATGGTAATTTTGTAAGTAAGGGGTAAAATAGTAATTTTGGATGTAAAAGGGTATTATGGTAATTTGTAAGCAAAAGGGTAATATGGTAAGATTAGATGTAAGGGGGTAAAGTGGTAGTTTTATAAATAAGAGGATATTATGGTAATTTTGGTAGTAAAGGGGTAAAATGGTAATTCGTTAGTAAAAGGTGTAAATTGGTAATTATAATTATGGAGAAGGGTCAATTAATAATTATAATTAATGGAGAAGGGTAAATTGGTAATTATAAGTATGAAGAAGTGGAAATTGGTAATTATAATTATGGAGGAGGGTAAATTAATAATTATAAATATGGAAAAGGTTAAATCGGTAATTATGAAAATGGAGAAGGATGAATTGGTAATTTAACCAACTAAACGGGCAATTTAGTAAATTTGATAATGGATAAGGGCAATTTGGTAATTTAACCAACTAAAGGGGCAATTCGGTAATTATGATAATGGAGAAGGGTAATTTGGTAATTTAAATAGAAAAAGGGTAAATTAGTAATTATTTAACCAATTAAAGGGGAAAATTGGTAATCATGATAATGAAGAAGGGTGATTTGATGATTTATCCAACTTAAGGGCAATTTAGTAAATATAACAAAGGAGAAGGGCAATTCGGTAATCTAACCAACCAAATAGGAAATATGATAAGTGTAATAATTATGAGGGGTGAATGGTGATCTAAAAAGCGTAGGAGATAACTTGGTAACCTAAACCGGGTAAGGGGTAATTTGGTAATTATGCAATCTGAGGGGTAATAGGGTAATTTGTCAAGTAAGGAAGCGATGACTTAGCAATTATATAGTTAAGGGGTAAATAAGTAAATTGTACCTAACATGTCATTGTGACTGTGGAATTTCATAATATGATTCAAATAATGTTGATTAGCAAGGTAAGAGTATTTGATAATTGGTAAGTATCACGAGAACAAATCTTAATCCAGAATTAGATGAGATTATGATGGCCTTAATGGTTTCTCTGTGATATCTTAGATAACCATCTGAATAAGAAATGATTAATGATATCAGAACGATTGAAAGTGAAGTATATGATTATCGTTCCTTTTGTGATCACCTTAATTAAGACACTAATACTTAAAGTGAAAGACCTCGAGATCGGGAATGGTGGCTCTTTAGGGGTCGCTACCCTAAAGACATGGTTTAGCCCACAATTATTTTGGTATTTGCTGGTGTGCCTTTGTGCCCCATCTAGGCCCTATATCATACTCTATCTAACTCAATAGACCTATTTAGGGGGTATGTATACTTATGGATTAGGTGTCCATGTTGGTAGGGTAGTGAGTTAGCTTTATGTACCAGTATGACTAGTGTACCTTTATGTCCCTGGGTTCATGGTTGAAGGGTACTAAGTAGCTTGTATATACCGGTACGACCAGTGTACCTTTGTGTCCCAGGTTCTTGATCTCCCATCTTAGGCAAATAAATAGAATTGCTATACTGATTAAAGAAAGGAAAAACACTAATAATGAAAGTAAAAGACTAGTGAACTGGGCCCAGTTGACTTATGCTATTGATTACAGATCCACTAGTTATAATAGTGGCCCAAGAGTGTATTGCACTGACAGATGATATTAAATACCGGTCCACCGGATACAATAGTGGCCCAGAAGCATTTTTCCTTGGATGATGATTATATGTATTCTGGTCCACCGGCCAAAGTAGTGGGGGTCCTAAGCTCAATAAGATAAGCATTGGATGTGAATAATGATGGACTAATGGTTTAAGGCCTAAAAGTATTGATCGTACCTTCTAACTTGTTGATATGTGGCATACTTGTTATATATATAAATGTTATGTATGCACCTCTCATTATATATGTATATAGGTTGCATTATGTGTCGCATTGCGGACCTGTTTTTAAGTGTGGTATTAAAGGGTTACTCAGTACCATAGTATTGAAGGGTTCCATCCGTGGGGCCCCAATCTATTCAATGGGCAGTGTTCCTTGCAGGTATTTTCAGGTGCTACTCAAGTGGGCAATGGGAAACAGAGTAAGGAATTATCTGGAACCGTTAGGGTTTTTCTCTCCTTTTCTTTTAAATTCTTGCTTTTAATGTTAATGTTGTTAACTTAACCACTACTAGTGGATTTTATTCTTGTAAATGATTTGATATGCTACTCTGATTTAAATATGGGTTATAAAGTGTGTTTTACACTTTTAGCCTTAGCACTTAGTACTTGAACGGTAGGAGTGAACCAGTCTGGTACTAAGTGTGGCGGTAATACCCCATAATTCATGATTTTATAATTTTCTTCCGCTAACTCTTTCAAATAAAATAAAAATTTTCAGTAGTGAATTTTGGGGGTGCTACATAACACCTCCTCTAACACCCCATATCCTCCTTTTGGCCAAAAATTTCTCAATTGCCCCTCCCTTCTCTTCCTCTTTTCCCCTCCTTCTCCTCTGCCCAACGTTCATCCCACGTTCCTGGCTTTATAGCCAACGTCTTTGCCTCCCTAAGCCACCAATCATTGACCCCTAACCACCACCCTAACTCCTCTCCTGAAGCCCTCTACCTAAATCCTAAAGCCCCAACCTAAGCTACCCCTTCCCTTCTCCCCATCTATCCCTCTTTGACCCCATCTCCATTTCATTCTTGCATGCATCTCACGTTGCTCGTACAACTTGAGTCATAAACCACCTCTTAGCTAAATCTTGATTATTTTTTAAGCTATAACCATAGTTAATATTAGTATTTAATCAATTAATCTTTTGATAAAATTTATTCCTTTGATTTTCTGGTTAATATGATAAATGATGATATTATTTTTAGGTATTAATTTTACTAATCAAAGCTCAATCCTTTAAATAGGGTACTGGTAAGGTTTGATTATCTTTGGAAATAAAGTAACTATTATACCCTACTAAAATGTGTGGATATACATATACTAGCATATTAGGGTTTTTAATTTGTTTATATGCATGACGTCTACTGTTAAGTATAATATATTTGGTGGCATATGCTAGTTCATGGAAAGCAAAGTGTAACACCCCAAAATTCACTATTTTTTTAAATTAGGAGAAATTAAAACACTTAATTTGAAACTCGTGAATTCTGGGGATGTTACCACCACACTTAGTACCAGACCAGTTTATTTCTACTGTTCCAGTACCAAGTGCTAAGGCTAATAAAACATTACCAGTAATACCATACAAATTCAAACTTATAAAAACAGAAATCAGAGTATGCGCAAGTATTACATAATTCAAAATGCCAACTATTGTTTTTCAAATAATAATTAAACAACATTGATAAAATTGTTTCTGCAACTTAAACATAATAAAAATAACATGAGTCATAAATTAAAAAGAGAATGAACACGTCTCTTTAAAAATTGATCCAGCCCAGCTATCACGTTTTCCCTTCTGATGTCCCATAGACATCGATAACATTAAAGTAAATATCTCCTACCTACAATAGATCAGACGGGTCTTCTGCTCGTGGGAATGAGCAACACCCATGAAACGGGTGATCAGTACGCTACGTACTGAGTAAGGTGACCAAATACTAAGGCCGACATATAACACATTAATTCATGTAGGATAATGATCAACATACATTTACAAACCCACACATATGATACATAGAAGCATAAAATGAAATCCATAACTTAATATCAGCAAGTCCACATATCAGGCCCAAAAAGATCTAGATTAATGATTTAATCTTTCTTTTATCAAATGTCGATACACACCATATCTTTTATCAAAATTCGATACACACCATATTCTTTATCAGGTCCATACGAGTACGGGAACCCCACTATTTTAGCCGGTGGATCGGTCGCGAGGGCACATGCACCAAGGTAGAATCTTGTCTTTATGATTATTTAGATGATATGATTAAAATTGCCCTTATATTTTTAAAACAAATGAAGTCCACTAATTAATTCATCCACCAAGTATTACTCAATTAACCAAACAACAAAATTTGGAGCAAGTAGTTTAACTACCACTAATCTTGAAAAGAAACCAGAAATTACTAGAGAAGTGAAAAGTAAAAATAATGTAAATGAAGTCTCTACTAGGAAATGTTTAAAATGCTGAGTGTTTGGACACTTTACTTGTGAATGTCCTAATCAAATTGTATTATCAATAAAAGAGATTGAAGCAATGGAGACATGAAAGGAAATTTCTAAAATTGAACCTTTTGAGGAAGCTTATAGTGAGTTCAAGGAAAAAAAGAGTTCTTGTTATATCTTAAAGAGGGCACTTCAAGCATAAGCTACTGACCAACATACTCAAAGGGAGAAGATATTTAAAATAAAAGGGAAATTAGGGGATATGGTTTATCATATTATCATTGATAGTGGCTCTTGTAAAAACATAGCTAATGAAAATATGGTTGAGGATTTGGGGTTGAAAAATACACCACATCCAAAACCATATTCTCTTCAATGGTTGTATGAATATAAGGGATTCAAGGTGATAAAATAAACCCTAGTATAATTTAAAATTGATAATTACAATGAAAAGGTGATATGCAATGTTTTACCTATGCATAGCTGTGGAATCTTATTAGGTACACTATGGCAGTATGAAAAAATGTCATTCATAATGGTATTCATAAAATGAGTATTTATTTGAGAAGTATAAAAAGAAGCATAAGACTAAACCTTCTAAGAATGATAAGGAGAGCATAGTCATGAATAAAAAAGAGTTTATTCTTAAATGAAAGAGTATGGTCAAATGTATTCAAGAAGAAGGGGGTTATTATGCTATGTTCATGAAAGAATCTCTATAAGGGGAGAATGATAATGAAATTCCTCAATTAGATAAACTTCTTGATGAATATCACGATGTTTATCCTAATAAATTACAACCTATATTTCCACCTAAGAGAGGGATAGAACATACCATACCTAGATAAACTTACCTAATAGGCCCTCATATAGATGTAACCCAGAGGAGGTTAAGGAGTTAGAAAAATAAATCTGAGAGCTTGTAAATAAAGGTTATGTGCGGGAAAGCATGAGTCTGTATTGTGTGTCTACAACACTAGTCCCTAAAAAGGATGGTATATGGTGCATATGCATCGACTCTAGAGTTGTTAACAATATCACTATTAAATATCAATTTTTGATGCTTAGACTAGATGATATGCTGGATAAGTTAAGTGGGGCATGAGTATTTTCTAATATTGATTTGAGAAGTAGATATCATTAGATGAGAATTAGAGAGGGGGATGAGTGTTAACCTAACTTTAAAACAAAATATGTTCTCTATGACTGGTTGGTGATGCCTTTTAGCTTATGTAATGCACATATCTCATTCATGTGACTAATGAATAAAGTTCTTAAACCTTTTCTTGGAGTTTTCATCGCATTTTACTTAGATGATATACTTGTTTATAGACAAAGTAAACATGACTGCTAATTCATCAAAGGAAATTGTTTGAAAAATTGAGGGAGAATAAACTCTATGAAAATGGAGAAGTGTAATTTTATGCTTTCGAGTATAGTTTTCCTTGGGTACATAGTAAGTAATAAAGATATTAAAATTGATCCCACTAAAATTGAGGCTATTGAGAATTGGCCGACACCTAATGATATTATGAAGTACATATTTTTTATGGTTTGGCAAGTTTTAATAGAAGATTAAATTAGATTTTCAAGTATTACCTCACTGATAACTCAACTCATGAAAAAAAGGTGAGTTTAACTTGAGTGTGGATGCAAATAAAGCTTTTCAAAATTTAAAGAATAAGCTATGCAATGCACTTATACTAGCTTTATGTGACTTTGAGAAATTATTTAAAGTTAATTATGATGCAAGTGGGGTAGGGATTGGAGGTGTACTATCATAGTAAAAACAAGATATTAATTTTTTTTAGTGAGAAATAAAATGGAGTGAGACTACATTATTCCACATATGATAATGAGATCTATGCCATCATATAAAGTGTAGAAGCATTGGTTCATTACCTAAGATCCAAACCATTTGTTTTGCATTTGGACTATGTGAGTTTGAAATATTTGAATGGAAAATATAAAATAAGTCCAAGGCATGCAAAATGGATTAATTTCTTACAATCCTTCATGTTGTCTGTCAAGTATTTTGATGGTAAAAAAACTTTTGTGGCGGATTCTTTGTCTAGTAGATCCATGATATTAGTCATGTTGGATGTAAATTTATTAGGATTTGAGATGTTGGAGTTATATGATAAGGATGAAGATTTTTTTGACATATATAATATGTGAAAAAAGAATGATAGTTTTAGTAATTATTTGCTACAAGATGACTATCTCTTTAAACTTAATAAGTTGTGTGTACCTCGTTCAGGTGTATATAATTTACATGTCAAAAATTTACAAGAGGGAGGTATAGCTGGTCATTTTGGAGTTCATAAGACCATGGAAATACTACAAGAAAACTTCTATTAGCCACAAATGATAAAATTAGTATAAATAATTATAAGAAGATACACAACTTGTCAGAAAAGTAAAAGTTTCTTCCATAAGGATTTGTATACTCCTTTAAAAGTACCTAATCAACCTTAGAAAAGCATTATCATGGATTTCATATTAGGATTACTAAGGACACAAAGGGGTGAAGATTCAATTCTTGTGGTAGTAGATCGATTTTTAAAAATGGCACATTTCATACCTTGTAACAGGACTGATAATGCAACTAATGTTGTAGATTTATATTTCCAAGAAATAATGAGGTTGTATAGGGTTCCTAAGAATGTAATATCAGATAGAGACATAAAATTCTTAAGTTACTTTTGGATGACACTTTATCCCATAATAGGTACCAAGTTACTATTTTTTAATTCTCATCATCCATAAATAGATGGTCAAACTAAATTAACTAATAGAACTCTAGGTATTTTACTAAGAGGGTTGGTAAATAAGTGTATCAAAGATTGGGATATAAAGCTTGCATATGCTGAGTTTGCTTACAATAGAAGTCCTTCAAGTACAGCTAAAACTAGTCCTTTTGAGATTGTATATGGGGTTAATCCATATGTTCCTATTGATATATTGTCATTTAAGAGAGGAGATATAAATAATTATGATGTTAAAGATATAATTAAATTATTTATAAAACTTCATCAACAAATTAAAAACAACATTAAAAAATTGAATGCTAAATACCAAGCTCAAGTGAATAAAAATAGAATTCAACAAGTTTATAAATTGGGAGATTTGGTATGGTTAGCTTTGAGGAAATAGAGATTTTGTAACTTAAGAAAGAATAAAATAATTTCAAGAGTAGATGGTCCATTCAAAATCTTCAAAAGAATTTAGAAGTAAAGCGTATGAACTTGAATTGCCTAAACGTTCTAGAGGAGTATCTAGGACTTTCGAAAAGACCTCCTTCAAGGTTCTTACAGTTGGTTTTTATTGGCCTAAACTATTTAGAGATGCTAAAACTTATTATGTGAGATATGAAAGGTGCTAAAGATCAGGTAACATTGGTCCCAAAGATCAAATTCACTTAACCTCTATTATAGTTTTAGAAAATTTTCATTTGTAGGACATTGATTTTATAGGTCCATTTTCATCTTCTAAGGGCTATTTCTATATTCTTCTTGATGTGGATTATATTTTGAATTGGGTGGAAGCACTTACCACCCATATTAATGTTACAAATATAATATAATTAATTATAAATAAAGTATAATTATATTTAAAATATACTAATAATACTTATCTCCATATTTTCGTGATACTAATTTGAGGGAAAATTATTCTCTACAAGGGGATAATGATGCAGGTGCATCCCTTCAAAACCTTGTAATGATGGAGATCAAGAAGAATTAGCATACTTGGAGATACAACAAATTGTGCTTCAAAATTACTATGCTTAATTCTAATGTTTATCAAGTTATTCTTGCAGGTATTGTACATGTTTGCAAGAAATTCGTGATGGTTGAAGTTCTTTGATATACAAGGAAATGCAATGGATTACAAGATTAAAAAGCAAAAGGAAGAACAAGGCCACAAGACAACAGAGTTTAATCACATATTATTATATCTATGTTTTACATTATTCAGTTGTGTAGCTTTATTATTATTTTTGTATACTTTGTAATACCTATAAATTTTCATTATAACTTTATTATATAACATGATCCAAGCCTCAAGAGGGTTATTTAATTAATGAGGTTGCTAATGGGATTCTTAATGAAAAGGCCTATAGGGTTACATGCCTATATAAACCTTGTACTCAAGGAATGTCGACACATTCCAACATATATGAAATAAAGTTCATTCTTGAATTAGAGTGAGGATTACACTAGTGTTGTTTCTTTTTATTATCTTCCCCTTCTTCAATTCTGTGCATTAAGAAGTAGCAAGAGTTTATCTAGTGAGAAATAAAAAAAATTCATTAGTGGAGTTATATCTTGGCCTAGATCTACTCAAACCTATTAACATTTGATACAACCAAATTAAACTCAAGACGAGATTGAGTTTGGATGAGGTTTTGCAACTTTTGATCCTTTAAAAAAAACCTAGAATCTTGTAGAATATTTGAGGACAATTTTCCCCGTCACCCATTCAAATACATTCTCTAAACCTATAAATTTAAAATATCAATCAAATTTTCAAGCACAAGAGAAGAAATCATGAAGATATCCAAGACTTAAGGGCTAATAATCATATTTCTAAATTCTGAGGTTTCATTTAAAGATTTAAGTTGATTAATTTTTCATTTTGATAAAAAAAATCTTTAAATATTTTTTTTGAAAAAAATACTTGATTTGAATTCACTTCATAATAATTTATGGTTGATCTTGATTTGTAAATCTTTTAAAGTGTTTAAAACGTATTGGTTAGTTCTAATTAGAACCAATTAAGTGGTCTCAAGACTGATTAACTAGTTCAATTTAATCAAAGAGGATAAAATGAGTTATACTCATATGGATTCACTATAGAATTGAATTGGTTAACTGGTTTTGTTAAACCAATCAAATAGTTTGAAAATTGATCGATTGATTGGACTAACAAGTCTATGGGTATCACTCTTATAGAAACACATTTCTCTTTATTTAAACTCATCGATTGGATTTGCCAAACTAATTGGATAGTTCGAAGAAATCAATTTATTGATTTGACCCATAAACTCATGGGTTTCATTCTATAGAAACTCATTAATCTCTTATTATATTCATCAAATGATTTTTCCAAACCAATAGACTAGTTGGACCAATTATTCCATAGGTTTCATTCCCATAGAAACCCATTCTTCTCTATTTCAACTAATTGAATGATTTCACAAAATCAAGTGAATGGTTTGTAACCAATCTACTAGTTTGAATAAAAAAATTGACTAGCTTTATTAACACGTGGATTCATTTTCTAAACCATGCCACTATTCTTACATATTCACAAGATGAATTGAACACAATACAAAACCAATTTATTGGTCTTATTATACTAATTAGATGGTGTGTTTAATGGTAAATTTCATAATCAATTGATAGGTTTGACTTACTAATTGACTTTTGATACAATTGATCAACATCTTAGGCCAAAAAAATTGATTGGTGAGTAATAAATGGAGATTTTTTGCTCTTGTTGGGTAATATAGCTTTTTGGGATTTTTTTTCTATTAAATATATGACAAGGGAAATCCTTATAAATAAGGTCCTTCTTCATTTACTATAGATACTTTTCAAATACATTGATTGTGAAATTAAACATCTACTCTTAAATCATTCAAATTATTCATTTAAATTTTCTCAACTTTCAAATTTAGAGTTTTCATTGAAAAGTGTTCATTACTCACTTATCATAGCTATAATTTCTTTTATTAAATACAATTATATTACATACCATCTAAAGTTTTATACCTTATATTCTTATTGGGAATCAATTGTAATCACAATCACCTTAGAGAATTTATTTCAAATGGGTTAGTGAGTGTTTGTCTATAATTCATGAGAGATTCTTATGGAGAGTTTAGATAAGATAAATAGGTCAAGTTATAAGTCATATCTTAGAAGGTAATTGATATTATAAGGATCATAAAATGAAATAATAGTGATCATCAACAAAAATACATTACTATTTAAAAATCAGAAAGGGAAAACCTTTTGGTAACAAATATAGAGAATACTTTGCTATTGAACCACACTTCATTGTGTGCATTTTTTTCATCTCCATTCCTTTAAAAATTACTAACTCCTTCTAAGGTTCTTTCAACCTTATATCTAGGTACCATTAGGTGAAGATTATTGATATAGACATACCAAAGATGGCCTTTAGAAAAGGTATAGCTATTACGATGTCCTTTTAACTCATAAATGCACTAGAAGTGTTCATGAATCTGATGAGCAACATATTCTAGAAACAACTTGATTAGTTGATCATAGTATTCATCAATGATATTTTGATTTACTATAGGACTCATAAGGAGAACAAGCAACATTTGTGGCAAACATTGGCATTGTAACAAATAAATTAGTTATACATAAAATTCTCAAAGTTTGATGTTTAGATTGATGAAGTAGCCTTCCTTACACATGTAATTTTGAAAAATAGTGTATTAGTGGTTCATTCAAAGATTAGAGAAGTATTTGAGTAGTCAACATGGAAAAATTTTAGGGAGACACGTAGTTTTTGGGGATTAGCGAGCTATTATAGGCTTTTCATCAATGAATTTTCTAGGATCACTCATCCATCGGCTAACTTATTGAGGAAGACAATGCATTTTCATTAAGATGAAAAGTGTATCAAAGATTTAGAGGAGCTAAAGAGGAGATTGACGTTAACTCCAGTGCTTACATTATCGTCAGGTGTAGAGGGGTTTGAGGTGTATAGCGATGCATCAAAACATGGTCTAGGGTGTCTACTTATGCAACATGGTCAGGTAGTGTTGTGTGATTCTTGTTGATTTCTTTAGAATGAACAAAACTATTCAATTCACGACCATTAGATTGTTTTAGTGGTTTATATTAGAAAAGCCTTAAATACATCTTCACTATGTGAGAGATGAATATAAAACAACAAAGATGGTTATATTTTTCTCAAGGACTATAATTTAGAGTTGAACTACCATGACGTTAAGGTCAATGTTGTAGTAGATGTTTTCAATAGGAATACTACAACCCTTTTAGGTTCATTAGCCATTTTAGATTGGTTATGGAAAGATCTTCAAGATATAGGCATAGAGATCATCAAATTTGAAGATCTTAAGACAAGGATCTCTAGCTTGAGACGATCAAAATAGCTATAGTAGAGGGAAAAATTATGGGGGTTTAGAAATTTAAGGATGATAATATTTGGTTTTGAGGCAGGTGGTGTGTCCTAATAGTTGTGGGGAACTTAAGAAAACAATTTTAGATGAGGGCCATTATGCACCTTATTTCATCCATCCCATACAAGATAATTTTTATAAGGACCTAAAGAAAGTATATTTAGGACCACATATGAATCAAGAAGTTGTAGACTTTGTGGCTATGTGTTGACCTAATAGATTGTCAACATTGAGCACAAGTGTCTAACATGGTTGGTTTCACTCTTGGAGCTCCCTGAGCAGTAGTGGGATAGTATGTTGATTGAATTTGTGGTCCCATTACGGAGGAATTTCAATAGTTAAGATTTGATATGGGTTATAGTTATCCATTTGACCATGTAACTAATATTTATATCGATGTATTCAATTTGGAGTATAGATTAGTTAGCTAGTGCTTACAAGAAGCATATGGTACAGTACCATGGGCTACCCAAGGACATTATGTCTAAATGAGTTTCTAGATTCTTATCACACTTGTAGAAAAAGTTGCAAGTGGCTTCCAAGACACAAATAAAGATGAGAAATACTTTCCATCTATCTATATCAGGTAGAGTACACTATTTATACCTTGGGGGATATGCTTAAGATGTGCGTAATATAAATCCAAGGATATTGGGAGGATCTTAGTGACTTGATCAAGTTCTCCTATAAAAATAATCATCATGAAAGCATTGGTACTCCATATTTTTAGGCACTTAGATGAAAAAATTTTTACAGTATCATGTGTTAGAGTCCTCAAGTGAGGCAGTTGTGTTAGGACCAAAAATGATAGAGGACATCGCTATATAGATTAGGTTGATTTGTGATCACATAAGGGCTACCTAGGATAGGAGAAAAAGTTATGCATACCACAAAATAAGGAAAATGGGTATGAGATGGGTGATCAAGTCCTTCTAAAAGTATTTTTCACACAGGGAATGATGCATTTTAGTTGGAAGGGAAAGTTTAACTAGAGATACATTAGGTTATACAAGATTTTGGACTGAGTTGGGAGGTTTCTTACCAACTTTTCTTATCTGTTGACCTTTCATGCATGCTTAACATCTTCTATAACTCCTAGTTGAGGAAGTGTGTGGTATATCAGCCACATGTCATCCAGCTAGAAGAGATAGATCTTGACGAAAAATTAACTTATAAGGAGTGACCCTTGAAGATCCTTTATACCAAGACTTAGGACATGCATTTGAATTACATTCCACTAGTGAAGGTCTTTTGATAATCCAATGGAGTGTAAGTGACAAAATGAAAGTGCAAGGATGAGATCAAGATGAATCATCTATAGCTGTTTGCTTAGGTGAATTGTGTGGTTAATGCCACAAAAATTAAGGGGCTAGTACCCTTCTCTCATATACTAACTCTTACATGTATTTTATTTTACTTGATGGTTTAGGGTTTTGTTTTGTTTTAAATATATAAAATGTTTTATTTTGTAGATTTGGGGATGAAGTCTCTTCTAAAGGAGTAATGTTGTAATACCCCATCCTAAATTCTTTAAAAATATATATAAAAATTATGTTGATATAAAATAAATTAGTTTTTATTTTGAAAAGGGCCTAAAATTTTAGTAAAACTATAAGTTTTTGGTGTACTTGTGGGATTATTACCACCACTGATTGACTAGTACGCTAAAATATTAGAATTTTCAATCTACGATAAACCAATCAACTAGTTTTTCCAAACTTATTAATTGGTTTTCCTATAACTTCAAATCCCATTATGTTTTGAGCTTCAATTCTCTTTCTAGTATTTATGAAAACTTCTAATTAGAATATATTTATGTTAATAAGCATATTTTTGTGCATTGGATTTTTTTTTTAAAATTATTTAAATCACTATATGATTTTATTTAGCTAAAATGTCCCCCAAAAGAACTTTGAAAGAGCTTTCTAACCTTTACTTCCTCTCCCTCACTTTCCTCTCTTGTTTAGAAAACATGATTGCGTGCTTGACTCTCTATCTCTTCTTGACTTACCTACGCTCATCCATCCATCTGACTCCACTCTACTTCCCTTGCTCTCATCATACATGTTTCTTACACCTTAGTTTTCCATAATCAACCACAAAAGTCTAGTATCTCTTCTATATTTCTTTGATTTTAGAGAATAAGGAAGTTTAAGTAAATCCCTTTTTAAAAAAAAAATTCACAACTTCCCTCATTAATTAATCCCTTATTTTGCATCATTTTGCTAATTATAGGAAATTTCCCCCATTCTCTTCCTTTTCTACATATAACATAGGCTTACCCATTTTGTTCTCTTTTATGGTCAATTATATTTTTTTCTCTCCAAATCTTATCCAAGTCTCCTTTAGAATTATGTGGATTGAATAGATCCAAACCTAAATATGAATTAACAAGATGATGAACAATTGATGATTCAATCACAAAAAAAATGTGAGGAAAAATAAAGATATTTATTCATACTATTGTATAATTATATGATGCCCCAAGTCAATCAATTAATTACACAAATATACTGTAAAACCCCAAAATTCACTACTTTTTTTTGAAAGCAGAAGTAATTAAAATACTTAATTTAAAACCAGTGAATTCTGGGAATGTTACCGCCACACTTAGTACCAGACCGGTTCACTCCCATCATGTAAACCCTAATACAACTATACGACCATTAATACCACCATGAGACCATTAATATCACCATACAAACCCTAATACAATCATGTAAACCCCAATACCACCATACAATATTACATCCATACAAACCCCAATACCACTAGACAAAACCCAAGATTCTGCCATACAAAACCCTAAATTCAATCCACACAAAACCAAAGATCCATCCATACCAAACCCTAGATTCAAATCATATAAAACCCAAAGATTCTTCCATATAATACAATTGATTAGATTCTCCCATTCATAACCACAAATTAGATTCTTCCATACAAGACCATAATTAGATTCTTCCACATAAAGCCATAAATTAGAATCTCCCATATAAACCATAAATTATATTCTCCAACACAAAACCATAAAAATTATAAATTAGATTCACCCACACGAAACCATAAAAATCATAAATTAGATTCTCCCACATGAAACCCTAAAATTATCCATTTTATTCTTCCATTCACGAATCATTAAAATAATTAGGTCAACTCACCTCCCTTGGTCAACCTCTTCACCCATCCTCCTTTTTCATCCTTTCTCCCACACAAAACACATCAACTCCCTCACATGCATGTCTTACAGGATCACGACACATATCCTCACATATACATATTACACATGCCATGTAAACACACAAAACATACTTCAAATCCTTATCATGCCACATATGACATAATTAATAATAATAAATATATGATAGATAGTATGCGAAGCACATAATGCATATAAGCACATGAAAGACCTTAGCACCCCTTACCTTAAATGACACCGGTCTTGGAGCACGCTCCTACACCTCCTTAGGGCTTTGACCAAATAATAACACACTAATAAAATAACATTAACAAAATTCTAACTTTGCTTAAGACATAGAAATAATAGAAATATTATAAAAGTTGATAACATAAGGTTAAATACTTTAGCCTAATAATAATAATGATACTAAAAGTAATATCAATGAGAATATAAATAATAATAATAATAATAATAGTAACAATAATAATAATAAAAAAGGACATTATTCAAAAACAAAGTAAAATAAATGCTTTGGCCCTCTTTATTTAAATAATAATAATAATAATACTAGTAAGATAAATAATAAAATTTCGTAATAATAATAATGAAATAGTAGTAATAATAATAATAATAATACATAATAGTTAAGTAGTTTTAATATTAATAATGAAATAATAATAATAGTAATTCGAAATAGTAATAATAAAAATAATAATTATAATAATACTAACATATTAATATTAATAATTGTAATAATAGAAATAATAAGAAAAAAAATCGAATTAAAAATATAATAGGGCTTCAGCCCTTAAAAGAAATAATAATTAAAACATTAATACTACTACTAATAATAATACATATTAAAAATAATAAATAATAATAATAGTAATAGTATTATGCAAATAATTGAAATAAAATAATTTAAGGATTATAAAAATAGGGAAAATGGCTGAGAGGGTCTAGGGTTGAACCTTAGATTGGCGAGAAAAGGCGGCACTGGCGGTGGTGTACGGCGACGGCGGTAGTGGCCGAAAAAAGAGAAGAAAAGAGGAAAAGTTGCATGTTGGGAAAAAGATAGGGAGAATTGAGGTGGGAGTAGAGGTGTCTAGAGTTGCCCAGGAGGAGAGGAACAAAATAAGGGTGGTGGTGTAGCCAAAGGTTGCGGCGCATGGTGACGATGGTGGTGGACGAATGGGAGAGAAGAAGAAAGAGAGAGGAGGAGACGGATAAAGAGGAAAAGAGAGGTAGGGGAAAGTATAAGGTGATTTGTAGAACATTTTGGGAGGTGGAATAAGCGGCGGCAGCGACAGCCGTAGAAGGGGTGGTTAAAGGTGGTTTGAAGGGTGGCGGAGATAGAAAAATAGGTTGGTTGGGAAGGAGACTTCGCATAGCCGGGATGGCTTGTGCAGGATGAATCGATGGACATGGGACATTTGGTTAGCTAGAGGGAGGTGCAAGGAATATTTTGGTAGGCCGAATAGGTGGTGGAGTTATCCAACAGAGGCAGGGCTGCCTTCTAAAGTGGTGGCGGCGAAAAGGGAAATATTCTGGGTAAGGAAATAAAAACTCGATACATGGCAGTGTAAGGGGGTATTTATAGATTTTAGAAGGGAGATTAGGGTTCTGTGGGTCTTCTACAGGGTAAGTTGGGTAGGGTTCCGGTCGTCGGTGGTGAGGTTGGCCGGTGGCAGTAAATTTCGAGGTAAGGGTTAGTTTGCTGAAAGAGGGAGAAATGTGCGAGGAGTGGGGGAGAAGGATTGTTCTATGCAGTTGCCGAATAGGGGGAGATAAAGAAAGAAAAACAGCCAGTCAATAGTGCATAACCGGTGGTGAGAATTTTGGCGAGTGGACGACGGAGTTACAGGTCGAAGGTCGGCGGGCTGGGCAGGTGCGAAGGAAGAAGAAGAAGAAAGGTGGGGGAGCTGGGCGGTTCGGGGAAGAAAGAAAGAAAAGAAAAGGGAGGCGAACCAGGCCGGTCGGGCGCGAGGGGGGTGCGTTTAAATCATGTGACACGTTTCAATAAGAAAAGGGAAGAAACACAAGGCGTCGTGGGGCGGAAGAAGGGTGACACCGCACGGGCTGGGCCGTGCCAAAGGTTAGGAAGGAGGGAGGGGACTGGGCCGCGGGAAGGAGGTAGGCCCAAACGGGAAGGAGAGGAAAAAGAAAAAAGAAAGAAAAAGAAATAAAAAGAAAGAAAGAAAAGGAAAAAGGAAAAGGGAAAAGGGAAAAATAATTAGTTTTGGTATTTAAATTAATTAAAATATTTGGGATATTTAAAAATAATAATATTTAAATCCCTTTTTAAGCTACATTAGGATTTTAAAAAGATTTTCCATAAATTCCATTTTAATTGGCAAAACACCCTAAATATCTCCAATTAAATTATTTATAAAATTAATATTAATTTGAAACTATTTTCTCCCTCTTATGTGAAATAAAATAATTTATTTAAGTAATTTCTAAAATAAAATCTTTAATTAGCTAAAAATACCCAAATTTCTCCTAATTAAAATAATTATAAATTCCTTCTTGATTTATCCTAATTAATTTCCTTTTTATTTTAATAAAAAAATTTATTAAATTAAATTTTCTAATAAAAACTTATTTAAATATAATTTTTAAAATTAAAAATTTTTGGGGCATTTCATTACTACCCCCTTAAAAAGAGACTTCGCCCCCGAAGTCTCTTGGAGCGCCAAGGGTTAGGGTCGAAAGTTTCTAAATGGATAGGGATACCCTACAAAAAAATAATGCTTATAAAAAAAACTACCCCCTTAAGAATAAACTTAATTAAAATTCTACCCTTCGATTCTCACTGTGGCCGGAATGAAAATGCTTAAAAGTGAAAAGTCCTTTTGGATTTAAAAAAAAGATCGAAAATCAAGGAAAAATTTGTAATTCAAATTCATTTTGAAAACGATACTATTTGTAGTATCAGCTTAAAAATTTTAAAATCAGGAAAAGCATGATCGAAACTGCTCTGATACCAAATTGTGGTATCAACATAAAATTTTTAAAATGAAAGAGCGTGACCGAAAGGATCAACCGCTCTAATACCAAATTGTAACACCCCAAAATTCACTACTTTTTTTCTGAAAGCGGAAGTAATTAAAATATTAATTTAAAACCCATGGATTTTGGGAATGTTACCACCATACTTAGTACCAGACCGGTTCACTCCTACCGTTCCAGTACCAAGTGCTAAGGCTAACAAAAGATTAACAATCCATTATAAAATTAAGACAAACTAAACTTCAAATAATCATTAAATAGTTGTAAAACAAAATCAGAGTATGCATCAAGAATTGTAATTCATTTCCAAAAGAGAATTAAACTTACAACTAATAAAAGGTTTAATTGAAATACTTAATGCACGGAAATAAATCAAAAAGGATAAATGTGATACAAAAGAAATACACAAAGAAATAAATCGCATAAAGATATAATATGGCCACGTCACTCTCGCAAACTTTGAGCCAATACAGGCTCAACACTCAGCCCCGACTGATGTCTCGCCCACCTGCACAAAGTCAGAAGGGCATACTACTCGTGGGAATGAGCAGCACCCATGAAAAGGGTGATCAGTATGCTATGTATTGAGTAAGGTAACCGAGCACTAAGGTCAACACATAAGCACATAATCCATGCATAAGAATAAAAGAGCACAATCATGTTAACATAAATGCATATGACCATCCAGGTAAAAGTAAAAAGCCCAATTATAGTGCGGATTAATTACTGAATTTATCTTTGATTAGGAATCTTTTTACACCATGCTTTTTATCAAATCCATACGAGTATGGGAACCCCAATATTTTGCGGGTGGATTGGTATCCAGGGCACTCTGGCTTCTGGCCACTATTATAGCCGGTGGATCGGTCACTTAGGGTACATACCCTGCCATTATTATATGCCAGTGGATCGGTCTGGCCCGTTATTGCACGGTGTTCCACTGTAAGTAATTAGTGTCATCCCACATCTTAACAACATATATTTTTTGATTTGTTGAGCTCGGGATTCCCCACTATTTTAGCCGGTGGATCGGTCACTAGGATAACATACCCTACCACTATTAAGCTAACGGATCGGTCTATCCCCTTCTTGCACGGTGTTCCACTGTAAGTAATTAGTATCTTTCCACTTATTAACAACATATATAGTTTAGTTCGTTGAGATCGGGATCCCCCACTATTTTAGCTGGTGGATCAGTCACTAGGGTAACAGACCCTACCACTATTAAGCTAGTGGATTGGTCTCTAGGCTGCCGTAGTATCTGGCCACTATTATGCCGGTGGATCGGTCTAGGCCCGACTCAACATCTTCCACTTTACATGATTAATTCCTTAAGTATATTATTCAGACAATTTTAACCCTAGACATGCATGAACCACTCATTTAGCGCATATCTTCCAAGTCCACTCCACATCTCAATCTAGGGTTTTATCCCGAAACCCTAATTTAGGCCTTAGTGGCCCATCTTACTCCACCTCACACAACCCATATCATTTTAACACTCCACACACCACAAATCATAAATAACATCCTCATATTTATACTTTAATCACCAAGTACACATGATACTACAAAACTCTAAACAACCACAACAAACCCTAATTGTCCACACAAACCCTAGCTCGATCTCCTGTGTACCATTATATCAATCCACATACTATTTTTCACCCAAAGTGTTCAAACGCACAAACAACACTTATATTATCTTCATCATATCTCAAATAAACTTTTCATACGTAAATTTTATTCCCATGTAAACTTTACACATCCCATGCAACCTCTAGAACTTTTCATACAAATCCTAAATCCCATGCAATCATTAACTCCCATGAAAAACCCTAATGCCACCATGCAAACCATAATACCTCCATACAACCATAAATATCCCCATGCATCTATTAATACCACTATATAACTATTAATACCATCATGTAAACCCTAGTACCACCATTCGACCATTAATATCATCATGCAACCATTAATACCACCATGAGACCTTTAATACCACCATACAAACCCTAATACCATCATGTAAACCCCAATACCACCATACAATATTAAATCCATACAAACCCTAATACCGCTATACAAAACCCAAGATTTTATCATACAAAACCCTAAATTCAATCCACACAAAACCAAAGATCCATCCATACTAAACCCTAGATTCAAATCATATAAAACTCAAAGATTCTTCCATATAATACAATTGATTAGATTCTCCCATTCATAACCACAAATTAGATTCTCCCATACAAAACCATAGTTAGATTCTTCCACATAAAGCCATAAATTATATTCTCCAACACAAAACCATAAAAATCATAAATTAGATTCTCCCACATGAAACCATAAAAATCATAAATCATATTCTCTCACACGGAACCCTAAAATTCTCCATTTTATTCTTCCACTCATGAATCATTAAAATAATTAGGTCAACTCACCTCCCTTGGTCAACCTCTTTAACCATCCTCCTTTTTCATCCTTTCTCGCACACAAAACACATCAACTCCCTCACATGCATGTCTTATAGGATCACGACACATATCATCACATATACACAATACACATGCCATGTAGAAACACAAAACATACTTCAAATCCATATCATGCCACATAAGACATAATTAATAATAATAAATATATGATATGTAGCATGCGAAGCACATAATGCATATAAGCACACGAAAGGCCTTAGCACCCCTTACCTGAAATGACACTGGTCTTGGAGCACATTCCTACACCTCCTTAGGGCTTTGACCAAATAATAACATACTAATAAAATAACATTAACAAAATTCTAACTTTGCTTAAGACATAGAAATAATAGAAATATTAACAAAGTTGATAATATAGGGTTAACTACTTTAGCCTAATAATAATAATGATACTAAAAGTAATATCAATGAGAATATAAATAAGAATACTAATAAAAATAATAAGAATAATAATAATAATAAAAAGGACATTATTCAAAAATAAAGTAAAACAAATGCTTCATCCCCCTTTACCAACATAATACTAATAATAATACTAGTAAGATAAATAATAAAATGTAGTAATAATAATAATGAAATAGTAATAATAATAATAATAATAGTAAAGTAGTTGTAATATTAATAATGAAATAATAATAACAGTAATTCAAAACAGTAATAATAAAAATAATAATTATAATAATACTAACATATTAATAATAATAGTAATAATAGAAATAATAAGAAAAATAATAATAAAATCGAATTAAAAATACAATAGGGCTTCAGCCTTTAACATAAATAATAATCAAAACATTAATACTACTACTACTAATAATAATACATATTAAAAATAATAAATAATAACAATAAAACTAATAGTATTTATATGCAAATAATTGAAATAAAATAACTTAAGGGTTATAAAAATAGGTAAAATGGCTGAGAGGGTTTAGGGTTCAACCTTAGGCTGGCGGGGAAAGGCGGCACCAGTGGTGGTGCATGGCAGTGGCGGTGGTGGTCGAAAAAAAGAGAAGGAAAGAGGAAAAGTTTCATGCTGGAGAAAAGATAGGGAGAATTAAGGTGGGAGCAGAGCTGTTTAGAGTTGCCCAGGAGGAGAGGAACAAAATAAGGGTGGTGGCGCAACCAAAGGTGGCGGCGCACGACGGTGATGGTGGTGGCCGAATGGGAGAGAAGAAGAAAGAGAGAGGAGGCGAGGGATAAAGAGGAAAAGAGAGGTAGAGGAAGGTATAAGGTGATCTGTAGAACATTTTGGGAGGTGGAATAAGCGGCGGTAGCGGCATAAGGGGTGGTTAAAGGTGGTTCGAAGGGTGGCGGAGACAGAAAAATACGTTTGTTGGGAAGGGGACTTCGCACAGCGAGGATGGCTTGTGTAGGATGAATCGATGGACATGGGACATTTGGTTAGCTAGAGGTAGGTGCCAGGAATATTTTGGTAGGTTGAATAGGTGGTGGAGTTGGTTGACGTAGGCAGGGCTGCCATCTAGAGTGGCGGCGGCGAAAAGGGAAATATTCTAGGCAAGGAAATCAAAACTCGATACATGGCAGTGTAAGGGGGTATTTGTAGATTTTAGAAGGGAGATTAGGGTTCTGTGGGTCTTCTACGGGGTAAGTTGGGTAGGGTTCCGGTCGCCGGTGGCAGTAAATTTCGAGGTAAGGGTTAGTTGGCTGAAAGAGGGAGAAATGTGCGAGGAGGGGGGGGAGAAGGATTGTTCTATGTAGTCGCCTAATTAGGGTGGAGAGAAAGAAATAAAAACGACCGGTCAATAGTGCGTAACTGGCGGCGAGAGTTTCGGTTGGTGGACGGCGGAGTTACAGGTCGAAGGTCAGCGGGATGGGCAGGTGTGAAGGAAGAAGAAGAAGAAAGGTGGGGGAACCGGGTGGTTTGGGGAAGAAAGAAAGAAAAGAAAAGGGAGGCGGACCGGGCCGGTCGGGCGCGAGGGGGGCGCGTTTAAATGAAGTAACGTGTTTCGATAAGAAAAGGGAAGAAACACAATGCGTCGAGGGGCGGAAGAAGGGCGACGCCACGCGGGTTGGGCCACGCTGAAAGTAAGGAAGGAGGGAGGGGAATGGGCCGCAGGAAGGAGGCAGGCCCAAACGGGAAGGAGAGGAAAAAGAAAAAAGAATGAAAAAGAATGAAAAAAAGGAAAAAGTAAAAGGGAAAAGGGAACAATTATTAGTTTTGGTATTTAAATTAATTAAAATATTTGGGATGTTTAAAAATAATAATATTTAAATCCTTTTTAGGCTAAATTAGGTTTTTTAAAAGATTTTTCAGAAATTCCATTTTAATTAGCAAAACACGCTAAATTTCTCCAATTAAATTATTTATAAAATTAATATTAATTTGAAACTATTTTCTCCCTCTTATGTTAAATAAAATAATTTATTTAATTAATTTCTAAAATAAAATATCTAATGAGCTAAAAATACCCAAATTTCTCCTAATTAAAATGCTTATAAATTCCTTCTTGATTCGTCCTAATTAATTTCCTTTTTATTTTAGTAAAAATAGTTTATTAAATTAAATTTTCTAATAAAAACTTATATAAATATATTTTTTAAAATTAGAAATTTTTGGGGCATTTCATATACAATTCTTTTTGAATGGATAATTATATGGACAAGAAGAAGAAGTTGAGTAGCATGAATTAGATGGCTAGGGTTTCCTTATGCCTCTTTCATGTTAAAAAAACTACAAGGTAAAATAATGTGTCATGCAAATAAAGGAAAAAATTGGTCCTTCTTTGGGAAACACAAGACCCTAGTGTTAATTACCTTACTCTCGGTTTTTGCTACAAAACACATCATATTATTATATGAGAAAGCATAATCTATGTTATTTAACATAGCACCCCCTATTTTTCACATAAATCACATATCAATTCCAAACTTCTTCAAAACCTTCATGAACCAATACATTATTATGTTGTGCATCAAGTACCCAGCCAAGGCACCCGATTCTCCACCTTGATGCAACATTTATGACATATGACATGTAAAGACCAATACAAAATTCCCTAGCTTAACAAAGGGTCTCATGGCCTATGAAAAAAATCAAGTCTAATAAATACTCAAACTTACCCATACTAAGTGGATTCATTAGACAATTGACTGGATTATCTAAAGTACCCACTTTCTCCAACACTACTTTGACTTAGTAACAATACCTTAAAAAAAAGTGATACCTATTGTTAATTTGTTTCATTTGATGATGGAAATATTTATGATTCTTTGCCAAACTGATAGCACTCTAAATATCACCTCAAATGACTAGAGCACCATGACAAAACCCCCACTCACATATTATACCACCAAACCACACGACTTCTTGAAAAGCCTTTATCATTGCCATATACTCTACCTTAGTAGTAGATAAGGCCATCACATCCTACAAAGAAGATCTCTAGTTAATAGTTAAACCACTAAGATAAAAAAAAACATATCCACTAGTGGATCTTCTTTTATCAAGGTCTCCTCAAAAAATCAGAGCCCACTAACCCATCTAACGAATCAGCTAACCTCCCATACTATTTACATGCCGATGTTGTACCCTCTAAGTACCTTGTAATCCACTTCATTGCTTACTAGTGAGCCTTCCCTTGATTCACCATATATTGAATCATCACACTAACAACTAGAGTGATATCAGGGGGAGTACACACTATAGTACACATAATGTAACCAATAACACTCAAATATAGAAGAGTAGCCATGAACTTCTCTTCCTCCTTTCATTTGGGACAATATAAAGTGAGTAGCCAATGGCATACTCATCATCTTAGCTTCCATCATTTGAAAAATCTCTAGGGCCATGCTCATATAGTACTCATGTGACAAGTACAAAAGCTTCCACTCAGGAACTCTTATGATATCCATGCTAAGGACCCTCTTTGCAACTCTAAGATATTTGATCTCAAATGCACTCTTCAACGTTGTTTTCACCTTATCCATATCAGACATATCTTTTCCTATAATAATAATAATGTAATTAATATAGCAAAAGATACTAAAAAATCCACCCTTCATCTCCTTCAAGTACACACATCCATCATAGCTGCACTGGAAGAAAACATGTTCAAGTATAAACTAATCAAACCATTTTTACCTTTGTCTAAGAGACTACTTTAGATAATACAATGACCTCTACAATAGGCACGCATGATAATGCATCCCCTCAATAACAAACCCTTCAGGTTGTTACATATAATCTCCTTTTCAAGATCACCATGTAAAAAAGCATTTTTAATATCCAAGTGCTCTAACTCTTGATCATGTATAGATACAAGCACAAGCAAAGTATATTAGAAGTATGTCTGACCATAGTAGAAAATACATTGTAATAATCCATGCTTGGAATCCGAATGAATCCATATGCAACTAAATGAGCCTTATACCTTGGTCTCTCGACCCCTCGTGCTCCCTATTTAAACTTGCACATACATTTGCAATCAACTATCTTCTTCTTTCTTGGTGCCTTGACAAGTTCCTATGTCTAATTATTTCATAAGGACTCTATCTCCTCCTCCAAAGAAGCACACCAATTGGCAGAATCAAAACTCTAAACATCCTCTAAGAGTTATGCCTACTCATGCAATTAAATTATAATCTATACACTAGATAAAGCATAGCTAGCCAATTCTTCAAAATCATACCCGACTAGAGGCTTAACAATCCTCCATGCGTTTCTTGGAGTAATTCCTCTTTGCTCCACCTATTACTTGGATCCACCCACTTTAGAAATAGTCGGTCTATCATAATGGTCTCTATCAACCAACTCAACCTCCACCTAGTATTAAGTACAATCCTACTCTACCTCCTTAAATACACCATTACAAGAGCTAGTCTTCTGGAGGAATACAAACTCATTGAAGCTAACATCCCAAATGTTAAAGAACTTAGGTATAGTTAGACCTCATAACCTATACCTCTTCACTCTAGATGTAAAGCCAAGAAAGAAACACTTTTTGGCTCCAAACTTAAGCTTACTATCATTCACATAAGCATAAGTAAGGTGACAAAAGACATGCAAATTAGAGTAATTAGCTAGCTTACCGGACCACAAATCCTTAGATGTCTTCAACTCAATAAACGATTTGGTGACCAGTTCACCAAGTATAACGATATGTGAACTACCTCAACCTAAAAATCTCTACCAAGCCCTCTCTATGATAACATACAATAAGCTTTCTATAATAGGGTTCTATTTATCTACTCATCAACCCCATTCTACTGTGGTCTCCTAATACAAGTGCAATGTCTTGCTATTCTATAGTCGTAGTAGAAATAACTGAAACCATACTTATCAAACTCAAGACCATTATCTATCTTGAGACACTTAACATGCTTACCAGACACCTTTTCTAGCATGGTCATCTATTATTTGAAAACACCAAACACATCATTATTATGAATTAAGAATTAAACCCATACATTTCTAGAGAATTCATTAATAAATGTGAGTAAGAATTGTGAGCCACCTTTGAGACCACTCTCACTAGACCTCAAAAATCTAAATGGATATACTTAAGAGGTTCTCTCATACAATCCTAAACTCTTGAAAAGTTAACCTACTTCATCTTGTTAAACACACATTTCTAAGTACTTGTAATTTGTCCATTCTATAGACCACTCTTAGAGAGCTTAGCAAGACCCTTGATACTTATTTGTCTTAGTATCATGTGGTTAAGTCTAGTAACATTAGAGTCTAAGAACCTCAAAAAAATCCTAACAATTGTCCCCACAATAGTGGAATCCACTAGCTTATACAAATTCCTAACCCACTTCCCCTTCATCCCCACTATATCTTCTTTTATAACTCTTAGAGTACCTGCCTAATAACATAGCACTAACAATTATAATCCAAGGAACTTAAAGAGATGAAGTTCTTGATCCTCTCAAAGACATGCATCACATTAGATAGTGTTATGACCATACTATCATGCATCATCACCTTCACCACCCCAATCCCATAAACTTTACAAGCATCATCGTTACCCATCAAGACAAATACACCCTTAGTTGCCTCAAAAGTCTGAATCAACTCTAGTTGGGACATATTTGGTAAGAACACCTAGAATCTAAGATCCATTTATCACTGATCTTGGTCTCCCTATTAGTCACTGAAAACACATCTCTATCATTATCATCATAGGTTGTTGTTACATCATCTTTCATGTAGAATAATTCTGTGGACTTAACATCAGGCTTCCTATTAGGAAAAAACTTCATAGCATGGCACTTCTTATTACGCCTATAGCAAGTCACATTCATCTACCAAATTCTCAAATTATATTTGGACTTCTTACGATCACTCAACCCTTGTTCATCTATCCTCCACCTAACTACTAATCCCTCATTATATAAGTCGGTAGATTTAGAGCTGTTAGTCAACTAACTATTAATTGACGACCATTGTAGTAGGGCTAATTCCATATCCTCAAGGACTAACTTGTCATTCCTATAAAAAATAATCTAATAAAAAAATTCTTAAAATTAACAAGCAAAGAACATAATATCATAATGAACAAATCTTTATCATCTAATTTGACTTTTATATTATAAAAATCCATTACAATAAAATTAAATTCATCAAGATGAGATTTCAAGGACTAACCCTCACCTAATTTTAGGCCATGAAGCCGACTCCTCAATAGTAGTCGATTTGCTACTAACTTTGTCATGTATAATGACTCAAGCTTCAACCATAAGGTAGCTGCAATTAATTCTTTTGATACTTCCCACAATATCTTTTTCAACAAACATCGTTATATGGTATAGAGGGCCTTTAGATCTACTTCATCAAATATCTCATCGTTCATCGACTCTAGCTTGCTTAAATGACCAGATAACACCTTTTCCACTCTTTTATGAATTAGGATCACCCACATCTTCAATTTCCATAATCTAAAATTGACCAACCAATTGAAATTCTCAATATCTAATCTTGTACCCATCCTAATTACTGGATCACTTCAACAACCACAACTTTGACACCAAATTATTGTGTAATTATGTGGATTAAATGGATCTAGACCAAAATTACAATTAACAAGATGATGAACAATATATGATTAAACACAAAACATAATAATTGAAGGAAAAATAGAGATCCTTATTTTTTCACTTGTGTTAATAATAGAATGATTGAAAAAATTAATTAATTAATTATATAAATATACAATTCTCTTTTAATGACGAAGTATATGTTGGGTCATAAAACTTTGACATTTAGGGTGTTCTTATGTTTCCTTTAAACAAAAAAAAAACTTAACACAAAAAATAATGTGTTAAAAAAATAAAGGAAAAAATGGTTCATGTTTTAGATACATGAGACCCTTATGTTAATTTCCTTACACTTGACTATTTGCCAAAAACACATAAAAAAATCTGGTTCATGTTAATTAACATTGCACCCTCGTATTTCTAATAGAACTAAAATATTAATATAATGTTATAATTTGAAGTAAATACTAGCCAAAGAACATATAGTTCTATCTTATTTCTCTTAAGTAAGGAATGAATAAGGTTTTCAAAAAGGTTGAGATATTATTATTCTTCTTCTGCTTTTATTTTTATTTATTTTAAGAGTAGTTTTAATTATTTTTGTTCCTAATTCTCTTAGGAAATCAAGAGTTTTGGTAGAAAGACATCAAGTTAGGAGTAATTTTATGCTAGAATAATTGCTTGGAGGCAAGGAATTATTATCACTAATATGATTAAAGTATTATGTTTTTTTTTTGCTTCATGTTCTTGGTATGCTTTTATGATGTGTATGTGTAATTGAGTTCTTAGATTTGAACATGTGGTAATGGTTTCACCTCTAAAGTTTTAGAAGCATGTTTAGAGTATTTTTGATATCATGCATAAGTTCGGTGAATTTAAGCATGAATTTGCTAAGCAACATCTTCTACTATGTTTTTATGTGAATTTTTGCATGGAGTATGTGTGTTTATGTGTTTTATGACATTAAAGTATGTTAACATCAATTGAGGATAAATTTTATGATTTTCTATTATGTATAAATTATGAGTTTGAGCACTGCTTTGCTAAGATTAGTCGACCTATTTTCTATACCAGTTGACCAACTGTGTGAACTATCATATGGTTTGGTAGCCATGATAAATTGGTTGTGTGAACTATTTATTAGTTTGATGAACCTATCAACTAGTCATTGCAGTTGATCAATTTGTCAAACCCATTGATTTGTTGTTTGTAACTAGAATTATTTTAGCCTCTACTTAAACACATCAACTACACCAACTAAACCCATCAACTCTTTTTATGAATAATTGATGAAGCATTAAAATACCCCATTTCTATTTTTATTGACATTTATACAATGTATTCAAAATGAAAATTTCAAGTTCAAAATTTTGGTGGTGTTCTATCATTTCTAATGATTTTAACCACGAACAAACCTTTTGTCAAATTCCAAGTGGTTATCAAGAAGATTTTATTAGTGGTGAACTTATAAAACTTCAAAATTCTTCATCTTTCTAATTAAAATTGAGGTAATCTAAGCTATCTCATACAGACCCAAAGGGGGTACTCCCCCAGTGAGCCCCAGGGGTACTCCCCCGGGAAGAGCCCTAACTCCACCCAAAAGCTAGCTCAAAAGGTGAGGACTGACTCCCCCATATAAACTCCCCAAAGATCCCCTCAGTAACCGATGTGGGAATCCCACATCACCCACCCCCTTTAGACTGCACGTCCTCGTGCTGCCTCTATCAGTGATCAGCACGCAAGACTACAGGGAGGTTTGACTGAGGATAGCTCTGATACTAGATGATACAGACCCAAAGGGGGTACTCCCCCAGTGGGCCCCAGGGGTACTCCCTCGGGAAGAGCCCTAACTCCACCCAAAAGCTAGCTTAAGGGATGGAGGACTGACGCCCCCATATAACCTGCCCAAGGATCCCCTCAGTAAATGATGTGGGAATCCCACATCACCACCCCCTTTAGACTGCACGTCCTCGTGTTGCCTCTATCGGCGATCGACACGCAAGACTGCAGGGAGGTTTGATTGAGGATAGCTCTGATACCAGATGATACGGACCCAAAGGGGGTACTCCCCTGGGAAGAGCCCTAAATCCACCCGAAAGCTAGCTCAAGGGATGGAGGACTGACGCCCCCATATAACCTGCCCAAGGATCCCCTCAGTAACCGATGTGGGAATCCCACATCATCCACCCCCTTTAGACTGCATGTCATCGTGCTGCCTCAGTCGGTGATCGGCACGCAAGACTGCAGGGAGGTTTGACTGAGGATAGCTCTGATACCAGATGATACGAACCCAAAGGGGGTACTCCCCCAGTGGGCCCAATGGGTACTCCCCTAGGAAGAGCCCTAACTCCACCCAAAAGCTAGCTCAAGACGTGAGGACTGACTCCCCCATATAAACTGCCCAAAGATCCCCTCAGTAATCGATGTGGGAATCCCACATCACCCACCCCCTTTAGACTGCACGTCCTTGTGCTGCCTCTGTCGGCGATCGGCACGCAAGATCAAACAATGCCATTATCTAACTTATTAATCTATAGGACTTGTTTATTGAATCTATTAAACAATTACTACATGGATTTTGTTGGGAATTGGGAGAATCCCATCAATGAAGAAGAGTCCTTTTTTTTCCAACATGCATAAAATTACTAAATGAAAGCCATCTTGAGCTAGAAAATGGAGTTCATTGATTCAAGTTTGAGTTTTCCAAACCATGTTAATGCTTCTCATTAGATGGTATTTAGGATGCCTAGTAATATAGTTTCTTAAGTACATTCAAATGGTCCTCTAGATATTTTGAGCTATCAAATGATTACAAATTTGGGATTTTTAATCTTTATGCTAATATTTCAAGCATCCTCTATATAATTATCCTATTCTTCATTGAAGATGATGCTAAGGAGTCCAATCCTCGGTTCCCTCTCTTAAATAACCTCAAATTCCACTAATGTTTATTGAGGAGTAGGTTGTTTTGTCTTAATGTATTCTTTGTATTGTTTTGTCTTGTAAGACTTATAAATGGCTTTATATGGTTTGGCTTATGACATGGCTTAATTCTATGATGATTTCTTGCTTTGTCTTTTATTAATTCAGTTTGGGACTTCATGCCATAGTTATGATATTTGATGAGATAAAACTCATTTTAAGTTGTTGTTGTATGGAGGTTATAGTTGGATGCCTAACCTTATCCTTTCATAACTAGTTATTTGTGATCATGAGTGGTTAAATTTGGCAGACCTTTTATGCTCCTTGAAAAATAATAATATATTCTTAAATAAAACAATAATTATTGAAGTTTAAGATCTTGAGTTGGCAATGGTTACTCTCTCGGATAAGCCACACTAGAGATGAGGTAGGAGTTCTCAAATTTTTTAGTTTCACAATTACACCTTAGTGCCTCTGTAAGGTCCTAATCTGCTTTATAGGTAACCTTTGATCCCTATAGTGTATATTGATACATAAGTAAAAGGTGATCGAGGATGAAAGGGTATTGTGTTGCCTTTATGTTCTATTATGATAATGATATCTTAGTAATATCATGTTACATGGATGGTGGGTATTGGTATTATACGGATTTTTGAATGGTGTATCTTCGATTCTTTGGGTTATACTAATATGAGAGAGGCATTTTACTATCCTTGGGTTAAAATTTTTTTATTCCTCTTTAGTAATAAAAAAATTTAATTTGGGTGTGTCATTTGGTTTTATCATTGTATTATCTATCTATATTAGGTAAGATGATGGTTTTAGTCCACCTATAATTGTCGAGATATGCTAGCTATCTACATTGGGTAAACATATTATTTCAGTCAACCTATTTTTGTAGATTATGGTTGTGATAATTACCTGTATTAGATTAGCTAGTGGTAGATAGTCTACTTTATGTGAATATGAGAATTTTATGGTTTTGATAATATTTATAAGATGAAAAAGTTATGGAGAGCTAGTAACTACCATTGTATACTACCATTATTTTTATGTTGGGAGCTTCCTTACATGTACTATACTTTATTATTAAATTGTGGGTTAGTAGTTATATCATGTGCAATACTTTCTTCATTGATATTGGTTCGGTAGTTGAATTATGTCAACTTTGTACATTATGGAGAGTCGGTAGTTACCATTGCTAATATGGTGGTTGGGGTGTTATGTGCACTACCCTTGTTATTGCATGTTGATACATGTATTATTTGGAGCTTATGCATGATGTTGTTATGGTGTATAGTGAGACCAAAATTATCTATAGATATTGTTTAGTGTATAGAATGTATCATGTTATGGAAGTTTTACAAGTGAACTCATGTTAATTATGGAAGATACTTATTATTCCATGCTTTTATATGAATCATTCTTGTTTGTGATACTTCGCTATTACTTAGTATGCACACATATTGACATATTAATTCTATAAATAATTTCTTATTCAATGGAAATTGTATAAATTACATGAGTGCTTTGAGGGTCCCCACTAAGGCTATAACACCCCTAAAATTTATTACTAAAAAAATTTCATTTTACAGTAGAAGCATAATTAAAATAACCGGGTGTTACCACCATAATTGACATAAGTCGAGGTTACCATCTCAACCTTATGCCAATCACAAGGCTAAATAATTTAAAATGCTGAATAGGATAAAACCAAAAGTGAGAGAAGTTTCATATTACCAAATATGAGTTTGGATATTAACTTTGGATTACAATAACAAAATACTAAAAAGGGATATCGTGGATCAAAGAGTCCAAAAACAGTATCTGAGTGAAAAAACTCATTCGGATAATATGATTCTTCACCCAAACACCCAGTAGAGATAAAAGTCACTCTTCCCCACACAATGCATCAAAGGCAACAAAATTATCAACTGGGTCCTCAAATACTTACACAAAACCATCAGGGCCATCTACTCATGGGAATGAGTAGCACCTATGAAAAGGATAACCAATACGCTTCGTAATGAGTCAGATAATAATACAGTTAAAGCTGGGAAAACATATCATTACACATATTCATAGCAGAAAGTAATATACATACGAGATACAAGAATCAACATAATGTAACTATTGGTCTGGTTTCATAATATTTGAAGATGATATAACTCATTATTTTATTTATGTTATGTTTAGGGACCCCACTATTTTTAAACCTGTAGAATGGCTTGAAACACCTCTTAGGACCAAACACTCCTAGCCACTATTATTAAGCTAGTGGAACGGGCTCTACACCTCCTAGGGTAAAACACTCCTGGCTACTATTCTTAAATTGGTGAAATGGTCTGAAGCACCTCCTAGGGCATAACGCGTCTGGCCACTATTATTAAGCCGATGGAACAGACTCCTAAGCCTCGGTCCAAACTCATATAATCTTTCACTGTAAGTGATTAGTTTATTAATAATTGGTTACTTATCTCATAATCATATTATCTTTCACATTGAGATTAGGCCCCACTATTCTTAAATCGGTAGAATGGTCTGATGCACCTCTCAAGGCAAAACACGTACGTCAATGGAACATACTCATAAAATACTTCAACCCGGCTCATGTGATCTTTCACTTTAAATTATTAGTATATTATTCATGATTTTTTTTATGATTAAGAAACATAATTATTGCAAGAAAGTCATCGATATTCTTATAATAAAAGTATTCTCAAAGATTAAGATGCTCACATTCCCTAAAAACCCTAAATTCATAATTTAAGCATAAATTCCCTCATATTGATCATTTATTCATAAAATTTAGTATATATTCCTCAAAAAATATTATCATTAACATAAAAAAATTTTGAGTTCTAAATCCCACGTCTTTCGCATGCAATAATATCCCTATCTCAAAAGTTATTATTCATAAGGCTCCTAAAACCCTAATTTCATAGGTAAGTCATAACTTCTCTTATAAAGCTCATATAATTACCAAATTAAATATAAATAACTAAAATTACCATATGAACAACATATCCAAAATTCATGACCTAAATATAACATTTTACACGTGATAATAACATTACTATTTTAAGGTTATAATTCGCAAATTAGGTTATTTTCTCATCTAAAAAACTTATGACCTTTATAATCACTCCCAAACACTTAACATGATATTATTAGCATATTTTAATCCATATAACACATTAAAATACTAAAATTTCCATATTAATCCATATTGACCAAAATGCAATTAAAAATAATCGATAACCTTTATTTTATGAAAATTCCATATCCTCAGTATCCTTTTTCCCAATCCTCTTTTTATCAATAAACATCTTAAATATAATTATTTTCAACTTTTAATAATTCATTAGGCCTATACTACTCTCATAATTTATACTCATCCATAAAAATACATCCTAGTTTAATATCATTGTATTAGCATATCTTCTGATATTCTCACTTCCTTTCTATCATATAATTCATATTAATATATCATCTCATCATCAACATGAATTTTAATTATATAATAATAATAACATGATAAAACAAATAATCATACAAGCATTTACCACAAAACTTGAAACATTGACTAGTATCCTTAGTAATAAGGCTCTAGTATCTAAGAACGCTTATCTTAATCTGCTTCTTCCAATACTTCTAGAATATCACCTAAGAAAAATTAACAAATCATAATTTTGATTAATGATAATTAATTAAGGGTTAAGCTTATAAAAAGGAAAAAGAATGGGAAACACCAAACTGGGTTCGAAGAATAGGCCGTCAGCCAAGAAGCCTAGCAACGACACAAGCTGTCGTTGCTAGGGGCTGGGCAACGGCAAGGAGGGCTAAAAGGGGGTAGGGAACGGTGAGGCTTTCTGTAATAGGGTTTAGGGAATGGTAATTTTTACTTAAGTTAGGGGGAATTTTGGAGAATTTTTCTGAAGGAGGGTGTTTTGGGGGTGTCGTGGTGAGGCTTTTTGTTGATGGTTAGAGGGGTATTTTTTAGTAGATTTTTCTACAACTTGGGGGTATGAACGGGTGGATTTGTTGAAGGTAGGGGTGTTTTGGTGATTTTGCAGAAAATAAGGGTGAGGGAATGGAAGGTTTCTCTAGTGGTGGTGGATGTGGTGTAGCAATGGTTGCCGAAGGTGGGTTTTTGGGGGTGTCTTGGTGAGGTTTTGGCAATGGTAAGGAGGGGAAATGAGTGTGTTTGGGGTGGTTTTTCAATAGAAAATTAGAGGAATAAGGAGGTATTTTTTAGGTAACTAAATGAGGTATATGTATACATATTTAAATAGACACAGAAAGGGAGAGAAGGGAGGTTAGAATTGGGAAAAAATTTCAACCCAAACCACAACCATAGGAGCTTTCATGCAACAGTACGGCCAGTGTACCTTTGTGTCCCGGGTTCTTGATCTCCCATTCGAGGCAAATAAATGGAATTTGTTGTGCTGATTAAATAAAGGAAAAATACTAATAATGAAAGTGAAATATTAATAAGCCGGGCTCAGTTGACTTATGATATTGAGTACCGATCCACCGGTTATAATAGGGGCCCAAGAGCGTGTTGCCCTGGCAAGTGATTATGAGTAGCGATCCACCGGATATAATAGTTTCCCGGGAGTGTGTTGCCCTTGCAAGTGATTATGAGTATCGATCCACCGGATATAATAGTGGCCTAGGAGCGTGTAGCCCTGGATGATGTTGATATATATTCCGATCCACCGACAATAATAGCGGGGATCCCGAGCTTAATAAAATCAGTCATGGATGTGAATAAAATTATGGAAAAATACTAATCACTTATAGTGGAACACCATGTGAGTCGAGGCCCTATAGTTAGCCCTATAGTTAACCCTATAGATTGGTACATAACACATAATAAAGGTGATATCTTGTCTATGGGTAAAAAAAAGGGTAAGTGGCAACCAATGATGCAAACTTGAAACTCACCTGGCTATACGTGAGATGATGTATATTATTTTAGTAGACTAAGCCTTAAGATTACACAATAAGAAGAAAAATTTACCTATAGCACATAGCATCACCTATCTAAATATGTTCCCTTCTTTGTAAGTTATTGGATGCACATTAGTTGTTGCTCTCTTCATTTATTAAGATGCAACTCATGGTGTTATTTGAGATTAGCAAGTAATTTATAGGGTGGGGAATTTTTAGGGTTATAGAGGTTTAAATTTAATTAGGGAAAAGTTTCTAAACATTTTATTTTATCATAGATATAGTATAAATACAAATTAATTGGTCAATATCCTAACAAAATATCTATTGAGTAGGTGATTAACTATTAGCTATGATTATTATTATAACTCTATTAACAACGTATTATTTTTTTAATATACATACATAATAGCTACAAGTATATATATATATATATATATATTTATTTATCATTTGAATTTTTTCTTCACATTCTATTAAATAACTTTGCATATTAATTCCATTACCCACCATACTATTATTGTTGTTGTTGTTGTTATTGTTTGTTATTATTATTATTATTATTATTTAAAAGTATGCAATATTACATCATCTCCCCTTTAACAAAAAACTTCATCCTCATGATAGGTTATTATAATTTATAGATATGAAAAAATCGAATACTAATTCGTCAAGATTAATTTAATGATATAATTATGCAAAAATATACTTGAATCCATAATATGAAAATAACCAATGGATTCAGGATAAGGATGGTACTACGGTCTTGTGGATCTGGTACACACTCAATGGTTTATATTGAATGATGAGAATCAAGTAGGATGTAATTTATGTGACCCAGGGACCACAACCCTTTACATAGACAACTGACCTATTGTCTATCGGGTTATTCTAGTCCGGTCTATCAACAAACTAAAATACCCAATGTCTCTACATATACATGACAACATTTAATTAGATACATTAAGCCCAATAATTTATAAACAAATACAATCACTTATATACAAGCTTAATTTATACAACAACCTAAAATTCTTATCGTCCACATATAAGCCCAATTGTTGGATAAAAACCTAACAATCTTCCACTTGGGCTATATATGTGACCTTATAACCATGAATTATAAAATAACCGAATGAGCTCAATATTGTTGTCATAATGAATGTATCTATAACCAATCCGGTACATTAGTCACACCAGTTTAGGATCAAAGCATCTTTTATCACATTTTTTTGTAACTAAACCTTTAATGCTCACATATGGAGATATAACTAAACGACATGGATCAAGATGTGGATGTGTCGTATGAAAAATTCATGTGATATGATCTTAACATGCTTATTTCCAACTGGTGAAGCTTAAAGCATTAGTGAGATCAAATCACGAACAAAGATAGAAAGGAAATAAACTAAAACTTTACACTAAAAATTTGTTTCTATAGAAAATATATGGTAAAAAAATTTCCATAAGCCAAAATAAAGAGAGCAAACAAAGTGAGAGACTCCCACTAAATCAAAACATCATCAACTGATATAACACCCATATAAGCAACATGCTCAAGAAACTGTTTGGGTGGTAAAGCCTTATTGAGTGGATCTGCTATCATTGAGTTTGTATTATTATACTCTATAGATAATTCTCCTTTCTATACTTTCTCTTTAACAACCAAGTATTTGATATCGATACTTTTCGATTTCTTAGAACTTAGGTTTTTATTAGAATACTAAAGATTGTCCTTATTATCACACAACATCTTGATCGGTCTCTCAATACCACAAGTATACAAAGCCCTATGATAAAATTTTGCAGTCATATACCGCAAGTGGAAGCCAGATGACATGCTACAAATTTTTCTGCCATAGTGGAAGAGGTCACAACCATCTACTTAGCACTTTTCCAAGAAAAAACATCTCCAACCATCAAAAAATAAAATTTGATGTAGACTTCATGCTCTCTTGGCATCCCAAAAAATCAAAGTCAGAATATCCTATGATATTAAGCTTATTTGACCTCTAATATATAACCATGTTATTTTGTGTTTTCTGTAAGTAACACATGACTTTTTTGGCCACTGTCCAATGGTTGAGTCCTAGATTACTCTAATATCTTCCTAGTATCCCGGTGATATATGCATTATCCGAAAGCGTGTATACTTGGCATGCATTAGACTTCTCACTACTGAAGCATAGGGAACACTTTACATTTGCTTTCTTTTAAAGTCATTCTTAGGGAACTGAATGAGATTAAATTTGTCTCCTTATTCCAAAAAGTGTTTATTGGTTTATAGTTCTACATGGCATACCACTTGAGAACCCTTTCAATATAAGCCTTTTGTGACAACCCTAAAATACCTTGAGAACAATCCTGATGTATCTTTATGCCCAATATAAAAGAGGTATTACCAAGTTCTTTCATCTCAAAATTCTTAGCTAGAAATAATTATGATTCTTTGCTAAACCGATAGCACTCTAAATATCACCTCAAATGACTAGAGCACCATGAAAAAACCCCCACTCACATATTATACCACCAAAACACACGACTTCTTGAAAAGCCTTTATCATTGCCATATACTCTACCTTAGTAGTAGATAAGGCCATCACATCCTACAAAGAAGATCTCTAGTTAATAGTTAAACCACTAAGATAAAAAAAACATATCCACTAGTGGATCTTCTTTTATCAAGGTCTCCTAAAAAATCAGAGCCCACTAACCCATCCAACGAATCAGCTAACCTCCCATACTATTTACATGCCGATGTTGTACCCTCTAAGTACCTTGTAATCCACTTTATTGCTTACTAGTGAGCCTTCCCTTGATTCACCATATATTGACTCATCACACTAACAACTAGAGTGATATCAGGAGGAGTACACACTATAGTACACATAATGTAACCAATAACACTCAAATATAGAAGAGTAACCATGAACTTCTCTTCCTCCTTTCATTTGGGACAATATAAAGTGAGTAGCCAGTGGAATACTCATCATCTTAGCTTCCATCATTTGAAAAATCTCTAGGGCGATGCTCACATAGTACTCATGTGACAAGTACAAAAGCTTCCACTCAGGGACTCTTATAATATCCATGCTAAGGACCCTCTTTGCAACTCTAAGATATTTGATCTCAAATGCACTCTTCAACGTTGTTTTCACCTTATCCATATCAGACATATCTTTTCCATCACCCCAATGCCTATCTCATGCTCTAGGACAAATGCAATATAATCATTTAGAATAACACATCTCCTTTCTCTAGTGGATTTCTTTAGCTCCTGAGGCTGTTGATCTTGTTCTTGTGGAACAATCAATAAGTGGTTGTAATACTTCATGTTAATAAATCCTTAATTTAAATATGCAAGACTTAAAATTTGATTAGCAGGTGTAATAAATCATGGGTTTCTTTTTAGAATTAATGTCTCGTCATTACGAATAAGTCTATAGTTATTAAATTATGATAACAACCTGGACTAGTGTATATATGAGTAAGGTAAGATAAAATTTGATGTTGATAATAATAACGTTAACAAGAAGAGAGTAGATAATAATCAAAATAGAAAGAATGGTAATAACAATAACCTTATGCTAAGTAACACTCTTAAAAATAATGTCGATAACAATAATTGTAAGAATAATAATGTTAGAAATAATTATGATAATAAGGAGTAGTAGTGATAACACTAATAATGATAATATAGATCATGATAATAATAATAGTGAGAATAATGATGAAAATAAAACCTTGAATAGGTAGGATTTTTCCTTAGTATCCATACTCTGAAAAGCCTAATACTTTGGGGTATTTTTGCTAACTAAATTCTAACTAATCCCTATTATTTTTCCTACTCTAATTCATCCTAGTTTTCCCCCTAACCTGTCGAGAACCTTACTCCTCCTATGCATCTAGTTGCCACCTTTCTCCCATGCTTGCCACCTTTTTCCCATGCTTAAACACCTTTTTCCCATACCCTACACTCCTACCTATCTTACCCACTAACTTTACAGCCTTTACCCTTCCCATAGCAACATGTCACCCTCCCTACTCTTCTCCTCCCTCACACCATTCTAGCCCTATAAAATTGTAGCAAACCAGCCCAGCCAACCTCCCCCACACCACCCAGCCACATGCAGCCAAAACCACATGTAACCTAGCCCTTTCCCCCAAGTAGTAGCCCTCATCCTCTCCTCCTCTCAACCTACACACCTACTCAACTTTTCTGGCCATCTACCCATCCATTTCCTTCCTTCTCCATGCAACCAACTTGGCCCTTTCCCTTCTCCAAAGCGTTCGACACCCTTCTCTAATGAATCAACTTGTAGCATCCTCCCCAACCAACTCTTGCAACAGCCCCATTTTTCTTCTATTTTCCCCTTCTCTTCTTATGTCCGAACCTACAACAAAGTCCCTCCTTCCCCCTCCATTTTGATCCTCTATTTTTATCCTTGTAAATCCTCTTCTTCTCCCCCTTACTTCCAGCATTTGATACTCTTATTTGCAGCCCCCAAAATTCTCCCTTTCACCACTGAACTCTGGCCCAAAAATCACCCAACTTCCAACCTTGCTAAGCACCCTCTTCCCTTGTGTTTTGCCTCTCCAAGCAGCAAATAATTATGACATAAGTATTCTATCTTGTGGTGTGCATGGTACGTAGAAATTCCATGCACCGGCCGCCTTGGTTAATTCCCCAATCTTATTTTGGGTATTAGTTTGCATAGGTTGTCATTTTATTAATTTATTTAGCATAGATACTAATGCATGCATAGTTGTGGATGGTGTTATTTATTTTTAAGTAATCTCAACCCCACTTAAGGAATCCTTGGAAGAACCTCTTCATCATATTATTTTTCTCAGCTTAAAGGTAAATCAAACTAATCAGTAGAGGGTAGAATTTTGTGTGAAAATGAAAGGTTAGTTTTCTAGGATTAAAATCATGCCTAGTTGAGGATATCAAATGATTTGTATTTTGCGGGGAATGGAAGCATGTTTTAGTTCATTTCTATGGGAATATTATGCTGTGTAGACTAATATATGTTACGATGCTCATATTTATATGCCTAGGTAGTATTCTAAAAATTGAAGAGTGCATGCTTATGACAACGTATATGGATTTATGCTAAAAAGAAATGTGCATGTTAAGGGTACTAATATATGTTACCATGCTAATATTTATATACCAACGTAGTATTCTAAAAATTGAAGAGTGTATGCTTATGACAATGCATATGGATTTATGGAAAAAAGAAATCTGCATGTTTAGGGTACTAATATATGTTACTATACTAATATTTATATGCCTAGGTATTATTCTAAAAATTGAATAGTGCATGTTTATGACAACTTATATGGATTTTTGCTAAAAAGAAATGTGCATGTTTAGGGTACTAATATGTGTTACTATACTAATATTTATATGCCTAGGTAGTATTCTAAAAATTGAAGAGTGCATGCTTATGATAGCGTATATGGATTTATGCTAAAAAGAAATGTGCATATTTATGGTTCTAATATATGTTACCATGCTAATATTTTTATGCCTAGGTAGTATTTTAAAAGTTGAAGAGTGTATGCTTATGACAACGTATATGGATTTATGCTAAAAAGGAATGTGCATGTTTAGGGTACTAATATATGTTACTATGCTAATGTTTGTATGCCTAGGTAGTATTCTAAAAATTTAAGAGTTTATGCTTATGACAACATATATGGATTTATGCTAAAAAGGAATGTGCATGTTTAGGGTTAGAGTCCAACTAACAATTTGTCATGTTTCATGGTAAGATCCATAAATGGATTAAATGTGTCCCTTGGATAATTTAGATAATTTTACACTTATAGCATGTCAACTTTGAGTATCAATGTGTTTAAAGGGTGATTATTATGTATTGGATGTTCTAGAGGTAAAACTTTAAATATACTATGCTTTGTATTTGAAAGTTATTTGTAGAAATTGCATGAATTTTATGAGATACTTGAAATGCATGCTAAGAGTGTGTACATGTACCATGTGTGGTGAACGCTTAGGGGTAACATGGTCTTTTTTCATACTAAAGAATTATTGTATGTTAAAGTATCATTAGCTATTTTATATTAGCTTTTTCATGACCAATATCCTATGGATATAAACCTAGTAATAAATTAAAGGAAAATGTGGTAGTTATGAATCGAAGGGTATTTTGGCTGTTAGGGAAAAAATGTGTTTCAAAGTGAATAATTGGGCTAGTTGACTTACATGATTGCCTCTGAATAATTTTGGAAATAATTAGACAAATGGATTGAATAACTAAATCGGTTAATTATTCGGGCTATGGCATGGTTCCTACCCTAGGTCATGTTAACTTGGAATTGTTATGACCCTCGTGGTCTTTTGGATTTGACATTTGATGGTTGATTAATTTATGGCTAAGTTGTAATAGTGTGAACCTGGTTGTTCTCAAATTAATAACCCGAAATTTCATAAGACACTAATCACTTAAAGTGGAAGACTTGAATTGGAAAGGAATCTTGTGCCTCAGACTTGGATGCCGAGTGCATAGTTTGGACCTTCTGGTCAAGGGGCTCACTTCTACTCTATATGTATTCCATACACCCTATAGGGAGTATGCATACTTAAAGACTTGAGTTCTGAGGTTTGTTATGGATGACAAATATGTCACGTGGCTTCCTTAGCGAGCCTTGCCCTGGAATTGAGTGAATTACTTTGGTACCACCTCCTTGACGATCATTTTCATAGATATGGGATTGTATTCCACTTGAGAATTGTTATATAAATTATATAACTGGATTCGACACCAAACATAATACTTCTATAATAATTGGATTAGGCGTGACTCGACCGTGGTTAGATTTTTTGGAATGTCACTACTTCTTCCTATTACGCTATAATGTATGATCATTGGTAAATTGAAATGGTTGTGATATTTTTAAGCATGTTTTCAATGCCTTTGCTAGGGATTTTGATCTAACTAGTATCATTAATTGTGATGTGGAATTTTTCCATGAAATCGTGGCTTTGCATGTGATCGTATGTTTTATGTGAATTCCTTAATTGTATGATAATTGTTACGTGGGTATGCTACCTCTCCGAAGGCGTTGTGATTCACTCAGTACGAGGAAGTCGTACTGATGCTATCACTTTTCAGAGGAGTAGGTCTGTGGCATGCAATGGTTGAAGAAATTTGAGGAGCATCATCCAACCGACTAGTTAGGCTAAGGGAGTGAATGGACCCTGTCCCTATTTCCCTTTCCTTGTAACTTTGATGGACCATATGAGTGTAAGGAAAATCACTATTTTACCTTCATGTCCTCTTTTGTTTATTTTCTGAAAGTTGTTAGTTACTTAATTATCTAAATGGTCCTTTGGTATAGATAATCTTTCTTTATAAAACCCTTGATCTTGTATTGTAATTTTCTCAAAATTTGTTGGTTTGACTTGTTTTAATCCTTAACACTTGACGTAAGGATGGTGAGTAATACAAACCCGACTAGCCGGATCGTACTCGATCCGTTAAACGGGGGTCGGGAACGTACTCGTTTCCCGCTGAACCGGAGTAATCTCCGAATCAGATGTTGATACTTCAACGGATTTGTGTGCAAACTAACGGGAAAACCCGAGAAATTTCATTCCAAAAACCTTCGACTTTTACAAGCAACCCCGCCCGATATATATGACGGGAATCGAGCACCAAAAGGGAGGGGGAGAGGGCAAGGTGAGAAAACAGTTGACCTAGGGCCTCAGATTCGGTGTCGGGGACAAGATCCGGGGCAGGTAAAGGTGGACGTGCGTCGATGGTGACCTGCAACGGTCATCAACAGGGAAAAAGAGAAACGGGGTCGAGCCAGCAAGAGGGGAGCAAAAGAAAGGCGATCGGCACTCCCCGAAGGAGGAAGAAGATTAAATAGGTGGGTAACTAGGGCACGACGAGTCGCCCGCCGGTTGGGCCAAAACTTGGGCTTGGGCTCAAGTTTTGGTTCAACCCAAACTTAGTTTAAAAAAAGGGTTAACGCTATTCTCCTATTTTCATTAGATTCAAGAGGCGATTATAACGGGATAATCCCGATCCTGAATCCAATGCAAATAGGGAAACAAGACTAAGATTACCCATACTCATTTAGGCTCGAGGGCGGCCATTGATAACCAACTCCGCCTAACCCGAGACTATAAATGGGATTTCCAAAAAATAGGGTAAAATCATCATCGGCCACTAAACACACACACCCTACAAAAATAATAATGTTTCAACCATGATTACACATGTTACACATTCAAGCTTAATTAATTACAAAAACATAGTTCAAAAGTGCTTCCGCCCCCGCTTGTTGCCTCCTCTCCTCAATCTGGCTTTGGATCCCAACATACCCTGAAGATGGAAAACGTGGAATTACATGAGTTAGGAGACCACAGGGTTCGATTATCAAAAAGTAAAAGGAGAGGAGTAGTTGATGAGGTGCGGTCCGTATCATCCCCCCCTTCTTTAGAGGGTTTCGTCCCTGAAACCTGCGCTAAGTGATCAAAAGGAGAGAGGTCAGAGACATTAAAAGTTGGGCTAATAGCGCCATACTTATCAGGAAGGTCTATTTTATAGGCATTATCATTGATCTTTTCCAAGACAGTAAACGGGCCATCCCCCCTTGCATCCAGCTTACTCTTGCAATGGGTGGGGAAACGATCCTTTCGTAAGTGTATCCAAACTAAATCCCCAGGCTGGAAGACAACCCTTTTTCTATGGTGGTTAACTCGGGATTCAAACCTCTAAGAAACCTTGCCATTGTGGCTTCTCGGTCCTCATCAATGTTCAATTTGGCTAGACACATTTCCATTTCCTTATAGTATTCATCGACCGTTTTTGTTCCTTGTCTAAGGAATTGTAGGCGTTGATGCAAATCCCGATGGTAGTGGGAAGGGATAAAGCGTCGGCGCATGAGGGATTTAAACTCAAGCCATGAGGAAATAGGGGGTTCACCGTAACGTTCTCTTTCCCTAGTAAGCCTACCCCACCAAGAACTAGCATAGTCCGTGAATTCAACAATGGCCAGCTTAATTTTTTTATCGTCAGGATACTCATGGCAATCGAAAACTAACTCAATTTTTCTTTCCCAATCAAGGTAGGCGTCAGGGTCATTTTTACCATTGAAATGTGGAATTTTTAATTTGATACTTCCTAGGGCCCGATCATGCCCATAATAATTTGGCCTATAGGTGCGATCAAGGCGGGGAGAGTGTGCATATCCTACGGACTCAAGATCGTTTTCTATTTGCTGATTATTATTTCCGGGTTGGTTGATGGTCCTCTCGTTGTTCTGATTATTAGCCATTTCAGCCCTAAGTCCACGGACCGTAGCATCCATGGTATTAAGTCGTTCTAGCATGGTTCTAACCATTTCAGCAATAGATCCACCCTCATCCATTGTACCCTATAGTCTAGGTGGAGGCCAAAAGATTTGTCCGATTTTAAGTCATTTTTTTTTCAGGCAGGCAGCAAGAAAGAAAAAAAAAAAAAAAAAAAAAAAAAAAAAACGTCAGGTCATGCTTTCAACGAGTACGAACAGGAATAAAGCACAAGAAACAACAAGGCAGATACGAGACCAAGCAGGACGGAGGAAAGCAGAAAGCACCCAAGCAAGATATGACCGAAACGGGGAAGGGATTAGGGCTTATAGACCAGGACTTAAAATTTACAAGGCTTCCCTAATTAAATACAACCATACTAAAATTTAAGACAGAGAGAGGAAGAAAGAAGCAAAAAAAAAATTACAGCGAGGCCCCCGCCAAACGCGCCCTGGCTCGGGCGTTGAGTCAGCTCGCTGGGTCGAACGAGTTCCCAGCCGAGTTAGCACGGCCCAGTGAGTCCGGGCGGGTTGAACCGATTCCGACGCGGGTCCGGCCGAGTTGGCTCCGATTCATGCGGCCCAAGGTAACTCCACACGAAACGAACCACAAGGTTCGTTTTCGACAGCAAAATTCCCACACAAACAAGACAAAACGGGACAAGGCGAGAAAATAACATTCACGACAAGGAAAGCAACCGGGGAAGGCATCCAAAAAGCACACATAGATCACAGCAGTGAGGATACATCATCGAACGAATTTTGACTCCGTCCTCAGAGTTAAACCAAGTCAACATAACTTATCAGCTTAGATATACGAGTTCTGAAACGAGTTTACCCGAGTAGTCGATCCAGATGGGGGGGGGAAGTAACCGAGACTGGCTGCGGTTTCGTGTGGTGGTAGCGCCGTAGCGCCGCCTAAAGCCGCCGTTGGGCCACCAACTCGGAGTCGTTCCGGCTTCGATCAAGGCGCACCAGTGTCCCTACCATAGAGAAAACCCAAGGGTAAGTGTAGATAGAAGAACGGAAGAGAGAAACAAAAATTATCGAAAAAAATTGAGACTAAAGTACACCATTTGCGACACCGATCGAGCAACTTGAGCTTTGATACCAGATAATACAAACCCGACTAGCCGGATCGTACTCGATCCGTTAAACGGGGGTCGGGAACGTACTCATTTCCCGCTGAACCGGAGTAATCTCCGAATCAGACGTTGATACTTCAACGGATTTGTGTGCAAACTAACGGGAAAACCCGAGAAATTTCATTCCAAAAACCTTCGACTTTTACAAGCAACCCCGCCCGATATATATGACGGGAATCGAGCACCAAAAGGGAGGGGGAGAGGGCAAGGTGAGAAAACAGTTGACCTAGGGCCTCAGATTCGGTGTCGGGGACAAGATCCGGGGCAGGTAAAGGTGGACGTGCGTCGATGGTGACCTGCAACGGTCATCAACAGGGAAAAAGAGAAATGGGGTCGAGCCAGCAAGAGGGGAGCAAAAGAAAGGCGATCGGCGCTCCCCGAAGGAGGAAGAAGATTAAATAGGTGGGTAACTAGGGCACGACGGGTCGCCCGCCGGTTGGGCCAAAACTTGGGCTTGGGCTCAAGTTTTGGTTCAACCCAAACTTAGTTTAAAAAAAGGGTTAACGCTATTCTCCTATTTTCATTAGATTCAAGAGGCGATTATAACGGGATAATCCCGATCCTGAATCCAATGCAAATAGGGAAACAAGACTAAGTTTACCCATACTCATTTAGGCTCGAGGGCGGCCATTGATAACCAACTCCGCCTAACCCGAGACTATCAATGGGATTTCCAAAAAATAGGGTAAAATCATCATCGGCCACTAAACACACACACCCTACAAAAATAATAATGTTTCAACCATGATTACACATGTTACACATTCAAGCTTAATTAATTACAAAAACATAGTTCAAAAGTGCTTCTGCCCCCGCTTGTTGCCTCCTCTCCTCAATCTGGCTTCGGATCCCAACATACCCTGAAGATGGAAAACGTGGAATTACATGAGTTAGGAGACCACAGGGTTCGATTATCAAAAAGTAAAAGGAGAGGAGTAGTTGATGAGGTGCGGTCCGTATCAGTGAGGAGATCAGACTCATGTTAAGTGTGGCGGTAACAACCACTATTTTCCAATTTCTTCTTCCGTAAAAACAAAATTTTAAACGAAAAATTTCAAGTTGTGATTTTGGGGTGTTACAGTGGTTTTTTGACATTTGCCTCCTGATTAGTGGTAGGTGCAAAGAATTGCACATCATTAGAGATAAAAATAGGAATTATAATTGATTCCTTCTCAAAAAAATGTCCCTAATCTTATTTCTCCCCATAAGCTCAACATCCTTAAATAATGTGGCATCTCTTGTCTAAAAATTTAACTTGAGTGTGGGATTATAGAACTTATAGCCCTTTGAACGCTTAGAGTAACCAATAAAATAGCTACTGATTCTTTTCGAGTCCAATGTCTTTTTATGTGGCCTATGTAACACCCCTAAATTTACTACTGAAAAATTTCGTTTAAAATCAACAGGTTTAGCAGAAGCAAAGGATAAAATCGTAAACTCGGGGGCATTACCACCACACTTAGTACCAGACCGGTTCACTTCTACCGTTCCAGTACTAAGTGCTATGGCTAAATCCGATCAACATTTAGTACGAAGTATCATAAAACGCAAGACGACATTTAACATAAATCCTTAATAAGAGGTAAGTCAAATAGAAGTTAGAATACGATTTTGGATTACAACCCCAGAATATGTTTCTCAAAATAAGAATGTAATAAAAAATACAACTAAAAAAAATAAATCCTGAATGATCAATATCCGCATTGCCTACTCACTCAGGTCAAGCCTTCCACCCCAACACAGTATCAACCTGCACAAGAGGTCTGCTCCCCACCATCGGTGGATCATCACAAGACCCATTCAACCAAGGTAGTATCAGTACGGGTCCAATACTGAGTAAGTTCCACTACCCTATTTTATGGGAGAGACGTAATTATACATCAAATATATATTAAATCATGGTACAATACGTTGATACATTATTACGCATACTCAAAACCCACATTATAAGTCCAACCATATACATATAATAACTTATATAACATATGTAACATCTTGTTCAAACATATAAAGGTGGTATGACCAAAATGTAAAGTAACTCATGTGCCTCAGGCAGGAATAATCCATATTATTAAAACTCAATACGTGGCATACTCACGTAAGCAGCATGTAGTAATACAGATAATAAAAGCCATTCATGGTCCAATTAGACTTATTCTTTATTCTCATTAATAATATGTTCATTCCACACATATTCTTCAATATTACATGTGAGTGCGGGAGCCCCACTATTATAGCCGATGGACCGGAAGTATACACACAGAGCAGGACGCCTCTGACCACTATTCTGACCGGTGGACCGGACTAGCCCCAACTCACCTGGTGTTTCGCTTTACGTGATTAATGTCTTATCCGTGTCTTATTAAATCACACTCCGCCCTTGACATGCATGTCCAAGAGGGCCATATCATATCGCAATGTAGTATCACAACAATTACATGGCATGCACATCATCCTAACACACATATAGGATGTACCTCACTCCAAGGTGCACTATACATAAGACAAGTTAGGGCATGCATCCAATACATAATGTAACATTAATATAAAGCACCCAATCATACAATCACGTAACACACAAAGGCCTTAGCTACATCCTTACTAAACACTCATAAGTAGAGGTAAGTAGAGACTTACCTAGACCCGAAGCTAGCTAAGCGAGATAAGAGGGAGAGAGATCACTAGCTCGTGGATCCACGAGAAAGATTTCCTAGATCCGATAGAAATCGAAAACTAAATTAGAAACTATTATATCAATCAATAATTCACATATTCAAATTAAAAAACACAAACAACACAAATTATCTTTCTTAGAAAACGTGTCCAAAACTTAGAACTTAAAAGCATAGCTTTATTAATATTTAAGGTTAAAACTAAATTAAAATGGGTTAATACAAATATCACTTGGGACATTTCAACTTAATTTGGAAAGCTCGAGAAAGAATAATTGATCATAAGTTACTTTATCGAAAATAACTTATTTATTATGTTTTACAACTAAATAGGTAACCCAACCATTTACATAAAACCAAATCTAAACCGATTAGGTTAAAACATAATTTAAATGATTTAAAACCCAAAGATAGAAATCGATCAGATAAGATACACATAGCAAAATCAATTTTATAAAATCATCCCCGAAAATTAGGGTTTTTAATACCTAACCCACAAATCGGCCAAATCACTTTAATTACCTCAAATTGATAGCTTTAAAACACAATTAAATCAATTTTAGATAAATCTAGACAATCAATTTCAACAAAACGATCTTCCGATAAATCAATTCCAGATGATCAATTTTCAAAATTAGGGTTTTAAAGTCCACGACATAAACACAGGTAATTCAAATCAATAATTCTAATTAAAGGTATTAGAATACAATTAGGATCATTTCAACTACTTTTATAAATTTAATTTTAGCGAAATGACTATATAAATAACCAATTTCATAATCTCACTTAAAATCTAGGGTTTTAAACCCAAAAATATGATTCGGTAAAATTCTATAAATTTAATCAAATTGAATGATTAGAAATGCAATTAAACACATTTTATAACATATCAAATAAAAATTGATCAAAACCGATAACAGAAATATCCAATTTAGCACAATTAGGGTTTTTGATCCCGGAACGCAAACCCAATCAATTCTTGCCAAAACATATCAATTGACAGTTCGAAAATATAATTAAACATATTATAGTATATCTTATATAGTCAATTGAATAAAATAACCTGATTACCCAAAAAAATTTAAACCCATAGGAGTTTTGACCTAAAAATCCAATTCCGATCAATTACGCACAATTTTCCCAAATCAACACTTCCAATACAAAATTAAATACATTTTAAATGATATTATAAAACCAATTGAGCGGAACGACTCAATTATACGACCGAATTTCATTACACACGAATTTTGACCTAGAAATCAAATTCCGATAAATTCTGCATAAATTTATCAAATTGATGGTTCCAAAATGAAATTGGATACATTTTAAAATATATTGTATAATCAATTTGCCTGAAATCGCCAAGTCGGACGAATATGAAAAATTTGGACATAACCCCGGCTAAAAATCCAATTTTTTCAAAATCTCAACATAACCATACAATTAACCCATCCAAATCAATCTTATAGCACATATATACATAATCAAACAATCAATTTAGCTTTTTATAAGCTAATTCATACCCAATTAATCAAAATAAGGGTTAGGGTTTTTCAAAAATTATACCAAATAAAACCGATAAATCGGGGTAAAGGAAGGCTGGGAAGCTTCGTCGGGGATCGGGGGTGGCTCGCCGGTAGTCAGTAGGTCTCGCCGGTGATCGGGTGATGGCGGCACAACCTGCGTGTTGCTGCTGCTACTGCATTGGCTGCTGCGCTGCTACTGCTGCTGCGTCGACCAGCTGCTACGGTTGTTACCGCACGCTTCGGTGGCTGTTGTTGTGGCGTCTCCGGTGGCGGTCGACCGGTGGGGTCGCTGGAGCAGAAAGGAGCTGGGGAGAAGAGGTGGTGAGGGAGGTCGGCTAAGGGTTAGGGTTGCGGGACAGGGACAGAGAAAGAGAAGAGAGAAAGAAAAAGAAGAGAGGGGGTCAGATACCGACGGGTGCGGGGTTCTTTTTTTTACAAATACAATTATAAAATGAAATACTAATTATCTAAAACTTTTATTGGAATATTTTATCTAAAATTTATTAAATGAAAATTTATTTCGAACGGGTCCGAAGACTTATAATTAATAAAATAGTTATAATAAGAATTTCGGAAATATCTTCGGAAGAATTTACCAACGAACGTACAAATTTATATTATTTACGGAAATAAATTATAAGACGTCGAAATAATATTTAAAACATATAAGAAAATATTTGTGTCAAATTCTAATAAACCGAGACTAATTTTAATAACTTCGAAAACCGATTTTCCGCAAACCAAAAAGTGTAAAACGAAAGAAAAATAATTTCGGAAAGAAATTCATAAATAAGCTCCGAAAATCCTTTTAAATTAAAACTTCCTGAAAATATTAACGATTACCAAAAATAAATAAATTTAAAGTCTGAAATATTTTCTACGGATAAAAATATTAAAATAAATTTAACTATTTAAACAGAAATTCTAAAATTTAAATAATATATTTCGTTAACGAAATATAACTCCAAAATAAAGTCGTAATCACATGACAAAGTTATAATCGGAAACGAATCTAAAATATTAAAAATCAAAATACAAGAAACAATGGGAATACATATTTTTAACCAAACATCGAAATCATAAGAATATAATAAAAATCATGGTCATGAACGAATTTATCTTAAATGGTTCACAACGACAACGATTAATTAAATTCAAATATGAATTCGAAATCGTCGATAAATTCATAAAACGAATTAAAATTTAAATGATTAAATGTTTACATCAAATTACGCTATTAAAATCATCAAATTACGGGGTATTACAGCTTATATGTCCTAGCCTCAGCTGGACATCCCCAAATATGAAAAAACTTCAGACTAGGTTCTTTTCTTATCTAAAGTTCATAAGGTGTTTTAGTAGTTGCTTTAGTTGGTACTCTTTTTAGAATGTAAGATGTTATCTTTAGTGCTTCTCCCTAGAGTGACTCTGGTATGAAAGCATGATTAATCATACTCCTTACCATATCCTTAATAATTTGATTTTGTTTTTCAAATACACCATTCATGCTTGGAAAACCTAGCAAGGTGTAATGTGGGATGATTCCACACTACTCTAGGAATCTAGGAAAAGGTCCTAGACATTAGTCACCTGAACCGTCATATCTACTATAGTATTAACCACTATGGTTAGATCTAACGCACTTGATCCTTTTTTTTAACTTGGTTCTCAACTTCAAGTTTAAAAGATTTTAACACATCCAATGACTATGACTTTTCATGAATGAGATACAAGTATCCATAATGTGAGTAATCATCTATAAATGATATAAAATACTTTTGAGCATTCCAAGAAGGCATAGTGAATGGCCCACAGATATCCATGTGAGTCTATTCTAAGACATCTGATGATCTATTTATACCTATTCCCTTTATTTTGGTCTATTTTCCCTTAACGCATTCAAAAAAATTATTTAAATCTGTAAAGTCAAGGGAATCTAAAATGTCATCATACATTAGTCTCTCAATTCTTCCTTTTGAGGTATGACCTAAGCACTTATGGTATAATGACGATAAATTATCTTTGCTTAGTTTGTATTTAGTACCACATGATTCTATATGAAAGGTTTCATGATATGAAGTGATGACGTCAAGTAGATGTAGGTTATTGTAAGCACACAATGAACCAAAACCAATAAGATATGAATTCAATGAAAGATTGAATTTATTATTTCCGAATTGACAATAATAACTAGATTTTTCCAATAAGGAAATAGAAACCAAATTCCATCTAAATGACGATATAAAAAAAGTGTTCTTCAAATCTAAATAATGATCGATTCTAAAAATAACCTAAAAGTGCCAATCGCTTCAACCGTAGCTACCTTGCCATCTCCTACCTAGATGTGTCTTTCACCATCATTTAGCTTTCTGCAACTCAAGTAACCTTGCATAGAAACACTTACGTGAGTAGTAACACAAAAATCTAGACACCAAGTGTTTCTAGGTACTGAAACTAAATTAAGCTTAGAATAGACAAAAGTAAGGATTGTACCTTTCTTCATGCTCCATGCATGATACTTCTGACAATCTTTCTTAACATGTCTAGTATTTTTGCAAAAGAAGCATTTATCTTTTTCCTTCTGCGGTTTCTTTTGGATTGAATCCTTAGGAGTAGCTTAATTCTTTCTCTTCATGCCTTGACTTTTAGGGGTAAATGCTAGATGAACACTTTCAGTCTTATCTTGCTTCAATCTCTCTTCCTCTTGCACACAATACAAAATGAGCTCGTTAAGAGTCTATTTCTCCTTTTGGCATTTGTAATTGACCTTAAATTGATTGAATTGTGAGGGAAGATAAATTGATACTACATGGACGAGGAAGTCATCTGATAATTTGAGCTTTAGTTCCTTTAGTTTTGAAGTAATGTTAGACATCTCCATGATGTACTCCCTTATATTTCCTTTACCTTTATAATTTAATGAAATCAAGCGCTGCGAAAGAGTGCATGTTTCAACCTTATCATTTTTTGCAAATTTTTTTTAATATCAGTAAGGAAACCTTTAACATCGGTGATCTCATCAGAGAATCCATCCCTAAAATCTTCTAGAATGCTACACTTAATGATCATAAGACCTATGTGATTATAGCGATCCCACTTCTTAAAGTTCCTTTTTATTATTGGAGGAACTTTCAACCATCGGATTAGTGGATTTCACTAACTGAAATATAGGGCCTAGATCTATACAACTAAGGAGAAGTAAAACATTTTCCTTCCATTTCTTAAAATTATTCCCGTTCAGCATGGGAATGGAATTTAAGTTAGCTGATATAGTATTAGCAGATATGATTGTATAGAAAACACAATAACAATATAAATATACATACTCAGAGAAAAATGAATAATAAAAAATCAATAAATTTAATTAATGGCAATCTCATTAGAAGAAACCGATGAAACATTAATATTAAGCCTTTGGATATTAATATTAACTACAAGTGGTGTTCTTATAGTAGTGATCAAATGCTGATAATAAAGCCCATCACATAATAAGATTATCATTGGATTAACTCATTATCCATATGGCATCCCAATAATTACCAAATATTTATCACTACAAATATATATATATAAAATCCTACCAAATATGTATTTTCCTTTGGGCTGATAAAATATTCGCATGAATAAATATATATACATAAACATCAAATAATTTCAACAAACTAATCTTCACAAAAGAGGTCGCTTTGACAACACACTATGTTAATTAGCCTATCTACTAATATCAGACAACGAATGATTTAAATAAATTGATTCCTCAATTTTATTCATAAATATGGACCTATAATAATAGGACCAACTTTATTTAGATTCAATATCCGTAGAAAAATATTATATCTAACCTCATTAGCATTACAATAAAATTAATGCCAAATAACACACATGAAAGGCCCATATAATATTTTATTAGATAAGAATAAATTAAATATCTAATTAAATTAATTAGGTTAATTATATTCAATTAAAATTATTATTTCAATAATATAAAATAAACAAGTACCAAATTAATAGCCCAAAATATACCAAAAAAATTAAAAGTTGGACTAAAAAAACAATATGCTAAAACAAGCCAAAATGATCCAATATAGGATCGGCCCAATATGCTGGAAGGGGTGCAGCCTAGAATAGCCCATTGATACGATAAGTTACCTGCACTATTAGATAAGAAAACCAACTAGCAAAGTCAGTCTAGAGCATTGAAACCATCGGGTCTAGTCCTAGGTTAAAAACTCGAGCTGGACCAAACTCTCCCCGAATTTTTTTATAATTACTAAATTACCCCAATTAATCAAACCCTAATATCTCCTTCTAATCTCCTCTAACTCTTCAATAGCCACTGGCCCTCCATCTTCGCCTTCCTCACCACTACTACCCAGACCACAACCCCAAACATCAACTATCACCTACCACTAGCTTGGACCTCTAGTCGTCACCGACCATCTCTACAACTAGCAACACTGCCTCTCGTGCCAACTGCTAAGACCGATGATGAATGGCGACAAAGAAGAGACAGACAACTACAATGGAGAATGGAAATTTATAGGTCGGTCAGCAAGTGAAGGAATGGATAGGGTGACAAATTTGGTGGATAAGGGTGAAGACAAATTTGAGAGAGAATAAAAGCAGCAAAAGCAAGTAATGAACACACAAAGCAAACCAGATCTAGACAAAAGAAAAGGAAACTAGATACAAATGAAATAGAAAAAAAATTGTACTAGAGTGAACAATATCAAACAATATAGAACAACAACATGAGTGACAAATAGTAACGGAGTTCGAATAAATGAACAGTGCCACACAACAAAAAATGGGTATGAATAGTACCGAAAATATTGATTTTTTTTAATCTTAATAATTTTAGCATATGCCCTAATACCAATTAATAGATTAATATAATCTATAGATCTAATAGGATAAAATCCTAATTCATTAAGATTAATTTAATAATATAATTATGTGAAAATGTACCTGAATCCATAATGTGAGAATAACCAATGGATTTGGGACAAGGATGGTATTGCGGTCTTTTAAATCTAGCACATACTCGTCGGTTTTTACTAACTAATGGAAATCAAATAGGACATAGTATATGTGACCTAAGGACCACACCAATTTATATAAACAACTAAACTATTGTATATTGGGTTATTCTAGTTTAGTCTACCAACAAACTAAAATACCCAACATCTCTACCCATACAAGCCCACATCTAATTAGACACATTAAGTCTAATAATTTATACGCAGATATAATCACTTATATATGGGATTAATTTATACAACATCCCACAATTTATATCGTTCACATGTAAGCCCAATTGTTGGATAAAAAACCCAACAATTCAAAGTCCAATGGAGGATATCCAAAGATACTAACCAAATGTGTTATCACTATACAACACAATACATTGCCATAATTATGAAATAGTAATCATAAAAGGAATATAAATACCATTTAATCATTCAACGTTAAAGACAAACAAACATTTTAGTGTTATAAATTACTATTCTATAGAAGGTTACACCCTCATAAATCTAGAGGAAGGTACCAAGTTAAAACACTCAGGGTATTTTTTATACATCTTATCCTTAATCTCCCATGTTGCCTCCTGCATGCTATGGTTAGAATAAAGGACCTTCACATAGTGGAATAAATTTGATTGGTTCTCCCTATTCTAACTATCAAATTAGTAAGGTTATCATCCAATCCCATAGTCTCTTTTTTGACATCATGTGATGGATCATGCACATACTTTTGCAACTGAGATATATAGCCCATCAAACATGCATGCAACTTATGTTCTAAGGTTTGAATGGTTCTCTCTATTTAAACATCTTTAGCAGTATGAAAATTCATACTCATCTTCAACTTATTCCCAAAAGTTATTTGCAACATTTGCTCAAAATGTGATAAGAACTTAGAGTCCCTGTCTAACATAATATCCCTTAATAGCCCATACCGCTTCACTACATACCTCAAATTCTCATGATCCATCTTATCCATGCTCTAGGTTAGCTTCATCATTATGAAATCTATAAATTTTTTCATCCTCTCCACCACCACCCAAATAGAGTCCATATCAACCCTGTTCTTTGCAAAGCCACCACAAAATCCATTGACATTGAACCTCATTTCTAAGTAGGTACTTCTAATTTCTAAGCTAATCTAATAGGCCTCTAATGCTCAATATCAAATTTTTTTCAAGTTAAGCATCTAGCAACAAAATCTCAATATCCCTTCTCATATTCAGTCATAATAAAATTTTCTTCAAATATTTAAAATCTTATCTCCTCTAGAGTGTATTTATTATGGTGTACAATGAAACTCCTCCATGATCTTTTCTTCAATACTAAATAATTTTGAAGGATACATCAACACCCCTTATACTAGACACTACCATCATTATGTACTTGAAAATGTATTACCTTACCCTCTTATGTCTTCAACTGGATGCTTTCAAGTTTTATATCTCTCAGTTGACTATCTTAGATCTCCTTAAAGATATTAGGAGTAAAGGTGAGGGAACTAAGCCTCACTTCCAAGCTCCCACATATAATTTACTCCACCTCCATCTCCCTCAAATACTTATATAATCTATCAGATACCACTAAAGCACTCAACGAATTAGAGGAATTATGACTCAAGGTGTCTGCCACCACATTAGCATCACCCTTATGATAGGCCAACCCCAAATCATAATCTCTTACTAACTACCACCACATATTTTGCCTCATATTAAGCTATTTTATGTATGGATATATTTAATAATCTTCTAATTAGTGTAGAACTTACACCGAACTCCATATAAATAACTTATCTAGATAGTCTATGTGAACACCATTACAAAAAACTCAAGATCATGGGTTGGGTAGTTCTCCTAATAAGGTTTAAAATATTGGGAGGCATAAGCCAACACCTTACCATTTCGCATTAATACATCCTATGAATTTCTTTGATGCATCATAATACACCTCAAAATCATTTATGCTTGATGGAAATGTCCAAACTATTAGTTTTGTCAACTACTTCTTCAATTCCTCAAATGCCTCTTCACACTAGTCATCCTATAGAAATCTAGTAGTCTTACTCATAAAATTAGTTAGTGGTCTAGCAATCTTTGATAAATCTTTTATCAACATCCATTAATAGCCAACCAATCTTAAAAATAACACACATTATTAGGAATCGCCAATTTAGAAGCTGCTCGAACCTTGGACGATTTTATAGATAATCGTTCGATGCAATATTACACAATGAAGCCACTTATTCCATCCAAAACTCACATTTGGAGAGCTTAGCATATAGCTAATTCTCTTTTAATAGTGTTAAAACCAATCTCAAATGTTGTGCATGCTTCTCATTTCTTGAATATTTGAGAATATCATTTATAAACACCACCATGAATTTGGTTAGGTATGGCCTAAAAATTATTTTCATCAAATACATGAATAATTTTGGAGCATTTGTGATGCCTAAGGGAATCAAAATGAGCCCATAATGACCATAATGAGTTCTAACAGTTGTTATGGAAATATCTCACTCATCAATATTCAAGTTGCAGTACCCTACTTATAAATTAATTTTTGAGAAACTTGTAACACCTTTCAACTAATCAAAGAGATAAATTATCTAAGGTAATGGGTACTTATTCTTCATGGTGACATGATTCAACCCTTGATAGTCAATACACAACCTTAAACCTCAATCCTTCTTATTCACAAATAGCATAAGGGTTCCTTAAATAGAGACATAAGGGTGAATATATCCCCTCTCCAAGATCTCCTTAATCTAGGCTTTCGACTCCTATATCCCCACAAGTGCCATCTAATATCGCGCCTTTAGCAAAGTCTCAGTCCCTAACCTAAGATCAATAGCAAACTCTACTTCACTACCTAGAGGTAATCTTAGTTTCGTCTCTACAAAAATGTCAAGGAAGTCTCTAGCCATAGGGATGCTCTACAACTCTGACATATCAAGATTTAAAATTCAAATTCTATATAGGTATAAAAGATTCCCCTTCTTCACCCATGATCCTAATGTAAGAGCTAACACATTATTAATGGATGGCAGGGGTCTACAACTCTGATAAGATACTCTTGCGCCTCCACATTCCCTTCACACCTCTTTTTGTTGGGAGCTATCTACTTAGCCCTAATGTTCTTCCAACTAATCAATAACAAGGGTGATATAGAACTCATTAAAATCTAACTAGATAAGGTATGTCAAGAACTCGATGCCACAAATAATGAGTGGAAATTTATGATGTAACTTAGTACAATGCAACACATCACCTAAAGGCATCATCATCATAGTATCTGAAGACTCACAATCGTCTAACATAATTGTATCCACATAAGTAGAAGATATGAAATAGTGTAATGCTCCTACATCAAAAAAGTATGAATAAAAGTGGAGAGAATCATGAAAATACTAATCATAATATCTACATTATGTTGAGCCATTGTCTTGTTGATGACATTTAATATGCCTCCTAACACATTACCCTGTGGGGGTACTACCACCTCCATCTTAATAGTTTGGTCCTTTCTACTACTGCTAAATTTTGGTCTTAACATCATAACTTCATGTACTTCTAAGATTCTTTCAGGTACTTAGAGTAACTTGTTGCTACTGATACCACCCGCCAACCACTAGTGCAATTTATAAACTTTGAGTACCACAACCTAAGCAATGCCAGCACTCAAATTCTCGATGGCCTCTTTTACCATAGTTATGATAATGCACTAGATTTACCTCTCAATTTTTCTAGGGTGATCCCCTCCACAAGACTTGCAATGTTAAGGTATGCTTTATCCCTAGCCACATCTATGAGAACCCATCTACATTGTATTATAACCCGCTTACTGTCAACCACTCTTTCTATTATGAGCAACACCTATCTAGGCAACACCATTAGATTGGAACCTCTTTTCCCTTTTAGGATTCTTCTCTACTTTATTCTTTTACTTTTTTCCCAACACCTCACTTTTCTTCTTTAACACCTGTTGTATGTTGTAAGCCCTCTTGTACATAGTATACAAATCAATGAACAAGAAACCTCCAAAATGATCTTGAATGTTATAGATTGATCCTCTCTTATACTTGTGAGCTTTAGATTGCTCAATAGAAGCCACCTCTAGGGAAAATATCACCAACTCACCAAAGCAAGCATAACTACTCCCTTGTCTCAATAACATAAAATCATCATATTTCTTCCTTTTCACAAGCATATGATAAAATTTCTCTCTTATAGCCTCATTAAACTCATCCAATAATGAAAATTGATTACCTGCCATTGTTTGATGACCATGCCACCAATTGTCAACTCCTCTCAAATAGTAAACAATAATATTGACCTGATGATCTAGTAGAGAAGTCAACACATCATATAACTTGTTGAAGTCTCTAATCCAATTATTGAGTAGTAAAGGATTCTCTTGACCCTTAAATGTGAGAGGTTGATGCACCATGATCCTCCTCAACCAATCATCACCTTGACCCTGCTCCTAGAGTTGTGCTTGCTATTGAACTAATTAGCCATGCGTGCACCCTAAGCCATTATATTTAAATATAAAATTAAATACTAAATAATATTCCTACACGATCATTACACACAAAAGTGAGCCCTTCAAGTGACATACATATTGAATCTGGTACTCCCCACTACCCATCATTCCTCGTGAGGCTCATCCAGATAATATGAAATCCTCTAAAAATTATGTGTCTCAATAACAAATGTTAAAAGCATTAAATAATCATTTAGAAAATAAAATTTTAAAACAAAAAAAACTAGGATTTGATAGCACTTTATAACACCCTCTAATTTCAATTTCTAAAACCAATAACAAATGTTTGAAATAAGGAAGCATAAAATAAATTTTGAGGGTATTACTGCCATACTATATATGAATGAAGTGTCCACCAATTGAATCATATCTAGTGTAATGTTAATAAGCCTATATCAACTAAAAAATGGTATTAGATAAATAAAAAATAAAAAATAATTTGTTTTTGTAAATATCCCAAATAGAAGTAGTTCATTGCATACTAATTTTTAAGATTACAAATATAAATAAAATGGTACAAAAATTAATAGTACTTAAAAGATATAGCTGCTCTAGATAACCTCTACACTAAACTAATATAACCCATTTCAAGTTTCAATGTTGTCTTCAACTTACATTAACCCAGTTTCTCACCTTATACACAATATCAAAATCATCACATATCTCATTGAAAAACTAAGTTAGTGCATAATAAATTTTGAGTAAACCAACACCAAAATCATTCTTACTATAATTTTAAGGCATGTTATAATAAAAGCATACTAGGCATGATGAATTATATGTATTAAATGACATGCATGACATTATCACATATTTTTATACACATTTAATTTTTTGTTAAAAAATATCCTTTTGTTTTACTTTAAGATCACCACATAACTTAAGAGTGCTATTTTAACAACTCGAGTTAGAATAACATAAATCCATACATATTGATCCATGGATTAAATCTAACAATCAACACTAGTTTCATTTTTCCACAAATAATATCTATATGAAGATAATTATTAGGATACCCAAGTGGAGGTTATCTCTTTAAGGGTTACCCACCTTGGCCATTCAATCCTTAAGTGTGCACCCCCTAATAGCCCATGTATGATCCTATAAAATAAGCATTGAGTGTTATTGCCTCTTAGCTAGCCATAAAAAACATTAGGAGGACTATAATAACTAACTGACCCAATATAGATAGTGAAAATATCCAATCAGAGATGACATTTCTAACCCATCACTAGGAGGCCAACCCTAGGGAACACTAAAATACCAACCCAAGATTGTTTTATTTTTAATTATTAAATATTATTCAACCATGTCCAACATTTATGTACCCTAAAAATAGGCCCAAAAATTCCCTTTTACAATTCATAATATTTTACATATTTTATTTTATTCTAAAAATCATTGTATGATAGAAGCTTTCATTCCATAATTTTTATCCATATGAAATGGAACTTTAGGCCCTTTACTAGGTTAATACAGTTGTAATACACTAAATTTAAACAACTAACCATGCGAATTGTAACAAAAAGATCATAAATAATATTTTTATTATATTCTATATAATACAATATATAGGGATACTAATAGATTATCCATAACTAATTAATTGCATATATCACTACAAATCATCACACACACAATATTAGAGCATCTTAGTAGATAACACACAATAAAGGCAATATCTTATCTATGGGTACCAAAAAGGGTAAGTGTCTTACTTGAAATATGATCCAAGCACTAAGAGCTCACTAGTTAGTTAACCTTATAGTTAACTATTATATTATAAATGTTTGGTAAAAATAAATAAAAAATATATAATAGATTTCTTAGGATAAATTAATTGAAATAAATGATATTATAACCTTTTATTTTATCTATTAGTATTTTTATAAACACCCATAGTTAGTACTAATATATGCATGGAAATTTTGTAGATTAAATAATCTATAGCTGAGTAGTAATAGAAAAAAAACATGCATACATGAAGTCTTCAAGTATGACTATAATTTATGAATGATAAAATAAATGGTTGTGCTAATCTTACTTTTATTACTACTCAGCTGCAACACACATACTAGTAGTAATTAGGAAAAGTGGAATGATTAGGAAAATTCAATAATATTTATTGAATTTATAATATCATGAGTATAAACTTTTGTTAATAATTTTTATATAACTTGAGGATTGCAAGCAATGACACAAACTTGAAATTTACTTGGCTAGTTTGAAGATGATGTATGTTATATTAGTAGATTAAGAATTACTATTACATAACTGCCATAAAGATTTACCTATGGGGCATAGTGTCACCTATATGAATGTTTTCCCTTATGAATAAGTGATTAGATGCACATAAGTTGATTCTCACTTTGTTGATTAACATGATTTGATGGTGTTATTTGATATTAGTATGTTATTTATAGGGTGAGGAATTCCTAGGGTTATAGAGGGGTAAATTTAATTAGGAAAAATTTTCTTAAATGGTTACTTTATAATATATATATATATATAGATATATAGTCTGAATATAAATTAAGTTAGTTAATGACATAATAAAATATCTATTGTGTCGGTGATCACCTATTAGCTACTTTTATTATTATAACTATATTAACAATCTATTATTTATTTAATATAAATAATATTAACTACAATTTATTTTCTTTTACATATTATGAGAAATTATGTGTTAACTTTCTATTAAATAACCATGCATATAAACTCCATTTCCCATCTTATTATTATTAATATAATTATATATATACATATTATGAGGTATTACAATCCTTCTTCACCTTCTATTTCTTTTCTCTTAATTGAATCCCATTCTTTTACATTTCCTAATCTTTATGTTAATTCCTTTTGTTTTGTTTTATTTGAAAAAAATAGGATTAAGGTAGAGCAAAAGTATTAAAATTTTTTATTTTCTCTATTTTGTTTGACCATCCTTGGTGTAGTAAGTTGAGCACAATTCTTCTCCCTATCCTTCTTTTATCTAATTTTTTTTCTTATTTATTTGAGTTTTAAATTTGATTTAACTATTTTTATTCTTTATTTTCTTAGTAAATTTATATTCTTTTTAGAACAATCAAGGTAGGAGATTTTTTTCCCGTGATAAAGGATATATGCTTGAAGGTAAGGTAATTTTATCATTAATATACCTAAGCACTTGTGGTTTATATGGTGATATTATGAGCTTGGTGTATTCCATGTTGTCCATATTTTAATAAGATCCATTATTTCTCAAGCATGTAGATTGATTCATGTTTCCCTGGATATTTTGAGCATATTTTAGGCTTTCAGGTCATATTAGCATGATTTGGTTATTTTGAGCCTAAAAGGATGTGACTTTTAATTTAACGGCATGAATCTATTTTTCTTTTTCATAGAATTATTTTTATGAGTTTTTGATGAGTTAAGAAGCATTTTTGGAGTTGTTACTATTTTATTATACATTTATTAGCATCATTTTCAATTTGGGAAGCAATTGGCTAAAGGGCCAAACTGGGTGAGTAAAACTATATTTCCTTTGGTTGATTTGGGTATTTCGTAAATGGCAAAATTAGTGGAAAATTATGACATGTTCTCTATTGTGTTATCAATCAACTATTCCCCTTCATCATTCTATGGTACTACTTGTTCTATCGACTGAGTTACCTCAACAGTTGATGATACACATTTTATTATCCTATTTTGTTGAAATAATCAGTCGATAGAATAGCTTGTTATGTTGATTGAGGTGATGTAATTTTAGAATTTTTCTAAGCTATCAAGCAGCCAACCGATCAATGCTTCCGCTTAGTTATTTGGCCTATTTTGTTTAATTTCCCTCGCTTTTGGTCCTTAAGGATAGTAGTGATTTTCTCTTATGAATTTACTTAGGGTTTAATCTTTAGTATTTGATTTTGGTTATGGCTTGAATTATTAATAACTTACACTAAGGGAAATTTTAAAATGATGAATGTAGTGGTGTATCTTAGATGCCTTGGTTGGTGTTTGGTGTTATCATTGGAAACATCAAATTAGTTAATAATAACATTGAGATATGAACTGTGATATTACCTAATAATTATTAATAATTGAATTAAGAGTATTTTTGAGCCATTTTTTGATGCTTTGGGTTAGCTTATCTGGAATTAGTGAGCAGGTTTCCCTTGTGGTTTTATCTTTTTTTCTCATTACCTATTTTTCTTCTCTAATAAGTTGTAGTTGGTAGGGGTATACACATATTTATATGGTATATGATTAATACTCTTGTATGTTGACTTAACATCATTATCCTATTTAGGTGGGTGTAGTATCCCTATATAGGCCATTTGACACTTCATATGTCCTTAGCTTAGGTGATCATGGTTTCTAAACTTGTGTTTGCCCTATTAGTCGATGCACTAAAGGTGTAAGAGGTGTGATATCCTATAAGAAAGCCCCATTGATGTATTTTGACTTGGTATATTAGGTGTGGTATCCTACTAAGGGTGTTGTGCTGTTGTGACTTTTTTTCATGGTGGAAAAATAGATGTAGGCAAACCGAACATCTTAAAAAATTAAAAATATGTGGTCACTAAATGGTGGATTAATAATATGGGTTATTTTGTATGATCTTAATGAATGTTTTTGTATTTATACCATGATTCATGTGCAAGTATGATTAATTACGTGAGAATCATTATCTTGAAGTTCTATTTCCTAAGTATGTATTATACTATGACATTGTGCAATGTCTATATGTAGCATAAGCCCTTACCATGTTTTAAATAGTTAGCTTCACTAATACTTCACCATGGTGATACTATATTTATGTGGTCAATGAGATAATATGGCTTCTGCTCTTATGAGGAGAGGAAGATATACAAGGTTGTGATTCTTAACTCAAGTATGCTGAGGATGATGATGTGGGCTAGTAGTTTTCCATTTCTTGGAGATTGAGATTTACATTTCTATTTAGTTAAGAGTTAGTTTACCTTTTTTTTTTCCTCTTTGTGTTGGGAAGATTTTGTTTTTCTAGTGATCTAAAATATTAGCTTTGGTCCACATATTTAGATTTTCATAGTTATCTCTCATTTCTATATTATTCTCATCCTCATTGTTAGTACACTGTTAGTTTACAAATCTTTTGGTTTGTTTACTCTATTTTTTCATGCATTAAGCACATGTTAGGTGATAATTTTACCTCTTCTATAGTTGATGCGGCGGTAACATCCCACAATTTTATTTATTATGTTTCTACATTATCTTATTAATGAATTTTTTATGGTTCAAAATTTGGGGGTATTATAGTGCTTTTAGTTTTTGTTTGATTTATGATCCATTCAATTGGTTCAGTAGTTTTTTTTAGTTTAGTTTGTGGTAAAATCTTATTGTTGACCATAGATTTGAGTAAACATAAGCATTAATTAATATCCCCTCTTTGTATGATATCTTGAATAAATGGAATTCTTAATTAATGGCTTGGATACCTTGTAGTTAATTGGTTGATAAGATAGTTGACATGCCCTGAAATTTTCTAACTTTAAAGATTTGAAAATTTAACTTAATAAATTATTTTTACTAAAATAAAAGGAAATTTATTAGGGCAAATTAATAAGAAATTTTATAAATATGTTAAGTAAAGGAAACTTGGGTATATTATCTAATTAAAGATTTTAATTTGGGAATTCATTTAAATAAAATATTTTATTCAAACTAGGAAAGAGAAAATAGTTTCAAATTAATGTTATTTTTATAAATAATGTAATTAAATAAAATTAGAGTGATTTATTAATTTAAAATGAAAATTTTGGAAAATCTTTTAAAAATCCTAATTTAGCCTAAAAAGGGATTTAAATACTATTATTTTTAAATACCCTAAATATATTAAATAATTTATCTAACCCAACCATCCTATTTTTATTTTTCCTTTTCCCTTTTTCCTCTTTCCTTTTCTTTCTTTCTTTTTCTTCCTTTTTCCTTCTTTTTTCTTTCTTCCTCTTTTCTTTTTCTCCTCGCCGAACTTCCCAGTTTCCTTCCTTTTTCTTTCTTTTCCTTCCCCCAAACCACCTGGTCCAACCTCCCCCATCTTCTTCTTCCTCTTCCAACCCGACGCCATAACTGCAACCTTCCACTTTCCCCCGAAAATGGCGCCGCAGGAAACACGTGTCGTGAATGGTCTTTCTCCCACCTATTCTCTTCCTCTTGATGCACACTCCAATTTGAAATGCCCCACTTCCCTTTTCCTTCCCCACGTTGCTCCCAATTTCCCTCGCGATGGTCGGGAAAATTTTAAAATTTATGCCGCCCGATCAACCTCATAACTGTCCCATTTTTCCACTGATTTTGACCTTCTGGTAACCCCCAACACTCAAGCCTACCCTCCACCACTATAAATAACCTTCATTTGGCCTGAAATCGAGCTTTCTTTTCCCCGAAATTCTAAGTGCAACCGGTGCACCACCGCCACGTTAGACGTCCCATTCTCCACCGTTATCCAACCTCGCCACCTCTTCTTCCTCCCAAACTCTTCCCTGCAATGCCCTCTAATTAACTAGACCATCCACATCCTTCAATTGTCCTTACACGGGCCTCCATAACTGTGCAAAGTTTGCTGCTTATCTCGCTAGAATTTTTACCCCAAAACCTTAAACCACCATCCACAACCATATCCACCACTTCTGCCACCCTCTAAACCACCTAATATCTCCTTCTAAGTCTCCTCCACCGACCCATAAAATTATTTTATTTTTATCCTTTCCCCTTCCCTCTTTTCTTCATTTTCACCCCTCTTAGATCACTTTTCCGGCCACCACCGGGAACGACTGCCGGTGCCACCCATCCCCTCCAACTCAAAGTGAAACCCTAGACCTTTCCAACACTTCCTTTCAATTTATTGATATTTATTATACTTTTATCCTAATTTTTAATGTAATTTGATTATTATTATTATTATTATTATTATTATTATTATTATTATTATTATTATTATTATTGTTATCAACTGTATCCTAATTGCTAAATTTTGTTGACGGGTTTGGGAGTATTCTTGAGTTACATAAATTATTATTCTTGAATTTTGGTTATTTAATGGAATTATTACATGTTTACTATTATTATTATTAATAATATTATTAATATTATTAATAATATTATTATTAGTGTAATTGTTTATTTAATATTGTAATTATTTCAGGAGGGGTAGAAACCTAAAAATTTAATTAAGTCTCGCACCTTTGCTTTTTATTACTATTGTTAACATTTTTAACATTATTACTAATTATATTATTATTATTATTATTATCTTTATTAACTTTTATATTATAAGTATATATATAATATTAATATCATTATTACATTTTTGAATAGTATTATTATTAAATGGGGTGGTTTTGAAAGCCACCTTGTAATTTTAAAATTCTAATAATAAGAGTATTATTAATAAAGTTTTACTCTTATTATTATTATTATTATTATTATTATTATTATTATTATTATTATTATTATTACTATTACTATTACTATTTTAGTGAAGGGTAGAAACCCTTATATCACCACCTTTTTCGAATGAAAATAATAATTTGTTTATATTTTTAAGTAATATTTTGTATAGTTAATTATTATGCAATATCGTTTTAATTAAAAAAACAAATCTTAGAATAAGTTAGAGAATAATAATATTTTATAAGGGAGCCTAATTCTAGTATACTTTTATATAACAGGTGAACCCAGTCAAACCCCTTAAGTGGAATAGGAGTGTGCCCCAAGAGTGGTGTCGTTTTAGGTAAGGGTTTACTAAGGCCATTTGTGTGTTTATATGCATTATGTGTTTCATATGCCATGTATTCTATGTTTATTATTATTAATTATTTCGTATGTGGCATGATTATAAAGTTGAAATATGTTGGTATGAATAAATCATGGCATGAATATTATGTGTATGTTTATGTTATTATTATTGTATGATATGGCCTTAAGACATGCATATTAGGGTTGTAAAATAATGATGGGGAGTGTAACAATGTGGTGTTAAGGTTTTGCATGAAATGGCATGGTGTTAGGGTTTGCATGAAATGACATGATTCTAGGGTTTTACATGAAATGGCATGATGTTAGGCTTTGCATGGAAGCATGTCTACGTGGAGTTAGGGTTGCTTATGAATTAGGGTTTGCATGGAAGTGTAGTATATGCGGAGCTAGGGTATGCATATGAATTAGGGTTTGCATGGAAGTGTGGTATATGTGGAGCTAGGGTTTGCATATGAATTGGGATTGCATGGAAGTGTGGTATACGTGGAGCTAGGGTTTGCTTATGAATTAGGGTTTATATGGAAGTGTGGTATACGTGGAGTTAGGGTTTTCATATAAATTGGGGTTGCATGGAAGTGTGGTCTACGTGAAGCTAGGGTTTGCATGGAATTATGTCTACGTGGAGTTAGGGTTGGCATGAGAGTTAGGGTTTGCATGGAAGTGTGGTATGTGGAGTTAGGGTTTGCATAGGAGCTAGGGTTGCATGGAGTTAGTCATGCATGTCTGGGCAAATGCTTGAGAATGACAAATATTTTTGAATAAAATATTTAAGACACTAATATATTAAAGTAGAAGATATTGAGACGGGACCAGCCAATGCACTGGTTAAGAATAGTGGTTAGCGTTTTTTACCCTACGTGTGACCGATCCACCGGTAATAATAGTGGTTAGGACATGAGGTCCTATATGTGTCCGACCCACTGGTTATAATAGTGGGGGATCCCGAGCTCAATAAAGATAAACCAGAGTTGTCAATGCTATTAAAAGATACTAATTACTTATAGTGAAACACCATGTGACCAGGAACCAAGCCGATCCACCAGTCAGGAATAGTGGTTAGGGTTTTACCCTATATGTGACTGATCCACTGGTAATAATAGTGGTTAGGGCATGATGCTCTATGTGTGATCGACCCACCGATTATAATAGGGGGTGTTCCTGTTTTTGCATAGATCTGATAAAAGGCATGGTGTGTATCGACTTTTGATAAAAGAAAGATTAAATGATTAACCTGGACCTTTTTGGGCCTTATATGTGGACTTGTTGTTTAGAAGTTATGGATTTCATTTTATGCTTCTATGTATCATATGTATGGGTTTGTAAATGTATGTTGATCATTATACTACATGAATTAATGTGTTATATGCCGGCCTTAGTACTCGGTTACCTTACTCAGTACGTAGCATAGTGATCACCCATTTCATGGGTGCTCCTCATTCCCACGAGCAGAAGGCCCTTTCTGACTTTGTGCAGGTGGGCGAGACATTAGTCGGCGCTATGGGTTGAGCTTGTTTTTAGTTCAAGGTTTGAGAGTTGTGGCCATATTTTTATGCTATGTATTTCCTTTTATTAGTTCCTTTGTATCAAATTTATCCATTTGGATCTATTACCTTGTATTGAGTATTTCAAATGATTATTTTATTGGTTGTAAGTTTATTTCTCTTTCGAAATGTATTATAATTCTTCATGCGTACTCTGATTTCCTTGTTATGATCTTTTAATTCATTTTGTGAATGTCTCATTTGAATTTAATAGTAATCTCTTTTTAGCCTTGTCGCTTGGTACGGAAACGGTAGGAGAGAACCAGTTTGGTACTAAGTGTGGTGGTAACATCCCCAGAATTCACAAGTTTTAAATTAAGTATTTTAATTTCTTCCGCTTTAGAAAAAAATTGTGAATTTTGGGGTGTTACAATAGCATTTTAGCTTAAATTCACCAACTCTTGAGGAGTTAACCATGAGTTAGTGGGTAGGTTGATCTAGTTTTTTTCTTCATTTGTTTACTTAGTATCTATGGATATTGTGGTAAACCATTATAGCATTTTTAGCACAAAAGGTTTATGGAGATGCATGATTGGTAGGGAACATGTTCACTTTTGTGCTTTATGATTCCTCACTCAGTACCTTTCCTCCTTTATAGAGTCTATAGAGGGCATGGGAACTTTATAGGTTAGGGTTATATTATGCTAGGCCTGCATGTCATCAGTGTCTAGTTCATGTAGGTGTGGTATCCCCATATAATTGTCCTAGAACTACGTATGTCAATAGCTTAGGCTAAAAACTTGTGTTAGCCTTCACAACAAATGCACTCAAGATGTGGTATTCCTTAAGAAGAGTGTAACACCCAAAATTTTCATTATCTTAACTTCAAGTATTTAGCCTTTTATATGAAACCAAACCTTTAAATATTAACTTAATTATTTTTAAGAACCCTTTACTTGTGAACATAGATAAATTCTCTATTAAATTATTTCTCTTCTTATCTTGTTCCTTTTTCTTCCCGTTTTTCTTTCTTCTCCCTCTTCCCTAGCCTATGCCCTAGCCTATATTTCTCCTTTCTTTTTCTCTCCTTAGCCTATGAGTCCATCCCATTCTGCATCCCCCTCTTCTCTCTCATTTTTTTTTCTATTCTTTCTTTGAAATGCCCCAAAAATTTATAATTTTATAAATTATATTTAAATGATATTTTATTAGAAAAATTATTTAAATAATTAATTTTATTAAAATAAAAAGGAATTTATTAGGAAAAAATTAAGAAGAAATTTAGAAGTATTTTAATTAGGAAAAATTTGGGTATTTTAGCTAATTAAGGATTTCATTTTGGAAATTAATTAAATAAAATATTTTATTTAAAATAAGGAGGATAAAATATTTCCAAATTAATATGAATTTCATAAATAATTTAATTGGAGAAATTAGGGTATTTTGTTAATTAAAATAGAATTTGTGGAAAATCTTTTAAAAATCCTTATTTAGCCTAAAAAGGGATTTAAATATTATATTATTTAAATATTGTTATTTTTAAATAACCCAAATATCCTAATTAATTTAATTAAACAAACCCCCTGTTTTTCTTTTTCCCTTTTTCCTTTTTCTTCTTCTTCCTTTCTTTTTCTTTTTCTTCTTCTTCCCAAACTAGGTTAGCTCGCGGCCCAGTTTCCTTCTCGTTTCCTTCGTCCCAGCTGCGCCGCGCACCCTTCGTCCCCCTTCCAGCGTCGCATTTTGATTTTTTTTTTCCAACAGAATGCAATGTTTCATTTAAACGTTACTTGCGTCGTCGAACCGCATGGTTCTTCCCCTTTCTTTTCTTTCCCAGCCGACCGGTCCACTCCCCCTCCCCCTTCCTTCTTCCTCCCCTCTCCTTCGTCGACGCTGCTGCAACTACGAGGACTTTGACCGGCCAATTCACCCCTATTTTTATTCCTCTTGACTCGCATATTAGCTTGGCATGATCGGTTACCCTCAACTCTCACTCATTCTCTCTCTTTAACTTTGCAAACCTTCGACCAACCCAAGCAATCGCCGGCCTATTTCTGACGCCGGCCACCCAAACCCTAGCATTCAACACCATCCTGCCGACCTCCAAAACCCTAATAACCCATCTAAACTCTATAAATAGCCTAGTTGTGGACATTTTTAAAGCTTCATCTTTCTCAAAACCCTAAGTGAGAACCACCTGCCACCATGACTTCAGACACGCTTTTCTCCGCCGTTAGCCAACCTCAACGCCGCTTATGCATCTCAAAATATTCCCTGCAACGCCATATAATTAAATAAACCATTTTAAACCTTTGATTCTTCTTGCACGGGTCTCCATAACCGTGTAAAGTTTGCTGCTCATCTCGTCAGAATTTTTGCCCCGAAACCTTAAACCACCGTCCGCCGCCACATATGCCACTTCTGCCACCCAATATCTCATGCTAAGTCTCCTCCACCGAACCATAAGCTTATTTTATTTTTCTCCTTTCCTCTTCCCTCTTTTTCTTCATCTTTACCTCTCTTAGATCCACTTTTCGGCCACCTCCGGGAACCACCGCTGGTGCCTCCCATACCCTCCAATTGAAGGTGAAACCCTAGACCTTTTAAATACTTAATTTTGATTTATTGATAATTATTCTTCTTTTATCCTAGTTTTTATTGTTAATTCGATTCTAATTATTATTATTATAATTATTATTATTATTGTTATCAACTGCAATCTAATGTTTAAATCTTCTTTACAGGTTTGGGAGTATTCTTGAGTTAGAAAAACTATTTAATAGAATTATTACATGCTTACTATTATTATTAATAATATAATAAATATTATTATTATTAGTGTAATTAATTATTTAATATTGTAATTATTTCAGGAAGGGTAGAAACCTAAAATTTTAAGTAATCCTCGCAACTTTTCCTTTTATTATTATTATTAGCATTTTTAACATTATTACTAATATATTATCATTATTAGCACTATTTTCTTTTATATATATATATATATATATATATATATATATATATATTATTACTACTATTATTACCATTTTTAATACTATTAGTATTAAATGGGGTAGTTGTGAAAGCCACTTTTAATTTTAAGATTTATGTTATTATTAATATTAATATTCTACTAATAAGAGTATTATTAATAATATTTTACTTTTATTATTATTATTATTATTATTATTATTATTATTATTATTATTACTATTATTAATACTATTTTGGGTGAAGGGTAGAAACCTTTATATCACCTCCCCTTTTCGAATGGAAATAGTAATTTAGTTGTATTCTTAAGTAATATTTTGTATAGTTAATTATTGTGTAATATTATTGTAATTAAAAACTAAATCTTAGAATAAGTTAGAGAATAATAAAATTTTATAAGGGAGCCTAATTCTAGTATAATTTTAGGAGCGTGCATCAAGGCCGGTGTCGTTTTAGGTAAGGGTTTACTAAGGCCTTTTATGTGCTAATGTGCATTGTGTGCCTTATATGTTATGCATCCTATGTTATTATTGTAATTATTGCATATTTGGTATAGCATGGAGTTCAAGCATGTTTTTTTGTTGCTATATGGCATGTGTACTATGTGTATGGGATGATATGTGTTGTGACCTTGTAAGACATGCATGAGGATGTTGATGTGGTTTGTGTGGGAGAAAGGATGAAAAAGGAGGATGGGGAAATAATTTGAGTAAGGGAAGTGAGTTGACCTAATTTTATGGTTTTATAAGGAATAATCTAATTTATGGTTTTATGTGGAAGAATATAATTTATGGTTTTATGCAGAGAATATAATATATGGTTTTATTTGGGAGAATCTAATTTATGATGTTATATGGGAGAATCGAATTTATGGTTTGTTTGGGAGAATCTAATATATGATGTTATTTGGTAGAATGTAATTTATGATATTATATAGGAGAATCTAATTTATGATTTGTTTGGGGGAATCCAATTTATGGTTTTATGTGGGAGAATCTAATCAATTGTAAGGTAAGGATGAATCTTCAGTTTTATGTGATTTGAATCTAGGGTTTGGTAAGGATGAATATTTGGTTGGTATGGATTGAATTTAGGGTATTGTATGACAGAATCTTGGGTTTTGCATGGTGGTATTAATGGTTGTATGGTGGTATTAGGGTTGCGTGGTGGAGTTAGGGTTTTGCATGGGAGTTAATGATTGCATGGAATTTAGGTCTTGCATGAAAAGTTTGAATGGTTGCATGGGATGTGTAAAGTCTCCATGGGAGTAAAATTTACGTATGAAAAGTTAATTTGGGATGTAAGGAAGGTAATGTAAGCCTTGTTTGGGTAGTTAAATACTTTGGATGGAAAATAATACGTGGAACATTATCTGGGTATGTAGGAGATGAAGCTAGGGTTTGGAGTGGCTAATTGTGAATTTTCATGGTTAATTAAGGTTTGGAATGGCTAATTATGGTTGTTATGGTTAAATAAGGTTTGGAGTGGCTAATTATGGATTGTGGTGGTTGATTAGGGTTTGGTGTGGCTGCTTAAGGTTTTTGTTGTATCATGTGTTTTTGGTGATTAAGGTGTAATTATGAGAATGGAATCGATGATTTGTGATGTGTGGAGTGTTTAAATAATTTGGGTGATGTGAGGTGGAGTAAGAGGGGATGTTAAGGCCTAAATTAGGGTTTCGGAATAAAACCCTAGAGTGAGATGTGAAGTAGAATTGGAGGATAAGTGTAAAGGGAGCGATTCATGCATGTCTAGGGTTTGGTGGTAGCACATGTGTAATGGTGAATAAATTATGATGATGAATATGAAATTTATGATTTATGATTCGTGAATGTCTATGGTGAAAGCCTTTGAATAAAATATTTAAGACACTAATTACTCAAAGTAGAAGATATTGAGACAGGACCAGCCGATCCACCGATCAGTAATAGTGGTTAGGGTTTTACCCTATGTGCGACTGATCCACCGGTAATAATAGTGGTTAGGGTTTTACCCTATTGTGACCGATCCACCGGTAATAATAGTGGTTAGGACATGATCTCCTATGTGTGACCGGCCCACCGGTTATAATAGTGGGGGATCCCGATCTAAATGAAAATAAACCAGAGTTTTGCTAAGGCAAATAAAAGACACTAATTACTTATAGTGGAACACCATGTGAGGAGGAACTGAACCGATCCACCGGTTAGGAATAGTGGTTAGGGTTTTTACCCTATATGTGACCGATCCACCGGTTAAAATAGTGGACAGGGTTTGACCCTATTGTGACCAATCCACCGGTAATAATAGTGGTTAGGGCATGATGCTCTATTATGACCGGCCCACCGGTTATAATAGTGGGGTGTTCCTATGCTCGCATGGATTGATAACAGGTATGGTGCGAATTGGATTATGATAAGAGATTAATTAAGTGATTAATCCAGATTATTCATGGGCCTTTGTATGTTACCTTTAATTTATTGATGAAGCTTTTGGAAAAATTAAACTCGCTCCTCAGCATCATAGTTATTAAGTTCACCTTTCCTTTAGGGCACCATATTAACTGGTATATAAGGATTCACCCCATACATAATTTCAAATGGACTCACATGTGTAGTACTTGAAGGACCATGATTATAAGAAAACTCAACATAAGCTAACTAAATATCTCAATTTCTAGTACTATTACTTACTAATCCTCTCAACAATGTACTAAGAGTATGATTAGTAACATCAATTTTTTATATGATTTGAAGTACTAAATAATACTTTGTGCCTAGCATATGCATCAATATTTTCTAGAAATAGCTAAGAAATTTGACATCCTTATCTAAAACAATACTTCTAGGTATAGCATGAAGTTTTATAGTTTACTTAAAATATAAGTTAGCAACATATGTAGCATCACCAGTTTTATGGTAAGGAATAAAATGACACATCTTATAAAATCTATCCATAATGACTTTAATAGAATCCTTACCTCTTTGTGCTCTAGTCAACGCTAAGGTGAAGTCTATGCTAACCTCTTTCCATAGTTGACTAGGCACAAGTAACGATGTTTATAAACCTTTGTGAAAGAAACTCTTACATATTTTACAAGTAGCACATCAGTTTATGATATTTTGTACATTTTATCATGCATGGCCAATAGAAATTTTATTTTAATATTTCTTAAGCTTTTTAGCAACAAAATGGCCCACAATAGCTTCTTTATGTACCTATTTGATAAGTAAATCTCTTACGCTTAATCTTGGTACAAAAAGTTTAATAATTTTAAATAGAAAACCATATTGTATAGTACAATTACAATGACATCCATTTTCCTTACACAATTGATAGTCTTCATGTGACACTTTGTCATTATGATACATCTCCTTTATCATTTCAAATCCTAATAATTTCATGTCAAGCATGATAAGTAAGACAAGTCTCCGAGAAACAACATCTACCACTATATTTTATTTAGCATCCATGTGTTTGACAGAGAACACAAATTTTTTTAACACTCATGATTAGAATGTAGCACAAATGGTTTAGACCTCAAATAATGATTCCATATTTAAAGACTTCATATAATGGCAAAGAAATCCTTATCATAAGTAGAATACTTTAATCTAGCAACATTTATCTTTTCATTAAAATATGCTATAGGTTTCTTTCTTGAGAAATAATTCCTCCAATACCTACCCCACATACATCACAAATTACCTCAAAATTAGGAATAGATAATACACAAGCATTGCACAACTGATCCTTGAGGGTATCAAAAGCTTTAGTGGCTTTTTTCCCTAAACAAAGTCTCCATTTTTCATCTATTGAGTAATAGGTTCAGCTATAGTAGAGAAATCTTTAATAAATCTCCTATAGAAACTAATTAACACATGAAAAATTCTTACTTGGGACTAGGTGACACTTGAATATCTTGTAATTTTACAGGATCAACTTTAATATTCTGTAGAACTAATAATATAACCAAGATAAACAATACTTGAAAGTATAAAATCACACTTTTCCAATTTTCCATATAGTTTAATTTCCTTAATTTTATCAAATAATTTCCTCAAATGCAGAAGATGATCATGTTCACTTTTTCTATATAAAAGTATATAATACCTTATCCTCAAATCTTTTAAATTTTGTTTATAATTATGTTGATATAAAAAAAATGAGTTTTTAGTATTGAAATGGGATTCAAATTATAATAAAAATAAGAATTTTAAGCGTACTTGTTGATTGATTTCCATAACTGATCGATTGGTGAGCTTGGGAAATTTATGTTGTTGTTCTTAACATACCAGTTGATTGGTTTTCCCAAACCCATCAACTGGTTTGCTTATAATTTCATATTCATTTCTAATTTTGATTCAAATTTCTCTTTAATGATTATGAAAACTTTTGATTTAGGTTCAATTATACTAATAAGCATTTTTAAAGTCGTATATTATTTTTATACTCATTGAACCATTACAAGATTTTAATTAGAAAAAGTTTCCCAAAACGCTAATTTTAGAGGCAAACCTCCCTTCTCTTTTTTCCCTCACCTCTTCCTCTCTCTTCTGGAAGTGAGGTAGTGATCTTCAACTTTAGAGACACTCCTTTGACTTTTAACCACACTTACATACCCATCTCTAACAACACTCAACCCCCTCACTACCCAACCAAGTTATCTTTCACTTTTTATCTTTCCCACACTGAACCTCACTTGTCTCATCCCTCATTTTCCTTAGGGATTTCAACCAGCTTGTTCCTATACCTCTCATTCTACAGAGCTATCTTCATTCTACACTTAAGTTCTTGCTCTCTTTTCCCTTTTTTTTGTGAAAATCTCACTAAGTGTTGAACACTTTTTCCATTTTCCTCTCTTCTTTCTTTTTTTGAGAAAAACCAAGATCCTCTTTGGTTTTCTCTTTTAAATTGTGCAAGTATTATTTTCCTTTCTCTTCTTCCAATCTTGGTTTTAATTCTCTCTTGCTTTCCCTAAGAAAGTAAGAATTAAGGTTGAGAAAAGTTAGAGATTTCAACATCTCTTTAGAACCCTATTTTGAGTCAAAAAGTGGTGTTTTGTGTTTCTCTTCTTCTTCTTCTTCTTCTTCTTCTTCTTCTTCTTCTTTTAATATTCTTAATTTTTAATGAGGTTTTGGAAGATAACTTTTATTATTTTATTTAGTTTCTCTAAGGCATCTAATAGGAGTTTTTTTTCTAAAAGAATTACTTCAAGATAAATAACTCTTATCTTTCACACAATTAGGTTTATATTGTATATTGGGGTTTCATGTGTTAGTGTTTATATGAGTATGATCTAATTATGTTTCTTAGTACGAGCTTGTGGTATAATCCTTTCCAAGTAAGTGTTGTTGAGGTTCATGATTTATAACTAAAAAATTGATTATTGAGCATGATTTGGTTAATTGTGTACCTCACCATATGTCCATGTGATTCTACGTGTAAAGTATGTATTTTCTTGTGTGTTTTGACATAGAAGTATGCTAGGATTAATATGGTAAAGCATAGTAAAATTTGGCGTGTGTTTCAAAAGTTTAGGTTATGTTTTACCAAAATAAGTCGATTGATTCCTCAAACAAGTCAACTAGTTTTGCAAGTAGTCGAATGGTTTAGAGTATTACATCAATTAGTCACGAGAATAGTCGATCGGTTGGTCAAACCAGTGACTGATGTCTCCATAGACTAAGGTGGTTTGATCTTTTCTTAGACCTATCAATCGGCTGGACAAAACAAGTTAACCGGTTATTATAACTAGTCAATTAATTAGTCTCACCCATCGATCAATTTTTGTGTAGGCTAGAATGGTTTGTTCTCTACTTAGACCCATCAATTTGTTGGACCTAACCTACCGACTAGTTCTCATGAATAATTGACTGATGAGGCCAACCACTTGACTAGTGCTCTAGCTCTTTTTTATTCCAGGTCTAGTACAATAAGACCAATTAACTGGTTTGAGGATCAATCAACTAGTCTGGTTGGAAAATGCCTATTTTGTTATGATTTGTTGTGTTTTTCTTAAGCCGTTTGTGTCAATTCTTCCTTGTATTTACAACATTTTAATTATGATTTCAACCATGTTTTATCTAAGTTAATATGAACCAATATAATGGTATTTGAGACTTGACTTTGGTTGAGATTGTTGTTTTCCTTAAACACCCAATTAGTATAAGGTGTTTGGTGTTATCCTTAAACACCTAAATTGGTTGTTTAATGCCTTGTGTGAGTTTGGTGTCATCTCTAAATACCTAATTTTGTGTCTTTTATGCTTTAGTTAGTATTTGGTGTCAACACTTAAAATACCCAATTTTAAAACACCCAATTAGTTTGATATGTGTATTTTGATCATATAATCTTATCGGCCTTCTCAATATGCATATTTAGGGATTGGTTATCTTTTGTGCCCCTAGCCTAGGTGTCCATGTAAGGTGGATTTTAAAGATCCTTGATAAAAGCAACTTGGCACAACTACTAGTGTGGTAGGTGAGGCAGACCCAAAATTGAGCATATGTCCCCTCCTCTATGCGTCCAAGTAAGTTGGTTGTTGAAAATCCCTAATAAAAGTCCTTTGGCACTAGTGCAATGCTATAGTGGAAGGTGTAATATTATGTTCACGCCATCATGGTATATTGCCATTGTTCTTATTCTATGATTATGTACTTCGCATGAGGGAGGCATAAAATTGAGCGTATGCCCCCTTACCTAGGTGTCCAAGTAAGGTGGATGTTGAAGATCCCTAAGAAAAGCCCCTTGGTACAAGTGTGATGTAGTAGTGAGAGTTGTGGTCCTACGCTAGTCCCTTCATGGATATTGACATTATACATATTACCTTTATATGGATTTTTGTGGAAAATAATGCATTTATGCAATTGTATACCATAGGAATTCATTACGGTATTCCTATGTTATCACTGTTCTCGTATGTTATCTTTTGTGTAGATTGAATACCATGCTATTATATAACCTAAATGTATTGTATGAGCCCTCCATGTTTTAAGTACAATGCTTTTCCTGTACTTCACTGTATTGATACTACATTTGTATGGTCTCTATAATGATCTAGGTTTTGGCTCTTCAGGCAGACGACGATTTGTAGGGTAATGACTCTTAGCTAAAGTATACTAAGGGTAATGACGTGGGCCACTAGTAGGCCATTTCTTGGGGTTAGAGGTTTATGATTTTGCCTAAGAGTTAGGATAATCAGTTATTAGTATTTTTCCCATTGCATTCGGATGTTTTTGTATTTTTAATTCATTAAACTCTTAGCTTGGGTTCCTGTATTTGATTTTGTAAACTATTAAGTTCATTCAATCTATATTATTTTTCTAGTCTTTATTTCCTTATAGTGTCACATTATCATTATGATCATGCATTCTTTTATTCCTTATTCTGTTTTGCCTTGCATCAGGTAGAGGTTAGGTGATGATCACACCTCTCTTATAATTGATGTGATGGTAACATTCTCCGATTTTACTTTTTAATTGCTTCTGCATTGTCATAAAAATAAAATTTTTTAGTTCAAAAATTGGGGTTGTTATAATTTGGTATCAAAGTTATGTGTAATATCCCAAAATATTAAAATCTAAAATTTAATACTTAACCCTTATTTGGAATAAACTAATCTTAAATTATAAATTTAATTATTTTATGGACCTTAGATTTACAAAAAGAGATATAATTGTTTAATAAATTAATATAAATATTTTTGTTATTTTATCTTACTCTTTTTATTTAAATAAATTCCCAAACCCTTAATTAAAAAAAATATGCTCTTAAATTAATACTTTAAAATTTTGGATAAATTAATTTAATATTTGTTTCCATTAGCACAGTTTCTTATCTTAACTCTATTTTTTTTCTCTTTCCCCTTTCCCATTTCCCTTATTCATTTTTACTTTTTTACTTTTTCCTTTCCTTTCTTTCCTTTATTCTTCTCCTTTGAGCTAGCCTAACCCTCTTCCTCTTTTCCTTCCTCATTCTGAGTCTGGCTAGCCCATGCTGCCACCTTCACCCTCTCTTCCTTCCTTTCCTTTCTTCTCCTTTGGGCCAGCCCACCTCTCTTTTTTTTCCTAATCATGAGGACTGATTTGCCTATCCATTATCTTTCTTCCTTCCTTGCCTAATCTTTTTTCTTTCTTTCTTTCTTCTTCTTACCCCTATCACCCAAGCCAAACACGCCCCCTCCATATTATATCCCTACAAGTACATCCCATACCTCCTTACATCCTCCCTCTACACCTGACAACCAAAGCCTGCAACCCCCTCTCTACCATTCTATTTCTTTTCCATTTTAGGTCATGCACCCCGTACATCCTTCCCCCTATTCCATTCCCTTTCCCTCTTCCTCCCTCGCCCTGCCACACCTGCTATGTTGCTTGCACTATCCCCCTTCACCCACCTAGCCCTACACCATCCATCCCTTTCTTCTCTTCTTTTTCTTCTCCTTCTCTTCTTCTCCTATGCCTCATTCCTCTCCCTCAAGCTCCCTTCTCTCCCAGCCTAATTTTCCCTTCCTTTCTGTCTCCATTCTTCCCCTATTTTTCCTTACACCTCAACCACCATCTCGGCCATCTCCACCACCCAACCAGCTACTACACCGCCACTCATTCTTCCTACCTCCTCGTTGCACCTCCCTAAGCAACAACCATGCTCAATCTTGGAGCTAAGTCCCCTCCTTTTTCTCTTCTTCTTCCTACACCGCCACCTTGTACTTCCCTTCTCTCCACTTCTGCTACCACCAAAGCCTACCCTCAGCCACCTAACACCACCCCAACACCCATCTGCCTCACCTAACCTGAAATCCCTCTTCATCCTCCCGCCCTCTTTTCTTTATTTTCTTTTCTTCATGTTCTCCCTCCCTTCTCTATACCATCCTTTCCACACCCATCACTGTTGTCTTTATCTCCCTGAGCCACCACTTTGACTAATTTTATAAGTAAGCAGGGCATTTTATTAAATTTAAAATTATGGAGGGCATCTTAGTAATTTTGTAAGTATGGTGGGCATCATAGTAATTTTGTAAGTAAGAAGGGCATTTTAGTAAAAATTTTCAAGTAATAGGGGTATTTTGGTAATTTTGCGTGTAAAATGTTGATTAGTTTAACAAACACATATAAGATGCATAAAATGATGTTAAACATGACAATAAAGGTTTATTATCCAAATACAACTTATTTAAGCATGATATTCAACAAAATATGGTTTAGGGGTAATTTGGTAATTTTGCATGTAATATGTCAAGTGGTCTAATGAACCTTCATGTTTAGGAATCAATTAATGTTAAACATGATAATAAGAGTTATGACCTTAGTATCACCTATTCAAACAAGATCATGAACATTATAAAGCCTAGGGGTATTTTGGTAAATTAAAGTATATTATAATGAGAATGCATGGTCTAGGGATAAATTGCTAAATTAGGGTATTTTATGATGTTATTTATATAAACATGCAAGAGGTGCCTTAATCGGTGATTATATATAAGTATGTGTGCTAGTTGTTCTAGAAATGAATTTTAAGGTTTATGTATAAAATGATCATTTGTTGTGTAGGGTACTTTAACTTCATAATCAATAGTATGCTTATGGTATGTTACTCTTTTTTGGCATGTTTATAAATAACAACTAATTATGTGTTGGAAGTGGATGAGAAAGAGGTAGACTTAGCCTTAGGGGCCTCATGGTTATTTTGAACTATGGTGCCTAAGTGTGAGTATTAGAACCTAGGATGACCTTAATGGATTACTTAAGTTAACATTGATAATATTATTTATTCTAATTAATTAATAATAATGGAAACAAATAATAATGGTTAAGCATGAGATTAATATATTTTTCTCATGTCACCTTAATTAAGATACTAATAGTTAAAATGAAAGACCCCGAGATTAAGAATGGTGAATATTAAGGGGTCTACCCATCTCCCTTTCCTCTTTATTCTTCTCCTTTAGGCCAGCCCTGCCATCTTCCTCCTTCTCCACTGGGCTAGCCTAGCTACACCACCTTCTCCCTCTCTTCTTTCATTTCCTTTCTTTCCTTTCCCTTCTTCTCCTCTAAGCCCACCCATCTCCCTTTCCTCTTTCTTTTTTTTTCTCTTCACATAGATCAACTTGCCTACCTATCTTCTTTCTTTTTCCCCACCCAACCTTCTTTTTTTTTCTTTCTTCTTCTTCTTCCCATGATTGCCTAAGCCAAACATGTCCCCCTACACCCTACATCCCTACCAGCACCTTGTATGCCTCTTATACCTCCTTCCTCTGCACTCGAAAACTATAGCTTGCGGCCCCCTCTCTACCCATCCTTTTCCTTTCCATTTCATACCATGCACCCCCTACATCCTTCCCCACATGCCATTCCCCTTCCCTCTTCTCTCTCTCTCCCTACCATGACTACTATGCTGCTTACATTCTCCCACTACACCCACCTAACCCTACACCAGCCATCCTTTTCTCCTCTTCCTCTTATTCTCCTTCTCTTCTTATCTTCCATCTCATTAATTTCCCTCGAGCTCCCTTCTCTCCCTACCTAATTATCCCTTCATTTCTCTCCCTCTTACTCCCTTATTTTCCTTACGCCGCCTTCTCTGCCATCTCCACTACCTAACCAGCTACCACACTAGCTACTCTTACTGTAACACCCCCAAAATTCACTACTGAAAAATTTCTTTAATAAAAAGGAAATTAGCGGAAGCAAATAAATAAATCGTGAACTTTGGGAGTATTACCGCCACACTTAGTACCAGACCGGTTCACTCATACCGTTCCAGTACCAAGTGCTAAGGCTAAGAAAAATGAAATACAATTTGAAAGACATTCAACATGCATAAATCAGAGTAAATTACAAGAAATTCAACATACTTAAATCATAGTAGCGCATCAAATCGTTTACAGGAATAAAATCCACCAATGGTGGTTAAAGTAACAACATAACATCAAAAACCAGGAAATTAAATGAAGAAGGAGGAAAACCCTAACGATACCGGATAACTCCTTACTCTCTTTCCCGTAGATCACTTGAGTAGCACCTGAAAAGACCTGCAAGGGCACTGCCCATTGAATAGGCAGGAGCCCCATAAAGGGAATCCCTTCAGTACTACGGTACTGAGTAACCCTTTAATACCACACTTAAAGATAGGCCCTCATATGGCACATAATGCAAGTTACACACATAAATAATGAGAGGTGCACACATAACAATAACACATAACACAAGTTATAATTCATGATCGATATCTTTGGGCCTTAAGCCAAGTCATAGTATAAAACCCATATATTCGGGCCTTAAGCCATTATTCTATCACCATTCAATCAGTATCATATTTTATATTCATGTGAGTGCGAGGACCCCACTATTATAGCCGGTGGACCGGAAAGTATACACACAGGGAAGAACGCCTCTGACCACTATTATTGCTGGTGGACCGGAAGGTAAACACACAGGACAAAACGCACCTGACCACTATTTTTGCCGGTGGACCGGTCTGGCCCCGACTCACATGGTGTTCCACTATAAGTGATTAGTATTTTTCCATAATCTTATTCACGTACAAAATTGATTTTATTGAGCTCGGGACCCCCACTATTATTCCCGGTGGACCGGAATACATATAAACTCATCATCCAGGGCACAACGCTCCTGGCCACTATTATAACCGAGGGACCGGGATATATAAATAATCATCATCTAGGGCACAACGCTCCTGACCACTATTATAACCGATGGACCGGGATATATAAGAATCATCATCCAGGGCACAACGCTCCTGGCCACTATTATAACCGGTGGACCGGTACTCAATATCATAATCATGTGGGCCCGACTCATTAATATTCCACTTTCAACAATATTATCTTTCCTTTCTTTAATAAGCACATCAATCATATTTATTTACCTCGAATGGGAGATCAATAACCCGTGACACAATGGTACACCGGTCGTACCGGTGCATATCAACTACTCAGTACCCTTTAACCACGAACCCAAGGACGCAAAGGTACCCTGGTCGTACTGGTGCATAAAGCTAACTCAGTACCCTACCGACAAGGACACCTAATCCATAAGTATGCATACCCCCTAACTAGGTCCGTAGATCTAGAAAGAGTAAGATATAGGGCCTGGCTGGGGCACAAAGGCACACCAGCAAATACCAGAATAATCGTCGACTAAACCACGTCCTTAAGGTAGCGACCCCTAAGGAGTCACCATTCCCGATCTCGACGTCTTTCACTTTAAGTAATAGTGTCTTAATTAAGGTGATCATGAAAAGCACGATAATCCGATACTTATTCACTTTCAATCGTTCTGATATCATTAATCGTTTCTTATTCAGATGATTATCCAGGATATCAAAGAGAAACCATTAAGGCCATACTAATTATCAAATACTCTTACTTGGCTAATCAGCATTATTTGAATCATATTATAATGTTCCACAATCTCAAAGACATGTTAGGTACAAATTACTCATTTGCCCTTTACTTATATAATTGTTAAGTATCCATTTCTTACTCACCAAATTACCATACCACCCTTTAGGTTACATAATTACCAAATTACCCCTTATACGGTTTAGGTTACCATGTTATCCCCTACACTTTTTAAATCACCATTCACTCCTCATAATTGCTACACTTATCATGTTTCCCATTTGGGTGGTTAGATTACCAAATCGCTCTTCTCCTTTGTTATAATTACTAAATTGCCCTTGAGTTGGATAAATTACTAAATTACCCTCCTTCATTATCATGATTACTATTTTGCCCCTTTAGTTGGTTAAATAATTATCACTTTACCCTTTAATCGGCTAAATTACCAAATTGCCCCTTCAGTTGGATAAATTACCAAATTGCCATTCTCCTTTATCATAATTACCATTTTACCTCTCTCAATTATTTTAATTGCCATTTACCCTATTCAATTATCACAAATTCCAAATTAACCTTCCTCATAATTAATTTACCCTTATTCATAATTATAATTACCAATTTTACCCTTATCCATATTTATAATTACTATATTACCCTTCTCCATTATTAAAATTACCATAATGCCCTCCTTAATCCAAAATTACTATTTTACCCCTACTTCCAAAATTACTATTCTTACCACTTACTTATAAAATTACTATATTGCCCCTTTGAATCCAAAATTACCGCTTTACCCTTTTCTCCAAAAATTACCATGATACCCCTTTACTTATAAAATTATCATTTTGCCATTTAATCATAAAATTACCATATTATTCTTTTATCTCAAAAAATTACCATAATACCCTTCTTTCTCACAACTTACAATTTTATCCTTTACTTAAAAAAATTATCATCTCACCCCCTTCCCTTTGAAATTACCAAAATACCCTTTTGTTTACAAAATTACCAAAATGCCCTTTTTCACTTATGAAATTTCCACTCAACCCGTTTATTCACCATTTTTATGAATTTACTAACAGTGCATAAAGTAATGATATTAGTGCTTCATTGTTATCATCTAAGTCCACCAACATGTCATTATTCAACATAATAATCATTAGCAACTACCTACACTAGGTCACATACTTCATAAGCAAAATTACTAAAATACCGTTAGACAATAATATTACTCATGCATTAGCAACATATTACATCATAAACAAGCATTTAACATTTCCATCAATAATCAAACTCCTCCCTTAATTAACATACTTACATATGGCACAAAAGTTATCATGCTTTTCCTTTTTATCAAACAATATAAGAAACCATATACATATCATGCTAAGCACACCAAACATGCATAAAATCATACTAAACCCTTCATGTGCTAGCATACGTTTTTCCATATATTTAAGGGAGGATTAACACTTACCTTAATCTCGCAAAATATCAAATCTTACCAAGCATAATTAGCAACTCAACACCTAAAAATAATATCCATCATATTCATGTTAGAAATAGGAATCCAAGCATAAAACTTTATAAATTTTAATTAATAAAACACTTAACATAAAATACCATAATACCTTCAAAATTAGCCAAGTAATTTTCAAAATAAAGGGGAGCTCACGCTGCATGAGCAGCGTGAGTTTCAAGCAAAAATGAGGGGTGGAAGGGTTCGAAGGGGGATGAAGGAAGCAAGATTCATTATTTTTGGGTTAGGGTCTTTAGGCTAGAAAAGAAGGTGGTTAGGGGAGGTTCTAAGGCAGGGAAATGGTGCAGAAGTGAAGAGGGGGTGTAGGTGGAGGCTAAGGGTGGTTTCACGGCGGCATAGGGTGGCGGCAAGGCGGCAAAGTTGGCTGCCGAGAAGGGTCGAGGGGAAGGGGTTGTGAAGGAAGGAAAAGGAGAGGGAAAAATGGAGGGGTTCAAGGCCTATTTTCGGCCAACTGATGCATGGCAGTTGTAGAGGGGGTTGCAGGGTGTCGAACGGTGGGTTGGGTGGCAGAAGAGGTGGCCGGACGGCGGTGGAAATGGCGGTTGTAGGTGGCTCGGTGGTAAGGGGAAAAACCGGGCAGAAAAAGGAAGAGGTGGATAAGGGGAAAAGTGCAGGGCTGGAAGGGGCTTGGGGGGGTCTTGTGGTGGTGCAGGGTGGTAGTAGGTGGTGGCAGAAGGCGGCGTAGGGGCTGGGCTTGGTGGTTTAAGAGGTGGCGAGTGGCGGCACAGAGAGAGAACAGAAAAAAATGGGGAAGAAGGAAGGAGAGAAGGGAGAGCTCGGGGGAAGGAGTAAGGCTCGAAAAATATGGGGAATGAAGGGCTGGTGAGGGTAAGAAAAAGAAGAGGGTGAGGCAGGGGGAGCAGGCCGCCGATCAGTGGTGTAGTGTGGTGGCAGGGCTAGTCGGGTGGCAGGGGAAAAGAGGGAAGAGGAAGGAAAGGGAGAGAGGCACGGGAGCTGTGGTCCAGGGGCCGATTTGGCTTGAAATGGGAAAGAAAATGACGGGGAAGGGAGAGGAGCAGCAGGGAGGCAGGTGCGGTGGCAGGTGGTTGGGCATGTGCAGGTTGTCGTTGGGCGTGTATGGGCGACGGGGCAGGTCGGGGAAGAAAAGAGAAGAAGAAGGTTGGCGGGCGGCTGGACCGGCGTAGAAAAAAGAGTGGAGCCAGCCGGTCCAGGGGAGAAAAATGAAGGAAGCGTTTGGGCTGGGTGTGCTGCACAGGAGAGCGAGGTGGGAGAAGGAGGAGCCGGGGAGAATGGGCCTGGCCCAAGTGCACGTGGGGGAGGGGAAGGGCTGGTCAGGCCGGGCGGCCTAAGGGAGGGGGAAAAGGGAAAAAAAAAAGAGAAGAAAGGAAAAAGGGTAAAAAGGGAGATGGAAAAATAGTAAAATAAATTAAATTAATTTATAAAATTATAAAATGTAATATTCTTGGTAAATTATTTAATTTAATAATTTAATTCATTATAATATAATATATTAATTTAAAAGGATAAGGTTGGTAAAATATTATTTTGGGAATTTATTTAAATAAAAATAATATGATAATTAGCAAAATATTTATTTTTAATTTATTAAATAATCTTATCCAAATTTATATACTCTAAAATCCATAAAATAATTAAAATAAATAATTTTACAATCTAATTTTATTTCGAATAAAGTCATTTATTAAAATATAGGTTTTTGAAATTTTTGGGGTATTACACTTACTCCCTAACTCCTCCTTAAACTACCCTAAGCAATCACTACACTCAACCCTAGAGCCAACTCCTCTTCATTTTCTCTTCTTCTCTCCATGACCTTCTCCCTACTCCACCACTCTAAGCCACCCTTCTCCCCTCTTCCACTACAGTTGAAGCCTCCCCTTAGCCACCTGACACCACCTCAACACCTATTTACCTCACCTGGCCCAAACTCCCACTTCAGCTTCCCTTGCCGTTCTCTTTCTATGCCTTTCTTCCAATTCTCCCTCCCTTCTTTACACCCTCCTTTCTACATCCACCGCACCATCTTCGCAGCCTTGAGCCACACACTTTAACCCCCAGCCAACACTTACACCCTACCTCACCCCTACACTCACCAACTCACCCCAAATCTCCTCCATCACCTCCTCCACCATCCTTGCTCGAGACCTCACCCTTCTTCCATTTCTCTCTTCCACCACTCTTCGTGCCATGCATGGCTCATGCTGCATGAGTAGCATAAGTAATGCAGCCTAATTTGTGAGCATATTTAACTAATTTAGAGGTAAAATGTAGTTTGGTAATATTATGTATTTAACAAAAAAATTTAAATGAAAATCTTTCATTTACTTACCTAATAGTAATAGGTTACTTGTGAAATTATTTTAGGTGTAATTTTTATTAATCATAGCTTAAGCTTTTAAACTAGGATAACAGTAAAGTTTGGTTTTTATCGAAAATAAAGTTTTTGTTACATGTAATCCCCCGAAATTTTAAAAAACTTATAATTTAATAAATAGCTTTTATTTTGGATAAATTAGCTTTGAAAATTATTTAATTCAATTATTTTATGGATTTTTGAGTATATAAAATTGAAAAGGAATATTTAGTAAATTAAAATAAATATTTTATTATTTTATCATAGTAAGTTTATTTGAATAAATTTCTAAACCAATATTTTTCTAAAATTAACCTTTTTAAACCCATATATTTAATTATATTAAATTAAATTATTAAATAAATTTATTTTTCAAAAATATTACATCCTATTTTTCCATAAATTATTTTATCTATTTTCCCTATTTTTCCTTTTCTTTTTCCCTTTTTCCTTTTCTTTCTCATTTTTCTCCTTTTCCTCTTTTCTTCTTTTTTCCTTCTCTTCAGGCTGCCAAGCCGGTCTACTCCCTCACCCCCTACATGCTTGGGCCGTTGGTCCACTTCCCTCTCCTCCTCTCCTTCTCCCATTTATATCATAGGCCTAGCCCTTGCCTTTCTTTTCTTTTCCTTCGTTCCCCAACGACCAGGACGACCCAACTTTTCTTTCCTTTCCCGCGTCTGCTATCCCTCCTCTCCCTTTCTTTCTTTTTCTACCTCCAGCCCTGACCTTCCCCTCAATGCCACACTTGACCACTACCCTGCAACCTCTCTGTAATACCCCATTTTAATAAATCCAAATTTAAATATCCAAAACTTAATATTTTGGTAGCATGTGTAATTGATCATAGCATTATTTTAGGTTGGATGTCTCGTTATTATAGGTAAGGCTATAATTATTAAATTGTGATAATAATCCAGGCTAGTATATTAATAATTAAAGGAAAGAAAATGATAAATAATAGTAAATAACAATGATAAAAAGAATAATATTGATAATAATCAAAATAATAAGGATGGTAATAACAATAATCTTATAATAATAACACTCTTAAAATAATATCGATAACAATAATTGTGAGAATAATAATATTAGTAATAATAAAGGGTGGTGGTAGTAGTGGTAGTAGTAATAATAATAAAAGTAATAGTGATAATAATGGTATTAATAAAATAGTGAATGGGTAGGGTTCTTCCTTATTATTTACTATATTGTTAAAAGTATAACGCTATTTGTTATTGACTTAATCTCCATCATTATTTCACCTCTAAGCATAGCCTAATCCAACCTAAAATCCCCTCTCTACAAGCACCTCCTCTCTCCCCCATCCTAACAACCAACCAACCAGCCATGCAACCCCTTCGTCTTCCCCATACACACCCCATCCTTCTTCTTGCTATCCTCCTCCTCTACACAACCATGACCCCTAGCTACCCCAGCTAACCGACCACACTACCCAACCCCAACCACACCTACATCACAACCCACACTACCCGTCTAGTCCCCCAACTATTTGTGTAGCCTTCCTCTTCCCCATGCTTGCACACACGCATGACTCTCCTAGCCCAAACATCCAACTATCCTCCTTTTCCCTCCACACAACAGCCTACACTCCAGCTTAGTGTGCAACTCTCCTTCTCCTCATACACGCAAACTATCCTCCTTTTCCCCCCACACAACAGCCTACACTCCAGCTTAGTGTGCAACTCTCCTTCTCCTCATACACGCAACCCCCTACACCAACAACCAACTAGCATCGTCCAGCCCCAGCCAGACCATGCAACCTCCCTTCTACCCCATCTATGCCCCATCATTCTCCCTACTATCCCCCTTCCCTTCCTAAGCTTCATCCTACAACCTCTCCTCCTCCCCTCTCCCTTTTGATTCTCTTCCTTTTCCAAATGCAGTCCCCTTCCTTCCTTCTCCCATTCCAACGCCGAGTGTCCCCTTTCCTACAGCCTCCACTTTTCTCCATTACACCACAAGCCAACCGCCCAATCTTCAGCCCTACCAAGCCTCCCTCTACCCTTTGTGCATTACCTCACCCAAGCAGTAGCTCCCTTCAGCGTAACTATCCTCCCCTCTGGAGTGTGTGGTACATGGAAGTGCCATGTACCTGCAGCCTTGAATAATTCCTTAAGCTTATTTTGGCATTATTTCTCATAGGTTTTTATCTAATTATTTTATCTAGTATAGATACTAATGCATGTGGATGGTGTTATTAATTTTTAGGTAATCTCGAGCTTACATAAGGTGTCCATGGAAGAGGCTTTCTATGGTATAATTTTTATATCTTTGAGGTAAATCCAACTATTCTGCAGATGGTAGAATCTTGTGTGAAAATGATAGGTTAATTGTCTAGGATAAAAATTATGCTAGGTTGAGGTTATCGAATAATTTGTATTTTTTTCTGAAAATGAAAGCATGTTGTAGCACGTCTCTATATGAATATTATGATGTGTATAATAATATATGTTGCCATGCTAATATCTATATACCTAGGTAGTATTCTAAAATTTAGAGTGTATGCCTATGACAATATATATGGATTTTTGCCAAAGAGAAATGTGCATGTTTAAGGTTAGGGTTCAACTGAAATTTTTTTGTGTTTTATGCTAGACCTACTAATGAGTTAAACGTGTCCTTGGGATATTTTAGATAAATTTGGACGTATAGCATGTTGGCTTTAGAGTATAAGTATGTTTCAATGGTGATTATTATGTGTCGCATGTTCTAGGGGTAGAAATGTAAATTTTGCATACCATGATTCATATCTAAAAGTTATTCATGGAAATTGCATGAATATTGTGATATGCTAGAATTGCATGCTAGGGTTGTATATGTGTACTATGTTATGTTCATGCTTAGGGGTAATATGGTCTTTTGTTATACCAAAGAAATTATTGTATGATAAATTATTGTTAGCTATATTATTATGGCATTTTCATGACAAATTCTATAGAGGTAAACTTGGAAATAAAGTGAAGGAAAATGTGGTAGTTATAGGTTGAAGGGAATTTTGGTCATTAGGGTAAAAATGTGACTCAAAGTGAATAATTAGACTTGTTAAGTTAAGTGTTGGCCTTAGAATAATTTTGGAAATAGTTGGATAAATGGAACAAATAGTTGGAATTAGATAATTATTCGGGCTATGGAATGATGCCTAACCGTAGGTCATGTGGGCCTAGAATCATTGCAACCCTTATGGTCCTTTGGGTTTAACATTAGATGATTGATTATTATGGAGACCCTCATGTCTGTTGGTTGATTGATTGATGGCTAAAGTGTATTGTTTTAGATATTTGTATTCTTGAATTTAGAACCTGGAATTTCATAAGACACTAACCACTTAAAGAGGAAGACTTGAGTTTGGAAAGGGATCTCGTGCTTCAAATTTGGCCCCCATCTACATAGTTGGGCCTTTCGGGTCAAGGAGCCCACTTCGAATCTATAGGTATTCCATAAACCCTATAGAGGGTACACGTACTTAAGGACTTAGGTGATGAGGTTTAGTATGGACTACTGATATGTCGTGTGGCTTCCTTGGCAAGCTTTACCTTGGAAATGAGTGAATTGATTTGGCACTACCTCCTTGACGATCAGTTTCTTGGATATAGGATTGTATTATACTCAATAATTGATGTATGAATGATATAATTGGATTAGATACCGTGGCTAGAACTTGGTTGGATTGCTTGGAATATAAATAAATTTCCCAATTATGTTTAAAGTATGATTGTTAATACATTAAAATGGTCGTGAAATTTGAAGCATGTTTTTTAGTACCCTTACTAGTAATTTTTGATATAACTAGTATTGTTAACTGTAATGTGGATTTGTGTTATGAAATTATGGTTTTACATGTGATCGTACACGTTTTGTTAGAGTCCCTTATTTGTATGTTAATTACAATGTGGGTATGCTACCTCTCTGGAGGCATTGTGATTTACTCAGTACGAGGAAGTCATACTGATACTATCACTTTTCATAGGAGTATGTTCATGGCATGCAGTGGCTAAAAGATTTTTTAAGCATCATCTAGACAACTAGTTAGACTAAGGGAGTGAGTAGACCCTATCCCTATTCCCCCTTTTCTTATAATATTTTGGTGGACCGGATGAGTGTAAGGGCAAACCACTGTCGCACCTTTGTGTGCCCTTGTTGACTGTTTTCTCAAGAACCTATGTCACTTACTTATTAGATGATTTTATTGTACGGATAATCTCTTATCTGCAAAACCTTTGTTTATGTATCATCTTTCTCTCGTTTTTGTTTGACCTGACTCGTTTTGAGCCTTAGCATTTGACATAAGGAAGTTGAGGAGATTGGGCTTATGTTGAGTGTGGCGGTAACACATATTATTTTATAATTATTGGTTCCACATAATGAAATTTTCAAATCATGATTTTGGCGGTGTTACACTCTCCCTGCCACCCCTACAACCCTCCCTCTCTCACTCTCTCTCTCTCCCATCCTTTTCTTCCCCATTTTGGACCCAATCAACCCTACACCCCCTAGCACGCATTCCTTTTCTTTCCTCTTCTCCCCTTCCCTCTCCCTGCCACCCGACCACCTACTTGCCACCCTACCACCTTGTTTCCACCCAATCGAGCCACCTACCCCCTCCTTTTCTCTCCCTCTCCTTTTTCTTCTCTTCAATGACCCCTATCCTACCCATTTTTATCCTTCCTTCCCTTTCCCAGACTTACTTCTCTCCTTTTCTTCTCCTTCCATTTCCATCCCTATTTTTGCACCACTGCCTCCTTTGCCTAAACCACCTATTACCATCTTGAACCACAACATCACCCCTCGAGCCACCCTACAACCACCCTTCTTCCTCCCCTCTTCTTTTTCTCCTATCTCAACAACCTCCCTACATCCACTCTTTATGCCACCTTCTCGCTGCCTCTACGACCACCTAAGTAACCAAATCACTCCCTACAACCTCCCCTACCACCCCCACACCTCCTTTGGCCGAAACCAACATTTGCAGCCCTTCATTTTCCCCTACCTTTTCCTTCCTTCTCAGCCCCCTCCACCTCGGCAGCCACCTTCGCAGCCTCGCTGCCACCGCGACCGCCGCCCTAGGCCACCAACAAATTATCCCCGACAACTAGCTACACCTACTCTTCACTCATGCACCCTTCCTTTTCCCTAAATCCTCCCCTACCATCCCTCTTTCCTATCCCAAAAACCCTAACCTGAAATTAGCACCCCTTCTTCCTTTCCTCCACCACCTTTAACCCTTCCACCCTTGTTTTACATGCAACTCATGCTACATTCTTAGTTTATTTTGTTTAATAATTTTAAGGTATAATAATATTTAAGTTAAGTATTTCATTAATTAATTTTAATAAAGTCTTATGCTTTTGGTTTTCTTATTTCTAATGTGATAAATGTTGATATTATTTTAGGTATTGATTTTACTAATTAAAGCTTGAATCTTTAACCAGGATACTGGTAAGGTTTGATTTTGTGTGGATTAAGGTAATCATTAAACCCCACTTAAATTCATGGATAAATGTATGCTAGTATAGTAGAGTTTTAATATGTTATTTTGCATGATATATATTGTTTGATATAGTATATGTAGTTGCTTATATTAATTGATAAAAAGGAAAGCATAATAGTTTATATGCTATGTGTGAAAATACTGCTTAAGGAAAGAGTTTGGTTATTAATAAAAATGTTGAGTATGTATGCATGCTATATTATGTTATTGTGACCATTGATCCATAAATAGTATTATTGTGAGCCCTAGGGGCATTTTGGTAAAATATCTTATGCAAGAGTGTGGCCTAATATGTGTGGCTACTTATGAGTATTATGTTGAAATATAATAGTTGGTGGAATTGGATAATGAAAATGAAGTATTTATATTCATATTCATGTAGGGATCATAATTTAATAAAAGTGGTGTAATAAAGGATAAAATGTTAATTTTAGAAGTAAAGGATAAAATGATAATTTTAAAAGTAAAGGTTAAAATGGTAATTTGTAAGTAAAAGGGTAAAATGGTCATTTTAGATGTAATGCGTAAAATGGAAATTTTGTAAGTAAAAGGGATATTATGGGAATTTTAGAAGTAATGGGGTAAACAGGTAATTTTAGAAGTAAAGGGTAAAATGGTAACTTTGGAAGTAAAGGGCGAAATGATAATTTATAAGTAAAAGGGTATTATGGTAATTTAACCAACTAAAGGGTAATTTGGTAATTTTGATAATGGAGAAGGGTAGTTTGATATTTATGATAGTGGAGAGGGGCAATTTAGTAATTTAACCAACTAAAGGGTAATTTGGTAATTTTGATAATAGAGAAGGGTAGTTTGGTAATTATGATATGGAGAAGGGTAATTTGGTAATTTAACCAACTAAAGGGTAATTTGTCCAACTAAAGGGTAATTTGGTAATTTTAACAAAGGAGAGAGGAATTGGTAATCTAACCAATCAAATGGAAATATGATAAGGGTGATTGGTGACCTAATAAGTATGGGAGATAACTTGGTACCCTAAACCATTCTAGGGGTAATTTGGTAATTATACAACATGAAGGGTAATATAGTAAACTGGTAAGTAAGGGAGGGATGACTTAACAATTATACAATCAAGGGGTAAATCAGTAAATTGTATTAAATATGTTGTTATGATAACATAATTCCTAATAAGACTCAAGTAACACTAAATAGTAAGATAATGATATTTGACAATTATTAAGTATCATGAGAACGAATCCTGAATAGGAATTGGATGAGATTATGATAGTCTTAATGATTCCTCTATGTTATCTTGGATAACTATAGGAATAAGAAATACCTAATGATATCAGAAAGATTGAAAGTGAATAAGTATCTGTTTGTTGTGCTTTTCGTGATAACCTTAGCTAAGACACTAATACTTAAAGTGAAAGACCTCGAGATCGGAAATGGTGGCTCTTTAGGGGTCGCTACCCTAAAAGTGTGGTTTAGCCCACGATTATTCTAGTATCTACTGGTGTGCCTTTATGTCCTAGTCAGGCCCTATATCTTACTCTATCTAGCTCTACATATCTATTTAGGGGGTATGCATACTTATGGATTAGGTATCCTTGTTGGTAGGGTATTGCTTAACTTTATGCATTAGTATGACTAGGGTACCTTTGCGTACCTAGGTTGATGGTTGAAGCGTACTGAGTGACTTGTATGCACTAGTGTGACTAGTGTACCTTTGTGTCCCGGGATCTTAATCTCCCGTCTGAGGAAAATAAATGAATTATTGTGATGATTAAAGAGGAAAAAAACTAATCGTAAAAATGAAAGACTAATGAGCCACGCCTAGTGGATTATATTATGAGTACCGGTCCACTAGTTATAATTGTGGCCCAAGAGCATTTTACCCTTGATGATGATTATGAGTACCAGTCCACTAGATATAATGGTGGCCTAGGAGCGTATTACCCTGGATGATGTTTATGAGTACCAGTCCACCAGATATAATAGTGGCCTAGGAACGTATTACCCTGGGTGATGTTTATGAGTACCTGTCCACTGGATATAATAGTGGCCTAGGAGCATGTTGCCCTAGATGATATTTATATGTATTTCGGTCCATTGGCTATAATAGTGGGGGATCCTGAGCTCAATAAATTCAAATTGTATGTGAATAAATTATGAAAAATACTAATCACTTATAGAGGAACATTATGTGATTTAGGGCCAAACCGGTCCATGGGCAAATAATAGTGGTTATGAGCATTCTGCCCTGGAGATCAATCCACGGGTAATAATAGTGGTCAAGAGCATTTTGCCTTGTATGTATTCCAATCTATCGGCTATAATAGTGGGGTTCCCGCACTCACATAGATATAAAATCCAAGAGATGATTGAATAATGATGGACTAATGGCTTAAGGCCAGAAGTATTAACTATTCTTTTTGACCTATTAATATTTGATGGATTTCTTAAGTATGTAAATGTTAATTATGTGAATCTTATGTATGCACATCTCACTTTATATGTATATAGTTTTGTATTATGTGTGGCATTGCGGGCCTACTGTTAAGTGTGTTTGAAAGGGTTACTCAATACCATAGTACTAAAGGGTTCCATTCGTGGGGCTACTACCTTTTCAATGGGTAGAGTCCCATGTAGGTCTTTTTCAGGTGCTATTCAAGTGGGCAACGAGAAAGAGTGTAAGGATTTTCCACAAATTGATATCATTATTTCCCTTTTTAACTCTTGGTTTAAATGTGATCTTTATTCTTGTAAACACCATTGGTGGATTTTATTCTTTTAAATGGTTTACTACACTACTCTAATTTAATTATGGTTTGAGTTTCTCATAAGTTTTATTTTTCTCTTTAAGCCTTAGCACTTGATATTGGAACAATTGGAGTGAATTGGTCTGATACTAAGTGCGGCAGTAATATCCCTGAAATTCACAATTTTGTTATTTTTCTTCCACCAATTCTTTTTATAAAACAAAATTTTTCAGGAGAGAATTTTGGGGGTGTTACATTACACCCCACTAAAATGTATGTGTTATTGTATGTTAGCACATTAGGGTTTTTGGTATGTGGTTATGTGTATATGATGTGTTACTAACATTCTCATGGTAACTAATATTATCTTGGAAAGTTGAAAAAAAAAACATGTCATATTGTATGTGGTGTGATGTGTATGAAAGGATGGTTAGGAAAGGGGTTAATGTGGATGATAAATTTTATGTGTATATACATGCTATGAAAAGTAAATATGGACATTTGTAGTATAAATAATACTAGTATGAGCCCTAGGGGCAATTTAGTTATTTGGACACATCATAATGTTGACACTTGAATGGGTCATCTAACATGTTATACTTGATGCTAAGAATTGATATGGGAGTTTGTTTAAATATAAATATAAGTGTTAGTAGAAACATCAATATTTATAACTTAGGGGTAATTTAGTAATTTTAATGTATGGTGTTGATTACCTTAATAAAAATACATGCTAAGTATTATGTGATGTTGAAAATGATGATAGGAGTTTGGGAGCATGAAAAAGACATGTTCCATCATGAAAAATGATATTTTATGTTATAGGGTTATTTTAGTAATTTTACACATTTAACAGAAGCAACCTAAATAAAGGTGCATGGCAGCTAATAATGGGTGCTAAAAATAATAATAAGGGCTTTCTGGTGTTAATAATGTATGTCAAACGTAAATATTAATAATTTATGTGCTAAAGGCATTTTAGTAATTATGCATGTAAAATAAAGGTTGATTAAATAAATATGCATGATAGTTAATAATTGGTGCTAAAAATAATAATAAGGGTTTGTAGTGTTAATAATGTAGTTGGGGAATGATTATTAATATTGAATGACCTAGGGGTATTATAGTAACTTACAAGTAAGAAGGGTATTTTAGTAATTTTATAAGTAAGAAGTGCATTTTATTAATTTTGTAAGTAAGGCATTTTAGTAATTTTTTAGTAAGAAGGGCATTTTAGTAATTTTGTAAGTATGGAGGTCATTTTAATAATTTTTATGTACGAAGGGTATTTTAGTAATTTCATAAGTAAGAAGGACATTTTATTAAATTTGGTAAGTAAGAAGGACATTTTAGTAACTTTATAAGTAAGAGGGGTATTTCAGTAATTTGCATGTAAAATGGTGATTAGTTTAACAAATATGCATAAGATGTATGAAATGATGTTAAACATGACAATAAGGGTTTATTATCTAATACCACTTATTTGAGCATGATATTCAACAAAATATGATTTTGTGGTAACTTGGTAATTTTTGCATGTACTATGCCAAGTGGCCTAATGAACATTCATGATAAGGAATCAATTAATGTTAAACATGATAATAGGAGTTACGGCCTTAGTATTGCCTGTTCAAGTAGGATTATGAACATTATAAAGCCTATGAGTATTTTGGTAAATTAGAGTGTATTATAATGAGTATGCATGGTTTAGGGGTAATTTGGTAAATCAGGGTGTGTTATGATGTTATTGCCATGAACATGCAAAATGCATAAGATCGTGTGTTGGTTGTTCTAATTGTCCATATTAGGGTTTATGTGTAAAATAATCATTTGGTGTATAGGGTACTTTAACTTCATAATCAATAGTATGATTATGGTATGTTACTCTGTTGTGGCTTATTGATAAATAAAAATGAATTATGTGTTAGAAGTAGATGATAAAGAGATATCCTTAGCCTTAGAGGTATTTTGGTCATTTTGATCTAAGGTGCCTAAGTGTGAGTATTGGTACTAGGATGGTGGATTTCTTACGTTAACATTGATAAAATTCTTGATTCTAATTACTTTATAATAATGGAAATAAATAATAATAGTTAAGTATGTGATTAATATACATTTCTTACGATCACCTTAATTAAGATACTAATACTTAAAGCGAAAGACCTTGAGATAGGGAATAGTGGCCCTTTAGGGGTCGCTATCCTAAAGACGTGGTTCAACCCACAATTATTTTGAATTTTGCTAGTGTGCCTTAGTGCCCCATCCAAGCCCTACATCTTACTCTATTTAGTTTTAGGGATCTACTTATAAGATGGATTACATATCCTTATCAATAGGTTACTATAAGTCTTTCTGTACTAGTGTGACCATGGTATCTTTGTGTCCCTAGGTTGATAGTTAGTAGGGTACTATGCTGCTCTTATGCACTAGTATGACTTGTGCACTTTTGTGTCTTTGGATTCATGATCTCCCCCTCAAGTAAATAAAATGGAATTTGTGTGATAATTAAATGGAAAGACACTAATGATTTATAGTGGAAGACAACGTAGATCGGGATCGAGTGGATAATATCATATGTATTTGCCCACATATTATAATAGTTGTTAGGAGCATTATGCTCTGAATTATATCATATGTACCAATCCATCGATTATAATAATAATCAAGAACATTCTATCCTCGATTATATCATATTTACTTGTCCATTGGTTATAATAGTGGTCAGGAATATTCTACCATAGATTAGGTCATGTGTACTGATTCACTAGTTATAATAGTGGGGTCCCTAAATGTATATGGGTAATATTTGAGAGATGATTAGTATCTAAACTAATGGCTCAAGTCCAGCTAATAATGAAAGAACTATTATAATTTATTGATATGATATGGTAGTTGCCTTAGTGCCTGCTCTTAAGTTGAGTGGTGGTGTGCATTGGTTGGGTATGATGTTGGTTATTTAATTATACTACAAAGAGCTTCACTTAATTGCTTCCTTGGTAAGTTTTTATACTTAGAAATACTACAAACCAAGCCGGCTCGCGAGCTTTTTGGGCTCGGCTCGATTCGACTCGACTCGCTTATTAAATAAGCTTAAAAATTAGGCTCGAGCTCGGCTCGATTATTAAACAAATCAAGCTTGAGCCTAATAAATTTAGGCTCGAGCTCGTTTAGAGTACAAAAGCTCGTGAGCTCGGCTCGTTTACCACCAAAGCTCGAGAATCGGCTCGTTAAAAGTTCGGCTCGACTCGCTAAAAGCTCGGTTCGTTTATAAACAAACCAAGCTCAAGCTTTATTTTTAGGCTGGTTTAGTAAATGAGCCAAGCCCAAACCTACCCCGGTTCGGCTCGATTCGGTTCGTTAACGGCCCTATTTCTAAGTGAATAAATCTTTGTGACATATGATCTTGATGCATGTGGTTGTTCTAATAATTATCATATTTCAGTTTATATATGTGTAATTTACTATTCATGTGCTTGAGGTGTATCAACTGATGTGTTACATGCGGGCCCTACCTTTTAGTTCTGTATAAAGGGTTACATAGTACTATAGTACTAATGAATTCCTTTTCTGGGTGCTTAGCTATTTAATAGGTAATGGCCTTTGTAGGTTAGTCCATAGGTGTTATCCATGTTTTACTCTCGGGTTAAGAGCATTAGATTATTCAAGAAGGTTTTTCGGTTTTCCATAAAACTCTTATATTCTCTTTTAACAATTTTATTGTGTAACCACTATTAGTGGATTTCCTTTCTCGTAATTTAAGCTATTGCACTACTCTATTTTATATTTTTAATCTTAGACTTGTGTAAAGTATGTTTTTTTTAGCCTTAGCACTTGGGACCGAAAATGTGGAGGAAAACTAGTCTGGTACTAAGTGTAGCAGTAGCATCCCCAAATTTTACCATTTTTGCTTTTGCTTAAATTTTAAAAATAAAATTTTTTATTAGTGCATTTTTGGGTTTTTATACTATAGTTTTAAATCCTAAAGTTTCTTTCAGAAAATGTTTCTTTGGTTTCATCCAAACTAGTAAAATCTAGTTTAGTGTGCAAACAAGTGTTGGTTATAGCTAGAAGTTGTTATTAATTTTATAGAATAGGACTAAGTTTTGGCCTTTTATGTAATGTGCTACCTTTATGTGTACTAATGTTATGGTTAGTATTCAGTTCCTTTCTGACGTAGCTTAGTAATCTAGGGTTTCAATGGGACTAATCTTGTAGGGACTAATCTTGTAGAGCCTCAACAAAACATCGTCCCGTACCTCAAAACCATCGCTGTAATGAATTTGATAAGAATAACTCTTTTGTCAACTTTGAGTTCCCCTCATCCTATTATGAATCAAACAAATTTGTTATCTCCTCAATCATCTTTAACATGATTACCACAACCTCACTACTATGGCTCCACCATACAGGTGGCTAACACTTGCATCTATAAAGAGCCTCAAATGGTGAAATCCTTATACTAACATGCTAACATTTATTGTACAAGTACTCCACAAAATTTAAACAATCCTCCCAACTACCTTAGAAATCTAAAACACAAACCCACAACATGTCCTCAAATTTTTTAATCATCCTCTCAATCTTCCCATTTAAAGGTGGGTGAAAGGTTGTACTCATCTTCAACTTCATGCCATAACCTCCTCCAAAGTGTGAAAGAAATCTCAAATCCCTATTAGAGAATATATGACTAGATATTCCACATATTCTCACCACATACCTCATGTAAGCACCAGTTAACTAATACATGCTCTAGGATGACTTTATCTATAGAAATATTGCTAATTTAGTCAACCAGTCAATGATAACTCTAATTTTATGACACCTATTTCATGTCCTTGGTAGTCTACAAACAAAATCTATGGAGATATAGTCCTACTTACATCTTAGAACATCTAAGGCAAGACCAATCCTACATGTATACATTACTCTATCTTGACATTCCTATAGGTTACACATCATGACATGAACTTCTATACCTCTCACTTTATATAATGCTACTAATAGATCTATTTAATGTCTTTATGAAACTTCCACCTTCCTAGGTGACAAGAATATGGAGTACAATAACACTCCTCTCAAATCTACCACTTTAGATTAGTAGAACTCTAGGGTATACATAAATAACCGTTGTAGTGAATGCTACCAACCTCATGAATCCAAAAGGGTAAACCACCTAGATTAGTCAGAAGATCCTCATTATTAAATCCATAAATACAATAGTCACATTAGCAAGCCCAAAAGGCATTACTATGAACTTTGCATACCATGTCCTAAAATCCATACTCCAAATGTCTACTTCAATGACACATAACTAATGATAGGTAGACCTCACTTCAATCTTTGAGAAAATTAAAATACCCTGAAGTTGGGCAAATAAATAGTTGATCCTTAGAAGAGGGTGTCAATTCTTCACAACCAACTAGTTGTAACATCCCTATTTTTCACTATAGAAAAATTTAGTTAAAACATTTGAATAAGTAGGAAACCCCTAAGAAAATGGGGTGTTACCATCATATTTAACATAGGATAGACATTTGTTGCTTACCCCATATCAAATACAAGGTTAACCAACCAAAATACTTAAAATAATAGGGAGTATGAAATAAAAATTTAATTGAGCAACTTCATGGCTGTTTACATTAGAGGACCCTAACAAGTTATGACCAAATCACTACAAACTACATGTACATAGAAATACGAGCTACAATAGAATAGGGTTAGGGCATGACACACAACATAAAATATCATTCCACCACGGACACCACAAAAAGCCTCTAGATGTCCATGCTTTCAAGCCCTAACATAAACAACGTAGGCCCATTATTGGCCATCCCCAAAGACATGCACATGATCCTCTACACATGGGAATGAGTAGGTGACTAAGAAAACGGACACATCAGTATGCTACATACCAAGTAAGAAAAGTATCTCCCTAAACTTAACACCTATATACAAATCTATCGTACAAGGATATAAGATACAGCATGCGTCATGACAAAGCTAAATATAAAGGTAAAGATACATAAAGATATGTTATCATACACAATTATAACAAAGCAGAATACATCATGCTTAGTTTCACATCCTTCTCACATAAGCAGTTACACATGTAATAGAAAAGATCATCCAAGCAACAACTAGTGATAGATGAGATTTATTGATTATTTTCATGTCTAAAAATATCATTTATCCCTCATTAATTCTATTAGATTTAATCTTTTTGTCGAGTTTTCCTCCTTTGAATAGATTTTATAGGAAAGAAAAGAATTGAAGAAATTCAAGGAGAAATCAATGAAAAGAAGAAATCAAGTAGAGAACACATCAAGAAATGTTGCATCAAGGAGAGCAAAGTTGGAAAGGGAACAAATACATCAAGAGAAGCTAAGTTGAAACTTTCAAAGGAATTGAGTGGAAAGATCAAAAACACGGGGGTCCCGTGTTTCATAAACACGGGCCGTGTTATTTATCCCGAGTATCGATCTTTAAATCCTTGTCAGCAGAGCAGTTGTAAGAGAACACGGGGGTCCTGTGTTTCCAAAACACGGACCGTGTTTTCATTTAAAAACGTGTAACTGTTCGCGCGACTTGTTTCTGATAAATTTTATCTGAGAACAGAGTTCGGGACAGAACGAGGGGATCGAAAAAAATTTGGAATGTATTTTTCTTCCTTTATTCCTTTAGAACATACATGTAATGTACAATTCCAACTTTTGATCTTCTTGAATTCTATTGATGATTTGACATTCTGCACTTCAATTGATAAGTTTCCTCTACTCCTTTGTAAAGTTCAGTATCTTCATTTTTGCTGAATCTAAGTAGGTTTTCTGTAATTTTATTTGTGTTCACTACATTATCATCTAATTGTTACAATAATAGAATTCGTGAATGCGTAGTTATTAATTTTCAAGATATATGTGTAATTGTATGAATTGTGAATATGCAGAAATTTGAGTAATTAAAACAGGGTAGGATGATTTGAGAATGGAATTATAACCTAATTACCATTTCATACTTTAAATGTTTAATTCTAGATGAGGTTTAATTGAATTAATGGATCGAATTGAATGATTCCATATCATAGATTAAGATTCTTTAACTAATTACATTGATCACCTATTTAGTTTAGAACTTGATCTTTGCTAAGACAATGAAATTAACCCGTATTTGTTAATTAAATTTGTCTATAGTAGCAAGAAGATTAATTATTAATCTTATCCATTAATTCTTACGATTGCATGATCCGAGCTTATGTGATTATGGTCGTAGTTTATTGCTTTCTATTCGTAATGCTGCCATTAATTGAATCTAGCGTTCTTAACCTAGGTTATTAATTGGTTAGGTGATAAATTGAGAGCTTATTTAATTTATTAGAATTGAGAGAAAGCAAAGAAATGAATTATTATGAGTTTCTACAGGTCAACGTTAAATCATTTAGAATATTTCGTTTCTCCATGATTATTTGATATCCTAATTCCATAATCAATACTTCCTATCCTTATTCATTAATTGGTGAGTACAGTGTTTTATTATTTATCTATAGTTTAGATATTGATGATAGAATTATATGTTATTACATAACCAGGGTTTTAACATCGATTACAGAATTATTGATTATATACCATTCCTTGTGGGTTCGACTCCTTCTTGCCATATACTACGTATTTGAGAATTAGGATTTATTTATCAAATTTGTTGTGCATACGACAGTGCATCAAATTTTGGCATCGTTGCTGGGGAATGGAAATTATAATCTTTATTTCTGTTTTTGATGTTGTTTCTATATATATAGTAATGTGTTTGCATACATGTATCTTGTTTTCTAATTATGTGATGTTGTGTTTGTTTGTTTTGTTCGTGTCTAGACAAGAAGTGTTAGATTTGATTTATTTATTCATTAGGTAAGTAAAGTAATGGGACTAAATCACTTTACAAAGGCTATTTTAAATTATAATAACTAATTTGATCACCATCTTCTGAAACCTTAAAAACAAAAATTGAGATTGTGATAATGATGAAGGAAGGAAATTTAGAATGGTTAGGAATCAATCCATGCATTGATTATGAATGAGATGAAATGAAATTCAAATTTGGTGGATATAACATTATGAGCACTTGAGCCTATTCTTTGGATACATTGCTTATCCAAAATATATTTTTCTTTTGTGTGTGTTCTCCAATGATATGTGAAACTAGAATTTGCCATTAGTTCTCTTCAAGACTGCATAGAATTTTAGGATATTTGAAAATGATAAAGGCGCTCTTCTTTCTTTGTTAGCTACAAGGCCAAATAGTCCACCTTGAAAATTTTTATCCATTGTATAACCCCTTTGAGCCTAAAGACCTATTCTATTGATATAACCTTTATTAACAACTAATCTCCATATGCATTTTCTTTCCTTACCGTATGATTAGTGGAGCAAAAATATTTTTAAGGAGAACTTTTATTTTGTTAATAAGGTGAAATCTAAGTATGGGGTGTGAATATCATAAAAAATGGAGGAAGTAGCTAAGCATTTTTGTTCTAAAAAAAAGAAAGAAGAAGAAGAAGAGAATACAGTTTCATGTCTTTTGATGTTATTTGGTTGAATGGAAGGGTTTGAAATTATTTTAAAAAATTATTAAAAAAAATAAAAAGAAAAAGAGGGAAGTGAAGTAAAGGAGATGAGGAGGAATTGTGATTTAATTGAAATAAAGAAATTGCTTCTTTAGTTGGTAGAGTCTAGCTACAATACCAAAATTCTATCCCACCTTAGAACCCTAGCCCCATGATATCCAAATTTCAAGACCTTTTGTTTCTTATATACTTTAGTTCTTTTCAGTGGTGGCGAATTGAGAATACTACCAAACATATGGGCGATCATTATCATTTGGAGAAGACTTGAGAGTAAACACATCATACCCTATACACATAAGAGTGAGTGTTTTCACATACCGAAAGTAAGAATCTACCAATATAAATTTCATTAATATTGATCTAAATTTTCATGGTGAGATACTAACTATATTAGCTCTCATTCCCTAACCACTTGAGCATTTGATAAGACTATTTTTAAGGTGTGTTAGATATGTGATCCAAAATATTTTCAACATTGTGATTTTATGATTCATAAGTGTTTTAAGTCCCAATGCAATGTTAAACTCTATGAATGAATAAATCCAATATTATATTTCTTAGAGTTTAGAACTTATCTCATTTGTAATCCTTGATGTTTCTTTTGTGCATGACAAGATGTTGCTTTAGGACAAGCAACGATTTAAGCATGGGGGTATTTGATAGATGAGATTTATATGTTATTTTGCTAAGTAAAAATTTCATTTATTCCTCATTACTTTTATAACATGTAATCTTTTCTCGAGTTTTTCTCTTTTGGATAGATTTTGCAGGAAAAGATAAAAATGAAGAAATTCAAAGGAGAAATCGATGGAAAGAGAAAAGGCAACAAAGATAACATTAAGAGATATTGAATCAATGGAAGAAAAGACTATAAATGAAGAATATATATCAAAGGGAAGATTGTGTTGAAATTTCATGAAGAAATAATGAAGGAACAAGAAACACGGCCCCCCGTGTTTCCTAAACACGGCCCGTGTTTTTCTATCAGCACACAAAATTTCAGCATTTAAAATTCATCATTTGGCCAAGAGTTCAAGGAAAAACATGGGGGTCCCGTGTTTTCTAATACGGACCGTGTTTTTCTCAAATTCTGTAACCGTTCGCGCAACGTTTCCCCGATATATTTCTAAATTTTAAACATTCGAAGGTTGGTTCGGGGGAGTTCGAGAATGGGATTATCTCTTTCTCTCTATACTCTCTAGATACCACATGTAATTTCTAATTCCAATTCTCTTTCTCTCCATTGTATTCAATTCAACAATCAACAATCTGGAATTCAATTCGATAAGTTCTTCTCCATTCCTCTTTTAATTGCAAGTTTTGATTTTTGATTGAATGCAATTCAATTCTCTTTGGTGCATTATTATTTTTCTTATGTTTAGTGTTTCATTGTTAATTTATTTATAAGCATTGATGTTAGTTATAGATTATTGCATTTAATTGTGTGTTATTGCAATTATGTAGATAGTATAAGGTAGGAGGATTTGATGACGGAATTAGGGTTTTGGATATGATAACATAATTTGAATTCATGACTCTAAATGAAATTTAATTGAATTGATGGACAGAATTGAATGATCTCGCATCATAGATTAAGAATTTAAACTAATTAGACTGATCACCTATCTATTTTAGATCTTAATCTACGCTAGGATAACGGAGTTAATATGTAATTGTTAATTAACGTTTCCATAGTAGCAAAAGATTAATTATTAATCTTTAATTTGTATGATTGCATGATTCGAGCTTATGTGATTATGGTCGTAGTTGACTGCTTTCCATTCATAATGCTGCCATTAATTGAATTTAGCGTTCTTAACCTAGGTTATTAATTTGTTAGGGATAAATTGAGAGCTTATTCAATTTATTAGAATTGAGAGAAAGCAAAGAAATGAATTAATATGAGTTTCTACAGGTCAACATTAAATCATTTGGAATCATTCTTTTCTCCATGATTATTTGATATCCTAATTCCATAATCAATACCTTCCTGTCCTTATTCATTAATTAGTGAGTACAATGTTTTATTATTTATCCATAGTTTAGATATTGATGATAGAATTGTATGTTATTGCAAAACCGGGGTTTTAACATCGATTACAGAATTATTGATTATATACCATTCCTTGTGGGTTTGACTCCTTCTTGCCATATACTACGTATTTGGGAATTAGGATTTATTTATTAAATTTGTTGTGCATATGACAGTGCATCAAATTTTTAGAAAACACGGGACCCCCGTGTTTTTCCTTGAACTCTCGGCCAAATGCTGAATTTTAAATGCTGAAATTGTGTGTGCTGATAGAAAAACACGGGCCGTGTTTAGGAAACACGGGGGGGCCCTGTTTCTTGTTCCTTCATTATTTCTTCATGAAATTTCAACACAATCTTTCCTTTGATATATATTCTTCACTTATAGTCTTTTCTTCCATTGATTCCATATCTCTTGATGTGTTATTTGTGGTATTTTCTCTTTCCATCGATTTCTTCTTTGAATTTCTTCATTTTTATCTTTCCTGCAAAATCTATCCAAAAGAGAAAAAATCAAGAAAAGATTACATGTTATAAAAATAACGAGGAATAAATGACATTTTTACTTAGCAAAATAACATATAAATCTCATATATCCCCTGCAACGGCGCCAAAATTTGATGCACTGTCGTATGTACAACAAATTTAATAAATAAATCCTAATTCCCAAATATATAGTATATGGAAAGAAGGAGTCGAACCCACAATGAATGGTATATAATCAATAATTCTATAATTGATGTTAAAACCCTGGTTATGTAATAACATATAATTCTATCATCAATATCTAAACTATAGATAAATAATAAAACACTGTACTCACTAATTAATGAATAAGGATAGGAAGTATTGATTATGGAATTAGGATATCAAATAATCATGGAGAAAAGAAATATTCTAAATGATTTAACGTTGACCTGTAGAAACTCATAATAATTCATTTCGTTGCTTTCTCTCAATTCTAATAAATTAAATAAGCCCTCAATTTATCACCTAACCAATTAATAACCTAGGTTAAGAACGCTAATTTCAATTAATGGCAGCATTACGAAAAGAAAGCAGTCAACTACGACCATAATCACATAAGCTTGGATCATGCAATCGTAAGAATTAATGGACAAGATTAATAATTAATCTTTTTCTACTCTGGAAACGTTAATTAACAATTACATATTAATTTCGTTATCCTAGTGTAGATTAAGATCTAAACTAGATAGGTGATCAGTCTAATTAATTTAAATTCTTAATCTATGATGCGAGTTCATTCAATTCTGTCCATCAATTCTGTTAAATTTTATCTAGAATCATGAATTCAAAATCCAAAACCCTAATTTCGTCATCAAATCCTCCTACCTTATACTATCTACATAATTGCAATAACACACAATTAAATGCAATAATCTATAACTAATATCAATGCTTATAAATAAATTAACAATGAAACACTAAACACAAGAAAAATAATAATGCACCAAAGAGAATTGAATTGCATTCAATCAAAAATCAAAACTTGCAATTAAAAGAGGAATGGAGAAGAACATATCGAATTGAATTCCAGATTGTTGATTGTTGAATTGAATACAATGGAGAGAAAGAGAATTGGAATTAGAAATTTCATGTGGTATCTAGAGAGTATAGAGAGAAAGAGATAATCTCATTCTCGAACTCCCTCGAACCACCCTTCGAATGTTCAAAATTTAGAAATATATCGGGGAAACGTTGCGCGAACGGTTACAGAATTTGAGAAAAATACGGTCTGTATTAGAAAAAACGGGACCCCCATGTTTTTCCTTGAACTCTCGGCCAAATGCTGAATTTTAAATGCTGAAATTTTATGTGCTGATAGAAAAACACGGGCCGTGTTGTGGAAACACGAGGGGCCGTGTTTAGGAAACACGGGAGGGCCGTGTTTCTTGTTCCTTCATTATTTCTTCATGAAATTTCAACACAATATTCCCTTTGATATATATTCTTCATTTATAGTCTTTTATTCCATTGATTCCATATCTCTTGATGTGTTCTTTGTTGCCTTTTCTCTTTCCATCGATTTCTCCTTTGAATTTCTTCATTTTTATCTTCCTGCAAAATCTATCCAAAAGAGAAAACTCGAGAAAAGATTACATGTTATAAAAGTAATGAGGAATAAGTGACATTTTTACTTAGTAAAATATCATATAAATCTCATCTATCACCTAGGGTTTATTTCCAATTACACAATTATTTATTTTATCCCATTTAGTTATCCACGTATCGGATAAATGAATCATCCAATCAATATTCCATTCCATAACTAATTAATAATTTCAACCATTAGCCAAGTGTATAAACTAACTTTTATTTCTTTTTGCTCAATCATACTGTTACTTCCATTCTTAACTAAGTATTAACCAATCAATTACTTATTATCTAAATTTTATTATCATTAGGCAATAGAATAAGCATCACCCCATGATCTCACATACCATAGAAGCCTATCCAAATAAGGGACATAGAGTCTAGGCCAAAGTTGATCTCCAAGTGGATATAAGTCCAAGCCGAAGTTAATTACCATGATACACATAAGTCTACGCCACATCCAACAAATATGGACATAAGTATAAGAATAATCCAACCACCTATGTAGCTATACCCTTTAGTATTGATAACCCCAAGTACATCATCAATTTCTAGAGTAGGTAAGGCACTAGGTCATCTAAAGATCCTACCTGAGGGTAAATCCTAAAGGCACCAAAAAATGCCCAATGGTAGACTAACCCTCAGTAGCTAATAGAGGATCAAGTAACCCAAATCCATACAACTCAATTATCTTTTACTTTACGTGATTAGTAGTTTATTCATAAGGACAGGTGATCATATAAGGCCCTTTCAAAGGAACCAAGGTAATTTTCAAGGTTAATCCATGCTTATCCTTTTTCTTTCAATTTTCCTAACCATGTGGGTTTTTCATTTGTCCTTATCCATTGTTATTCATATCCATCATATTATTTAATTTGAGTCCATGCTAATTTTCATAACTCTTTTTACAATATCATCATATAGCATAAGTAAAATGGCACTTCAGCCTTTTCCTTACTAGTATAGTATACCATAATTTATGATCCATTGTAGTCCTTTTATTAGGCCATAATAAAATATGGTTTAGTCCCAATTATAACCTTAAAGAATAACCAAACCAAAAAGAAATAAATCATGCAAACTAGTCAATTAGTCTAACCTAATTAGTCGATCGATTGCACCAACTAATCGATTTGGTTGGGTCAACCACTTGATTGGTTTGACTAAACCAAACCATGATTTCCTCAAAATGGTTGATTGGTTTGGGTAAACCAGTTTACTGTTCATAGACCAATCGATCAGATCTACCAAACCAATTGATAGGTTTAAGTAGAGAGTAAGACCAAAGTCTTCATAGGTTTACTAGTCGATGGGTTTGGTTAATCAATTGACTGTTCTGGTAACCAATGAATCAGCTTGACCTAGCCAGTCAATTAGTTTACTCTAACACAACATCAAATCGTAAATTTCATGCATATTCTTACATACGAATCATCTTTAACCTCATTAGAACATATATCAACATATTCTAACATTTTTTCAACTAGAATAATATGCATTTCTCAACATGGAATCATCATATCCTATTTTTACCAAATTTCGTGTTCTCTACCCAATTCATGCCATCTAATCATCAAAATCACTTATATATCCTATATTCATTCGTAACAACAAGAAGAAATCAACTAAAGGTAACATTTAACATGCAAGACTACTTACTAAACATTTTGGAAGCAAGAATTACTTACTTGATGTACGAAAAAATCCCCTTAAAACAAAAAAATCCGACAATAGGAATTCTTAGCTTTGAAAACCTTAAAACCAAAAGTTTAAGCTCAAAAATTACACCAAAACCTTATCAAATGTTCTAAATTTAATAAAAATGGAAAGATATAAGAATAGATCACTTGGGGCCAAAAATAAAGGAAAACTCAACTTGACCACTTAACCTTTTTCCCAAATTCTAACCATCTTTTCTTAATAATTGAAAGAGAGAGCTAGAGAAATGATGAAAAGAATGTAAGAAGATTAATTGGTAATACTTGAACTGTAGCAAGAAGAAGGGTGAATACAAGACTTAGAGAATTCAGTGGCAAAGAAAGGTGTATATAATGGATAATTAGGGATATTTATTACCAACTAATTAAAGGGAAACACTAAGGGTTCAGGAACCAAATCAAAACCCTACAATTGACTGATTAAATTCAAGTAAAATGGATGGATTTTGTGTAGGATTCTCTGACCTATTCTCCTAAGCTCAATTTGTTTCTCTAGAAAATGCAAGTTAATTAGGGCATATTTAAAATACACAAGTGGAGTAATAAAAGTTCAGTTTGGACGGAATCTTCTAGCTACTCAAAGTCATGCACGAGATCAAAGCATTGATATCAGAATCATGTAGAGCATAGAGGTGGAAGAAGACAATACTTAGGTCATCTCTCTCCCTCAATTGTCTTGATTAACTTCCAAATCAATTTGAGGGAATATTTTTTGTTCAATACATCATGAAAATGGTTAGGTATCCCTTAGTGACAAATTGGTATGGCATGGTAAGGTTCCATTTCAATATAAGTGATTTTTTCAAAAAATCAAGCTTTAAAAAAAATGACCAGCTCAAAAAACCAATCGATGGGTTTGGGTCTACCAATCGAATATCCTACCACTAGTCGATCAATTATCCCCAACTATTTAATTGGTTTAGTCAATAAAATAAAATTTGCTAAAACAACAAACCAATCAATCAATTCATGGAAACAATCAATTGGTTTACTTGTAAAACTCCATATTTCAACATGATTTCAAATCAATTTTTTCCCAAACTAAATCACAACATTAAACCAAAATCAAAGGCCAAAAATTAGCATACTTCTCCCTAGCTCATAATAATCTAATCACATCATTACATATAAAGGTCAACACACAAATTCTATTCACATTCAAGGAAAAGGGTATTGCCCCCTTATAGAAAAAGGTTTACACTTAGGATAAAAACTACAGAAAAGAAAAAAATTTGATACTTGGCTTTAATTTCTTCCTTGACCTCCCAAGTAGCCTTGTAGTAATCATTAGTCTGTCTCTTTGGATCTATGTAGCTCTTCTGTTGGTCCTAGGAAGCTCTCATCTAGTCTTCAATTAAAAGGATGTGCCTAGTTGTCTCCTATATCATCTTGGATCTTAACATGAGTATTTTTTTGATATCATTCCAATGAGAGAGACTATGACACTTGCTTCCATATAAGGCTTTGAAAGTTGCAATCTTGATACTGGCATGATAAGTGTTGTTGTAGGAGAACTCGATCAAGTCCAAACATTCTTCCCAAATTCTCCCAAAGTCAAACACACACGCTAGAAGCATGTATTCGAAAGATTGAATGGTCCTCTCTATGTGACCATCTGTAGCTTGGTGAAAATCCATACTCATATTCAATTAAGTACCAAAGCTTGAAATTTATGCCAAAAATGTGATAAGAACCTAGTGTCTTAATCGGACACAATTTCCTTAGGAACTCCATGTATTCACACCACATGCTTTCTATAGGCATTGGGTAGTTGCTCCATACTTCATGTCACCTTCATTAGTATGAACATGGATGACATAGTCAGATGGTCCACAACGACCTAGATAGAATCAAAACAACTATGAGTCATTAGGAGACCAACCATAAAGTCTATTTATATCTTGTCCCACTTCCACTTGGGAACTTTAAGTTGTTGTATTAACCCTACTGGTCTCTTGTGCTCAATCTTAACCTTCTGATAGGTTAAACATCGGATAATGAACTCTTCCACTTCATCCTTCATATGGGGCCACCAATGTATATTCTTCAAATCCTTGAACAGCTTGTCCCTTCAAGGAACCTCTTCTTATGCTCCACACACCCATATGGAATACATCATCTACTAAAGCACCTAATACTACCACCTTCATAGATATTGGATTCCTTTAGCTCTATCTTGTGCAACACAAATCTCGATTCTCTCGATCTTGACATCACCAACTTAATTAGCTTAGATCTCCTCAAATATTAAACGTGTAATGGTGAATACATTCATTCTAGCCTCTAGATTTCTAATAGTGATCAGTTATATCTCTATCTTCTTTATCTGTCGGCACAGATGATCTGAAAATACAATCATACATAAGGAATGTGATGTCTTTCGACTAAGTGCATCTACCACAACATTAGCTTAACCTTCATGTTTAGTTAATCCTAGGCCATATTCCCTGACTAACTCTAACCATTGGTATTTTCTTGGGTTCAAATCTCGCTAAGTGAAGATATACTTGAGACTCTTATGGTCAGTGTAAAACTTATACTAAACTTCATAGAGACAGTTCCTCTAGATCTTAGCAGCAAACACTACCATAGCAATCTCTCGTCATGTGTCAGGTAATTCTTTTCATGAGGCTTCAGTTGCCATGAGGCATGAACCACCACTCTTTCGTGTTGCATTAACACATATCCCAGCCCATTCTTAGAAGCACCACTATATACCTAAAACTATCAGAACCATTTGGCAATGTGAGCATTAGGGCTGAAGTCAAATGCCCCTTCAACTCTATGAAATCTTCATTACACTTCTCATTCCATTAGAATAGTATAGCCTTCTTCAAAAGTTGAGTTAAAGTTTGAGAAATCTTGGAAAAGTCTGCCAAGAACTGACAATAATAACCATCTAACCCTAGAAAACTACACATCTCCTTCACTAAAGTAGGAGCTGGAATCTTGGCAGGATCCACTGCTACACCATCCTTAGAGATCACATAACCAAGGAAAGCCACTTAATATAACCAAAACTCACACTTTGAGAGTATAGCATCCACTTGGTGTCATCTCAATAAGGCCAATGCCTGCCTCAAATATTATTCATGCATCTCTTAGTCGTCAAAGCAAATGAGGAGGTCTTTGATAAACACAATGAAGAATCGGTCTAAGAAAGGACAAAAATCGTATATTATCAGGGATATGACAACTGTAGGTGCATTAGTGTGTCTGAAGGGCATTACTGTGAACTCTTATTGGCCATATCTTATCTGGAAAGTAGTCTTAGGAATGTCTCGTTCTACTATCCTTAGTTGATGATACCCTAATCAGCAATCACTCTTAGAAGACACCTTGGACCCCCTTTAGTTGATCAAACAGATCATCGATCCTTGGTAATGCATAATGGCTCTTTACCATCAATTGATTCAACCCTTGTTATTCGATGAACAACCTCAAGCTTCCATCCTTCTTCCTTACACACAGAACTAACGCCTCCCACAATGATATGCTTAGTCGGATATAACCCTTCTCCAAAAGCTCTTCCAACTAAGCCTTGAGTTCTTTCATCTCTGTAGGTGCAATATGGTAAGGAACCTTAAATTTCGGCTCTATTCCTAGTATCATGATTAACTCGACTTCTCGAAATGGTCACATTTTTAAGATCTCCTTGGGGAATACATTGAGAAATTCACCAACCATTTCCATATACTCTAAAGGTATCTTAGTCACTTTTATGTCTATGACATTATATAGGTAGAGAAAATATCCCTTGGGTATAAGGTTACTCAATGCGATCGCCGACGTGATCCTTGTAGAGGGATTAGATTCACACTTCATATATGAAACCCTAATACCATTTGGTCTTTACAAAACCACACATTCTTGCACATAGTTGATTAGTGCTTAGCACTTCCCTAACATATCCATCCTGAATACCAAATATAAATCATGCAATTCTAATTCTGTGAGGTCTAGCAAAAAGTATACTCCTCCCACTACCAAAATAACCCCTTGATATCACCTAGAGAATTTAATCTCTTCCCTATAAGGTAATACAACAAAAGTAAAAATGCTACTTAAAGGAGATAAGGTATCTCTAGTCAAAAAAGTAGATGACACAAATGAGTGTAAAGCACCAAAATCAAACTACATACAAGCATAACGAGTAGAGAAAGTCAGCATAATGGTTACCATAATAGCCTATCATTCTACCTTTACCTGACAAAACTCTTGGGGCACTAGCTGATCCCTATCCTTGCTAAAAAACCAAGGCCTTAGACCTCTAGGTTGACTAGCTCGGCTAGAGGCACTAGCTAATAATGGAGGAACTCTCAGTATCTAAGGTTATGCTTGCAAGATCGATATCATGCTATGATCTCTTGTCTGGCTCTTTTGAATGGTACCACTACCAACTTGACACTCATATGCCATGTGTCCCACCATGCCACACTAATGGCACGTCATCTTATTACCTTTGCGGTCAACCTTGGGTGATTTGTCTCACATCTCTTGGCATGGTAACGCCTCTCCTCAGCATGACACCTAAATAGTCCTCCAAATCAGGGTACTAACCACCTACTCCAACCAAATCTAGGTAGCAAACTACCTCTAGAGAAGGCCTTTTTCTAGTTGCCATGATGCTGGCAACCCTCAAATTTCCTCTTGTCCGCTGATTAAGCACTCCGGGCCTGAATGAATTGGAATACCTTTAAGGCTTGCTTCTACATCCCTAACATATCTAGCAGAGTGACTCCCACAAATAGATCCTAGTATTGGATCTCCGGTCCAATCTTGAAATGGTGAACCTACATCACTTAGTTGGCCTCTACCTCTCGGGCAAACTGGACCAAGTCCATGAAGCAATTGTAATACTCCTCGATGGACATGCCCTCTACCGAAGTGCCATAAACTCATCATACTTCTTCATGCATAGATGAGTCAAGTAGAATTGGACTCACAATGCCTCCAATAATGATCCCTAATAAGTAGGTTATCCACCCCTACATTAGACCTCCTCCACCATGTGTGTGTCCTTCCTTGTAGGTAGTAGACGACCATGTCTACCCTCCTATCTCCATGGCAACCAAAGGTGGTGAAAGTCTTCTCCATGTCCTGGACCCATTACTCCATGATATCAAGTTCCTCATGGCCCTCAGAGATCAATGGGTGATGATCACATGCCCTCCTAAGCTAATCCTCTAAAACTAGTGCAGTTATTGCCACTAGTGGAGATTGAGGTGCTTAAATCTAGCCTCCATATATGCCCGAACAGTCTCAATGAACACCTCGATATGATCGTAGCCACAGTTAGTGGCCATCACGTAAGACTAGAAGAAGATAGGGATAGAACCCAAATTACTGAGTATAAAGACTCGCACAGTAATAATCACAAGTTATCTATAGCACAATCCCATCCCCACTCTCACTCATGGACCTTCCAAGTTTGAAATAATTAAACTTATCAAAAAAATCAAGGAAAAATAATTTCAAATCAAGATTGATACCTTCCTATGGTATTAACATAAAATTATTTGCCAGAGTAAGGGATGTTTAGTAAAATGCTTTCATAAAACCCTATGGTATCAGTTTAATAATTTTCTAAAGTAGAAATTTTTTGGGGAAACTTGTGATACAAACCTATGTTATCAACTAAATAATTCTTAAAGGTAGGAAATCTTTAAGAAAATATCTGATACCGACTTATAACACTTATATTTTTCAATACTAAAAAATTTTGCTAAAACATTTGTAGAAGTAGCAAACACCTAGGAAAAATATAGTATTACTACCAAATCTGACATAGGATAGATGTCCACTGCCTACCCCTTATCAAATACAAGGCTAAACTAAAAAAATACTTAAAAAAAAGAGTGTGTGGAATAATAATTTATTTGAAAAACTTCAAGAGTGTTTACATTGGAAGACCCTAACAGGTTTCAACCAAATCATTACAAAATACATATATGTAGAAATATGGGATACAATAGAATAGGGTTAGGACATGACACCCAAATTAAAATCTTTGTCTGCAACAAACCCCACAAAAAATATCTAGATGTCCTTGCTCTTAAGCCCTAACCCAAATAAGGTAGGTCTTTTACTAACCTTCCCCAAAGACCTGCACATGGTCCTCTAATCATAGAAATGAACAAGTGACCTAGCAAATGGGCATATTAGTATGCTATGTACTGAGTAAACCAAGTCTCTCCCTCAATGTAACACTAATATACAAAACTATTATAAATGCATATGAGATAACAATATGCATCATGAAAAAAACTATATATAATGGCAAAGTTGCATAAGGACATGCCATCATGGACAACTCCAACAAAGTAGAATACATCATGCGTAGTTTCACATCCTTCTCACAAACAACACTTATAAATGTAATAGCAAAGAGCATCCAAGTAACCATTAGGGTTTATTTCCAATTACCTAATTATTTCGGTTATACCAACTACTTATCCATTTATGGGGCAAATGAGTCATCCAAGCAATATTGCATTCCACAACCAATTAGTCGTTTTGACCATTAGCCAAGTGTGTAGAATAGATTTTATTCCTTTTTACTCAACCATACCATTACTTCCATTATTAACCAAGTATTAACCAATTTATTAGCCATCATTCATAATTTACCAACCAATTACTTATTATTCATATTTTATCATCATTGAGCGATGAACAGAAGTCTAAGCTAAAGCCCATCGCCATAATAGACATAAGTCAAGGCCAAAGCCAACAAATATGGACATAACTCCATGATGAAGCTAACAAATATATTCATAAGCCCAAGCTGAAGTGAACCACCTAGGTAACTAGACCCTATAATATCGATACCCCCTAGTACATTATTAGTTTCTAGAGTAGGTAAGGCACCAATACCTCCTAGGATTTTGCATAAAGACAAAGCCTAAAGGCACTAAAAATGCCTGAAGATAGGCTAACACTAGGTAGCTAATTGAGGATCAGGTAACTTAGACCCATACTCAACTCAATTATTTTTTTTTACGAGATTAGTAGTTTATTCATAAGGATAGGTGATCATATAAGGTCCATATAAAGTAAGCGAGGCAATTTTCTAGGTTAATCCATACCAATCCTTCTCTTTCCATTTTTCCAACCATGTGTGTTTTCCATTTGTCCTTGGCCAATGCTATTCATATCTGCCATATTATTTAATTCGAGTCAATGCTAATTTCCATTACTCTTTTCTCAATATCATCATTTATCATAAGTGAAAAAACTATTTAGCTTTATCAGTTCTCATAGAGTATACCATAAATTAACATCCATTATAATCCTTTTATTGGGCCAATAAATGATGATAAAATCTTTATTTTATCCCATTAATAATTATGGTATAGTCTCAAGCATAAATTCAAAGCATAACCAAACAAAAAAGAAAGAAAGCATGCATATCAATCGAGCTAGTCGATCATTCTGGCCTAACTAGCAAATCGGTTGTATTAGCCAGTCAATCGGTTGTACTAGCTAGTCAATTAGTTTGACTCAACCAAATCATAATTAGGGATGTAAACGGGGCGGGTTCGGGTCGGGTATACCATACCCGTATCCGTACCCGATAAGAAAATCCGTACCCGAATCTGTACCCGTACCCGAATGGATATCCGTTGACATATCCGTATCCGTATCCGTCGGATATCCATTACCCGACAGATTATCCGTTTACCCGTTAATGGATATTGTCCAACGGATAAATCCATTACCCGATGGATAAAGCCATTTATAGTTAAGCCAAATGACAATTTTAACCTTAATTTATACTATATTTATTTTAAAATTAAGGGTAAAAGGGTAATTATATATCGGGTAAACGGGTACGGATATGGATACGGGTATGGTTACGGGTACGGGTATGGATATCCCATACTCGTATCCGTACCCGAACCCGACGGGTATTTTTTTCTATCCTCCATATCCGTATCCATATCCGTTTATCCATATCCGTTTAAGTATCCGCCGGATAAAATCCGTCAGGTTTCGGGTAATACCCGCCCCGTTTACATCCCTAATCATAATTTCCCTAAAGCAATCAATCAGTTTGGGTAAACCAGTCAACTATTCATAGACCAATTGATCTTTTCTACCAAAATAGCCCATGGTTTCAAGTAGAGAGAAAGACCAAGGTCTTTATAAGTTTACCAATTGATGGGTTGGGTTAACTAGTCAACTATTCTAGGAACTAGTGGCTAGTTTGACCTAACTAGTTAATTAGTCTGCCCTAACATAGCACCAAATCACAAATTTCAAGCAAATTATTAAATATAAATCATCCTTAACTACATTAAAACATATATCAACATAGTGTAACATATTTTCAACCAAATTAACAGGCATTTTTCAACATAGAATCATCTTATCCTAATTTGACCAAATTTCATACTTTTTACCCAACGCATGCCATGTAATCATCAAAATCACTTATACAACTGTATTCATTCATACCAACATGCAAAAATCAATTTAAGGTAACACCTAACATGTAGGAATAATTACTAAATATTTTAGATGCAAGAATCACTTACTTAATGTAGGAAAAAATCCCCTTAAGACTAGAAATTCCAATTGTAGGAATTCTTAACATTGAAAACCTTAAAACTAAAATCTTAAACTCACACCTTATACCAAAACCTTATCAAGTTTACAAACTCAAAAAAAAATGAAAGATATAAGAACATACCTTTTGAGGCTAAAAATAGGGCAAAGCTCAACTTGACCACTCAACCTTTTTTCCAAAATCTAACTCCCCATTGTTTAACAATTGAAATAAGAGAGCTCTCAAGACAGGATTAGAAGAGTTTAAGAAGATTAATTTTTCATACTTTGAGTGTGGAAAGAAGAAGGGTGAAAACAAGACTTAATGAATTCAGTAGTTGAAAGAAAGGTGCATATAAGGGATGATTGGAGATATTTATAGCCAACCAACCGAAGAAAAACACTAAGGGTTCAGGAACCAACTCAAAACCCTACATTTATTCATTCTAATTCAGGTAGAACAAATGGATTTTGTTCATCATTTATTAAATTATTTTGTAGATAGGCCTGAATTGACATACATGAGTGGAGTAATGGAAGGTTGGAATGGAATGAATCTTCCAAATGCGTAGAGTCATGTATGAGATTGAAGCATTGATTTGTAGATTATGTAGAAGAGAGAGGAAGAAGAAGATAATGTTGAGGTAAACTGTTTCCTTCAATTATCACAATCAACTTCCAAATCAACTTGAGGTAATATTTCTTGTTAAATACATCATGAAATTTGTTGAGAATCTCTTAAGGACAAGTTGACTTGGGTTGGTAAGGTTCCATTTTAGTGTAAAGGATTTTTAAGAAAATCAAGCTAAAAAAAATATGACTAGCTCGACTTGTCGAGGGTTTGGGTCTACCCATCAACTATTCTACCACCAGTCGATAGATTTTCTACCAACCAGTCAATCGATTTAGTTGAGAAAACCAAATTTGTTATAATAACAAACAAGTCCATAGGTTCTTAGAACTAATTGATTAGTTTTCCTGCAAAACTTAATAAACTCCATTTTTTAACATGATTTCAAATCAAATTTTTTCCCAAACCAAATCATAGTATCAAATCAAAATCAAAGGCCCAAAACTTAGCATACTTCTCATTCAACCACTTAGAAAAATATTAGATATTAAACTAGTTCACAACTAAAAGGCCTCCATCCTTCTTTTCACAAATAGAACTAATGCTTCCTGTGGAGATAGAATCAAGTGGAACTAAACGTGAGCCAACAACTCCTTTAACTATAACTTTAGTTTCTCCAACTCTGCAAATGTCATCCCATAAGTTACCTTCAAAATTGGCTCTGTCCTCAATACTACATGGTATCTTTTCTAGGAACATGTCAGGGAATTCTCAAGCAATTGGAATATGCTTAAATCTCTACACATCCATATTTAACTCTTCAACACTATATAAATACATTGTAACACCCCAAAATTCACTATATTTATTTTTCTTAAAGCAGAAGCAATTAAAATAGGAATACTTAAAACCCGTGAATTCTGGGGATGTTACCGCCACACTTAGTACCAGACCAGTTCTCTCCGACTGTTCCAGTACCAAGTACTAAGGCTAAAGGAAAGATTTATATTAAAACTTAAACCAACAGTTCATAAAAGAACTAGAAAGATCACATACAAAAATCAGAGTGCGCTTGAAGAATCACGAATCAAATAGAAATCAGAATGCGAAATAGGACCTCATGGTGTTCCTGCTCGCATGGTGTTCCACTGTAAGTAATTAGTATCTTTTAAGAGCTTTAACGATTCTGGTTTGTGTTTATTGAGCTTGAGTCACCCCACTATTATTATCGGTGGGTCGGTCACATATAGGACCTCATGTCCTAACCACTATTATAACCGGTGGATCGGTCGCACATAGGACTACGCGTCCTAACCACTATTTCTAACCGGTGGATCGGTTTGGACTCGGCTCAATAATCTTCCACTTCATATGATTAGTGTCTTAAGTATCTTATTCAAAGGCTTTCACCCTGGACATGCATAAGTCATCACACATCACAAATCATAAAATTCCACTCTCATAATTACACTTTAATCACCAAATACACATGATGCTACCAAAAACTCTAAGCACCCACAACAAATCCTAATTATCCACACAAACCCTAGCTTGGTTTCCTACGTACCCATATAATCCTCCACGTACTATTTTTCATCCCAAGTGCTCAAACACCCAAACAACACTTACATTACCCTCCTTACATCCCAATTTAACTTCCCACACGTAAATTTCATACCCATGCAGACATTAATCTCCCCATGCAAACCTTCAAACCTTTTTCATGCAAACCCTAAAAATTCCACGTGAAACCCTAAATTCAACCATGCAAACCCTAATACCGTCATTCAACCATCAATGCCACCATGTAAACCCTAATACCACCATACAACTATAAATACCACCATACAAACAATAAATACCACCATATAACCATAGATACCACCATACAAACCTTAGTAACATCATACAAACCCTAATACCGCCATGTAAACCCTAATACCACCATATAACCATAGATACCACCATACAAACCTTAGTAACATCATACAAACCCTAATACCGCCATGTAAACCCTAATACCACCATATAACCATTAGTACTACCATCCAACCCACGATTCTGCCCTATAAAACCCTAAATTCAATCCATAGCAAAACCTAAGATTTGTCCACATAATACAATTGATTAGATTCTCCCCTTTCATAACGACAATTTAGATTCCACCATACAAGACTATAAGTTAGATTCTCCCACATAAAATCATAAATTAGAATCTCCCAAGCAAAACCATAGTTTGGATAAATTGGATTTTCCCAAACCAATCATAAATTAGATTCTCCTAATCAAATCATAAATTAGGTTCTCCCATATAATATCATAAATTACATTCTCCCAAATAACATCATAAATTAGATTCTCCCTAACAAACCATAAATTCAATTCTCCCATATAACATCATAAATTATATTGTCTCCCACGAAACCCTACATTTCCCATATAACATCCTCACATTCATGTCTTTTAGGGTCACATGCAAACACATATTATTCTATACACATAGTACACATGCCATATAGCAACACAAAAGCATGCTTGGACTCCATGCCATACCAAATATGCAATAATTACAATAATAACATAGGATGCATAACATATAAGGAACACAATGCACATTAGCACACAAAAGGCCTTAGCACCCCTTACCTAAAATGTCACCGGTCTTGGAGAAAGTTCCTATACCACTTGAGGGTTTTTGTTGGGCTCACCTACTATGGAAAAATACTAGGATTAGGTTTTTTCTTAAGAATTATTTCTAACTTATCCCAAGACCTTATTTTTAATTTAAAAAAATTATTATATTAAAATTAATAATGTGATTCAAAACAAAAAGGTGATATAAGGGTTTCTACCCTTCATCAAAATAATATTAGTAAAGATAATAATAATAATAATTCTAATAACAACTAACTATTAAAATAGAGATAATATCAAGAATATTAACAATAATAATAATAACAATAATGCATAAGCTTTAAAATTTAAAGTGGGGTTTCGACTCTACCCCTAATTAATAAAATACCATTCAATAATATTAATAACATATATTATTTATAATAATATTAAAATAACAAGGATAATAAAAATGAGAAAAATAAGAAAACATATAATAATTCAAATCATACCCTAAATTCAAAACTAATTATTTTATTCCTACTCTCTATATCTGCAAGGAAAATTTAGCCTTAATAATTCATCTAATAATAATATTAATAATAAATACTTGATTAACCATGAATTAATTTGAATAAAACAAAACAAAGGTAAATAAATATAAAGGAAGTCTAAGGAGGTCTAGGGTTTCACCTTGAGTCGTCGGAAGCGGCGGCACCGGCGGTGGTGCATGGCAGTGGCCGGAAAATGGGTCTAAGAGGGCAAAAGATGAAGAAACAAAGAGAAGGAGCACGGGAGAACTTCAAATAAGGTTATGGTTCGATGGAGAAGGAGGGAGTTTTTGGGCGGTTCAGAGGGCAGTAGAAGTGGCGGAAACGGCGGTGGACGGCGGCTTAAGGGTTTCGGGGTGAAAATTCTGGTGAGACGAGAAGCAAAATTGGCACGGCTATGGAGGCCCATGCAAGAATAATCGAGAGGTGAAAATGGTTTAGTTAATTAGAGGAACTTTCAGGGAAGAAAATGGAATGTTTCGATGGCGCTGAGGTTGGCTAACGGCGGTGAAATCTACGTTTAAAGTCTCGGTGATGAACAGCTTTCACCAAGGGTTTTTGGGGAAGAAAATCTCCAAAACTCCTACAAATAGGCTATTTATAGGTTTTAGATGGTATAATAGGGTTTTGGGGGTCGGCAGGAAGTTATGGGGTGCAAGAATTTGGGTAGCCGGCGGCGGAAAACGGTCAGGTATCGTTTGGGTTGGTTCGAAGGTTCGCGACGTTGGGGAGAGGAAACGGGCGAGATTTAACGTCCAATTATTATGAAAATTTATTCCTGGAGTTAAGAGGAAGACAATAAGGCAATAAATGGCCAGTATTAATCACTGTAGCCGGAGATGCCATTTTCGGGGGAGTGAGTTGCAGCGGTGTCAACAGAGGAGAAAGGAGGAAGAAGGAAGAAGAAGAGGAGGGGGACCGGTCGGCCGGGAAAGAAAAAAGAAAAAAATAAAAGGAGGAAGAACCGAGTGGTTTGGGCGACGTAGGAGGAGGCGTTAAATGAAACGACGAGCTTCAGGCGGAAACGGATGCAAAACGCGGCGCTTGGAAGGAGTTAGAGGAAGGAGGCCGCGCGGGCTGGGCCTAAGAGGAGAAGAAAAAGAAAACTAGGCCGCAGCTGGCCCAGTTTTGGGAAAAAGAAGAGGAAAAAGAAAAAGAAGAAAAAGAAAGAAAAAAGAAAGGAAAAAGGAAGAAAGAAAAAGAAAAAGGGAAAAAGGAAAGGAGAAAAATAATTAGATTAGGGCCAATTAAATTAATCTGAAAATTTAGGATATTTAAAAATAATAATAATTAAATAAAATAATATTTAAATCCCTTTTTAAGCTAAATTAGGATTTTTAAAAGATTTTTCATAAATTCCATTTTAATTAGCAAAACACCTTAAATTTCTCCAATTAAATTATTTATAAAATTATTCTTAATTTAAAACTATTTTCTCCTTCTTGTTTTAAATAAAATAATTTATTTAGTTAATTTCTAAAATAAAATCCTTAATTAGCTAGAATACCCAAATTCTCTCCTAATAAAAATACTTATAAATTTATTCTTGATTTTCCCTAATCAATTTCTTTTTATTTTAAATAAAGTAATATACTTAATTAAATTGTATAATAAAACCTAATTTAAATATAATATTTAAAATTAGAAATTTTTGGGGCATTTCATACATAGGGTAACCTCTCTGAACTAATGAATATAATGTATGGGTAGGTATAAAATTCATCATGGGTGACCCTATCACACTAAGGTATCCACAACACTACGTAATCTTATGCATAGCCCTTCACCGCTTGGTATCTCAATGAAAATTTTATTCTAAGGTTCACATCAAAGTCTCATAAGTCCATCTCAACTAAGTTCACTAGGAATTCTACCCCGCCTATTGCTATGGATATGTTTGAGTAGAGCCTAATGTAATCTAGTTTATCCCTATAAGGTAGCACCATAGATATAAGCACACTAGCCCTTCACCGCTCGGTACCTCGGTGGAAAATTTATTCTAAGGTTCACATCAAAGTCTCATAAGTCCATCTCAACTAAGTTTACTAGGAAGTCTACCCCACCTAACACTATAGATACGATTGAGTAGAGCCTAATGCAATCCAATTTATCCCTAGAAGGTAGCACCATAGACATAAGCACACTAGTAGATGGAGAAAAATTAGTTCTAACAATTAAAGTAGCAGATACAAATGACAAATATGCACACAAATAAAATAACGCATTCATTATTAATAAAAGGATGGTGGATGTACTAGTAACCACATCCAAATGTTGATTAGCCTCTATCGGACCAATGATATTTAGAAGCCTTCCTAACTATCCTCTCTGGTATCCTCCATGATACCCTCTAATATTATGTTTCTATCCTCCTCTCTCCTGAGGAAAGTTCGCGGCCCATGTAGTCTCTCATTATCCTCCCTAGGTTGTATACTAGTGGGGATAGGTGCCCTCTATTATTTTTGCTATGGCTATAGTCCATAAGTTTGTTACTCATACGCCTACTATTGGGGTTTAAGTGATCTCTACTACTAGAACTAGGGTTGTTGACAAATCAAGTCGGCTCGCGAGCCGGCTCGACTCGACTCGCTTTATTAGATAAACAAATCAAATCCAAGCCTCGATCTTAGGCTCGTTTACTTAACAAGCCAAACTCAAGCCTAGGTTGACTCGGCTCGTTAGCTCGCAAACCGGCTTGATTCGAACCCGACTCGAATTCGGCTCGTTTGCTCATTTATCAAATAAATTTTGAGAATATATACAAATATAAAATAAAGTTAAAAAGAACTAATTATTTTTTTTTACAAATAATTATCATAATTTAAGTCTTTTTTTAATAAAAATAATTCTTATAAATTTTTTATTTAATAAAAATAATTTTTATAATTTAACCGGTTGGACCGCTGAATCGTTGGAACCGGGCACGACGAACCGGGCGGGGCTTTCAAGCTGATTCAGTAGCACAGGGCATAGCGGGATTTTTTGTTTTGAATTCCCGTCCTCACTCGGCCCACTCCCCAAGTCCCCAAGTCGCCCATTGGATTACGACTCGTCATTGTGCTTCTTCTCCTCGTCACCAGTCACCACTGGTCGTCCTCGTCCCCGAGTCCCGACCCCCAGACCCCAGTCGAGTCGGCCAGTCCCACTCACCACTCCCTCCCGACTCTCGACTCTCGTCTCGAGTCCCTGTCTCCCCGAGCGACGCACACGGGACATCACCAGTGGGCGGCAGCAGCGGGCGACAGCAGCAGCTGACAGCGACGTGTCGCGCTGGTTGCGCCACCGTTCAGCTCCGGCGAGAAGCTCTGAGCACCGGCGAGCCACCCCCAGCCTCCGACGAAGCTTCCCCGGCCTTCCCTTGACTCGAATCGTTGATTTTCATGTGGTATAATTTTCTGAAAAACCATAATATTAATTTGTGTAATTGAGTATGTTTTAGCTTTTGATAAGCTAAATTAATGGTTTGGTTATGTATATATGTGCTGCGGGAATGATTTGGACAGTTAATTGTATGGTTATGCTGGAATTTTGGAAAAATTGGATTTTTGGTTGGGTTATCCCGAATTTTTCGGATTCGTCCGATTTAGCTATTTTAGGTAAATTGATTATACAGTATGTTTTAAAATGTATCCAATTTCATATTAGAATTGTCAATTTGAGAAATTTACGCAGGTTTTATCGAAATTTGATTCCTAGGTCAAAATTCGGATGTAATGAAATTGGGTCATATAAACGAGTCGTTCCGCTCAATTGATTTTATAATATCATTTGAAATGTATTTAATTTCATATCGGAAGTGTTGATTTGGGCAAATTGTTTGTAATTGATCGGAATTGGATTTTTAGGTCAAAACTCTTACGAGATTAAATTGGATTGTGTAATCGGGTTGTTTTATTCAATTGACTATATAATTTACATTATAATACATTTAATTACATTTTCGAATCGTTAATTCATATATTCTAGCAAGAATTGATCGGATTTGCGTTCCGGGCTTAAAAACCCTAATTGTGCTCAATTGTGTATTTCTTTTTTTGGTTTTGAGCAATTGATTATTTGATATGTTATAAAATGTGATTAATTGCATTTCTAAACATTAAATTTGATTAAATTAATAGAATTCAACCGAATTGTATTTTTGGGCCTAAAACCCTAGATTTCAAGTGAGATTATGAAATTGGTTATTGTATAGTTGTTTTTCTAAAATTAAATTTATAGAAGTAGTTGAAATGATCCTAATTGTATTTGGGTGGAATGCTTGGTTTGAGAGAGTAAGCAATCTGGAATTTGATCTATTGGGTTTTATCTTGTTTAACTGTATTCCTCTTTGGAAGTTACAAGTGTTGTATTTGAAATTTCAGGTTAGAGATGTTTGGAGATGCTCCAAACATGAAGATCATAGATCTTCCATAATATGGTATATTTTTTTTATCAAATTTAAGGTATAATATAATCAAAACTTATGGGATTGAAGTCTTTCTCAAATAACTATTACTAATCTAGTTCTCTTATTTATTCATAAAATTATCCTTGCAGATATGAAGGTTGGTGGATTTTGGTGCCATATTTTGAGATTCGGTGTAGAAGTGCTTATGAATTATGATGGATTGGATGAGATGAAGGTTGCAAACTTGCTATAATTCTGGATATTGGAATTTAGAATTAAGGATTGAAGAATATTTTATTTTGTAAAAGCATGCAGGGTTGAATTATGATACTTGAAGGCACAATCTTTGAATATTTTGTATGAATGATTTGATACTGTACGGTCTATGGTCTTATTTTAGTATTTATAATTAAGCCAAACAGGTCTTTATTTGATATTTAATTTTTGTTGAAAGTTACAGGTTTAATCGGCTAAAGTTTCTAATAAACGAGCCGAACAAATCGAGCCGACCAAATCGAGCTCGAATCGAGCCGACCAAACCGAGCCGGTTTGGCTTGTTTAAAATTAAACGAACCGAGCCAAACCGAGCCACAAATCGAGCCACGAGCCGAGCCTAATGAACCGAGCCGATTTGGTTTGTTTTCAATTAACAAACCGAGTCGAATAGCTCGTGAGCTTTTTTCGAGCCGAACTCAAGCCTCAAATACTTGACTCGATTTGAGCTCGAGCCGAACTCGAGCCTTCTAAAAAATTTAATGAGCCGAATCGAGCCAGGGAAGGTTCGGCTTGATTTGGTTCGTCAACAGCCCTAACTAGAACTAATACATTTAGTATTGTAACTAACCTCTTTGATGTCGTCACTCATAGGAATTAAAAGCCTCACTACTTGTAAGCTTAACATTAAATAAATGTACCTTAGTAGTCTCGACCTTGAAGGTCTAGACTGCAAAAGCAACAACAAAATATTTATGCCACTCTATTGGTCTACTTTATCCACCCATCTAACCCCTATGCTAATAAGTCAAAGATGCACCTCCTCAAAACTAGATTCAACCTCCAAAATCCTATGTCACTGGCTTTCTCTTACCTAAAATAGAATATTGCTTTTAGACCATTGTAGTAGTGATACATGCCTACTTATACATCATGGCTAAGTTATGGAAAGCCATGACGCCCATCATCATACAGATACTAAATTATAGGCCCTACTAAAACTAGTAGATGACTATCACCTCAATAATTGTAATGATAGGAGCAAACATCAACAACTATGTGAATCAAGTGTGATACTCTTGTAAATTCATGCTCCTTTATGTCAACTACATTATTTTTTTTAATCTTATCCCTCTTAAGGCTTCCAAAATAAAGCTTCATACGGAGGCTACCCTCCCTTTACATGACACCCTATCCACTAGGATTTTATAATTCTCTAAAGGAAGAAGGTCATTATGCTCACCTTTGAAAAATCGACTTCCTTGAAAGTTTGAAACAAATCTACAATCCATCCTTTTAGGATGATTAGATCATCCTTATTGATATAGATTTGAAGGTGATGACTAGTGATCCTTCAAAGCCATATCTCTAAAACCCTCATGTTGATAATGTGGAGGTGGTGGATTCCTAATAAACTTGATGAAAGCCTCAAAGGTCTTCTCTAAGCATCCTATGAAAGCATTAAGTGCCTTGAAAAGCTAGCTGCAATATAAAAAACTTGTTAGAATAAAATATTCCAAGCTTGCTTACATATTTTATAGATCAGCACGTTCAAATGCAACTTAGGCTACCATTTCTTGATATCTCACAAGTTAGTCTAGGTTTATGTAGAAGTAATTATTTTTAGATATGAAATTGACTAATAAAATTACATTAGGGGAACATTTGAGAACCAAATTCCTAAAAATGAATCATGGTAATTGATATGAGTTGACTTCTACAGATTAAAGGACCCTATGAATATACTTGTATGTATGATTCTTGTAGCATTTGGAAGTTACGGGGTGTGTTTCTAACAATTTTTACACCCTTTGAGCTTTCGCATGAATTGCATGAACTTCATATTCAAAAGAGTTTGAATATCCTATGAAATGATAATGTTACTTGTACTCTCATGGCAACTCATAGATTTAAATATCTTTACTCAACTTGGTTGCAAAGTATGTGCAAGTGCAGTATAAGGAGAATCTAAACTCAACAAACTCGAGCAACATTTACAGCATCCCAGACTCCAAAAGTAGTCTAAATAGAATTTTTATCCATGCTAAAATCAACTGTACACTTAGCTGCCAAAACAAATAACCAAAGAGTCAGTTTTAGCTGTATTCACTAAGGGACCATTGGAGGGTGCAACCATATGAAGTAGCTTTGATTGATAGTTGGCTTAATTTTCACTTGTCGTAGCCTATAAAAACCCATTGTTTTAAAGTAATGAGCAATGAAGGAGAATAAAAAATTAGAAATAGAGAGCAGAAGTGAAGAAATTATGAGGGACAAGAGTGCCAGCAACCTACATTAAGTGAGGGAGAAGAAGAAGGAGAGATTACGCTAGATAGGGGTTAGATTACCATGATCTACCCATTCCCTTCCCTTCTTCATCTTTTATATTTAATTTTTATTAGATTGATGAAATTTAGCATGAGCTAAGTTTCTTTATTGGGGGGTGGATCAATTGATTCTTTTGTTGTAATCTATGACATTGTAATTATGTTTAGTTTATTTGATATGCACTATGATGGAGACAGCCTGAGATTACACATCACCAGTGAGTGAAGTCTAGTGAATTTAGAAGGATTAATATCTCCTAAGCTTGATATGCTATAAAATATCATATGGTGCATGCATTTGGTGATAAGTGATCTCCCTCCCACGACTATATCTCTTGTATTCTCTTTTTATCTATCTCGTGTTGGTATAAACAAAATCCTAGTGTTCATTTACTTCATTTCACTTTTATTATTGTTTCCATCACCCTACCAATATTTTTTACTATAGTTTAATTCTAAGCTAAACTTAACAACACTAACGTACATTTCACATGATCCTTAAAGGAACGATACTCACTCATCACTCTACTACTTAGATCGATGGTATATACTTCCATGATTGTATTGTGCTACATTTATTTCATTACCCTATTAAGCATTGTTGACCCATGCACACACTAAGTTTTTGAAGAAGTAGTCGAGGATCTTGTTTTAGAATTGATATTAGAGGATAGAATACCATAGGATTCTTAGTATAGAAATAACATAAAAGTTTCTTAATTTTTAGTTTATTTTATTTTTTTAGGATTAACCCTGTATGACCAGAACTAACTTGAGAATCCTATTACTAGTTGATCCAAAAATTAAGCGCACAATAAGAGGAATATTACGGCCCCAAAAACTCATCGGCAATAATATCAAAGCAAGGCATCCAACTTAAGAAAAATTCTATCAACATGAGTTATTTAAGCTAATAGGAGCATGAGAATGGTAGCAACACATGTCAGTGCCACAATAAAACTAGAGGGAAGGACTCCCAATGATCTTACCCCCTCAACCAAACATGAACCATGTAGGAATACAATAGCCCATAGGTGATAATCATGATTGATATATCCGAAACTATTTGTCCCAGTACAAGATAACCTTAACCCTACTATATCCTATCTAGAATTCCAAGCCTCTCATTTTGATATTAAACCTATCATGTTCCACATGCTACAGACTATAGGGCAATTTAGTTGTCATCCAACTGAAGACTCTCCCCTTCATCTTAGAGCTTTTATGGAAGTTAATGATACCTTTATAATTTAAGGCGTTCCAAAAACCTCCCTACAACTTAAGTTGGTCTCTTATTCCCTAAGAAATGATGCTAGAGAGTGGTTATCTTTGCTACCAACTAGTTCAATTACCTCATGGGATGACTTAGTGTAAAAATTCCTCATTTATTATTTCCCTCCCAAAAAAGAAATAACAAACTCAAACATCACATTACAAAAAATTTGCAACAAGATGACAAAACACTTCATGATTCATAGGAGAGGCTAAAGGAATTATTAAGGAAATTCCCAAATCATGTAATCCCTTATTGGTTGCAAATAGAGACATTCTACCATGTACTAAACCCTTAGGCAAAAAAATTAGTGGACACCTTAGCTAATGGTACCCGAGTGAGAAAAACTTATGAGTACGCCTATGAGATCATTGACACCATAGCTTGCAATAACCAACAATGGGGTAGTGCAAAAAGAATCCATAGGGTGAAAGCACTAGGAGCATCTAAAGTAAGTGTTATCATAACCTTAAGCTATAGTTGGCTTATTGAAAAATATTGCTCCTATAAACTCGCAGGTATAGAGAGTAGAAGAACACCCTACCATTTCAGTATCCGTAGTATCGTTTGTGTATTGTGGAGAAGGCCATCTATTTGAGCAATGTCCAGCAAATCTAGTGTTAGTAAATTATGTTTGAAACTAGGCCAAAAGCTCACAATAGTAGTACAACTATCATTACAACCTTTCATTGAGACAACATCCTAACTTCTTATAGTCTAACAAAAATAATGTGCAAAACCCAACCAACAACACTACTACTAACCTCAACCTCAGCACTCTCAACAACCACAACCTCACCAACCTCCTCCCCAATACAATAACTCCAACACTCTAGAAAATATTTTGAAAAAGTATATAGTAAGAACTGATGCAGCAATCCAAAGTAATACAACCTCCCTACATATACTAGAAACCTAAATGGGACAACTAGCTATAGCCCTAAGTAGTAGGCCTTAGGGCACTTTGCCTAGTGACACTAAAGACCCAAAAAGAGATGATAAGGAGAAGTGTAAAGCTATCACTCTCATATCAGGCAAAAAATTTCAAGCTTACCAACAAGTCAAGACTAGAAAAGAACACCACCCTATAAACAAGGTAGATGACATAGAACCCACAGATAGAAATTTAATCTATACACCATCACAACAACAAACTAGTGCTATTAAAATTCTAAAAGTAGAAACCACTTCATTTCTTGAGCCATAAAAGAGCATTTACCCATCATTGACCAACATTCCTAAAACCTTTATGCCAATACCACCTTTCCCTTGGTGCCTTAAGCAAAAACAATAGAATAAAAAGTTTGATAATATCCTTAATATTCTATGATAGTTGCATATCAATATTCTATAGGTAGAAGCACTCCATCATATGTCAAATTACACAGTTTTTAAAGGATATCTTGTTAGGAAAAAGAAAATTGTGTGATTACTAGATGGTGGCAATGACCTGGGGATGTAATTTTATTTTCCAACATAAATTACCTAGAAAATTGTAAGATCCTAGTAATTTCACCATCCCATATTCTATAGGAGATAAGTATTGTGGTGAAGACCTTTGTGACCTTAGTGCTAGTATTGATGTTATGCCTATGTGTAATTTTAGAAAGCTAGATATCAATGAAGCAAGGCCTACCACTATCACTTTGCAGCTAACTGACCAATCGTATTTTTACCCTAAATAAAAGATTGAATATGTGTTTGTTTCAACTATTAAGCAAGGAAGAGTTAGATTTTAGAAAAACAGTTGAGTGCTCTAGTTGAGTTTTCCCCTATTTTTCGCCTCAAATGGTATACTCATTTTCTTTTTATTGTGATGGAAATGTGTATGATGGCATGTCTTTATGCACTTCTACCTTTATATGTAGCCTTATCATGATGCATGCTTTATTTTATATTCATGTATGATGAATCGGTATACTTATATTACATTGAGGGAGCATCATCGCTTACTTAGTACGTAGTGTACTGATATGTCTGTTTGTTCGGTCACCTGCTTATTCCTATGAGTAGAATACCATGTTTAGGTTTATCACTACAACAAACTGGTACATTAACGACCAATTTAGCGTCCAATTTTTTTTTTGGTCGTTATTGATATATTATTAATGACCACCATTAAAAGTCATTGTTATTGGTATATCTATTACGACTAATATAATTTTTGGTCGTTAATTATTAATTTATTGGTCGCTAAAATTATTTAAGTCTCATATATATATATATATATATGTTTTATAATAAAAATTTTTAAAATCCAAAAAAAAATATGATGAAAAAAAAAACACTTAAACCCCCTCAAATCCTTAAAATTTCAAAAAAAAAAAAACCCAAAATCCCGCCCCAGCGCCTCAGCCACTGCCTTATTTTCAATTCTCCTTTCGGGCTTCGACCAAACAGCTCGTGCCTTACCCCCCGACCCTTTGCCCCTGCCGCACCACCACACCAGCCAAACACTTCCTGCTCTGCATCTTCGACCCAGGCCGCACCACCACACCAGCCACCGCTGCTCGAGCACACCACCAGCCCTCCTCTCGTCGCCGTCATCCTCCAGCGCAGCAGCAGCGAGCATCAGCATCAGCAGCAGTCGCCAGCAACGCACGAAGGCAGCAGCGGTGCGCCACCACCCGTCAACCTCCAGCGCCGCTCGGCACCGTCGAGTGGTCCTTGGCCACCGGCGAAGCTCCAGCACCCCTCATCCTCTCCAATTTCGCAGCAATTCGTTTGGTATAAATACTCAAACCCTAACTTCAGTTTTGATTAATTTTGAATGAATTAACTTATAATAAGATAAATTAGTTGTTTAATTATATATAGATGTGCTGTATGAGTGATTTGGAATGGTTAATTGTATTAGTTGTAGTTGATTTGTAAAAATTGAATTTGTGACCCGGTTATATCCGGATTTGTCGGTTTTATCCGATTAAGCTATTTTAGATAAATTGAATTTACAATATGCTTTAAAATATATCTAATTTCATTTTAGAACTATCAATTTGAAAGTTTTGTGCAAAATTAATCGAAATTGGATTCTTAGGTCAAAATTCTTGCGGATTTAAATTAGAGTGTGTAATCGAGTTATTTTATTCAATTGTTTATATAATTTGCATTAGATTATGTTTAATTTCATTGTCGATCCGTCAATTTAAATATTTAGCAAGATTTGAGCGGATTTGTAGTCCGAGCTAAAAAACCCTAATTATGTTAAATTGGATCTTTTCTTTATTGTTTTAATCAATTGAGTATACAATGTATGTTATCTTGATTGCCATGGCATAAGAATATGAGTTGTGGGTGTGTACAACTTAATGTGGTGGTATTGTTTTGGTTGGTCCACATAATATGTTTTACATCAACTTAAAACACTATAGTGACATGGATGTAATGTTTAGTATAGATAATATGTGACTAAGTTTGGTGTAAGCTTAAAAAATTGTCATTATATGGATAATATATATTTTGTGTCAGTAGAAACAAAGTTATAATTTGATAAGTTAGTGTAAGCTAGAACCTACTTTTGATAATGACTTTAATGTCATCTTAAAATAGTGTTGGTAACAATTATTTAAGGTCTAAGTATTTGGGTATACGTATGATGAAGATGATATATGGAGGAATCAGTACAAATTAACTAAATTCTTAGGGGTGTATTAGGGATTTTACTACTATAAAGGGAATCCTTAAATCTTTTATTGTGATCTATGGATATTTTTTGCTTATGTGTATGATAGTACGTATATATGAAAGCATGATAAATACAATTATTAAGGTCATGAGATAGATATGTCTTCTTCAAATATGAAATGTTTTTAAGTGTATATAGAGGTTATATCTACTAAGTACCTTACTATACAGATGCATTTGTGGAGTTGTATTGACTTTGGCTTATTTGGAGGAGTAGTTAGTGATGTTTTTCAAGTTGTAAATTTTTTGTTGAAGCTTTTGATTGGGATAGTGATGATAGCCTAGGCTTGTTGAATTTTAATTTCCTTAGCTACTTGCTTATTTATCTATGTTCTTTCTCTTCATTATATACAATTATATTCATCACTACCCTATCATTATCTTATTTATTAAAGGTTTTATTATTGTAAAATTTTGGATCTACTACACTTAGCCTTGCATGGGGCATTGAATTAGGTGAATGATCACACCTCTCTTCATGTTTTATGCAGTAATTTCACCTCCATTCCCTTATTTTTCTTCCTCATGTATCATTAGAACAAAATTTTCAATTATGGGAAAAAGGTCTTGATGTGGTTTTATGAAAGTAAACAGAAGGTTGGATCGAAGATTGTATGAGAAACTATCACCCACGAATTAATGCAAAAGATACGAAGGTTGTATCTCATTTGGTACTACTTTCTCCCTGGCATGATCCATTCCCTTTAGGTTTTATGCTGTCTTCATAAATTATATAGCAATAGTCTTGGTGTATGATTACTCTATTTCCGTTTACTATGCTGATTTGGTAAACCTGGAATTATTAGATGTTACGCCCGCCTCCACCCTAGGGCTGTTAACTGCCGGAAGAAGAAATGTGGACACAGCAATCAGGTTTGATTCTGCATCTTTGTTGTACTTGAGATATGTTGAGAATAAGTGCATGGGGTGTTTGAAATATATCTACTTGTTTTGTTGTTCTTTCTGCAATTGTAGATTATCCTGTCTTACATGTTTTTATCTTGGAAGTCTGAGCTGCATGTACCAGGAGAAGAGTGTTCTTTTGATACTCTGCATACCTTGTCTAGCCAAAGTGGCTGTAGCTATATAAATCATTAGAAGTTAACTGGCCGGTCGTTGTGAACTTAGTCAGCGATCTTGCTTACCGAACTTCTCACATAGATAATTGTTCTTTTATTCTACTTTGTAGTATCTTGGCTAGTAAGGAATTTGGGAAGTTGGAGAAGAGATGTCATAAGAATTTAGTCATGTTAGATTTATGGATGTTTGTACTTGCTGGTGGTGTATAATTTGTTATTGTTAGGCCTTTGTCATGTTTTTGAAATTTTTTTAAAAAAAAACTGGAAGTTAAATGTAAGTGAATCATTTAAGAATGACACAAAATTATTCTAGTTCTATGGATTAGGCAATATTGTTAACTATCTATTGGCTCGTAGTAATCTACTAAATGTATTCATACGAATTTATAGTGGATGAACTGGAATATAATATAGTAAGCACTTATGGTTACAAGCAGAGGAAAAAGGACAACGATGTAAACAATCATAATGTGCACGTGCAAGAAGAAAGGATGAAATATTAGGGGATAAAAGAAGCTTGCGTATCTTAATCCTGTGATCTTTGTTTCAACCCTCTGTTAATTCTGATATTGTTATTCATCATCTTAAAGCTTCTTGATGAAATCCCCAAATTTCAGAGATGCACACTCAAATTGAGATAGTTATTATAATGCTTAAACTTGACTGAAATGGTCCTGATTAAATTTCACAAGCTTCAGGATATAATAAATCAGAATTATACAGCTTGTTTATGGGAAAATGGACAACTAATGGAATAATTTTGGAATTTTGCTTATTGTTTAGACTGAAATCTTGAAGTGAGAGATACTAGAAAAGACTGAAATCTTGAAGTGAGAGATCTTGAATTTTGCTTATTCATTTTGATATTTCATTTACTTGTGCTACTGCAAACCTTTTCTCTTTTTCCGTATAACAGTTTCCTTTCACTTGTTAATTTTTAGTTCCTCAATAAATCAATACTTTTGTGTTGCAGGAGAAGTTCTCCAATGATCAAACAGTGGGGTCTTTTTTTCCTTATTTTAATTTCTCAATTAAGTTTCCAATTGATAATTCAGATTAGTATCCCATTTTGTTTCTTGATTACCAAGGATTTCTGGTTTCGTGGCTGCTCCTATATCCTGTAAAGTTGGGTTCTTGGGCTGCTGGAAGTTCTTTTCTTGTTGTGGGTTCCCTCGCACCCCATGGTTGAGGAAAGAGACTAAGGTAGAACAAAACAGTAGAAGAATAGGGAAAGGGGGAGGGGCTAGGAGATGCAGAGATACAGAGAGAGAGCCGATTGCAGTAGGAGTGGAAGAATTAGCTTAATCAGTCAATTCCCCAAATCTGATTTTTCTAAAAATTGGAAAGTATCTTTCCAAATTAATAAAACTAAAAAATTGGAAAGCTGGACATTATAGTAATATTTTTCTAAGTTAATATGCAGAATTTCTAATTTCTAATAACAATAATAACTAAATGTGATGCTATTTAAAGGTCTTTAGTTTTGTTGCTTGTGCCCCAACCAATTCACAGAACAGAATGAGTTGTTGGTATTTAAGGATCTTTAGTTTTGTTGCTTGTGCCCCAACCAACTCACAGAACAGAATGGGTTGTTGGTATTTAAGGGTCTTTAGTTTTGTTCTATATATAATCAAAATTAGCCAAAAAATAGGCAATAGGGCACCATGTGCATGAAAATTGAAATACAGTGGGATTTGGTCCAATAAAAGTTTGACCAGGGTACAAAGAAAGAGAAAATGAGAAGTAAAGGAAAAATGAATAAAGGTAATGATGATGCATGATTTAGGTTGTCGTGGTAGAGCACATTTAATAAGTTCGGATGTTATGGAATCATATTTATTTCCATTTTCATTATTTTCCTTGTATTTGGAGATTTCATTTTATATATCTGATTTCATGAATTGCTGTGATTGTTTATTATTCGGCGTAATGTTTTTCTTTTATTTTGATATCATATGTCATTGTTTATTTGATACTTATATTAATTATTATTTTTATATTTCTATTATTGCAGATCCAGTTTATTTTGATAAATTTACCAAGTTTATTGTATTCGATGGATAGAATGATTAATTCTTAAGCGGCTGCTAATCATGATATTTTTGTAATGCAACGACATATTGTAGCTCTTTTGTAATATATTTATATTTGATCATAGCCGAAAATTGTACCGGACATTTGATACAAATTATTTGTATGAATATTTAGTTGAATGTTTAATTATAAACAGATATTTAGAAAATTATATCTATTTGTTAGAATGAATATATATGTATGTAGGTACAGGATTTGAAAAGATCAAAATGGATATATATACATACATACAGGTATAAGTCTTGAGAAGATTGAAATGGATATATGTACGCATACATGTACAGGTCTTCAAAAGATTGAAATGGATATATATATATCCATATAGGTGCAGGGTTATAGATGAATATTGAAATGTTGATTATATATATTATTGAATATATAATTATGCCATTTGCGACCAATAAATTATGTCGCAAATAATGAATGAATTTTAGTATTGACGGAAAAATTAGTCGTTATTGGTGTAATATTTTTTTAATTACGATAAAAAAAATTGGTCGTTAATATTATTTACGACAGTGTATTTTATTTGTCGTTATTATTTTTAACGACCAATATCATATGTTGTCGCTATTACTTTTAGCGACCAACGTCATAAGTTGTCGTTATTACTTTCAGCGACCAACATTTTGTTTCGTCGTTATTACTTTTAGCGACGAAAATTATATGCCGTTGCTATTGCATTAGCGACCAACATAATATGTAGTCGTTATTGCTTTAGCGACCAAAAAATTTCAGTTGGTCGTTAAAGCCTTTAACGAGGGAGCAATAACGACCACTGACGACCAACAAAATTTTTGGTCGTTATTAGCTTTAGCGACCAAAATTTGGCCATTAACGACGAAATTTGTTGGTCGTTAAAAACCTCATTTCTAGTAGTGTATGGGGATGGTCAATAAAGGGCCTACCTCATTTGGGTCATAGCTCAAGAGCAAGGATACTCAAAGATTTTGGTGGGGTTTGTGGCAGATCTAGATTTTAAGCTTGGTGTTATGCCTTAACCCTATTTTATTGTGGCCCAGAATTTATACATTGATTTATTTGGTAATTATTTGGTCGAAACCCATTAGGGCCCTCTAAATGTAAACATTCTTTGAAGTTTCTTAATTAAATTGTTACTCTGTGCACTCTATTGTTTTAATTGTTTTGGATGGTTTAACTTTGTATCTGATATGGGGTAAGCGGCGGACGTTTATCTTGTGTCAAGTAAGGCAATAACACTCCATTTTTTTCTAGGTGTGTTTTATGCTTCTACAAATGTTTTTACAAAATTTTTTAGTAGTGACAAATGGGGATGCTAAAAAAGTAGTCAAAAATACATTATAAAGGGTATATGCACTTAAAGTCCATTTGGAATGGGGATGAATTAGGATGATAGTAAGCATTAAAATTTAATCTCGGTGAAGAGAATGAAGGTGAATTAGGATTTATATAATATTAACCTAACCTAAGTAAATTGGGGTGGTCATTTTAATAATCTCAATTGTATTGAGGCAAATGAATGTTAGAAAAATAAAAAAAAGGCATTTAAAACCATGTATTAAATAGATAAATCTCTTATATAACAACTTAGATAGCACTACCTATAATTGCCTAAAACTTTAGAAAACTTATAATTTAATAAATAGCTTTTATTTGAAATAAAATAACTTCTAAAATTATTAAGTTTAATTATTTTATGGATTTTTGAGTATATAAATTTGGATAGGAATATGTGATAAATTAAAACAAATATTTTTTTATTTTATCATACTCTTTTTATTTACAAACTTTTTGCCAAACCAATATTTTACTAAAATTATCCTTTTTAATCCCATATATTTAATTATATTAAATTAAATTATTAAATAAATTTATTATTTAAAATATTAAATCCTATTATTTTATAAATTAAATTATTTTAAGTCCTCCTATTTTTCCATTTTCCTTTTTCTTTTTTTTTCTTTCCTTCTCCTTTTTCTCCTTTTTCCTCCTTTCTTTCTTTTTCCTTTTTTCTCCTCCTTTGGGCTGCCCGCACCCGGCTTGCTTCCCCCTCCCTTTGTGCCTAGGCCTCTGGCCCATTCTCTTCCCTCTTCTCCTTCTCCTACGCACAGCCCAGCCCCAGCCTGTCTCTATTTTCTATTTTTTTCCCAGACCGGATTGGCCCTATCCTTTCTTTTCTGTGCCTGTCCGCCCGCTCACCCTCCCCTTCCTTCTTTCTTCTTCCACGCTCTACCACCATCCTCTGCCATGCTCGAGCACGCCGGCTACACCTGCAACTGTCATGCCTAACCACCACCTGCCTCCCTGCTACTCTCTCTCTCTCTCCCCGTCATTTTCTTTCCTAATTCAAACCAAAATAACCCCTGTATCCCCATCCCACATGCCCTTTTCCTTTCCTTCTTCTCACCTTCCCTCTCCCTCCTAACTGACCACCCCTACCACCCTACTGCAGCCCCAACCAGCCACCTACTCCCCTTGTCTCTCCCTCTTCTTTTTATTCTCCACACCAGCATTTCTTGCCCCATTTGTCAAGCCTTACTTTCCCTTTCCCGATTCTTTTCTCTCATTTTCTCCTCCTTCCCATTTTTCCTCGGTTTTTGCACTACCGCCACCCTCTGCTGCTTACACCACCACACTGACCCCTACGCCGCGTTCTACCAACACTTGCTACTGCCTTACACTGTCACACCACCCCCTCGAGCCATCCTACAGTCCCCTTCTTCCTGCCCTCCTCTTTTCCCTTCTTTTCCTTCCCTTCTCGGCAGCCACCCTTCGCAGCCTCGCCTTCGCCTTCTCCACCACCCTTGGCCACCAGCAACCCAACCCCAACCTCCACCTACACCCCCTCTTCACTTTTGCACCCTTTCCTTGCCTCCAATCCTCCCCCATCTACCTCCTTTACTAGCCTAAAGACCCTAACCTAAACCATCTTCCCCCTCCCTTCTACCTCACCACCTTCGACCTTGCCCCCCTATAGCCTGCATGTGGCTCACGTTGTTCATGCAGCGTGAGCTCCACATTGATTTGGGAATTAATTTGTTTAAAATTTTGAGGTATATTAATAGTTAAGTAAAGTGTATTATTAATTAAGTTTTCATAAAAAATTTATCCTTTTAATTTCTTACTTCTAATATAATAATTATTAACATTATTTTTAAAGTGTTGATTTTGCTATTTAAAGCTTGAATTTTTAACCGGGATACCGGTAAGATTTGATTTTTGTAGGAATTAAGGTAATATTTAAACCCTACTTAAACGCATGAAAAAACATATGTTAGCACATTAGGGATTTTAGTATGATTTTATGCATGTTATGTATTGTCTAGTATGATATATATGGTTGTTTATATTGATTGATAAAAAGAAAAGCATGCTAGATTTTGTGTCGTGTGTAAAGATGATACTTAAGGAAGGAGTTTGATTATTGATGGAAATGTTAAATGCTTGTCTATGATGTATTATGTCATTAATGCATGAATAATATTATTGTGATCCTAAGGGTATTTTAGTAATATGCCTATGTAAGTATGTAATCTAATATATGTATTTGCTAATGAGTATTATGGTGAATAATGACAAGTTGGTGGAGTTAGATGATAGGAATGAAGTACTAATATTAGTATTTTATATAGTGGTGGTAGATTCATAAAAGTGGTGTAATAAAGGGGTAAAATGGTAATTTTATAAGTAAAAGGGTATTTAGTAAATTTTAGAGTAAAAGGGTAAATCAAGATTTTTTATAAGTAAAATGGCATTTTGGTAATTCTGGAAGAAAATGGCAAAACAGTCATTTTTAAGTAAAAGGATATTTTGGTAATTTCGAAAGAAAAGGATAAAATGGTAATTTTGTAAGTAAAATGATATTTTGGTAATTTCAAAAGAAAAGAGTGATATGATAATTTTATAAGTAAAAGGATAAAATTGTAAGTTGTAAGAAAAATGGGTATTATGATAATTTTGGAAGCAAAGGGGTAATACGGTAATTTTATAATTAAATGGCAAATGGTAATTTTATAAGCAAAGGGGTATTATGGTAAATTTTGGGGAGTAAAGGGGTAAAGTGGTAAATTTGGAAGTAAGAGGTAAAATGGTCATTTTGGAAGAGAAGGGTAATAATGGTAATTTTGGAAGTGAAAGGTAAAATAGTAATTTTGGATGTAAAAGGGTATCATGGTAATTTGCCAGCAAAAGGGTAATATGGTAAATTTGGATGTAAGGGGGTAAAATGGTAGTTTTATAAATAAGAGGATATTATGGTAATTCTGGTAGTAAGGGGGTAAAATGGTAATTTGCGATTAAAAGTGATGAGACCTGGATAGGTTTCACAAGTTTTCACCGGAGTGAAAAAATCGAGCGCGGGGTTCGATTCGCCAAGATAATCAGCCTAAGGGTTTTAATCCAAAGGAAGATTAGAAAACTCATAGCACAGTTGAATTAACGGCTACTGAAGTTGTAGAACATAAAAGATTGAGAAGCAGATCAAGGAAGAAGATCGGGGAAGAAGAAGAAGAAGAAGAAGAAGAAGAAGATGTGAACGAGAAGGTCGCGAGAGAGAGAGAGAGAAGTTGAGAGAGAATTCCAGAGATTCAATTAGAAATGTATTTCGACAAAAGTAAGTGTTTCCTAAAAACGTGTATATGCCTTTTATATGGCGTATATAATACCAATGATTCAACCGTATATGGATGATGGAATCACGCTTAATTTACAACAGATCAGCCCAAAATCAGCCAAAACAAATACACATCAGGGATCAAAGAGTTGGGGCAAAGAAATAGCCCAACTCCAACAAAATAATTACAATGTACAATAATCCCAATTAATGGATTTACAATTAATTCCCATCAGGGAAAATCTGTTAGCTAATCATGGTTACCAAGGGTTGAGTAATCCACATTCCAGCTAACCCAATAAATATGGGTCGGGTGGAAAATTACACATCCAACTTAATTCCCATTAGCCAAATATGCCGGCAAATGCATCACATGGGATAATTACAAATAAATACAACACATGTTCTATAACAGTACCCAGCAGAAGCTACATAGTCCCATTTTCTGAGTTAATTTCCTAAATAATCACACAATAAGAAAAGTAATTATATGTGCAACATAATTTATAACAATTAATAGAATGATTTAAATACAAATTTTGGAGATATATATCATTCCCCTCTTCTTAGTGAGGTTTCGTCTCTGAAACCTGATTAATACCCACAAAAGGACTGAGATCAGAAACATTAAAAGAATCACTAACATTACCAAATTTAGCAGGTGAATCAATTTTATAGGCATTATCATTAATTCTTTCTAATATAGCAAAAGGTCCATCTCCCCTAGGATCTAATTTTGATTTTCTAAGATTTGGAAAATGTTCTTTCCTAAGGTGTACCCAAACTAAATCTCCTGGTTGAAAAACCATTTTCTTTCTCTTTTATTAGCACTTTCACCCATTTGTTGAACCCTTTTAGCAATTTGGTGAGTCACAGATTCATGTAATTTCTTTATGTTTATAACACGAGATTCAGCATCAAAATTATGCAACTCAGAATTAGGTAAAGGGCTCAAATCAAGGGGAGTCAAAGGATTAAAGCCATACACAATCTCAAATGGGGTCTTTTTAGTTGTAGAGTGTAATGTTCTATTATAAGCAAATTCTACCTGAGATAATACAGTTTCCCATTGTTTAAGATTTTTTCCAAGGACATCTCTCAACATATTACCTAATGTTCTATTTACTACTTTTGTTTGTCCATCTGTTTGAGGGTGACATGTGGTTGAAAATGACAGTTTAGTTCCCAATTTATTCCACAAAACCTTCCAAAAATGACTCAGAAATTTAATATCCCTATCTGACACTATTGTTTTAGGTATTCCATGCAATTTAACTATATGAGAAAAGAATAATTCAGCTATAGTTTTTGGTATAGGCCACTCCTGAATAGATTTAATCTTTTCTTTATCAACATATATGCCATCCTTACCCATAACCAATCCTAGGAATACTACACTTTCTAAACAAAACCAAGACTTAGCTAAATTAGCATACAAATGTTCTGTTTTAAACACATCCAGAATAATTCTTAAATGTCTCAAATGCTCTTCTAAAGATTTGTTGTAAATAAGTATGTCATCAAAATAAACAACTACAAATTTTCCAATAAAAATTATAAGCACATGATTCATAAGCCTCATAAAGGTATTGGGAGCATAGGATAATCAAAATGGCATAACTAACCATTCATATAACCTAGAGTTTATTTTGAAGGCTGTCTTCCACTCATCTCCTAGTTTCATCCTAATTTGATGATATCCACTCTTTAAGTCTATTTTTGAAAAAATCACAACACCATGGAGAAGATCTAACATTTCGTCTAAACTTGGTATAGGATATCTATACTTAATGGTTATTTTGTTTACTGCCCTGCTATCTATGCACATCCTCCAACTTCCATCTTGCTTAGGTACTAATAGTACTGGGACTGCACAGGGACTCATTGATTCTTTAATATAGCCCTTACTCAATAACTCAGAAACCTGCCTCTTTAACTCCTTATCTTCTTCAGGGTTAGCTCTATAAGTAGGCCTATTTGGAATAATAGCTCCAGGTACAAAGTTTATTTGATGTTCTATCCCCCTTAATGGAGGTAATCCATGGGGAATCTCCTCGAGAAACAACTCACGATATTCCTCTAACAATTTTCTAACATCAGTAGGCACTTCCTCACTTAACACCAATTGACACTCATAACATTCTTTATAAACCATCAAATATACACTTGCTTGTCGTCTAATAGCCTTTTCAAGATCTCCATTCTTAGCGTAAAACCTAGTTGACCTTTTAACTTCCTTTGAATTAGTTCCAGTCTCTACACTCTGTTTGGATAATTCCTTATAATCAAACTTTATTTTAATTTGTTCATCGAAGATTTCTTTTGGAGTCATAGGTACTAAAATAATTTTCTTATCATCCTTATGTATAGTATATCTATTTTTATACCCATCATGTGTTACTCTCCTATCATATTGCCAAGGTCTTCCTACTAATAAATGAGCAGCATGCATTGGGCCAATATCACACAAAACAGTTACTTCATACTTACCTAACTTTAAATTTATTAGAACCTATTGACTAACCTTAACATCCCCTAACTCATTTAACCACTATAATTTATAAGGTTTTGGATGTCTAGTAGTTGTTAAGCCTAATAAAGTACTAGCAGCATTGATACAACTACCACTATCTATTGCCACGTTAAAATAATTATCATCAATCAAACATCGAGTATGAAATATGCTTTCTCTCTGAATTGCATTTGAATCAAGTAATTTATTACTATTTAATACCCTACGCACCACAAAAAGATCTCTACTTATTGGAAGTTCTATCTCTTCTTCTAATTCACTAATATCATCCCTAATCAAGTTAAACTCCAATTCTTCCTCTTCAAATTTAAACTCTATATCTCCAGAATCTCTAATCAAGATGTTCCTCTTATTAGGACACTCAGAAGCTATGTGACCTAATCCCCCACACTTAAAAGATTTTATGTCTCTAGTTCTTTTGGGACCACTAGTAGGATTATCTGTTATAGTCTTCCCCATATCAGTCTTGTTTCCTACCTTAACCTCATTACCCTTACCTCTAGATTCAAAACTCCCATTATTCTTCCAGTTTCTAGAATTAGGTCCTCCAAAATTCCTTTTTAGGGTACTCCTAATCCCAATTCCAGGTGGTTTATACTGCTTAGTTCTCCTTATTTGACTCTCTATCTTGGTAGCTATATTAACCATTTCACTCAAGGTTCCACAAGGATATAACTCTACCTTATCAGCTACCTCAGAGTTTGATCCACTTAAGAATCTAGCCATTATAGCATCCTCATCCTCAACAATTCCTATTTTGATCACTAATACCTCTAGTTCCTTAAAGTATTCATCTACAGACCTATTCCCCTAATTTAATGTTTGCAACTTTTTATGTAATTCCCTATAATAGTAACTTGGAACAAACCTTTTTCTCATCAAAATCTTAAATTCATCCCATGTTTTTATAGGTGGCTCTCCACTCCTACGCCTAGTTAAGATAAGATTATGATACCAAGAAGATGCATAGTCTGTGAATTCTACTACTGCTACTTTAATTTTCTTCTCATCAGAATAATTATGGCATTCAAACACTAATTCTATCTTTCTTTCCCACTCAAAGTAATAATCATGGTCATTTCTCCCATTGAATCCAGGTATATTAAATTTAAGGTTACCTAGATTCCTATCAACTAGATCTAACTCTATTTCCTATCTATTATTCTGTCTGGGCCTCCTATCACTATTATTGGATATTTGATCTTCTAGTTCTTCTAAATTATTATAGGGTGGAATCCTAGTTCTAGGGTCTATGGGAGCCCTTCCTAATACCCCAGCATGTTGGTTATCTATTATGTTATTCTACAATTCATTGATTCTCATTTCTTGTTCTCCTATCCTCTGTTCTGGGTTAGCAGATAAAATAGCTAGTTGAGTAGTCATTTGTTCTTGAAAAGTTCTAAGGGTCTCTAATAAATCATTGCTAGATACCGATACAGATTGATTCACATATTGGCTATTATTAGACATTATAAATCCTATCGAGGTTCATTTTATCAAGTACAAGAAAAGAATACAGATAACAATCAATCTATAGCCAAGATCACACCTTACTATCAATCCAATCAAAACAGCAATTTGATCACAATTATTTAAAAGGAATCATAGCACAATCAAAAGATTAAAGAGCCTACTAGAACAACACAATAATTTTAAGTAGTCGTTGAACCGATCAAGGTAGAGAATTTTCAAGAAAGGAACAAGATTACTGCGATAGCAAATTGTGCAATTAAGCCAATTAATGAGATAGGACCCCTCTTCTTGGAGTCCTTACCCTTTTCTAGAACCAAGGGTTCGCTGGAACTTAACTACTACCTGCGCACTCTTCAAAGTGTAAGTAGAGTATCAACTCGTAATAAGAGTGTTAAGCTGATGTCCAGTAATTGCAGTAATTAGTAAAAGTAAGGCTCGAATTTACCAATCGAGAAGTGTTTCTCAAATATTGTCACGATTCAAGAATCTTGACAAGACCCTAACTGTAAATTTGTGCCAACAGTTATCTAAGGTTTTCCAAATAGTTATGCCTCCGTCAGAGCAACTTTCTTTGTCGTTGGTTTAATCACGACAAGAATCGTTCTATTCTTGTCAGTCGCAAACCCTAGAATCAACACTTCAAAACCACGGGTTAGCGAACTCAAGAATTAAGAACGAAACAACAATTTTTAGTAACAAATGAATTAAACTATGAGCACTTGAAGATTTGAGGCTCTGATACCAAATGATGAAACCTGGATAGGTTTCATAAGTTTTCATCGAATCAAAAAAATCGAGCGCAGGGTTTGATTTGCCAAGATAATCAGCCTAAGGGTTTTAATCCAAAGGAAGATTAGAAAACTCAGAGCACAGTTGAATTAACGACTGCTGAAGTTGTACAACAGAAAAGATCGAGAAGGAGATCAAGGAAGAACATCGGGGAAGAAGAATAAGAAGATGCGAACGAGAAGGTCACGAGAGAGAGAGAAGTCGAGAGAGAATTCCAGAAATTCAATCAGAAATGTATTTCGACAAAAGTAAGTGTTTCCTAAAAACGTGTATACGCCTTTTATATGGCGTATATAAAACCAATGATACAATCGTATACGGATGATGGGCTCACGCTTAATTTACAACAGATCAGCCCAAAATCAGCCCAAACAAATACACATCATGGATCGAAGAGTTAGGGCAAAGAAACAGCCCAACTCCAACAAAATAACTACAATCTACAATAATCCCAATTAATGGATTTACAATTAGCTCCCATCAGCGAAAATCTGTTAGCTTATCATGGTTACCCAGGGTTGAGTAATCCACATTCCAGCTAACCCAATAAATATAAGTCGGGTGGCAGATTACACATCCAACTTAATTCTCATTAGCCAAATATGTCGGTGAATACATCACATGGGATAATCACAAATTAATACAACACATTTTTTGTAATAGCACCCAGCAGCAGCTACACAGCAATCATCTTGATCCACTCCCATGTTATGAGTTAATTTCCAAAATAATCACACAATAAGAAAAGTAATTATATGTGCAACATAATTTATAACAATTAATAGAATTATTTAAATACAAATTTTAGAGATATCAAAAAGGGGTAAATTAATAATTATAAATACGAAGAAGGGGTAAATTAGTAATTATAATTATGGAGAAGTGTAAATTGGTAATTTTAATTATGGTGAAATGTAAATTGGTAATTATAATTATGGAGAAGGGTAAATTAATTATTATAAATATGGAGAGGGGTAAATTGGTAATTATAATTATTGAAATGTAGAAATTAGTAATTATAATTATGGAGAAGGGTAAATTAATAATTATAAATATGTAAAAGGTTAAATTAGTAATTATGATAATGGAGGAGGGTGATTTGGTAATTTAACCAATAGGAGGATAATTTGGTAATCCTAATAGTGGATAAGAACAATTTGGTAATTTATCCAACTAAATGGTAATTTGGTAATTATGATAATGGAGAAGGGAAATTTGCTAATTTAACCGACTAAAGGATAAATTGATAATTATTTAACCAACTAAAGGGGAAAATTGGTTATCATGATAATGAAGAAGGGTAATTTGATAACTTATCCAACTTAAGGGCAATTTCGTAAATATAACAAAGGAGAAGGGCAAATCGGTAATCTAACCAACCAAATGGGAAATATGATAAGTGTAGCAATTATGAGGGGTGAATGGTGATCTAAAAAGCGTAGGAGATAACTTGGTAACCTAAACCGGATAAGGGGTAATTTGGTAATTATGCAACCTAAAGGGTAATAGGGTAATTTGTTAAGTAAAGAAGGGATGACTTAGCAATTATATAAGTAAGGGGTTAAATAAGTAATTTATACCTAACATGTCGTTGTGATTGTGGAATTTCATAATATGATTCAAATAATGCTGATTAGCAAGGTAAGAGTATTTGATAATTAGTAAGTATCACGAGAATAAATCCTAATTCGGAATTAGATGAGATTATGACGACCTTAATGGTTTTTCTGTGATATCTTGGATAACCATCGGAATAAGAAATGACTAATGATATCAGAACGATTGAAAGTGAATAAGTATCTGATTATTGTGCTTCTTGGTGATCACCTTAATTAAGACACTAATACTTAAAGTGGAAGACCTCAAGATCGGGAATGGTAGCTCTTTAGGGGTCGCTACCCTAACGACGTGGTTTAGCCCATGATTATTCTGGTATTTACTGGTGTGCCTTTGTGCCCCAACCAGGCCCTATATCTTACTCTATCTAGCTCTACGAACCTATTTAAGGGGTATGCATACTTATGGATTAGGTGTCCTTGTCGGTAGGGTATTGACTAGCTTTATGCATCAGTACAACCAAGGTACCTTTGCGTCTCTAGGTTGATGGTTGAAGGGTACTGAGTAGCTTGTATGCATCGCTACGACTAGCGTACCTTGGTGTCCCAGGTTCTTGATCTCCTGTCCGAGATAAATAAATGGAATTGTTGTGCTAACTAAAGAAAGGAAAAACACTAATTACGAAAGTGAAATATTAATGAGCCGGGCCTAGTTGACTTATGATATTGAGTACCGATCCACCAGTTATAATAGTGGCCCAGGAGCGTGTTACCCTGGTAGATGATATTAAGTACTGGTCCACCGGATATAATAGTGGCATAGGAGCATTTTGCCCTGGATGATAATTATATATATATCTCAGTCCACCGGCTAAAATAGTGGGGATCCCGAGCTCAATAAAACAAGCATTGGATGTGAATAATTACGAAAAGATATTAATCACTTATAGTGGAACACCTAGTGAATCAGGGCCAGACTGGTCCACCAGCGAATAATAGTGGCTAGGAGCTTTCTGCCCTAGAGATCGATCCACCAGCAATAATAGTGCCCCAGTTGACTTATGATATTGAGTACCGATCCACCGGTTATAATACTGGCCTAGGAGCGTGTTGCCCTAGTAGATGATATTGAGTACCGGTCCACCAAATATAATAGTGGAACAGGAGCGTTTTTCCCTAGATGATAATTATATATATATCCCGGTCCACCGGCTAAAATAGTGGGGATCCTGATCTCAATAAAACAAGTATTGGATGTGAATAATTACGGAAAGATATTAATCACTTATAGTGGAACACCTTGTGAATCGGGGCTAGACCGGTCCACCGGCGAATAATAGTGGCTAGGAGCGTTCTGCCCTGTATATATTCCGATCTATTGGCCTATAATAGTAGGGTTCCCACACTCACTTGGATATAACCAGAGAGATGATTAAATAATGATGGACTAATAGCCTAAGGCCCAAAAGTCTCGATCGTACCTTATAACTTGTTGATATGTGGCAGCATTGTTATATATGTGATTGTTATGTATGCACCTCTCATTATATATGTATATAGTTTGCATTATGTGTCACATTGTGGGCTTATTTTTAAGTGTGGTATTAAAGGGTTACTCAATACCATAGTACTGAAGGGTTCCATTCGTAGGGCTCCTACCTATTCAATGGGCAATGTCCTTGCAGATCTTTTCAGGTATTACTCAAGTGGACAATGGAAAAGAGAGTAAGGAATTATCCGGAATTGTTAGAGTTTTTCTCCTTCTCTTTTAAATTCTTGGTTTTAATGTTAATGTTGTTAATGTAACTACCACTGGTGGATTTTATTCTTGTAAATGATTTGATACACTACATTGATTTAAATATGGGTTGTAAATTGTGTTTTACACTTTTAGCCTTAGCACTTAGTAATGGAACGGTAGGAGTGAACCGGTCTGGTACTAAGTGTGGCGGTAATATTTCTAGAATTCACGATTTTATAATTTGCTTCTGCTCATTCTTTTAAATAAAATAAAATTTTTCAATAGTAAATTTTAGGGGTGTTACACTACCACTCCCATCACCACCACCACTACAACCAACTCCTCCACCACCACCACAATCAACCATACCTCTATCACAATTCCACTAACTCATTCTCCTCCTCCAACACCACCAGAAGATCTAATTACCAAATCAATGACCAAACATAACACAGGATCAACGAACAAGCACAACACAAATCCACAATTTTGATCGAAAAACGAAAGAAAAAAAAAATCAATGTAGATCCATACTTGGTGGAGACAATATGTGAGGAGAGAAGAATGGATGATGGCACAACTGCTTCAACTCTTGCCATCGAAACTACAACTCCAAACTTTGAGATTGGAAGTAGCCGTCGAGATGAAGGTGAGTCAATGACAATAAGAGGGGCTAGGAGAGAGCTTGGTTGAGGTCGAGTGTGGGGGAAAACAGGGTAAGGGAGCTTGTTAGAGATTGTGATCAATTTGAACACAAAATTAGGCTAGAGATATTTTTGTCCTATCAGGTAAAAAATTTACTTATGTTTTCAAATTCACCTCTGTTCTAAAATCAAAGGTTGACAAAAATGACGTTAACAGAGATGAGCAAAGATGAAACTTTAAACCTAATTTACCAAATTGAGGTTAACAAAATCTGTTTCCAAATGGGATGAATTAGTTCATTCACCTTCTTTAACCCTTCTTCACCCTAAACCAAATAGAGCATGAATAATTGGTTTCTTTAAAAAATAATAGGAGGGTAGAACATTTCCTAAGAGCATGCTTAACGTTTTAAAATACAATCTTTGAAAAAGACTTTGGTTGGTGGATGGGTACAACTTAAGATTTAGAAATTGTGATTTAAAAATACAACATTGACAAAAGACCTTTACTGACGGATGGATACAATCCATGATTTGGGAATTACGATTTAAAAAGCACAACATTAGTAGAATACTTTGGTTGGTAGATGGATACATCCTATGATTTTAGAAATTATGATTTTAAAATGGGATTGAGCATTTCCTCTAAGTGCTTGCTCTAAATTTTAACTCAAGTGATTCAATATTTTTATAATATCCTAATAGGTAAGTAACCTTGGATTTCATATGATTTTTTTAAAAATGCTATATTTTGGATGGCTATAACATATTTTAATTTTTCTCACTTTTACTTGCATGTTTTCTATAAAGTTGTAACAACCAATACATAGCTTGTATTATGCTATATGCGCTCATAAGAACTAAGGTTTACTAACTACTTAATCATATTAACACTTTTTAGAGTGATACGGTAAACTTGACATATATAAGGGATCAATTAACTTTGTTTTGCAAGGAGGCCAATCTTTGTGGAGACACATCTAAAGGAGCAATGGTATACCTTATATAGGCCACCACATTTGTTTTTCCTTCATGATTTCCTTATACTAATTTTAACACTCAAGGTTTAACGCTTCTTTGCTTATACTTTAAACCATTTTATTTAAAAAAAATTCGCATTTTGAATCATTGTCAGGCAAGTCTTTTATTAACATCAGATTAGATGACAACCACACCTGACTCCTTGGAGTATAAAAATTATTTATCCATACACTCAGTATGAATTTGATATTGATTATACATTCTTTATGTTGAAGGCAACAGTAATATTCCTATTTTTATTACAAATTTTGCAAAAACTTTCCTAAAAACAACAATATATAAAGGCATTACAATATGTATGTAGCAAACAAAATAATGACACACATATTATAGTACAATTACCAATATAGGAGTATATATTACCATCTCCCTTCATTTTAAGTTGTATGAATTGTATTGGTATGAATGAGACCACATATATTTTTTAAGTTGTGCTATAGTTAGAAGTTTGTGCAGAATGAGACTTAATATAAATATTTAAACTAATGAACTTTCCAAATTTTATTACAAGAAAATATGTTCTATATTTTTATATATTTCACAATATTTATCAAACTACTATCAATCACTAATCTAACCTATCTTAACATGATTGAAGTTGTGAAACAAAAAGTAGTGATAAGATTGGTCATCCATCGGAAAACAAACAAACAAAATAATCATAATAATCGTAGGAAGTGGGACAAATGTCTGCATGTATAGTATATTTTCTCGGTTTCCAATTTCTATGTTTGACGAGCTACACATTACTATCGCTCATTTTACGCCATGCAGAATCAACCAAACAGAGTAGGAACAGGCCTGGCCCAACTGCTAGGCAAACTAGGAAAAGACCTAAGGTGTCATAGATTTTAGGCCACCAAATAATTATTTATATAAAAAATCGGAATAATAATAAAAAGTTGATCAAACGGTTGAGTTTTACTTTTACACATGTGGGATCTGATCGCGAGTTCGATTCCCCGAGGAAGGCATAGGGGGAAGTTTTTCTTCCCAATAGGGATCAGGTTCACGTGCGTACAACATAAATATCAATTTCTTTTCAAATGTGAGGGCCCCAGATTAAGAATTTTTTTATTTTATTGCGCTAATTGTTGCCTACGGCCCCATTGTACCTATGACATGTCCCGACTGTGAATTATATTTATTCCTCAACAAACAAGAGAAAGGAATTTCAGTACCCTGATTCCATCCACGAGTGTCAGCCCAATTCAGGGCCCAGAGCACCATACCTTCACCAAATGAATTTCAAGCTACAAAAGAATCCGACTTTGTGAATGCAGTCAATGATATGGAGATGCCCCAAGAATTGGTTCTAATCTGGCTAACTGAAGCCGCAAGAACTGGTACACCGACTCAGTCCTCATAGCAGCTACACGAACAATGAGACCTCCTCCCTGCACACATAAAATGAACATCACAAACATCACTGCAGCAATCATTATGTTCCTATTTCAGCCATCAGTGACGTTCTGAAAAGGCAATCTATGTCAGGGCCTGCTTCTATCAAGCCCTTGCTCGACCATGTTCTAATAGCCTCACAAAACCGCCTATGTGTCAGGATGAAACTTAAGACAAATATATCCAATTTTACAAAGATACAAGAGCTAGGGGTGGGGTTGGTTGGGAGGGGCACAGAGGCATTCAAGCAGGAGGATATCCCTTTAGTACATTTCCATAATTCAAGCAAGGGCATTCAAGCAGGGCCATCCAAGCAGGCGGATATCCCTTCAATGCATTGCTGCCATATGATTCAACTCATATTCCGTACCCTGTATTGCACCAAATTAGCTGGATATTTCTCCTTACTCTGACATTTCTTACATCGACATTTCATATTTTGTTAAAGCCAGTGCATTGGCTCAGAGCTGAACCAAATCTCTACACAACAGAAGCTGCTGACATTTCTAACATCGACACTAAGTGTATGTTTGGCCCAACTTAACTCAAAAGTTAACTGAACTTAAAAACTAGCTAAAAGGTAAAGGCTGAAAAGCTAGCTAAAGACCAAAAGTTAGAAAGCTAAAAATCCCCCTAAGAGGTTAGGTTAAGAAAATACTCCAACAAGGCTATCAAAAATAATTTTTTCACTCCAAAGAAGTGTCATCCAAACACTGCTATGAGCTTTTCAACCTCTCAATAAACTTGTCATCTAAACATTCCTAAAATTTGTCAATTGAGCTTTTTGGGGTCAAATAAGCCAAGAGCTAGTTTACATGGTCACCCAAACATACACTTAAACTTTTAACGAAAATAAAGCTTTATCATAAAATGAGAAAGGATAACAGGATAATTGGGCTGACTTAGCTCCCTACTTACACTAGGTTAGAAAATGCTGTTATCGTGGATATAAAGTAGATGCAGCATACACTTAAACTTTTAATGCAAATAAAGCTGTCATAAAATGAGAAAGGATAACAGGATAAGTGGACTGACTTAGCTCCCTACTTACACTAGGTTAGAAAATACTGTTATTGTGGATATAAAGCCTATGTTTGGAGCTACGTATCAAAAGTAGTTATCTGTGATAATTACTTATTTTAGTAACTGTTTAACCTGAAATGTTGCTAGAATAAGTAATTATCTTGGATAACTAATTTTGATAAGTAGCTTCAAACAAGTTAAAAGTAGATGCAGCAATAAATATTTTAGCATTTTTTTCTATCTTAACTCGTGGCTAAATAAGTCATGAAGGCCCAATTTACATGAGTGGAACCCCCAGAACTACTGTACATCTGTAACTTGTAAGAAAGAATTATTCATAAGATATGATAATACCTTAGGACCAAAAGTACTGCATGATGCAATCAAGTTTGGCTTTGTCATACAAAAACCAGATTTTTCCCTCGAGCAGTGCCCTGAGGCTGTAGAAGTAATCTGCAATTCCTCAGACATCATATTTTTCACATTTTCATGGATTTCATCTCTCATATGCTTCAAGTTGGGTCTGAAATAAGAAACAGGTTCGGATATAGCTCTGCTATCATGCATTTGTATCATTATATGCACTAAATAAAGAACTGGATATGCAAGGACCGAACTCAGCAGAAGACAATATTCTGTACTTCGTACCCCAGAAGTATCAGCATTGCAATGACTTGGTAATCCTGCATGCGTTCACCAATAGAGCAAATGCTTCCCTGCCCCAATAACACCTGCATTTGTGAATGAAATCAACTCTGAATGGGCTGTAATTAGACCTATATATCCCTTAAAGTAAATTGACCTAATAGCATGCGTACATGCATGCCCACGGATTCCAATTTTAAGCTTGGAAAAGCAAATGAGGATGCCATAATAATTAGAGAAATGTACCGGCACTTAGAAGGAAGGCTCATATACTTAGCTCACACACAACCGGAAATCGCTAAAGCAGCGAATGTCATTAGTCAGTTTATGCATAGTCCAAAGAAAGTCTGCCTACAAGCTGCTCATAAAATACTACAATATCTTAAAGGAACACAAGGGAGAGAAGGAAAGGAAAGGAGGATTAACACTCATGGCATACACAAATGCAGATTATGCTTGTTCCATTGTTGATAGATGATCAACTTCAAGGTATTGTACCTTTCTTGGTGGAAACCTAGTAACTTAGAGAAGTAAGAAGCAGAATGTGGTGGCTCGATCAAGCGCTAAAGTAGATTATGCGTGAACTTCTATGGTTGATGAAAATTTTAGAAGGTTTGAAGATCAAATGCAATGGTCCTATGAAGCTCTACTGTGATAACAAATCAGCCATTAACATAACTCATAATCCATTTCAACACAATCATACAAAGATATAGAAATTGAAAGAAATTTCATTATGGAAAAATTGGAGAGTGGATTGATTTACATACCTTATATATCTGCTTTGAATAGTTGTTTTAGTAGATCTAATTTTAAAGTGGTTCTATCCAAGTTGCAAATGGATAATATTTATTCACTAGTTTGAGGGAGGGTAAAGAATAGAATTATGGACACAAGCATCTACCTAGAGTTATTAGACTACTGTTTCATTGAAGATAGTATTCATGCATGGCACCAGTCATCCAAAAAAATTGAATGTTATTCATGGGAGATGCAGAATTGAATGTTATTCATACATCTAGGAGATCGAAGGCAATTCATGAATCTACAAGATTACACATTTATCATATGCATTGTACGCTATCCATGAATACATAAATAGCCTCTCAAATGCATACCTTGTAAATTTCCTAAATAGGATATTGTAAATGAAGAAAGGTAAAAGAGAAAACACATTTGTCCACACTAATTACTAAATAATATTCTTCCACAACCTACAGAAAGAGGTACATCCACAGGTTTATGAGCCTGCTTCCCAGGCTCAATCTATAGGCCGTACAATGGGCAAATATCGATTACATCATTCTCCCCCACTTAAGAAAAGGTTGACCTCAAACTTTGAAGCAAGAGAGCACAATGATGACCCATGTTGACTTATAAAAGATCTTAACATTCAACTAAAACCGAATATCCTCACAAAGACCTAAGCACCGTCTTCTTCCCTCAAACCTGAAAGGTTGGGTTTCAGTATTAGAAAGGTCTGTGAGCTCGAGCTGGATTCAGACATCAAGGCCGGGAAGAAGCAAGGGTAGCATCCCTAACAACTTCATTGGTTCCATATCAAGATCCATATACAGGGGATCCATCATATATAAAGCCAGTAGCAGCAAAAGCAGAGACAGGCTACTTTCACTATTCCATTCCTTCATGATGTGAATTTGTCAAACATGTTGTCATAGCTGACTCCAATCGACAAATGAATCAAGACTCTGGAAACTAAGTTACAATTCGGGTTGCTCCACTAAATACTGGCAAATCATGTAAAACTAGCAGCAATTATAGAAACCTTTTATTCATCCCAAACATTTCTCTATATATAGAATTTTCAAGATTGGACAACCAACAAAACCAGGCTACCGCTCCCCCGGACCCCCGCATTTGCCAAGATCATCACAATGCTACTAAGGGCGTTAGTACTTAGTAAAACTTAGCTCCTATGAATACTTGAAACATAGTTTATGCAATAACATGGTACTATATATCCTACAAATAATGTTATTTTAAAACATTTTAAACAAAGGAATAAACATAAGTAGCTAACATATTCTAAACAAGGATAAGGCATTGTTAGTCCCTTGAACAAGCTGAGGGGTTGTTCGTCCCCCAACAAGCTCTTAGAGGTGTACTCAGCCCCAGCCATCTTGGCAAGGAAACAGTGCAAATTAATACATGCATGGCTGCCAGGAGACCAAAACCCATAGGCCATGTCCAAAGCTAACACAGACAACAACTGGGAGACTGAAACCTGAAGGCCATGTCTAAAGCTATCCCATATGGTTGTTTGTAGATTGAATTTTCATATAAATGGGCCATTATGACTGAGAATTCTCGAATACATGGGTTGTTAAGACCGAGAAATCTCAAATAAAAGTCTGAACACTCTCATGTCTAACATCAAATGGAGACAATATAAAGTACTATAGGTGCATTATATGCTAACTTCAAGCATATCACATATGTCAGAACAAGTGTCTTTAGCTTCCATTAAACTCTCCCTCAAGTGTATTTAGGCTACACTAAACTATCACATAAGCGTTTATAAGATATGTTGAACTTAGGTTATACTAGCTCTAAAACACTCCAAAAGAATCCTTCATAATCCAAAGAGATCATTTAGGGACCAGATAGGCCAAAGCGCTACGTACACTTGAGTCCGGAATATCAAACTAAGGTCATATGTCATTATTGGAAAAATTAACTATCAAGAGAGAAATTGACAAAAAAATTAAAGTCTAGGTCAAAGTCAACAAAAAAATTCAAAGTTAAGGTAGGGTCCAAATCACAAGTTAATGGTCCAAGTTATGGTCAAAAGTTAAAGTTTTACTATCACTATTCACATCATCACCATTTTACCCTTTCAAGGTCATTTTGGTCATTTTATGTCTAATCATGATTAAGTCATAATCAACTCTCATAAATAGACTAATTCTTGATTAATCCTCTAAACCATAACTACTTACCCCTACCTATAGTGATTAGTGGGTCAATAGTCAAGAGCATTTTGAGTGCTCAAGACACACTTAAAGAACATTTATTTTATCTACCTAAGCTTCCTCAAACTTTAGGCAATTATCATTTATATCATACTAACCCAAATGACAACATATTATATACCAAATTCATTCCAAAAATGCCAAAAATATTATGAAACCATTATTTTTGCAAAATCAAACTCTATGTTCAAACACGAGCATAAACCCAAGCCTAAATACCCAAAATAGATATTTTGATAGCTTCGCAAAATTGCAACGTTTTGATCATAACTTTTTACATACACCTCAAAATCACAAACTAAAAGTAGACACATAAATCTTTCACATGAATCCTGATTTGCACAAATTCTTTTAGCCAATTGATATATTTTGGCATCTCAAGTTACCCTAAATTTGCAGGACTCAAACTTAGTATGATTTCCTCAAACATTTATATATCAAATCCCTCAAGAACCAAATGATAAAAATTCTAACACCTAGATTAGCTTATTAACAATATATATGAAGCTTTCCAAGCATTAAAATCATCATTTGATCTATATTACAAATTATATGTGATAAATATGCCAAAACCATCACAAATACAAAAATTCATTAAGACAAACAATAATAGCAAGATTTGTGTTTTAGTGAATGCAAACTAGATTTTAATACGAAAATAACCTTAAAGAGTTGAAGAACCCATGCCATTCATTATACCCATAAGCTATGGAAAAGCCATAATCAAAACTTATCATAATCATAATCAAAAGATAAGGAGAAAGGAAACAAAGTAATGAAGAAACATTAGAAATCATAATCAAAACTTAAGGTGAAAAGAAAGAAAATTAAAGGAAAGAATAGACCTTATCTACTCTTAAGGATTGGATGATTAGAGAAGCTCCATCAATGGAGGGTTGAGAGCCAAAGGTGGCACAATAAATGAGGAAAGAAGGAAAGCTACCGTGGGAAAGGAAAGAAAAGAAAGGAGAAAGCATTGATAGTTTTAGCAGATGAAGAAGATGATGAAGGTGGCATGAAAATGGTAGGGATAAATGAAGAGAAGAATGTAATTATTAAGAAGATTTGGGAGGATAAGAGATGGAGGGTGGAGATTGGGATGTAATCTAAACAAGGGTGGAGATTGAAGGATGGAAATGATAAGGATAAAGATAAGGAGATAGGTAATGGGTGGCTTGGATTAATGTGTAATCTAATGGAGGGTTGAGATTTTAGGACGAAATGATAAGGATGAGGGTGGAGAGGGTAAGGTTTTCATGGTGTAGATTAAATTGTAATCTAATAGATGGTGGTGATGGAAGGAAAGAAGATAAGGTTGAGAAGGATAAGGAGTGAATGGTGTGGTTTGATTTGTAATCCAATTTAACGGTGGAGAGGAGGTTGGGAGAAGATAAGAAGAATAGTAGGAGGGCCACACGTGAGGGGGATGGTGTGTGAGAGCCAAGGAGTAGTTTGGTTAAGGTTAGAAAGGTTAAGGAAAAAAAGTTAAGCATAATCAACCAAACAACGAAAATATTCAAATAAAATGTCAAATAATTTCTAAAAATAGTATAAACAAAAATAAATGTGTTTTAAATGCTCTGAAGTTTCATAAAGTTTAACCACTAAAAAGTGCTAATTCAATACCTGTACGGTGAAAAAAGTAAGACACATAAAATAATAAGTAAAAGGGCACAAAAATTCATAAAAATGGGACAAGAGATTAGTAATAATATTTTGAGGTTGCACCCAATATTTGGTAATTTTTTTAATAGAAAAAGTATATAAAATAATAACTTGAAAGTAAAGTTCGAGTAGTCAAAAGAAAATTAAAAAAATTGTAATAAAATCCTAAAATTAAAAAATTTACTAAATCTATACTTGAGATGATTTGGAAGCTAAAATAATATTTCTGGAAGCATTCCAACTATAGTTTAGGTCTTGTCCCGGAAAGCCCACGACGCCACGTATGAATGGTAACATTTTGAGAATAGTTTATGAAAAAAGAAAAATGCCTACGCAAAAATTACTCGAAATACATTGAAAACACCAAAATAGAACTTTAAAAAGTTGTGAAAGGTCAACTTTGTATTTTTGTGAAAATTAGAAAAGTTTCGCAAAATAGAATAAGACTTCAATGGCTAAACAGAGCCTAAAATTGCAAGAAAAGTTCAAATTTTCTTAAGGGATGTAAATATAAATAAATAAATAAATCCCTCTATTTCATAAAGAAAGTTTTTTTCACAATTTACACACTATTTTATGAGGCAATGAACATACCTCTAATATTATAATTACACCTTTAATTAAAAATAATAATATAACAATTAATATATGAAAGAAGAATGAGAAAAAATAAGAGTATAAACAGAAAATTAGCCTTAACTAATCTAAAAGAACCTTCTAAAAAAACATTCTTTATGAATGGAGGAAGTAGTTAACTTATAATAACCTTTTATTTCAAATCAAAACAAATCCTGTAACAATCCGATTTTACAGATAGCATTGAGAAGAATCATGCAAGCACAAGACACTTCAAATTAGGTGCTTCTCCTCTGCTAAATGAAACATGGTGATGGTGACTCAATGATTCACAACATTTGGCTATGGCCTATTTGTGAGTTATAGAAAGAGGTTGATGTGCGTTGTGACAGGGACTGACGGTGGTTAGGGTTATGCCAAGCGTCTAAGTGAGATAATGCCTAGGCAAGATCAATAACTATCAAACTGGGTTGAATAGGTGGCCACAAAGCTATGGTGTTGGTGGTGACCAAAGATAGTGGTGAAGATCTGAATGTTGTGGGCTAGTATTGATGGTGGCTAAGGTTAAGGTTTCAATTGGGGATCAAGGTTTTTAGAATGGGGATTTCTCAGCTAACGTGAACAATAATTTTGGAACATTGAATTGACAATTAGGATTGAGTTTGGGTTTTGATACCAAATTCATGCGAGGCTACACTTAGCATTTAGTCTCTTGTAAACCACACACACTGATATTATTTAATACATATATCCCAATAGATAAATTAAATGACTTAAAGATAAACCTAGCTAAATATTAAAAAATAACAATTATTAAATACTTGACAACTAAGACTCTAAAGATAACGACAAATAATGATAAATAATATCTAAAAATAACACTATGGAAAGAGGCATATCTATGAGTACATGGGTCTAATTTCCAATACACTAAAAGTTGTTAAGGAACTAACAATGGAGTTGGGTATAGATCCAGAGTTATTATACTCCTGATCTAGACCTTACGATTCTACGATTCTACGATTCTACAATCCAAAAGTCAATAAACGATCTATGATCCTAAATAGAATCTTAACGTAGTAGAATCTTACGATCCCATGTAGGATCTGTAGAATATTACGATTCTACTATAATTTTTTTTAATCTATTTTCCTCAAAATCTATTTTTCATCTTATTCTCACTATATTTATTCCATAATTCTAAATCTTAACCCTATTATTTTGTACACACTATATATTGAAAACTAATCAATGAGAAAATTGCATAAGCATGACAAATGACAATAGCAAAATCAATTGTTGGAAAAAAAAATACTTACGAAAAGCCCAAACTTTAAATGTAGAGTAAACCAAATATATCAAAATTGTTAGATTTTTGTTTACTAATCTCTATTTAGTTTATAATTATCCTTTTAATTTTATTTTGTAGTATTGTTAGCTTTGTTGTATGCCTAGTCCATGCAAAAACATTTTTTGTATACATGTAATCGATAATTTATATTGCTACAACTTAATTAGTAACCAAATAAGAGTTTAGGAATGAGCTCTTCAGTTCATTTCAACTTCAATTATAGAATTTTGTTGCATACAACTCTATCTAGGTTATTTTTAGTCATATTTGTAGGATCTTACGATTCTACGATCTGATTCTAATGACCCTTATCAATTCTACATGAAATCCTAATTCTAAAAACCTTGTATAGATCACATCATCATCTCAGGAAAAGAATGACTAAACGCTTATGGTGATTAAAAGACTAATTCATTCATAGTTTGTTCCTCAAGAAGGAGCTCAAAAGGACAACGTGTATCAAACATATTGAACATATTTTCCAACTTAATGGAGGGAAGTTATACCAAAGTATGTAATTCCCCACTTTTTAGGCCTATCATGTATGTTAAATTATGTGTTTGAGTGATTAATAATGTGTGTTAATTCATGTACTTGGTTATAATTTAAATGTGTTTAATCATAGTTTAGTGGTGTACTCTAGGATTGGTTTCAAGAGGGTTTGTTTCTTTCCAAGGGCTTGGTTTCTATGGAAACAAGTCGACTGGTTCATCTATTTTGGATTCTTTAGGTTTGGACAAATCGGTCGATTCTAATTCTAGGTTTCTTGGGTTCATTTGGGTTGTATGATTTTCATACTCAATTTAATTGGAAAATTCTACCAACAATTATGAAATGTTGTTATGCTTTGAATGGTTTATAAATCATTTATTTGAGTTCATGAAGCATTTTAAACCCAATTTGGATAATTAAATTAGATTTGTAGATTTAAATCTTAACAAGTGCCTTGATGAAATGCATTGTTGTATTCTTCTCCCTCACCTTAATCGTCTATTGTACCTTCGATTTCCTATGCGATTTGCCTCTAGAAGCTAGCCGAAATGTTGACAAGCTACCTTACCACCTTTATGTTCCCTTGTGAATGATTGGTTTGACCTTGCATATGATTGGTCAAGCTAAAGCCTTGTATCCACCTATTAAGGCAAGTCTAGCCTTTGTTCACATCTTGTCTCCATTTCTTATGTTACTAATATGTTTTGAAATGGGAAGAGAGAATTTCCTGGCTCCTTATGTTTCCCCATATCCTCCACTCTCAACTTATTTTCATTTGCTCTTTCTCTCACATGTGATTTTTTTAAGTGCTAAGAACTTGCTCTATAGCCTTTCCTCTCCTCTCCTTACTCCACTGAGAATTTCCCTTCTATGAGATTCTCCACTCTCACACTCCACTCTTCTCTTCTTTTGCTCTCCTAATCCTCCTAGCCATCTCTTGCTTTCCCATTAACCAAGGGTGAGTTAGAACTTGGAAAAAAGGTTGAGTCTTACCTTGATTTTTCTTTATTTCAAGAAGAGGTTGAGCCGTTAAGTACTCTGATTTTTCTCTAACTTCTAAGACTTGTTTCGATGAGATTTTAAGAGATTTTTCAAAAGTTTTATCTTTTGATAGCAAAAGTGCTCAAGAAAAAGCTAAGGTTTTGAATTTTCATGCTTGAGGAAGGCTTTTGCTCTCTTTTTGTGGTTTTACTAAATTTCAGCATCATAAACCATTGTCAAGAAAGTGGTGTATATGATTGGGTGTTGCTTTGTATTCTATCTAAGCATGAGCCTTAAAGGGCGGAAACACGATTTTAGCATGTTATGGTTGAATTTGTGAAAGTTTAGGTAGAAAATTATCAAATAGGACCTTGTGTGCAAATGTATGAAGTTTAGTCTTGTGTGAAAAAGCTAGATTCATGGCTAATTTAGCATTTCAAATTTTCAGCACGTGTTGGCATGTGTATCATGATGCATAATCTAATGCAAGACCGTCATGATCCTCTTGATAATAAGGAATTAGCATACTTAATCATGGAACCAATCATCTTAGATATTTTTTATAATACTTCTACCATGGCTCATGAAAATACTTTTAAGATTTTCTTGCAAGTATGCTACATAGTTGCAAGGAGAAGACACTAAAGACATTTTTCGTGTACAAGACATTCAAACATTCAAGTTAAGGCATACATAGAGCAGAAGAAAACAAGCTCATACAAATACCTCATCATTGTGTAGAACTTGTAATATAAATTAGGATTTCTTAGCTTTTTATTTTATGTATATGTAATAGCCAGTTTAATGTTTGTAATATTGTAATTAATGTTATTAAATTAATGGCATAGGTTATGTTAGGTTTAGAGTATTACAACTAATTAGATTTAGTTTCGCAGCTAGTAGCAATGTGTGGAATTAGTTATAACTAACTCAAGTTAGCTGGAACTAATTGAAATCAATGGCTCTATTTCTTGCACCATTAATTAGTTAGAAATAATTGTAACATGTTGTGAGGTCTATATATACCTCATGACCAGCCTTGTACATGCCAACTTTTGAGTTGATAATAATTGAAGCTATTTTGGCTAAGTTTCTCTTTTTTTGTCAGATAGTATCTTCTATCTAAGAATTTCTTGGAGTACTTCCTAATTAGAAACCCTTCAAATGTGTTCTTGGAGAATCATAGACCCTTTTTGTGGTTTTACTAAATTTCGGCATCATAAACCATTGTCAGGAAAGTGGTATATATGATTGGGTGTTGCTTTGTATTCTATCAAAGCATGAGCCTTAATGGATGGAAATATGATTTTAGCATGTTATGATTGAATTTGTGAAAGTTAGAGAACACAAAGACTTGACTATTAAGTGAGGTTTAAGGCTGGATTGGCAGTGGGAACATAACTACAAAGCTCACTCCAATGGCAGGATATGGGTCTTGGGAGATCCTACTTTGTACTCTTTGAGGGTGCTTTATTAAATGGAAGAGTGCAAATCATCTAAAGGTTACAGAGATAACTTCAGGTATTCCATTTCACTGAATTTAGGTCAGTTAGGTAAGGCCCAAGGAAATGGCTAGTTACTATCAGTGCATCTGTATATGAGGGTTGAAGAAAAGATTGGTTGTTCCATTAACATGTAAGATACTGCTGATCTTGCTCAATGTCTACAGCAAAGTGGATCTGTACACCTCAACCAACAATCAGGAGCATGAATCAATACTATGCTGCAAACTGGATTGAATGGTTGGTAATGACCTGTGGTTTAACAAATTCCCAAATGGCCATGTTGTTTTCTCAATTGGCTGCTGGAATCACTCAGCTGCTGTGCTGGATGTTACCAGAAACATTGGAGGAAGCCCGAAAGCATTCAAGGTCCATAACTATTGGGTGAATCTCCCTGAATTTTGAGGAAGCATTGCATTCTATTTGGGACAGATATTCTAAGAAGTAGGTGCTTCAAGGTGGTAGTCAAACTTAAGAAACTTAAACAAGAGCTCAAAATTTTGAATAGAATGAAGTGGGGACATCTCTCTACTAAGAGAGCAAGCTCAGACTTATTTGGGAGATCATTAAACAATAACTTCAGCAGCAGCCACCAAAAAAATAATGATTCAAAAGGAAAGAGAAGCAGCAGCAAAATGGCATTGAATAGTCAAAGAGGAAGAGTGGTTCTACCAATGGCCGACTTGGATTTTATCAGCTTGGGGGGCCAGAATACCCAATATTTTTTGCTAATGTGAAGCATAGGACGTACACAGTCTGATAACAGCAGAGCAACAATTATGGCAGCACAGAAGTGTACATGGCTGATGCAACTTTTACAAGATCTACATCAACCAATGAATTGTAGTGAAGCTATATTGCGATAATCAATGAGCAATTTGTTTGGCAGAAAATCTAGTATTTCTTGCCAGGTCAAAGCATGTTGAGGTTCACTATCATTTTATTAGTAGAAAATTTTATTGGGTGATATTGAAAAAAATTATACAGAATACTGAGCAGAAAATATATTTACAAAGGGACTTGGTGATTCAAAGTTTGAAGGTTTTAGGAGATAATTTTGGCATGACTACAAGACCGGAGCGGAAACATAATCATTGAGGGGGAGTGCAACAAACATCAATGATTACAAGAACTTCTAATTTATGATAAACGGGTTGAATTGATTTGGTACAAATGGCAATGAAGATAAACCATCAACAATCAAACATTCTATAACAGGAATGGCTTAAATAAAATAAGTTTTATAGTTAAATAAGAATAAGCTAGGTACACAACTTAGAATAGAATATAGAAAAGGAGGAGAATTAGAAAGGTGTTGGGCACCATTTATACATATGTTGTGAAAACTTTAATAAAGTCCTATTCTTGATTAAAATTAGTGCTGACCCTACCATCTTATAAACTTTACATTTGCTTCTAGGGGGTATAACTAGTCAAACGGTAGGTCTTGCCTCACTTAATAGGGTTGGGATTTCCCTTTGTACCCTTGATGTGATGACTACTCTACAATGGCTAGAATAGCCCACCTCTCCAATCCAGAACTACTGCCCTTATAGCACTGTCAGGTAAAATCAAGGCCTCATTTGTGGTATGGAGATCAAGTGACCCATAAGTTCTCAAAGTCCTCATCTATATTTACATACCAACCAACCTAAGCCTCTAAAGTATGGATCATTTCTAACACTATCCTCTTGGGGCAAATCACAGGATCTAGCAATAAATGGACACAAAAGGGCCAAGCCATGGGTTGTTCTGACTACTTCACACATGGCACAGATAACACAATAGAGATGGGGTCTGGTGCTAAGGTTAATATTAATGGGACACATAGGGTTATAGCATCAACTATGTAGATTGGCTCGTACTTCAAGAGATGGTAGCAAGGCTCTTTAAGGGCTGACGAGACTCATACATAGATGGCCTAAGAGCATTCATCGGTAACTAGGAAACTGGTAGATGCCAATAGGAAATTGGTGCTAAGGCCGAAAAATTGGTGTGTGGGGAGTGGAGGTGGTTTAGGCAATAGTGGCACTAGGTTTGGCTACTCGATTTCACTTATGCTCGTCCAAGTTGTTTTTGATCATTACCAAGGATTATAAAGAGGGGCGGTGATGGTGAATGGCAGAACACTAGGTGCTACTAGTACATGTACTAAGGATAGGTGAGCGGTGGCTTGGGAAGTGGCTATGGGGTTCTTCCTTTTCATTTGAACTTGGCATTTCAGACTCTTCCTTTCCAAGATACATCTTTGGCTCATCGAAACTAGGACCACAAGTGACACGTAGTGTGTCTTCTAATTAGTTGCAAGTCTCAATCTATAGCTGGATCTAGGACCTATTTTCTTCAATCAAATCAATTAACTTTGTGGACTCCTTGTCAGTTTCAACCAACTACTTTCTAGAAAATTTGACTAGTTGTCCCTTAGTAACCAGAGCTGACTCAAGTCCTCAAGGCGATACTAGAAGGATCCTATGTGTTTTCTTTGTTTCAACTAGTTTCCTTTAAGAGGGAGGATCCTATTCAAGATCGCTTTTCTCATTCGGTAAACTTCCCTAGCTCCCCTCCATAAAGTATAAAATAGCAGAGTTATGCCCTAAATTATTCTTGTTTATCTAATTTTAACCAAATGAAATAAACATCTTAATGAAAAAAGATTCTTTATCTCCTTGTTAATGCTAAAAAAAATGATGGAATATTTGTTTGATTAGGTGGCTTTGACCTCAAAAAGGTCTTCCACCATTAACATCAAATTATTACAGAACTAGGATCTAATCCTATCACTAACCCAAATAGTGAATGGTTGAGGCCCTTTTTGAGGACAAAGCCACCTTTACCAAAGAGATCAAACAAGGATTCCATCTTTTTTTCTAGTGCTAGCAAGGGAATAAAAAATCCTTTTTCATTCGAATTTTTACTTCATTTAGTTAAAATAAGATGAAAAAAGAATAATTTAGGGCATAACTACTTTGGTTTTTTATAAATTACTTTTATTCATTGTTTGTTTTAGGGATTTGTAACTACCTGAAATAGGAAAAGCATAGATGATGATACAAAGAAGAAGATAGGTTATAGAAAAAGGAGAGTCAAAGTAAATAAATTCTAGCTCTTGTAGCTTATAGCTAAGGCTAAATGATATGGGATGGGATGAATTAGTGATGTGGTGTTGCGAAGAATAAAATAATACAATGGACACTATTGATAGTAAAAGGGGAGGGGAGTTGGAGTAAGAGAAAGAGAGAAATCAATTAATGCAAATTCAATAGAAGAGAATTAACACTTGTTAATACCCACTTGAATTCTTATTGCTATCGGTAGGTTCCAAACTATAGGGACATACAACCCTAAAGGGATAGCCTCACATAATAATCTAATAAATAACCAATCATACTATGAAATAGAATTTTTATCTAATTTACAACTATTACCTGATATTTAAGTGTTTAGGCCAAAAGTGACTTACCTAATTTAGGTAATATTTGTAATCTTAATACCCTCTAAAACCAAACATATTTTCAAAAGTTTGAAAATCATCAAGATTAAAAAAATATAGTGAAATTAGCATTAACTACAATGACAAATCATCAATTTTATACCCATATTTGTTATCTAAGCTTGCTAATGATGAGTTCTTTCATTGGAAATGTATAAAACCTCTTAATTAATAAGGGCATATAAACAATGTAAAAAATTTGACAACATTAAAAATAAAAACCTATCAAAGATTTTAGTAAAACTAAAAAAGGAATAACAATCAAATAGAGTGAGACGGCAGGGAGCATAATTCCATAATGAATACTTAGACCAACTTCAACTAAGTGCTTTGGCCCACAATAACTTAACTAAGTTAGGCAATAATTGTCATTTTAGTATGATTGATTTAATACCACAATAAAGATGCTGACCCACTTTAGAGAAACAGATATAGGCTGGAAAATAGTAGTGTGACAGCTTTGACAAGCATCAATTAATTTATGTAATATAGTTAATAAGATTAACTATACATGGGCACTGTGACTCGTGCAGAAATTCTAGTGGGAATATAAGGGGTTATAAGATCTAAATATCAAATATAAATAGAGAAGACAGTCAGGATTACCGTGTCAAGAAATATGGGTTGCCCACCTTCTAGAAGTATGTTGTTGGTGCTTTTGTAGAGTCCAAAATCCCATTTTTCTCCAATTTCATAGCGCCCACTTGTGAACCAATCAACAACAACTAGGTTTGAGTCAAACAGCACTCTAAATACTTGCTTCTGGGAATATCTTGCAGTAGAGAAACAAGTCACTGGATCTGGAATGACAACTAAAAGGGCATTGCTACCAACACCTGCCTACAGCATCACAGGAATAAATACTTAAATCATTCACTCACAATGAAAGCTAGCTTCCCTGCACTTTAGATTAGGGGATCAACAAAATTAAATTTCAGATATGGCCATGGCAGCTCAAAATCACAACACTTGTGTTGCAATCAATGTAACATTAACTTCAGACTGATAAAGCCTTTTGTGCTTAAACTTTCTGGAATTTGACTCATGATCATGAAGTAATTTTTTTGGGAAGCTATTCAGCAACAACAAATGGACCAACAATAATAGTGACCTAATACAACGTGGTGAGATAGGGATTAAAAAAAAATCATATAGACATGAATCTTATAAGCTCATATTATCATCAAGATGATGCCATAAGAGTGATGTCACTAAATCATCAATCAATGGCCAAGATGAAGAATTAAAGATCTAATGGGAGAGAAAGGAGGATATGTGTCAAACAGATGCATTCAACCAATCATGGAGGATCAATGAGGTAAAGACACCTCATGAAGGTAAGCAGGTAAGCAAGGAGGTTATGCCATGGGAGAGGAGAAGGTAACTATGGAAAGAATGTTATTTAAGTAGATAATAGTTTTAAGTAAATTATATTGGAATTTTACTTAAATCATATGCAACCATATGGCACGATATCATTGGCTTAATGCCTCAGTAGTTTCAGCGGCAATATCATTGCCTTATGTGGAGGGTAAGAAGTTTCCTGACAGAGTGCAGAATTCCAATAAAGTTGAACCATGACTGCAATCTTCAGAAACAAACAATGAATTATCTTTCCATGGCTTTCTTTTTAGCAACATACAATTTTTTAAGACTTTCAGGGGCAAGACAACAGAAACAAATTCTCAATGCCACTTAAGTTTCAATGACTGAGATACATCACTAGTAGGTAGGTGATAGGACTCTATTCCAACTGAAGCAGCAGGTTAAATTAGTTACTGTGCAACTGTAATAAGAACCCTATAGGAACAACATTCGCCTAAAAAATTAACATTGAGATTGTAGCTTGCAGGCCTTCCCTCATAGGGGTCTGAAACCCTACAGCTAAACCCATCAAATTATAGCTTTACCATCTGATGATTATTTCCTTGTCATAAGAAATGAGAAGCAATGATAAATTGTGCTTCTAAGCTGCTAAAGCCAAGCTTTGCCGCACCACTTGCAGTAGTGCTATCTCTCTGGAGGATCCCAACAGCTATACCACATAGCATCAAAACATATTTGTATTTGACTCCGTATGCAATTTTCATATCTAATTCTTAATAGAAAATGGGTAACTATATGACAAGGAAATCATTTCTTTCCATATCCACAAAGATCCATTAGACCGCTACATCTATGCAAGGCTCAAAGCTTAGTTAGGAAGCCATATATTCAATTATTTCATATATTCTAAAGATGCCATTAATTAAGAGAATACAATTACCTCCAAGAACTGTTCGGAGAATTTTGACCCGATTGATTTGTATACCTTTTCAGATCACAGAAAAACAACAGAATGAGATAAGAACAATCAAGAGCACTAATAATCATGCATTAGCATGAGTCAAACTTAAAGCACATCTACCCCATCTTTCTTTCTTTTCCCCTAACCGGACCTTTGTGGAGGACTGTGTAGTCAAGACTGTTGTGCAGTCGTCTCCGATTGATAGATGAAATGAAATCGAGTCCCCCTATTTTGAATAGTGGGACCAATTCAGTCAAAAGCGAGAGAGAAAAAATAAAAATAAAGGACACAACATTCGAGGAAAAGCTACAGACAGAAACAATTCCTCCTCCATATGTGAGGGTATAAATCCAGGCGGCATCATTCCGAGAGCTGCCCACCTGAGATGAAACAATTATAAGAATGCAAAAATACGTTTTTCAATCGCAACATTTCAAGGTATTGAACATAGAAAAAGAAGGGCAAACGGTTAAAACAATCAATTGATAGTCCAACAACGCGAAGATTACAGGAAATGGGTCAACGAAAAACTTAGCAGCGACAGAATGAGATCGAAGGACCTTATTGGGTATGATGAATTTAAGGGGGTATTTGGAGAAGCAACGGGTTACGGTTGTCTTGCCGCCGATTTTCTCCAGCACCAACAAACCTGTTTCCATATTCGTATCTCCACCTTTGCGTTGAGTTGCCAGACGATCGCGGTTTCATTCCCTTAGGCCCGTGCAGGAGCAGCGGCGCGCGACTACCGCCATGCAGTATGCCAATTAACCGTAAAAAAGTTTAATATGTATATTGATATGATTAGATCCTCCGTTTGCTTTGGGCTGAAATGAGGTAAAATAATTATAGTACTTCGTTTCAAAATTAATTTTATTAATTAAAGCTTGATTCTATTCGTTCCCATTTAATTTTATTTTTATTAACTTTTAATTTTGAAAATAATAGAGGTAAAAATTAATATATAAGTAATATTTTGACTTAATTTAAAAAATATTTTTTAATTTATATCAATTGAATCATCATTCTCTTTTTGTCCACTCGCTTACATTATGTATCTCATCTTTAATTTATTTTATTTGTTTAACTTTATTCACCTGAATCAAAACGAAAACTTTAAAATATTCACCCATGTTCACCCATGTTAGATTAATATCATCTAAATAATATTTTAAAATATTTACCTCGATTTACCTCTATTTCCTCACCTAAGTTAATTTTTAATATTTATTCTTACCTTGATTCACCTAGATTTTAATAGACCATGAGTCTATGATATTTGCATAGAAAAAATTAGTACTGCTATTTAGAAAATATTCAATTAATAGAATAAGTCTTGTTGGGATGATAGCATGAGGTGTGTGGAAGCATAGGAACATGTTAGTGTTTGAGAGTATGGTGCTCGATATGACAACTTGACTTCAACAGCCATGTATTACCATAATACTTAGTTGCGGTATACATCATAGGAAATGGGTTATCTGATGCACAATCTACGAAGCAAGCAAACAATAATTTGATGCGCAACATCATCAAGTGTAACGTTGAGAGATCATGTACAAATATAGCCTTAGGTATAGGCCTTATACTAAGGGAGGAGTTGTCTCCCAAGTTGATGATGAATAAAATGAGTGTTGACATCACCACTCCTTTGTTGGTGCAAGCAAAGGCAATGATAATAAGCTTGAAGTCAGAGTGGAAAAGAAATTCTTGTCAATCATTGTAGAAATGAATTTAAGTATTTTTATTTTCCTTTTGAATAATATCTCTCTTAACCGTCACCAAAGTTATATAACATTGTGGCCCATTATAGAGGTTTGTTAGAAGACAATCAAGATTTTAATCAGCTTACATAAACAACCAACCAAGCAACTCATAGATTAGCTTCCTACGATGTTAGCTTTGTATCTAACTCTATGTGGTTCGGTTGATATCCATCATCTATGCATCAAGTTGTCACGGCCTATTCTTTTTTATCACATTTTTGTTCAAAAGGTTTTAGATTGTTCTAAAATTGTTTAGAGTCTAGTAAAATTATATAGAAGTGTCTAGAAAAGTGTAGATTCTTGTATAAATATCTAGAGATGTCCTAAGAGAGTGTAAAACTCTCCAGAATCCCCAAGGCTAAAAGGATTATGAAGGGATTAAGAAGAGTCTTCCAAATTATCTTATAATCTAGAAAGGTCATTAGAAATATCTATAGATTGCGAAAGATCTAAGACCTTCTACCAAATGGGAAAAAGGGATGGGACCTCAATTATGAATAGAGGAGCACCCATTTGCTCCCATCATCTTCCAAATTACAAAATCACTCATCTCTCATGAATAAAATGTTCTCTTCATACACACAATCTCTCTCATACTCTCTAAGTTTCCTAAAGTTCTCCAATTGTTGGTGTTCTTACTCTTCCTAAAAGACTCAGTAATAGCTTAAGCATTGGAAATACCAACTTAGTGAATACTGAAGGATTTGTACATCTAAGTGCCACACGGGAATGATTTAGGTGAAAAGAGTTACATCGTGACATGTGGTATCAAAGCATTGGCAAAAGAGAAGCTTTGGTTACAAAAGATCATAGCTATGGTAAATGATGAGTTGGAAAAGAACCTAGGCGAGATGATAATTTCTATGGAGACCTAATGCAAAAATGTTCTATGATTTTGAAGATTGACGTATGAATCACAATAGAAGGAAATAAGAGTAAAATTTGAAGATAATTATTTATGCTACAATAAAGACATCATTGGAATGCTTATTAAATCAATAGTCCAATGCATCTTTCGGATCTCAAATATGAGTTTCCTGCACAAAGTTATGATTGTTTTACCATGTGTGTCAAACTGAATTTTTATAAATTGATAAGGTGTCATAATTAACATTATAGACGTCATTATATTTTCATATTTATTAGCTAATTTTGTATTGACTTATTTGATAATTATGTTAGGATATTAGTTAGTTAATTTATTTGCTTAATCATTAATAAATTAGATAGAATTTATATTTTATCTTATGATGTCTTATCTTTTTAAGATTTTGTTATAAATTAATTATTACCATCATAGGAGATTACTATTCAAGAAAATAGTATTGTGAATAGTAATTTTATTAGTGTTTATATTATTTAGATTTAGTTTATCTTATTATTGAGGAGGTTACAAGAAAAGGTTGATATTATTATATGAATATCCCATGTAAACTCATTATTTAACGAGGATGGTTGAATTAAGTTATAAAATCGAGTTTATTCTCATTGAAATTCTGTGTGAGTTTCTTTGTGCTATATTTATGTTATCCGTGTGAGACGCAAACTAGACATCTATCTAAATTATCTTATCTATGTGAATGATAATTTAGAAACCCTTTATACCTTTTTCTGTGTGGGTTTGTATAGAGTTATCTGGTGAAGTGTACTATGTGTTTCTTCATTAGAGATCTCTTGAAAGTTATCTGTGTGAGGCTTTTAAAGCTAGTTTGAAGAATTACTTTGTGTGATCCTTCATCCATATCCTTATTTTAGAATTCATCATTAGTTTATCATTATAAAATTAGATAAAATAGGAAATTTTAAAAACTATTCATTCCATTACACATCAAGACCCATAGTAGGGAACATGCGAAGAAGAATAAGGGTGCTGCCAAAGATAAGTTGGGGTCTAAGGACTGACTCTCTTCACTTGAAGAAAATGTTATTCAGGTGGAGAAAAGGATAGGTAAGTCGATGGAGAGACTTGATGTGTTGGATGAATATCTTGGTGAAGATATTCGTGGGAAATTACTGGGTGGCATCAACTACTTGTTAGAAGAATTCTGAAGGGATATTGGCACCATATAGGAGGAGTTTAGGACCTTTTGAGCAGAGCGTCTTGCATTGAGATAGGATCTCAACCAATCAAGGAATGCCTGTCACACTAGAAGATCAAGGGTATAGGGCCCCAAGCCACCCAAGTATAGATTTAAGAGCAACACTAAAGAACTTGATAATTTTATCTGGATAGTATAAAGGTATATGCGTCATATAGGCATGGATGATAATGCCAAAAAGATTGATACCACGACACTCTACCTTGAACATGATGTTATACTAATGTTAAGATGCCATAGTGATGAGATTTAAAGAGGTGCGGTGGCTATCAACACATGAGATGACTTCAAGAGGGAATTTAAAGCTCAATTCTATCCCATGAATGAAGAGGAGGCCACGGTTAAGAAGTTAAGGAGCCTAAAGCAAATGGGTACCATTAAAGGCTATGTTAAAGAATATAGAGCCTTGATGCTTGAGATACTAGATATGTCGAAGAAGAAATGACTCCTCTACTTTATGGATGGGTTGAAATTTTGGGCGGAGCAGAGTTAAGGCATTACAAAGTCTAAAACCTTGCTTTGGACATAAGGGAGGTAGAGTCCCTCATTAAGTTTCGGAAGAAGAAGAAGGATAGGCTAAAGAAGAGTAGCCCATACAATAGTGGGAAAAATCACATAAGGAAGGAGATCCAACTAAATGGAAGGGAAAGTATGGTGGGGGTCAGGATCAACCCAAGAAATAAGTGTGATTCATCTTTCAAGGTGAGCACATGTCCTTTGAGTATCCAAGAAGGAAGCAACTTGATGCCCTTATGAGTTCCCTCAGAGAAGAAGGGTTGTCCAATAAGAAGGAAGTTAAGATGGGATTGATCTACTTCCTAAAATCACTTAAGGACAAGTCTAAGGAGGAGCCTAAGGAGGTGGTCAAGGAAAAAGAAATGCTGAAGGTGGAGACTAAGGTATTGAAGGGTTTGATTTATGTTAAAGATAAGGTGAATGGTAGAGACATGAGAGCATTAGTGGACACAAGAGCCACTCATAAATTTGTGGCCGAAGGAGAGGCTAGAAGACTCGGAATAAAGTATACCAAGGAGATTGGTGGATGAAGGTTGTAAACTAAGCATCTAAGCCCATCCTGGGCATATCTCAAGTGGTACCTATTCGATTAACTGAATGGGAAGGCATGGTGGATTTCACGATAGTACCTGTGTATGACTTTAGGATGGTGCTTAGTATGGAGTTCCTCAATAAGGTATGCCCACTATCCTTCACTAACTCTAACACCATACATATATCTAAGGGGTAGTAGTCTTATGTTGTGCCCCTAGTTCAGAAAAAAGTGTAGTCCAAGATACTTTTAGCCATGCAAGTATTTATATAGCACCCCAAAATTTTAAAACCTAAAATTTAAATATTTAACCTTTTATTCAAAATAGTTTAATCTTTAAATTATTATTTTAATTATTTTGTGGACCTTTGACTTACAAAATAAATAAAATTATTTAATAAATTAATGTGATTATTTTTATCATTTATCTTACTCTTTTCATTTAAATAAATCGCAAACCCATAATTTTACCCAAATTACTTTCTTAAATTAATACCTTAATATTTGGATAAATTAATTTAATATTTTTTTAATAGCTAATTTTAACCTAAATTCTAATCCTAATTCTAAAAATATTTTCCTTTTCTTTTTCTTCTCCTTTTCCTTTTTCCTTTTTTCCCTTCCTTTTCTTTCTTTTTCCTTCTCATCTTTTCTTGCCCGGGCTAGCCTATGCCTTCCTTTTTTTCTCTCTTCTCTTCCCCTTAGGCTAGCCCATCCCCATCCCTTCCTCTTCTTTTTTCTCTCACGTAGGCTAGCCCTCTTCCCTTTCTTTCTCCCCATGCAGATAGTTACCCTCTCTTTCTTCCCCCTCTGTACCCCATGCCAAATAGCCCCCTCACATGCCTTCTTCCCCTACTTTCTACTGTCCGACTTGCAAACTTGCACCGCCACCCTCCCCTTTGCCTGGCAAGACCACCTGCACCATCACTCCTCTACTTATCCCTTTCTTTGCCATTTTTTCCCTTGCAACTGAAATACCCTAAAATCCTAAATTAAGAAATTATAGGTAATTAAGGATTTATTATGGAAATTACTAAAATAAATGAATTAGAAAAAATTAGAGTATTTTGCTAATTGAAATGAAATTTAGGAAAAATCTTTCAAAAATCCTAAATTAGCCGAAAAGGGGAATTAATTATTATTTTATCAAATATTATTATTTTTAAATATCCCAAAATACCAAAATATTCTAAATACCTCAACCCACCTATTTTTACTTTTCCCTTTTCCCCCTTTTCCCCTCTTTTCTTTTCTTTTATTTTATTTTCTTTTCTTTTCTCCTTTTTCCTTCTTCCTACTTTTCTTTTTTCTTCTTCCCTCCCCCGACCTAGGCCAACCGCACCTACGACCCAAATCCCTCTCCCTTCCTCCTGCGTAGCCCAAGCTAGTGTCCCCCTTCTTTTTCCTAGCCGACTGGTTCCCCTTCCCCATTTTTCTTTTTTTTTTCTTCTTGGAGTGCCAATCCACCCCTCTATTCTTTCTAAACCTTCCCCTTCGCTACTTGAAACTCCCCCCAACCTGCGCCTTGATTCTCACTACCGACCACGCCCGCTGGCCAACCAACCTTCCCCTCTCTTCCCCGCTAATTCACCTGCCTTTTTGACCTAACCAACCTCCCCCTCTTCTTGCGCATCATTCATTCTCTTCGACCCAATCACAACCTACCATGGTAGACATGCGTCGGCCTATCATCACCGACCAACATGCTCTATCCCACTTACCCCCTTTTTTCCTGCTTCCCTCTATCATTTCCCCTTCCATCTCTATTGTTTCCCCCTCCATTTGATCTATAACTACCCCATAGGTAGGCGCGAAGTTGGATTTTTGTTCGTAGCTCAGAAATCTCAACTCGTGTGCCACCACTAGATCAGACACCCTCATTGTCACTGTCCCCCAGTGTCACTGCTCGAGCCACCCACACTAACACTCCCTACATCACCCTCTACCAAACTATGCCACCCTACACCCGTGATTTGCCTTGCACAAGCCACCCTAGGTGTGCAAAGTACCCTTCCCTAGCAGCCACACTTCCATCCCCACTTCCCTTTGCACCACCGTTCGCCACCACTCCCGCCACAACCACCACCTCTTATACCTCCCAAAATCACGTATAGACCTCCCTCTACCTTTCCCTACCGTCCTTTTCCCTTCCTCCCTCTCCACCACCCTTGGCCACCATCGCACTACCACCTTTAGTTGCGCCACCACCACCATTCTAACCCTCTTTACCTGGGCATCCACCACCACCCTAACTTGCACCCTCATTCCCCCTATCCCATCCCCAACACTCAACTATCTCTCTTTTCTCCCCTTTTTCTGCCACCGTCGCCGTCGGTGCCACCAATCTCCACCAACCCTAGGTGGTACTCCAATTCCTCTTAACCCTTAAACCCTAATTATGCATGCCTTATCCATTTTTACTTGTATCTATATTGTTATTATGTATTATTATTACTATTATTATTCGTTTTTATTATTTATCATACTTATTATTTATAGCCTCAAAATTTTGTATTATTATTATTAAGGGGTCGAACCCTATTTACTATTAATTCAACTCTTATTATTATTATTATTATTATTATTATTATTATTATTATTATTATTATTATTATTATTATTATTATTATTATTATTATTGTTATCGTTATTATTATGTATTATTATTAGTAGTAGTATTATTCATATGTATTATTATTCACCATGGTTATTATTGTTTTCAACCTTGAGATACTAGTATTATTAATGAGGGACTGAAACCCTATTTTAATATTATTTTGTTTATTATTATTATTATTATTATTATTATTATTATTATTATTATGGTACAACTATTCAAATATTATTATGAATATCATTACCCTTAGCAATGTTAGTATTTTTTTAGTATTAATTTTATTATATTATTATTTTATCCCCAATCCTATTATTAGCCTTAACCTTAAAAATACTAGGGTTTCTATTACTATGAGTATCAGTATTACTATTATTATTAATACCACTATTTTTACTACAACTACTGTTAGTACTATTAGTAGAGGAAATAAAGCTATTAGATTTAATAATGTAAATATGGCTATAAATATTATTAAAAACCCTATTTTTTACTTGTAAATTTTCGTTTAATAATAGTAACCCTAGTTTTAAAATAAAATAGGAAATAATAGTATTTTTGGTACGAGGGAAACTAATCTTTAGCTTTTCCCTCTTATAGGTGAAACCAGTCAAAACCCTACGAAGGCGTAGGAGCGTGCTCCAAGACTAGTGACATGTTAGTTAAGGGTGTAGCTAAGGCCTTATGTGTGCGATGTGTCTTATATATGCCTTGGATGCCATGTATAATGATATGTTGTATATCTTGTGATGTTGTTATAACTATTTTATGTGCAGCGCAGCTTAGAGTTGAGGTATGCACTTGTGTTCTCTTATGGCATGTGTATGATATGTTTGTGTTATGAATCGTGATGTGATGTGATATGGACCTTTTAAGACATGCATGCTAGGATAATTAATGTAGTGATATAGGGTGGAAGGATGAAAAAGAAAAATGGGGAAGTAAGTGGACCAAGGGGAAGTAAGTTGACCAAGGGGAAATAAGTTGACCAAGTGATTTGGGATTGAATAAAACATCCCATGATCCATGAGAGGAAGAATAAAAGGAGACTCAAAGAAAAATAAAGTGGATGCACTTTGTATAGTAGAATCTAGGGTTACATAGGAGAATCTAGGGTTGCATGGGAAAATTTAGGGTTTGAATGGGAGACTCTAGGGTTTTGCATGGGAATTTTAAGGTTGTGTATAAAAACATCGAGGTTTTGTATGGGATGGATAGAGTATGCATAGGGGTGGACTTTACGTGTGGAAAGTTGCCTTGGATGTGAGGAAGATAATGGAAGAGTTGTTTAGGTGATTAGGGGATTTGGGTGAAAAATAGTATGTGGGACAGCATAAGGGTATATAGGAGACTGAGCTGGGATTTATGAGGAAACCCTAATTTGAGAAGGTAGAAAAAAGAAAATAAATGAGGGTGAGCGGAGTATGAGATGATAATGGGGGGATTATCATGAGTGGGGCGAGCATGGGTATTATGGGAAGCAAGAGTGGAAGGTGAGAAATGGAGGGGTGACATGCGGAAAGGAGGATGCTAGGGTTGGCATGGCCAACTAGGGTTTGGTGTGGTCACCTAGGATTATATGGGCACACGTGTACTTGGGAAGTAAAGTAAGATGATGAGGGTTGAATCTAAGAGTTGTGATGTGTAGGGTGTTAAAACAATTTGGGTTGTGTGAGGTAGAGAAGGATATGCCATATAGGCCCAAATTAGGGTTCTCTGGAGAAAACCCTAGGATAAGACTATGAGTGGACTTGGAGGTGTTAGGTAGTGGGCCTTGACCCACACACCTAGGAGTTGGGCCTCTAGTGTGAGTAGTGGAATAAGGAAAGGATGGTGGGGTGAGTTAGGAGGTGCAGAAGTCTTAAGATATGGGACATGCCCTCTTGGGAGAATAAGCCTAGATAGAGTTAGTCATGTATGTCTAGGGTAAAACTTGTTGAATAAGATACGGTAAAATATTAATCATATAAAGTTAAAGATTATTAAGCCGAGCCTAGATTGATCCACTCAGATAAAAGTGGCCAAGTGTTGGGGTACCTTGGAGATCGATCCACCAACATATAATAGTGGTTAGGTGCGTTTTACCTTGTAAGTGACCGATCCACCAACTATAATAGTGGGGGATCCCAAGCTTAATAAACAAAACCCTAAGTTTGATAAGACATATAAAAGAAACTAAGTACTTACATTGGAACACCATAAGAGTTGGGGCTAGACCGATCCACCGGCATAATAGTGGCTAGGAGCATTTTACCCTAGAGACCAATCCATCGGCATATAATAGTTGCCAGGTGCATTTTGCCCTGCAAGTGACCGATCTACTGGCTATATTACTGGGGTTTCCGTACTCGCATGGATTGATAAAAAAAACATGGTGTGAAATGAGTACCAATCATAGATTAAATAATTAGTTTATCTAGACTACAATTTGGCTTTTATTTATTTGAAATGATTGAATGTTGTTGTGTTATCATGCTTGAATTATGTACTTTTGTGTGTTGGCCTTAGTGCATAGTTACTTTACTCAGTATGTAGCATATTGACCACCCGTTTTATGGGTGTTGTTTATTCCTATGAGTAGAGGACCCACCTGAGTTTGTATAGGGAGGAGATGGTATCTTCTAAAATGCCCCAAAAATTTCTAATTTTATAAATTATATTGAAATGATACTTAATTAGAAAAATTATTTAAATAAATTAATTTTATTAAAATAAAAAGGAATTTATTAGGAAAAAATTAAGAAGAAATTTGTAACTATTTTTATTAGAGAAAATTTGGTATTTTAGATAATTAAAGATTTTATTTTAGAAATTAATTAAATAAATTATTTTATTTAAAATAAGAAGGAGAAAATAGTTTCAAATTAATATTAATTTTATAAATAATTTAATTGAAGAAAATTAGGGTGTTTTACTAATTAAAATAAAATTTATGGAAAATCTTTCAAAAATCCTAATTTAGCCTAAAAAGTGATTTAAATGTTATTTTATTTAAATATCCCTTCTGCCTCCCTTCTCAACGCTGCGTTTATTGATTTATACGCCATAAACACCGCATTTAATTTAAGTACCCTTCGACCCGCGCCGACCGCCCGGTCTCCTTCCCTTTTTCTCTTCTTTCTTCCCTGGATCGCCCGGTCCATCGCCCCTATCTTCTTCCTTCTTCGTCCCCGAGCCACCATCGACCTGCACCTGTAACCTTCGTCACCCGTCCGAGATTTTCACCGGCGGTCTCGCCCGTTTTGATCGACCGATCTCCTCCCTTTCTCTTCCCCTTGATTCGGCGACTGCATAAACCCAATCAACTCCCCTTTTCGTGCGATTTTTCCTCTCTCTCTCTCCTACGCATTCCCCTACCCGAATTTTGACTCCCTCCGACCGACCTCGCCACCGGCTACCGGAAAGCTACCTTCCCTATTTACTAGCCAACCTATAGAATTCTACCCTCTCTTCTAAAGCCTATACATACCCTCGTAAGCATCTCTGTATCGAGCTCTTGATCCCAAACCCAGAAAATCCTTCCTTGCCGCCGCCACTCCTTTAGATGCCTTGTCCTCCACCTCCGGCCAACTTCACCGCTTTTTCTAGCCACCCGTGCATTCCTTGCACCTCCCTATAACTAACCAAACCATTCATCACCCTCGATTCTTTCTGCACAATCCTCCCCGACTGTGCAAACTTCCCTTCTCAACCTACCTGTTTTCCAGCCCCCGCCACCCTTTGTGCTGCCCTTAGCCACCTTTTCCGCCACTTCCACCCCTTCTTTTACCTCCCAAATTATTCTGCAGACCCTACTCGACCTCCCCCTACCTTTCTTTTCCTCTTCCTCCCTCTGCTCCTCTCTTTCTCTCCTCCTCCATTCGGCCACTACCCACTGCCACCATGTGCCACCACCTCCATTCTGTGCCTCTCCTTCTGGGGAACTCAAAACACCCCATCTCCGATCTTAATTCTTCCTATCTTATTCCCAGCATGCAACTTTCCCCTCTTTCTTTCCTCTTTCCGGCCGCCGCTGCCGCCATGAGCCGCCTATCCCCACTAACCTATGGTTGAACCCTAGACCCTCTAAGCTATTTTCCTTATTTTTATAACCCTTAAATTGTTTTATTTCAATTATTTGCATATAAATACTATTATTATTATTATTCTTAATATTTACATTTTTAATATGCATTATTATTATAATTATTAGTATTAATGTTTTTATTATTATTTATGTTGAGGGTTGAAGCCTATTGTATTTTAATTCAATTTTATTATTATTCTTCTTATTATTTTTATATTTACTATTATTAAAATGCTATAAGTATAATAATTATTATTATTTCCTATTTCGAATTTCCATTATTTTTAATACAAATATTTTAACATTAATGTTTTTAATAATGTTACTATTATTATTATTATTATTATTATCATCATCATCATCATTATTATTATTATCACTAAATTTGGTTATTTAATTTACAAATAATATTTTAGTATTATTTTGGTGAAGGGCCCGAAGCCCTTATTTAACTTTATTTTTGAGTAGTGTCTTTTCATTATTATTGCTACTATTTCTATTATTCTTGTTAATAATAATATTGATATTATTTTTGGTATTTTTATTATTATTATTTTATCAAAAGCCTAGTCTTATATTAAGTTAGTTTTAATAGTATTTTTGATAGGAGGGAGTCTAATTTTAGCTTTTCCCTCATAATAGGTGAGACCAGTCAAAGCCCTAAGGAGGCGTAGGAGCGTGCTCCAAGACCGGTGTCGTTTTAGGTAAGGGGTACTAAGACCTTTTATGTGCTTATGTGCATTATGTGCTTCGCATGCTATGTATCCTATTTTTATCTTTATTAATTATTTTGTATATGGCATGATGTGGAGTTGAAGTATGTTTTTGTGTGTTTATATGACATGTGTATTATTTATATATGATGATATGTGTTGTGACCCTATAAGACATGCATAAGAGGATGTCGATGTGGTTTGTGTGGGAGAAAAGGATGAAAAATGAGGATGGAGAAAGAAGTTGACTAAGGGAAGTGAGTTGACTTAATTTTATGGTTTTATAAGGAATAATCTAATGTATGGTTTTTGGTGGAAGAATATAATTTATGGTTTTATGCGGAGAATATAATATATGGTTTTATTTGGGAGAATGCAATTTATGATGTTAATTGGGAGAATCTAATTTATGATGTTATATGGGAAAACCGAATTTATGGTTTGTTTGGGAGAATTTAATTTATGATGTTATTTGGGAGAATTTAATTTATGATTTGATTGGGAGAATCTAATTTTATGATTTGTTTGGGGGAATCCAATTTATGGTTTTGCTTAGGAGATTCTAATTTGTGATTTTATGTAGGAGAATCTAACTTGTGGTCTTGTATGGGAAAATCTAATTTGTGGTTATGAATGGGAGAATTTAATCAATTGTATGGTAAGGATGAATCTTTGGTTTTATGTGATTTGAATCTAGAGTTTGGTAAGGAAGAATATTTGGTTTGGTATGGACGAATCTTTGACTTTTGTAAGGTTTGAATTTAGAGTTTGGTATGGGTGAATCTTTGGGTTTGTGTGGATTGAATTTAGGGTTTTGCATGGTGGTAATTATGGTTTGTATGGTGGTATTAGGGTTGTATGGTGGTAATTATAGTTGTATAGTGGTATTAGGGTTTACATGGTGGCATTGATGGTTGATGGTGGTATTAGGGTTTGCATGGTTGAATTTAGGGTTTCACGTGGAATTTTAGGGTTGCATGAAAAAGGTTCGAAGGTTTGCATGGGGAGATTAATGTCTGCATGGGTATGAAATTTACGTGTGAAAAGTTAATTTGGGATGTAAGGAAGGTAATGTAAGTGTTGTTTGGGTGTTTTAGCACTTGGGATGAAAAATAGCACGTGGAGCAAATTAAGGGTACGGAAGAGACTAAATTAGGGTTTGGAATGATTAATTATGGGTTGTTGTGGTTAATTAGGGTTTGGTGTGGCTGATTAGGGTTTTTGTGTTATTATATGTATGTGGTGATTAAAGTGTAAGTATGATGATGAATATGGAATTTATGACTTATGATTCGTGCATGTCCATGGTGAAAGCCTTTGAATAAGATACTTAAGACACTAATAATTTAAAGTGGAAGATTATTGAGCCGGGTCCAAACCAATCCACCGGTCAAAATAGTGGTTAGGACATGATATCCTATGTGTAACTGATCCACCGGTAATAATAGTGGCCAGGATTTGTACCTATGCGTTTCCAGCGCACCGAAAATAATAGTGGGGTGACTCGAGCTCAATAAATACAACCCAGAGTTTGCTAAGACATTTAAAAGTTACTAATTACTTAAAGAGGAACACCATGTGAGCAGGAACCAGACCGATCCACCGGTTAGGAATAGTGGTGTGGACTTTGTCCCGCAAGTGACCGGCCCACCGGCAATAATAGTGGGGTGTTCCTGTACTTACATAGATTTGATAAAAGACATGGTGTGTATCAACTTCTAATAAAAGATTAATTAAATAATTAATCTGGACTAATTGGGCCTTTATGTATGTACCCGAATGATTGGTCGATATTATGATATGATGATGGTCCTTATGTTCTTTTATTCTTATGCATGATTTTATGTGCCTATGTGTTGGCCTTAGTGCTCGGTTACCTTACTCAGTACGTAGTGTACTGATCACCCTTTTCATGGGTGTTGCTCAATCCCACAAGTAGTATGCCCTTCTGATTTGTGCAGGTGGGCGAGACATCAGTCGGGGCTGTGTGTTGAGTTTGTGTTTGGCTCAAGTTCGAGAGAGTTGTGGCCATATTTTAGTCTTTATGTGCTTCTATTTCCTTTTATTAATCTTTTATCGGTTGTAAGTTTAATTCTCTTTTGGAAATGAATTATAATTCTTGATGCGTACTCTGATTTTGTTTTACAACCATTTAATGATTATTTGAAGTTTAGTTTGTCTTAATTTTATAATTAATTGTGAATCTTTTCTTTAGCCTTAGCACTTGGTACTGAAACGGTCGGAGAGAACCGGTTTGGTACTAAGTGTGGCGGTAACATCCGCAAAATTCACAGGTTTTAAGTATTTCTATTTAAATTACTTCCATTTTTTAAAAAAAAGTAGTGAATTTTGGGGTGTTACATCTTCGATGCCTACGACACATACAAGGCATAGTGTAGGGCCAAGAGTTGAGCCTAGACTTGGTCGGGAGATTGAGAGTGACTTGGCTGGATTCAATCTTTCATTCATTTTAATTTGTATCGCCTTATTTAAGCCTTGTGTTTATCATACTGTACTTCTTGTTTCTTTAGAAAATTTTATTATGTGCTCCTTTGGATTGTAAACTTTTTATGTGTACTCTAATTTCCATATTATGTACTTCCTAGTTCTTTTGTGATTTCTTGATTTAAGTATTAGCTTAAGTTTGATGATAATCCTTTTTAGCCTTAGTATTTGGTACTGCACGGTAGGAGTGTACTAAGTGTGGCGGTAATATCCCCAAAATTCATAGTTTTGTTATTTCACTTCCATTAAACCTTTTTATTAAATAAATTTTTTCAGTAGCAAATTTTGGAGGTGTTATAGCAACCCCTAGTTCCTTTCCCTTACATGCATTTCCCCTTCTATATTTTTTCATGTCTATGTTTAAAAACTTGGCCCCTATATGTGACCTCCCTTCCTGTACCCACCTAACCCTACATGTCAAAAATTTTCTCCCCTTTATTATTCTCTTCTTCCCTACCTCACTACTCCTTCGAGCTTGCCTATTCTCCTTGATGCCCTCTTCTTCTTTTTTCTCCGTTGTTTTTCCTTTGGCATCCCCTATAGACGCCTTAACCATCTCCACCACCAGCCTAGCCTCCACTCCTCCATCTTCTCCACCCTATCTACTTTATACACTATAACGACTAGCAAGAACCAACCACCCCTAGAGCCTATCCCCTCCCTTTTCTCTTTCTCCCTTTTGACACCCCCATAGCCACCACCCACAGCCACCTCTTCCCCTTCCCTTTCCATCGCTAACGTAGCTTCCCCCTAGTTGCCTACCACCACCTTACCCGAACCATCACACTACGACCTCCAACCATCTTCCACCTCCTGCCTCACCTCTACACCCAACAACTAGTACTAACATCCCCACCACCTCCCTCGAACCCTTTACTTGATCCACCTCCATTCCTTTCTCCCACCCCATTTACCTCGTCTATTTTGCCTATTCTACATGGCTCATGCTACACATGCAGGGTGAGTTATGTTGTGATTTTTATATGTGTATATATATATATATGATAATATTAAGGCTTAAGGTATTTTAGTAATATTATATTTAATAAATATTTTTAATAAAAATCATTCTTTTATTTATCTAATATTAATATTACATTTGTGATATTACTTTTAGGTATAAAATTTTATTAAATGAAGCCTAAGAATTTTAATCAAATACTAGTAAAGTCTTGCTTTTACTAGAAATAAGGTAACGTGATTATCTCACTAAAGTATTTAGATTATTGTGTGTTAGTACATTATGGTTTTTGGCATGTATTTTGTATAGATATGAAGTGTTACAAATAATCCCAAGATTATTAATGCTATTTTAAAAAATAAAAAAGAATGCATGTATCTTATGTATGTTGTGATGTGTGTTAAAGGGTGATTAAGAAGGGGGCTAATGGTTGATGATGGTGGTTAAGTGTATATAAATGCTACGTTAAGTAGGTATGGACACTCGTAGTAAAAATATTACTATTGTGAGCCCTAAGTGCAATTTGGTCATTTGTACACATCATGAAGTTTAACCCTAAACGAGATGTCTAATGTGTTATGAATGTTTCTAAGAATAGAGATGGGAGTTTGGTGTATTATAAATATATGTGTTAGTAGAAATATCAATATTATATGATCTAAGGGTATTTTGGTAATTTGGCATGTGAAAAATGGGTTATCTTTTATAAATGTGTATGATTAGTAATAATCGGTGCTAAATATGATAATAGGGGTTATGGTGTTAGTAATGCATGGTTAGGTATGGTTATTAGTATTATATGACCTAGGGACATTTTGGTAATTTGGTATGTGAAAACGAGTTATGTTAATAAATATGCATGATAAGTAATAATTGGTACTAAGTATGATAGTAGGGGTTTATGGTGTTAGTAATGCATGTTTGGGTATAACTATTAGTATTATATGACCTAGGGATATTTTGGTAATTTTGCATGTAATACGGTGATTAGTCTAATAAACATGCATGATAATTATAAATTGATGTTAAATATGATAATAAGGGTGTATTGTCTTAGTACCATTTATTGAACATGATAATCAACAATATATGATCTAAGGGCATGTTGGTAATTTTGCTTGTAATATGGTGATTAGTCTAATAAATATTCATGATAAGTATAAGTTGATGTTAAATATGATAACAGGGGTTTATTGTCTTAGTACCACTTATTTGAGTATGATAATTAATAATATATGATCAAGGGACATTTTAGTAATTTTGCATGTAACATGGTGATTAGCTTAATAAACCAGCAGGATAAGTATTAATTAATGTTAAATATAAGAATAGTGGATTAATATCTTAGTATCACTTGTTCAACCATGATTATGAGTATTAAAAGGTCTAGGAGTATTTAGATAATATGGAGTGTACCTTAATGAATATGCTAATGAATATGTATTGGATGTGATGTTCATTACCAAGCATGAGTATAGGGTATTGTTAGGCTAGATATGCATATTCAACATAATTAATACTATGGCATACTTAAGGGTATTTTGGTAAATTATATGTATGTTATGTTGTTGGGAGGTGCATTAATTGTAAGTTAAACATGAGAATGTGTATTTGGTTATTATAGAAGAGCACGTTAGGGCTTTATGTATAAAGGCTCGTTTGGTGTATTGGGTAACTTAACTTCATGATTGATAGTTTAACAATGGCGTGTTATTCTTTTTTTGGCATGTTGATGAAATAAAATGGAGTTTCTAACAAAAATAGATGGTAAAGAGGTAGCTTTAACCTTAGGGAAATTTTTGGTCATCTTGACCTAAAGTGCCTAAGTGTGAGTATTTAAGCCTAGAATGGCTTTAGTGGACTACTTATGTTGACATTGACAATAATATTGATTCTAGTTACTTCATAATATTTGAAACAAATAAAAATAATTAAGTATATGAATAATGTGTGTGTTTCTCGTGGTTACTTTAATTAAAATACTAATACTTAAAGTGAAAGATATCAAGATTGGGAAGGGTAGATCTTTAGGGATCACTAACCTGAAGATATGGTTTAGCTCATGATTATTTTGGATTTTCTGGTGTGCCTTAGTGCCCTAGCTAGGTCCCATATCTTACTCTATTTAGCTCTATATACCAAATATGGGGTATGTATACTTATGGATTTGGTGTCCTTGTTGGTAGGGTACTGTGTGCTTTCGTGTACTAGTGTGACCGATGTACCTTTATGTTTGTGGGTTGATAGTCTGTAAAAATACTTTATTTCCCTTATGTGCTAGTATAACTGGGGTACCTTAGCGTCTCTCAGCTCGTGATCTCCCCTTTGAGTTAATAAAAATGGAATTGTGTGATAATTAAATGGAATTGATTATTGGCATATTTCAGTAGCAGCCTTTGAGCTTACCTAAGTTTCGGTAGTAGCCTTGAGTTTACCTAAGTTTTGGTAGCTATCTTTGAACCTACCTAAGTTTCAATAGTAGCCTTTGATCCTATTCCTGCATCGGTAACAACCTTTGAGCCTACTTGAGTTTCTATAGTAGCCTTTGAACCTACTTATGTATTGGTAGTTGCCTTTGAGCCTACTTGTGATTTGATAGCAGCTTGTGTGCCTACCGTGATAGATTATGTATTATATTGTATTGATGGGCCTATGGTCCTACCAATGAGTTGACTGGATGGTGTATTATTGAGTATGATTCAACTCTCTAATTATACTACAAAGAGCATCACTTGGATGCTCCATGAGTAAGTTATGTTATTGCTAAGTGAATGAGCATTAGTGGCATATGTTTTTGATACATGTGGTTATCGGAATGATTATTGCAGTTTATCTTATGTATTTCTAATTCCATGTTCATGTGATTGATATAATGTATTTGATATGTTGCATACGGGCCTTATATATTAGTCTCATATAATGGGTGACTCTGTACCACAGTATTAGAGGGTTCATTTTTTGGGTCCCTACTTATTCAATAGCCGGTGGCCTTTTCATGTTAGCTTGCAAGTTATATTGAATAATTATTATTGGGTTGAGAGTGTAGAACTATCCGAGAAAAGTTTAGGTATTTTCCTTATAATCTCTTGTGTTCTCTTTTCACTAACTTTAATTTGTAACCATAGTTAGTGGGTTGTATTTTTTTGTAATCTAACTATTGCACTACTTTATTTTATAATTGTTTTGTATTTGTGTAAAGTAACTTTTAGCCTAATCACTTGGTATTAAAATGGTGGAGGAAACTGATCTAGTACTAAATGTGGTGGTAACACTCTAAAATTTATTATATTTTCTTCTGCATATAACTTTAAAAAAAATTAGTAGTAAAAATGAAGAGTCCTCATTCGTTAGATTGGAGGCACCCTGATGCATATGTGATCTAACATGGGGTCTTGCTAAGTATTGGTGTTTCAAGAAAACTTAGAATAACCAAAACAAAGAAAGAGTTGGGGGAAGTTTAAGTGAATAAAATTGATTCTTGGTAACCTCTTGAATTAATACTTGCAAGAACTACCTAACGTTTAAACTCTTAAAATAAATTTTGAAAGATGTTTCCACTCTCTTCAAACTCTTACACTAGGGATGTGAAGGGAGACTATAGTTTCATAAAGAGAAAAATGGGTAGCTAATAAATTGTATTTTTCTATTTCATTCTATCCTTGACATTTATAGAAGAAGTGTTGGATTAAAGGTTACAACTTAGCCAACTAATACATGTGATTTGAGCTAAAACAAAGGAAAAAATCTACTTAATATTCCATCCATGAGTTTTAGTCATGGGTAGAAAGATTTGAGTAGATTTCGAGCATGTCCTCTTACATAGCACATGTTCTAACACATATAGTGGCCATATTACTCAAAAGGAAAAAAAGACAATGGTCGTTTTAATTTTTTAAGCAACAAAAAGAATTAAGTAATGTCTTCTATCCTTCTTTATTATTCCCCAAATCTTTAATTTTTTCCCCAAGTGTTGAAAATGACTTGACATTCAACTTGAGAAGGACTTGCTACTATTTTGTGTGGCTTTCAAGGGTGTAGAATGGACTGAGTTTCTATGTAATTTAATATATAAAATATAAAGAGACAATGGGTTAAAGTAGAAAGAGATTTAGAGCTAAAATGTAAATTCTAGAATAAAATGAAAGCAAGAATGCATATTTAAAGTATATGGACCTGAAAGAAGTAGACTTTAGACCAGGAAAAATTCTGAATTTGGAGAATCGTTCAACATCAAAGTTGTATATCTTTTTAATATCTTTCCAACGCATTCAAAATCGGCTTAATCAGAGTTATGATGAAAACTTTATGGTCAAAATACGCATCATTGTCAAAGTTGACACGGGAAGCCCATCTTTATCGATACCCTAGGGATTCACGTGGCGGTAATATAAAAACTCTCATTCTAATATCTCTTGTTGTTTTTAATATTCTTACTATGAATTTTATGGGCTAGATCTTGTGCTAAGGTGAAGGGGAATTTTTCCCGATCCTAATGTGTTGAATTATTGCATCTTTTTTTATTCAATTCACAATGTATGTGTTGTGTTATTGATTGATTGACAGATTTTTGAACCATGTCCGGGTTCTGATTTTTGTTGTTGGAAATACCGGTGAGATCGAGAGATAATCCAGTATTAGACCCAATAGCACAACGGGAGATTAAATTGTAGGTCAAGAGACGATCGATTTGACCTCTACAACAATAAAGGAGGAAACTTTATAGACTTTAATGCATTACATTCTATTAGACTCTAAGCTTAGAGATAGTTAGGGCCATAGATATGTAATAGGGTGGTTGTGGCTGGAGAAAGCACAACACTTTCTATCCTTGTTGGCATGATTGATTATGATTGTTGAATTATTTTGTGATGCAATCTTTGATTACATGTGAGGATCGAGGGCGATGAATCGGAACCTTAGCTCTTCTATTTATTTGAGTCACTTGAGTGCTATTTTCCTTTCTTTTTAGCTTATTTAGTTATTTTAGCTTACAATTTATTATTTAATATCATCTCGTAGTCTAGACATAGTTAAGTTATATCATTGTCTTAGTGGTCATTCACCAATCCTTGTGGGATCGACCTTGACTACTACTCTGACCCCGTGCACTTGCAGGTAGGAACGTGTCATAGAGCTACCTTATCTCCTTCAAGTAGTATTTCTACTTTTGTTTTCTTACTTTTGGAGGATAGGATTGCATGCTCTAGGTTGTCCCAAGGGGTTGTAATAGTAGAAGGAGGAATCAAATTCCTGTTAGACCTCATAGAGTTAGAGTTTCGTGATTTTGAAGTAATTCTCGCAATGGATATGCTAGGAAAGTATCAAGCGCTAATCGATTGTGACTACGAATGTGTGGTTTTATGAGGACCAAAGGGTGTTTGGGTTTCCTAATGAAAATATTATTGGAGAGCTTTTGGAGAAGGGTTATATCCAACATATCCTATCACCATGGGGAGCGTTAGTGCTATATATAAGGAAGAATGATGGAAGCTTGAGGTCGTGTATTAATTATCGAGGGTTGAATGAGGTGAAGGTGAAGAACCGCTATCTATTGCTAGTGATGGATGACCTGTTCGATTGTCGAAAAAGAGTTAAGGCATTCTCCAAGATTAATCTTTGATCAAGCTATCATCAATTGAGGATAGTAGAGCAAGACATTCCTAAGATTGCTTTCTAAACAAAGTATGGCCATTAAGAGTTCATAGTAATGCCCTTCAGACTCACTAATGTGCTTGCAGATTTTACGCCCCCAATAAACTAGATATTTTGTCCTTTCCTTAACTTGTTTAATGTCGTGTTTATTGATGATATTCTCATCTACTTGAGCGATTGAGAGATGCATGCACAATAATTAAGGAAGACATTGGCTTTGCTGATATTGCACCAATTATATGCCAAACCCTTGAAATGCGAGTTTTGGCTAGATCAAGTGGTTTTCCTTGGCCATGTGATCTCTAAGGATGGTGTGGTAGTGCATCCTGCTAAGTTTCAAGATTTTTTGAGTGGCCACCGCCTACTTATATAAGGGAGGTGTGTAGTTTTCTAAGTTTAGGTGTTGCTACCATTAGTTTGTGGGAGACTTTTCCAAGATTGCTTGACCATTAACTGGACTTTTAAAGAAGGATACATGATTCCAGTGGAATGAGAAGTGTAGTGAAGCTTTCAAGAACTTGAATAAGTGTTTGACTTTAGCCCTAATGCTCTTATTACCAAACGGGTTTGATCATTTTGAGGTGTATATTAATGCTGCTAAGGATGGGTTGAGTTGCATGTAGATGTAACATGGAAGAGCAGTGGCTTATACTTTATGATTACTAAAGCTGCACGAATTGATCTACCCAACGCATAACTTAGAGCAAATTGCGGTGGTGTTTGCTCTTAAGATCTAGAGGCACTATCTTTATGGAGTTTAGTGTAAGTTCTACACTGATGATAAGAGCTTCAAGTATATCTTCACTCAACAGGATTTGAACCTAATACGATGTCGATGGTTGGATTTTGTCATGGATTATAACTTGGAGTTAACCTACCATGAGGATAAAGCCAATATTGTGGCAGATGCACTTAGTGAAGAGACATCATATTCCTTGGGCACAATTGTATTATTAGATCAGTTGTGCTAAGAGATGAAGAAGATGGAGATTGAATTAATCATGCTTGGAAGTCTAGAAGCAAGAATGAGTGAACTTGCTATCACACGTTTTGAGGAGATCTGAGATAACTAAGTTAGTGATATTAAACTCAAGAGAATACAAGCGAAGATTGCTGAAGGCAGATTTGAAGGATTCCATATCAATGAGGATGGCAGTATTTGACATTGTGGTATATGATGTGTATCACAGGGGTTTGTGGATCTTAAGAAGAAGATCCTTGAGGAAGGACATTGCACTTCTTACTCTATTCACCCTTGAATGGAAAAGTTGTATAAGGATCATAAGATAATATATTGGTGGTCTCACATGAAGTAGGAGGTGGTAGAATTTTTTTCCAATACCTAACCTATTCGAAGGTTAAGATTAAGCACAAGAGATTGACATGGTTAGTGTAACCACTTGAAGTTCTCAAGTGTAACCTTGGTCATGTTCTATGCTTAAACCCATTGATTGGTTTGGTAGAAATAGTCGAATGGTTTATGAATAGTCAACTAGTTTGCCCTAACCGATTGACTAATTTGAGAAAAATATGGTCTAGTTGAGTCAAGTCGATCAACTGGTTGCCCTACATTGATTAACTAGTTGGTGCAATCGATAGACAGGTTTGATTGGTTTGCATGATTTGTTTCTTTTTGGTTTAGTTTTTATTTGAGGCTATGTTTGGGACTATACTATAATTATTAATGGCATAAATAGATATTTTATTATGGATTATTAAACTAATAAAAGGATTAAAAGGGATCTTAAATTATGGAATACTCTATGAATAATAAAAAGGACCAAATGGGTATCTCACTTATAATAAGTGATGCTATTGAGAAAATAGTAATGAAACTCAACATGGGAATGGATTAAATAATATGGTGGTTATGAATAATATAGGCCAAGGACAAATGGAAAAAGCCACATCATTGGAAAAATGGAAATAAAAAGACTAATATGGATTTTTATGGAAGATTGTCTTGCCTGTTTGTGTGGGCCTTGTATGATCGTCCTTCCTTAATAATAAAATACCAATCACTTAAAGTGAAAGAGAGTCAAGTTAAGTATGGGTCTAGGTTACCTAATCCTATATTAGCTAATAAGGGTTAGTTCGCCTTCTAGCGATTCTGGTACTTTTGGGCTTTTCTTTTATATGGGATCCAAAGAGGCCCTAGTGCCTTACCTAATCTAGTTATTGATGATGTACTAAGGGTATCGAAACTAAAGGATCTAGTTACCTAGATGTTTGGTTTTGGCCTGGACTTATGTCCATATTGGTTAGCTTTGGCCTAAAGTTATACCCATTATAGTGATTGGCTTTGGCGTGGACTTATGTCCACATGGTGTTTAGCTTTGGCTTGTACTTTATGTCCCTAATTTTGATAGGCTTCCATGATTTGTGAGACCATAGGTTGGTGTACATTCTATCACTCGATGATAATAAAATATGGTTGGTAAATATTGGTTGATAATTTATGAATGATGGCCAAGTGAATGGTTAATGATTGGTGAAAAAATGGAAGTAATGGTATGATTGACCATAATGAATAAAGCTGGTTTATACTCTTGGCTGATGTTTGAAATGACAAATGGGTTATGGAATGGAATATTGATGAATGATTAACTTGTCTGATATATGGACGAGCAAATGGTATAACCTATGGAATTGGATAAATGGAAATAAATCCTAGAGGTTACTTGTATGATCTTTGCTATTACGTAGGTAAGTGCTTATGTGAGAAGGTTGTGAAATATGCATGAAGTATTATGCCTTATGGATATTTCATGATAGTATATATCTATGTACTCTTACCTTCATATATATGTGTACACATAACTTTATCATGACGCTTTTTGCATCTTATTTCCATGTATAGTAGAATTTGTATAATTGTTTTACATTGAGGAAGTAACTTAGCTAACTTAATATGTAGCGTACTGATGTGCCCATTTGCTCAGTTACCTACTCATTCCCACAAGTAGAGATCCATGTGTATGTCTATAAGGATTAATAATACAGGGCGTACCTCAGTTGGAATGGGGCTTGAGAACAAGGGCATCCAAAAGGTTTTTGGTGAGGTTCATAGTGGACCAAGGTTTTATATTGGGTGTCATTCACTAATTAATATCATAGTAGCCTCAAACTTTATCCACATGTATTTTCTAATGATTTGATCAGAACTTATTAGGTTCCTCCGATGTAAACACTCTTGAAGCTATTTAATTAAAATTTTATTTTGCGCACTCTATTGTTTTAAGTGTTTTGTTTGGTTTAGCCTTATATCTACTATAGGGTAGGCGGAAGATTTCTATCTTGTGATAGGTACGGCGGTAATACCTCATTTTTCTTAGGTGTTTTTTGTCACTACAAATGTTTTAACAAAATTTATTTATAGTGAAAAATGGAGTGTTAATGGTTGGTATAAATATGCACTACTTTTGAAAATGAGTTGACTGACACCTCAAGTTTTATGAAAGTCCACTACAAAATTTATGACTTGTGCTAACAGAAATTTAGTCACTAAATTTTTTTCTGTTGGCAAAAGTTACTAATACCAATAGATATTTTTTTTGTGGGCAATGAAGAAAGTTTTCCCTATAAATTTTTTTTATCTGTTGGTAATAGTATGTTATGCCAACAGATCTTTTGCCTACTTTTATATCTATGGGTGTTGCATTTTTATGAGATTTTCAGGATATATGGATGCAATTGGGAAGTGAAATGTAGGGAAGATCACTCTTTCTAACCAAATGATTGGACAGAAGCTATCAATTGTCACAAATAAACATCAAACTATGAGGGATCAAATCCTTGGTATTTGTTCTGGTCCAGAATACCAGGTTTAAACTCTTACCATATATATTTGCCTAATGCTTGAGTACCTTTCTTGCCTCATACATTTCATATGTTTAGGTGGAAAATTTCTGCAGCTCAGTATATTTAATATTTTGAGGTTGCTATGACAATTATTCCTCAGAACTAATCACTAACCAATGCATTCAGAATTCATTATATGTTTTACTCATGGATAGTTTGGATCATTGCTGAACATTAGGCGGGAAATGTTATTTGAATCTAAGGATTGTTTACATACTCACGTTTTCAATCTATGATAAAAAGTATTTCAACTTTTAAGTAGCTTCCTTTGATAATAACAATTATTCCATGTTTCTCTTTGCTTTTGCCTTGTGATTTCTGGCTTTAAAAAGTAGAATAATGTCATATCTCAGAAGAAAGAGAGGCAACATGGTATTTGGTGTCTCAAAATATGCTTTACAATCACTCATGTTCCTTCTATATTGTCATTACATGTTGCAGCATGCTAGGCAGTGCCTGGCCAATTCACCTTGCCTTTACCTAGCTAAGCTTCCAAGACCATGTCTTGCTTTGCCAGAACACATTGACAAGTACCTAACTCATTGATGAGAAAGACAACATTCTTCACTATGAGAGGTCTCTCTGATTGTGATGGATTTGAACCCTCAATATCCTTAATGCTGCAAACATTAGTTGCAAAAATGAGCTTCATTGGTTTATACCAATGCCCTTTTGTGCTTGCTGGAGTAAGTGTTGCATCTACTAGAGCAACCTTTCATCCCATTTTAATTAATGTATATTTTTTTTTGGTATTTGCTTGTTATACTATCAATGTTTTGTGTTTCTTTTATATCCTGGTAGTATTTGTATGAACATAGCTGCTGCCTCAATTTAATTATTGTCCTTGATGTCTACCAATTTTTTAATGCATTTTATTAATTTATTTACGGCCCCCTCTATTTTATGGCTTACTAGGCACTTTTGCCTTTCCAAAAGGTTGGGACTCTAATTACCACCTTATCCTTTTAAGGAGAGATCTAACGAAGTTCTAAGTTATCATGGTGATTGTTATATTAGCAGTGTAGCTTATGTTTTTAATAAAGCAACAAATGTGTTGATCAAAATCTTATATGCTTGGTTCTCCTATTTGTTTAATGGCTCAATGCTCAAAGCTTGACCAAAAGACTATTTAATTCACATAAAATTTCTTGCTGGCAGTGGTATGAAAAGTTCAATGATGTTGATGAGGTTATACCTGTTAGGGCCAAATATGGTCATGGTGTTGATTATGTGAAGGATTGGATATTATCAAAGCTTCATGATGGCCATGCATTCTACCTTACAGTACATACCTTTGTTTGTGCTTCCAACTCTTGGTGAATTAATGTTGTTGGTCTGTTATGCTCTTATTACCATAACACATCCATTGTATTTTTTTTGGCAACCAAGTTGGTGATTGATATTAGCAATTACGCTTCATTTGATATTCCAATACTCTACAATTGTTAGGACATTGCAAGCGAGCACCCTGAAAGGTTTTATGTTGGTGAAATCATTAGAGAAAAGATATTTATGCAATACCATAATAAAGTTCCATATGCGTGTCAGATATATCTGTTTATTCTACACACTTCTACATGCAGATATCTTATCTCTTTTGTTGTGACTTCCTTTCTCTAGTTTTTATATTCAGAAGCAATGTTATAGAAATGATTTTCATGAATTTTTGAATTTATAGGTAAATGTAGTAAACTTTAAATCTAGGCCACAGGAAAAAGACTTCATACAAGTTGAAATTGTTACTAAAAATAACTCTCAAAAGATGATTCTTGTTGGAAAAGTAAGTTACATAATGTTTATAGTAAAGGTCTGAAATGTGTCTGCATGTGTGTGTGTGATATGGTTTTTGAAGGGGGGGGGGTGCTTTGATATATACACTACCCAATCAATTTTTTCCTATCAATCTTTCTTTTATTGCCACATGTATTAAATTAAACCGTGACATTTGGTATGAAACATGATAACATGATTTATATCTCATTTAGTTTTAGTTTTTTGTTTTTTTACCAACTTCTCTCTGCATACAATGAAATATAGGTACTACAATTGTGTATTAGCCATAATTTTGCAGTTTTTGGGTTAGCTGTGACATGAAATTTTGAAAATGCGGCTGATATGAATCTCCAAAATTTATATTTAATTAATTCTACTAATTGTTATAAAACATTTTATGCTTATAATTGTTTTTCTTATTATGTGCTTGATTAGAGAAATTAATGTAGCACATGGAGAATTGACTTAAAGTTTGCTGTAGCTGCTAAGGATTTGTTGCAGAATTTTTTTTTAAGTTAGGAAATCCTATGTGATGCATTCGCCAGCAAAATTGGCTAATGGGGATTAAGTTGGCTATTTGATCTGCCACCCAACCCATAGTTAAATGGGTTCGTTGGATTGATGGTTAATCATCCCTTAGTAACCATAATTAACTAAATTATTTTTAGCGGATGGGAATTAATTGTATTAATTCTTTCCTTATATTTTGGGGCATGTAAGCTTGTAATTCTTTTGGGGTGTTTTGCTTGATCCAGCCGTCGACCCTTTATTTTATTTTGGCTAATTGTTTAGGCTGGAATCTTGGGCTGAGTGTGTATGTATTTGATAGGCCTGTGATGTGTATTTTTTACATCCATTGCTGTATTTGTATGCCATATAAATATGGCCTAATACGGTATTCACCGACACTTTTGGTCGAATGAAATTTTAGTCTAGAATTTTCTTCCGCTCTGCTCTCTCTCTCGAGTCTCTCTCGCTCTCTCTTACGATCTTCTCACTCGCATTCTTCTGATTCTTCTCTTTGATCTGTTCTTGATCTTTCTTACCTCTCAACTTCAGTAGCCGTTGTAATACTGCGCTCTGAGTTGTTGGATCTTCCTTTGGAGAAATCCTTAGGCTGATCTAGGCGAATCGAACCCCGCACTCGATTATACTTCGATCTGAAAATTTTTGAGAAACCCTTACAGGTTTCCATCATTTGGTATCAGAGCCTCAATTATTCGAGTGCTCGTGGTTTAATTATTTGTTGCTAAGTTTTCTTGGTTTAACTACTTTGTTGATTTCGCTAACCCATATTCCTGAATTACAAAAACTAGGTTTTGTGATATATGAGATTTATATGTTATTTTGCTAAGTAAAAACGTCATTTATTCCTCATTATTTTTATGACATTTAATCTTTTCTCGAGTTTTTCTCTTTTGGATAGATTTTGCAGGAAAAGATAAAAATGAAGAAATTCAAATGAGAAATCGATGGAAAGAGAAAAGGCAACAAAGAACACATCAATAGATATGGAATCAATGGAAGAAAAGACTAGAAATGAAGAATATATATCAAAGGGAAGATTGTGTTGAAATTTTATGAAGAAATAATGAAGGAACAAGAAACACGGCCACCCCCGTGTTTATGAAACATGGCCCATATTTTTCTATTAGCACAAAAATTTCAGCATTTAAAATTCAGCATTTGGCTGAGAATTTATGGAAAAATACGGGGGTCCCGTGTTTTCTAACACAGACCGTGCTTTTCTAAAATTCTATAACCGTTCGCGAAACTTTCCCCCGATATTTTTCTAAAGTTTAAACAATCGGAAACGTGGTTCGGGGGAGTTCGAGAATGGGATTTTCTCTTTCTCTCTATACTCTCTAGATACCACATGTAATTTTTAATTCCAATTCTTTTTCTCTCCATTGTATTCAATTGAACAATCAACACTCTACAATTCAATTCGATAAGTTCTTCTCCATTCCTCTTTGAATTGCAAGTTTTGATTTTTGATTGAATGCAATTCAATTCTCTTTGTTGCATTATTATTTTTTCTTGTGTTTGGTGTTTCATTGTTAATTTATTTATAAGCATTGATGTTAATTATAGATTATTGCATTTAATTGTGTGTTATTGCAATTATGTAGATTGTATAAAGTAGGAGGATTTGATGACGGAATTAGGGTTTTGGATTTTGAATTCATTATTCTAGATGGAATTTAATTGAATTGATGGATGGAGTTGAATGATCTCGCATCATAGGTTAAGAATTTAAACTAATTAGACTGATCACCTATCTAGTTTAGATCTTAATCTTTGCTAGGATAACGAAATTAATACGTAATTGTTAATTAACGTTTCCAGAGTAGCAAAAGATTAATTATTAATCTTGTCCATTAATCATTAAGATTGCATGATCCGAGCTTACGTGATTATGGTCGTAGTTGACTGCTTTCTATTCGTAATGCTGTCGTTAATTGAATCTAGCGTTCTTAACCTAGGTTATTAATTGGTTAGGTGATAAATTGAGAGCTTATTCAATTTATTAGAATTGAGAGAAAGTAAAGAATTGAATTATTATGAGTTTCTATAGATCAAAGTTAAATAATTTAGAATCATTAATTTCTCCATGATTATTTGATATCCTAATTCCATATTCAATACTTCCTATCCTTGTTCATTAATTAGTGAGTACAATGTTTTATTATTTATCCATAGTTTAGATATTGATGATAGAATTATATGTCATTGCATAACCGGGGTTTTAACATCAATTACGAAATTATTGATTATATGCCATTCCTTGTGGGTTCGACTCCTTCTTGCCATATACTACGTATTCGGAAATTAGGATTTATTTAATAAATTTGTTGTGCATATGACAGCGCATCAAATTGTGATTGACAAAGGAATTCAAAGGATTCCGTCGCATCTAAGCTAGCGACTAGAGGGTTATGTCTTCTACTTCAAAAATTACTTGGAAACCCTAAGTAGCTTGAGCGATTTATTGGCTAGGGTTTGGTTAAGAATCATGAATCTTGTCAATTCTCAGGGAATACTCCTCGATTGGTAAATTTGAACCTTATCTTGTTACTTTCTGCAATCTGTGATAACCAAATTATAAATTTTACGAGATACCATTCTATTCACAATTAATAAGTGCACAGGAGGATTGACCAGCGAACATTTTGGTTTTAGAAAGAAGTAAGGACTCCAAGAAGAGGGGTCCCTATTTATTAATTGGCTTAATTTCTTAAATTGCTCGCGGTAATATCGTTCTTTCTTAAGCTCTTTGTTGCTTTTGATTTAATACTTACGTGGAATTAATGTGTAATCTGTGTTGCTGATATATCTTTTATATTATTTGATACTGTGATATTCTTATAATTACATCGAGTAATTACTATCTGTTTGATTTCTTATTTAGGTAAATTGATTTTTAACTGTCTGTAATTGTGCTTAATTGAATATTATAAGATAAATCTAATAATGTCTAATAACGGGCAATATGTTAATCAATTTGTTTCCATTTCTAGTAATCATTTATTAGAAACCCTTAGAACTTTTCAAGAACAAATGACTACTCAACTTGCTGTGTTATCTGCTAACTTTTAACAAAGAATAGGAGAATAAGAAGTAAGGATTAATGAATTACAACATAATAGAGTAGAAACTCAACATGTAGGGATATTAGGAAGGGCTCCTATGGACCCTAGGACTAGAATTCCACCTGTAGCTAATTTAGAAGAGTTAGAGGACCAAGTATCCCACAATAGTGATAGGAAACCTAGATAGAATAATAGACAAGAAAGGGATTTGGACTTAGTTGATAGGAACCTAAGTAATCTTAAGTTTAGTATACATGGATTCAATGGCTAAAATGATTCTGATTATTATTTTGAGTGGGAAAGGAAGATAGAATTAGTATTTGAATGTCATAATTACTTGGATGAGAAGAAAATTAAGGTAGCAATAGTGGAGTTTACTAAGTATGCTTCTTCTTGGTATCATAACCTTGTTTTAACTAGACGTAGGTGTGGAGAACCACCCATACAAACAAGAGATGAATTTAAAATTTTTATGAGGAAAAGGTTTGTTCCAAGTTATTATTATAGGGAATTACATAAGAGGTTACAAAAATTAAGTCAAGGAATTAGGATAGTGGATGAATATTTTAAGTAATTAGATGTTTTGATAATTAAAACAGGAATTGTTGAGGATGATGATGCTACCATGGCTAGATTCTTAAGTGGGTTAAATTCTGAAATAGCTGATAAAGTAGAATTATATCCTTGTGGGACTTTAAGTGAGATGGTGAACATAGCTATTAAAATAGAGAGTTAGATAAAGAAGACTAGACATTATAAACCCCCTGGAATTGGGATTAAGAGGACAGTAAGAAGGAATTTTAGGGGAACTACTTCTGGAAATTGGAGGAATAATGGGAGATTTGAGTCTAGAGGTAGAAACAATGAGGTCAAGGTAGGAAATAAGATTGAAAAGGGTAGAAATGTAACAACTAATCCTGGTGGTGGACCAAACAGAATTAGGGATATCAAATGTTTTAAGTGTGGAGGATTGGGAAATATAGCTTCTGAGTGTCCAAACAAAATGAATATTTTAATTAGAGAATCTGGAAACATAGAATCTGAATCTGAGGAGGAAGACTTGGAGACTAGTTTGGTTAGGGAGGATACTAGTGAATCAGAAGAAGAAATAGAACTACCAATAAGTAGAGACCTTTTTGTAGTACGTAGAGTTTTAAACGATAACAAACTACTTGATTCTAGTGTAATACAAAGAGAAAATATATTTCATACTAGATGTTTGATTGATGATAAATGTTTTAATATGGCTATAGATAGTGGTAGTTGTATTAATGCTGTTAGTACTTTATTAGTATCTAAACTAGGATTACCAACCACTAAGCACCCAAAACCATATAGATTACATTGGCTTAATGAGTTAGGAGATGTAAAGGTTAGTCAACAAGTTTTAATAAATTTAAAATTAGGAAAATATGAGGATTCTATTTTATGTGATATAGTTCCAATGCATGCTGCTCATTTATTGTTAGGTAGACCTTGGCAATATGATAGGAGAGTGACACATGATGGTTATAAGAACATATATACTTTACATAAGGATGATAGGAATATTGTTTTAGCACTATGACTCCAAAAGGAGATTTTTGATGATCAAATAAAAATTAAGTCTGACTATAAGGAACTATCTAAGCAGAGTTTAGAGAATGAGGTTAGTTCAAAAGAAATTAAGGTAACATTTGGATTTTATGCTAAGCGTAAAGATGTAGGTAAGGCTATTAAGAGACAGGAAAATGTGTACCTGATGGTTTATAAAGAATGTTATGAATGTCAATTTGGATTAAGTGAGGAAGTACCTGTTGCTGTGAGACAATTATTGGAAGAGTATAGTGAGTTATTTCCTGAGAACATACCTAGTGGATTACCTCCATTAAGGGGAATATAACATCAAATAGATTTTGTTCTAGGAGATGTTATACCAAACAGACCTGCTTATAGGGCTAATCCTGAAGAGGTTAAGGAATTAAAGAGGCAGGTTTCTGAATTATTAAGTAAAGGATACATTAAGGAATCAATGAGTCCATGTGCAATTCTAGTATTATTAGTGCCTAAGAAGGATGGTAGTTGGAGAATGTGTATAGATAGTAGGGAAGTAAATAAAATAACTATTAAGTATAGATATCCTATACCTAGGCTTGATGAAATGTTAGATCTTCTACATGGTGCCGTAATTTTTTCAAAAATAGATTTAAAAAGTGGATATCATCAAATTAGGATGAAACTAGGAGATGAATGAAAAACAACTTTTAAAACTAACTTTGGGTTATATGAATGGTTAGTAATGCCTATTGGATTATCCAATGCACCTAGTACCTTTATGAGACTTATGAACCATGTCTTGAGAAATTTTATTGGAAAATTTTTGGTTGTTTATTTTGATGACATAGTTATATATAGTAGATCTTTAGAAGAACATTTGAAACATTTAAGGATTATTTAAGATAGAACAATCGTATGCTAACTTAGCTAAATCTAGGTTTTGTCTGGAAAATGTGGTATTCTTAGGATTTGTGGTAAGTAAAGATGGCATATCTGTAGATAAAGACAAAATTAAAGCTATTCAAGAGTGGCCTGTACCTAAGAGTGTAACTAAAGTAAGAAGTTTCCATGGGTTGTGTTCTTTCCATAGGAGATTTGTTAGGAATTTTAGTACCATAGCTGCTCCTTTGACTGCCATAACAAGAAAGGAAAATGGATTTAAGTGGGGTTTAGAATAGCAAAAATCTTTTGAAACACTTAAAAATAAATTAACCTAAGAACCTGTGTTAAGCCTTCCTGAATTTGAAAAGATGTTTGAATTAAATTGTGATGCTTAAAGGAAAGGAATAGGGGCTGTACTTTCCTAAGAGGGAAAACCAATAGCTTATTTTAGTGAGAAATTAAATGGTAGTACTTTAAATTACTCTACTTATGAAAAAGAATTGTTTGCTTTAGTAAGAGCTTTAGAAGTTTAGCAACATTACTTATGGCCTAGATAATTTGTGATAAATACCGATCAAGAGGCTATTAAATATTTAAAGATTCAATCAAAATTAAATAGGAGATAGGGTAGATGGATTGAGTTTATTGAAAGCTTTCCTTACATAATTAAGTATAAAAAAAGAGGTGATAATGTAGTTGCAGATGCTTTATCTAGGAGACATGCTTTATTAAATGTTGTAGATACTACTTTGCTGGTTTTTTCTTGTATTAAGCTTTTATATCTGGAAGATATTGATTTTAAGGAAATTTATAAGAAATGTGAAATTGCTACACAGGGAAAATATTATATATCTGAGGGTTATTTGTTTAGAGAAAATAGGTTATGTATTCTTAAATATTCATATAGAGGATTATTAATTCAAGAAGCTCATAATGGTGGACTAATGGCACATTTAGGATTTCAAAATACCTTAGACATATTAACAGATCATTTTTATTGGCCTCACATGAAAAAAGATGTGTTGAAATATTGTGTTAATTGTGTGGCTTGTAGACAGGCTAAATCTACATCAAAACCTTTTGGGTTATATAATCCATTGCCTGTACATAATCAACCTTGGACTGATGTTTCTTTAGATTTTATTTTAGGCTTACCTAGAACTAATAGAGCTAAGGATTCAATAATGGTTGTAGTATATAGGTTTAGTAAAATGGCTCATTTTATACCTTGTAATAAGACCAATGATGCCATGAATGTGGCTGAATTATTTTTTTCTCATATAGTTAAATTACATGGCATACCTAAGACAATAGTTTCAGACAGAGATGTTAAATTCTTGAGTCATTTTTGGAAATTTTTGTGGGGAAAATTAGGGACTAAATTGTTATTTTCCACAGCTTGTCACCCTCAAACAGATGGACAAACAAAGGTAGTAAATAGAACCTTAGGTAAGAATCTTAAACAGTGGGAATATATTTTACCTCAGGTAGAATTTGCTTATAATAGAACTTTGCATTCTACAACTAAAAAGACTCCATTTGAAATTGTGTATGGTTTTAATCCTTTGACTCCTTTAGATCAAAGTCCTTTGCCTAATGCTGAATTGCAAAATTTTGATGCTGAATCTCGTGTTAATAATATAAAGAAGTTGCATGAATCTATAAGTCAACAAATTACTAAGAAAGTGCAAAAAATGGCTAAGAATAGTAATAAAAGGAGAAGAAAAATGGTTTTTAAACCTGGGGATTTAGTTTGGGTACATCTTAGGAATGAAATATTTCCAAACCTTAGAAAATCAAAATTAGACCCTAGGGGAGATGTACCTTTTACTGTGTCAAAGAAAATTAATGATAATGCTTATAAGATTGATTTACCTGCTAAGTTTGGGAATGTTAGTGATTCTTTTAATGTTGCTGATCTTATTCCATTTATTAGTATTACTCAGGTTTAAAAAACGAAACCTTTACAAGAAGAGGGGAATGATATGAATCTCCAAAATTTATATTTAATTAGTTCTGCTAATTGTTATAAAACATTTTGTGCTTATAATTGTTTTTCTTATTGTGTGCTTGATTAGGGAAATTAATGCAACACATGGAGAATGGAGTTAAAGTTTGCTATAGCTGCTCAGGATTTGTTGCAGAAATTTATTTTAAGTTAGGAAATCCCATGTGATGCATTCACCAGCAAAATTGGCTAATGGGGATTAAGTTGGCTGTATGACCCGCCACCCGACCCATAATTAAATGGGTTAGTTGGACTGAGGGTTAATCATCCCTTAGTAACCATAATTAGCTAAATTATTTTTAGCTGATGGGAATTAATTGTATTAATTCTTTCCTTGTATTTTGGGGCATGTAAGCTTGTAATTCTTTTGGGTTGTTTTGCTTGATCCAGCCATCGACCCTTTGTTTTATTTCGGCCGATTGTTTGGGCTGGAATCTTGGGCTGAGTGTGTATGTATTTGATAGGTCTGCGATGTGTATTTTGTATGTCTCTTGCTGTATTTGTATGCCATATAAATATGGCCTAATATGGTATTCACCGACACTTTTGGTCGAATGAAATTTTAGTCTGGAATTTTCTTCCGCTTTGCTCTCTCTCTCGAGTCTCTCTTGCTCTCTCTTACGATCTTCTCACTCGCATTCTTCTGATTCTTCTCTTCGATCTATTCTTGATCTTTCTTACCTCTCAACTTCAGTAGCTGTTTTAATACTGCACTCTGAGTTCTTGGATCTTCCTTTGGAGAAATCCTTAGGCTGATCTCAGCGAATTGAATCCCGCGCTCGTACGTCGATCTGAATTTTTTTTGAGAAACCCTTACAGGTTTCCATCAGCGGCCATTTTAGAAAATCAAATATATATCACCGCGATATCGGCAAAAGTTTGGATATCGGTCGATATTTTACTTATTGGCTGATATTAGCCGATATTGGCCAATATTTACCTATATTTGTTGTGTAAAATAATTAAAAATCATGTCGCAATAAGTGTGACATATAAAATATCATTTGTGACACCCCAATACCGCGAGTGAAACCGTAATCACAACTGTAACCATAGTTTTATTATATGGCTCTCTATTTAATGGACGAGAAGTTTTTTGAGTCATTTGACCTTTTTCACCATAATACATATTCTTTTATTCACCTTCTCCCTGATATTTCAGTTTTCCATCTCTTATGAAATGGCCTTTCCATGTTTGCTTTAGTCTCCATGTCCATGCATCCAATCTTTATAGCTTAGGCTTTGTCTTGAATGGATTGCATTATGAAATAATTTTGTAAATACCTATACAAAGTGATATTCTTTTTTAACTTGATTATTTGACTGATATTGCTTTCATTAATGGTACTGTTGAGTCAAATCTGTACCAATTGGAAATTTTCATGAAGATTACTTGTGCATTATGTTATTGTGAGCTGATAAATTATGTGCATTATTTTCTTAGGGAATACATCTTGAAGATTATCAAAGAGAATGTTGAAGGTGTTGAAGTCATTAGAGGTGCTGAACAGGATGAAAATGAAGAGGATGGTGCTTGATGTTTTAATGAGATGTATTGTATGTCAACGTATGTACAAGTTGTATTTATAGTATTATACATACAAGACAATATTATCACTTTGACAAATAAACTAAATGTTGATGATTATGTATGGTGTATCTAATTGTATATAAGGATAAGTTGTTATTACAAGTAAATATTACAACAAAAAGTAATATGGACATCATTATCATTTTATTATATATATATATATATATATAGGTTAAAATATGTATAACCAATAATATATATTTGTTGGTAATAGTTTTAGCAATATATATGATTGTGTGGATAATACTTTTAGTCACAAATATCATTTTATTGATAATAATTTTAGTTACAGATATCGTTTTGTGGTTAATACTTTTAATCACATATACTGTTTTGTGGACAATAGTTTTAGTCACAGATATCGTTTTGTGGTTAATACTTTTACTTACAGATACAATTGTGGGTAAAAGTTTTACCAACAGATAAATATACGTGGTTATTATCCATTATTCCTAACAGATCATATTTATCCATGGACAAAAATTTTAAGCACAGAGTTTTTACCCACAGTTTTGTCATAGAAAAATATCTGTTGGTAAAACTTTTGCCAATAGAAAAATGGCTTTCGCCAACAGATAATGCCCTGTTTGTATAAGTGCATTATTTTGTAGTGGTTGTTTACTAAAAATGCCTTACTATCGCAAATAATTTAAGCTGATACCACAAGATGGTATCAGTCTTGATTTGAAATTCTTTTCCTTTATTTTATAACAAGTTTAATTAATTCAAACACGAATTTCCATGAGTGAGGGTGGGGTTGGGAATGTTCTATAGATAGCTTATACTTATTTTTGTGCAAGGCTTTGAATTTTAGCCATAACTTCTTCTAGTCTTTAAGATGTGATGACCACTAATCGCTGCTACTAGAGCATCAAAGCTTTTATGGAGATGCTCAAACCTAATATAGAGGGCCATTGCCGAGAACCTAAACCTCTACTTGTGTCAGTGGTTGCACCAACTCTAGAGGATTGGCTTAGGAGGGCAGAGCACCATCACCCACCAATCTTTGAAGGCTAGGAGGATCACGACATCATGGAATGATGGGTATGACTTATGGAGTAGACCTTTGCCTCTTGCAGATGCCTAAGAGATAGGAGGGTAGATGTGTCCATCTGCTACATAAGAGGAAGGGTAAACTCATTGTGATGGAGCATCTGACGTAGTGGTGGAGGACCTATGGGATGGTGGTTGTTCTTGGAGGTGTTGCGAGCTCTATTTTACTTGACCCATCTACGCTTGAAGAAGTATGATGAGTTCATGGCACTTCTACAGAGGGAATTTCCATTGAATAGTGTTACAATCAATTCATGGAATTGGTCCAGTTCGCCTCAGAGTTTGAGGCTAACAAGGTGATGTAAGTTCACCATTTCAAGATCGAACTAATGATCTAATATTTGGAGCTATAGGTTGGAGTCACTCCACCACACATGGTAGGGATATACGAGAAAGCTTTAGAGGCAATGTAATGCCCCAAAACTGTTTTTGGAATTAAAAATGAAGTAAGGATTATTGGGTAAGGTTTAATTAAATATACCATTTTAATAAAATAATAATATTATAATAATAAAAATTATAGGTATAATATGAGGAAAATAATGTAGGACTTTAATTAATGGAGCTAGAATTATTTAATAAACCAAAATAACTTTTATGTAAATTATAATGATAATTTCTAACTTAATTAAAAAGTTATTTATTTATTATTACTAATTTTATTATTCCTAAAATTCTAAAAAAAAATCCCAAACCACCCAACCACAACCTACTTGGGCTCAATCCCTTTCCCCCCTCCTCCACTTTCCTTTCCTACCTCATCCCACTTTCCCTTTATTTTCTTTTCCTTGGTGTGGGCCAGTGCCCATGGCTTCCCCCTCTTTTCCCCTTTCCCCCCTCCTTTTCCATCATTCTTACCTTTTTTCCCTTATCATCAACCTCTCCCCTCGATCAAAGCTGCAGGCATGGTTGCTTTATAGCCTTATTTCTCTCTCTCTCTCTTCACCCTTTCATTATTCTGACCTACATGTAGTTGGCACTACCTTACACCGGTCCCCTTCTTTCTGCGACCCCAACACCCCAACCTAACCCCCTGTAATCTTAAGAGTCCCCTAACCTATCCCCTAGTTGTGTGAGCTACACTTATCTGCATGCTGACCATTGGCCAACTACCCTCCCCTTATCTTCTTCCTTCCTTTGTCCACTTCCCCAACCATATCCCCTATATATTCCCTCTTGCGCCTCAATTACCCCTTTTTTTACATTCAAAAACCACCCTAACCCTCCTCACACCGCCTTTTTAGTCACCACCACCATTGCCCTTGCACCGCGCCACTATTCCATCACCCTCCATTCCTTTTCCCTGCATCACCCTCCACTCAATGAGACCTTCCTTTACCCCTAACTCCCCTCCCTCTTCTCTCCTACTTGTGAAAGTGGGTAACTAAAGCTACCCTTTTGCACCCATCTCTGCCGGTTTCACCATCCTATGGCGTAACCACCACGTCCATTGCCTCCCTTCCTGAGCAAAAAACTTTCCTCAACCTTCCCACACCACCATTTTCCCTTTCCTTCCCCTCCTTCCTCCTCCTTTTCTCATCTTTCCTCTTGACCACCACTGCTGCCGTCTCTTGCGCCGCGCCGTGAGACACCACCACCACCACCACGACCCTATCTGACTCAAAAACCTATCAACCAAGACAATCTACCTCGTCTCCTCTTTTCCAATGCCAAAACCTCTTCTATCAATCACCATGACTATATGCCGCCACCGTGCACCGCCACTACCGCCATATGCCTATTGTCCCTTTTGGTTTTGCCCTTATCCTTTATATCTATTTAGTATATTTTATTTTAAATATTTTTCTATTATTAAAATTATTATTATTATTATTATTATTATTATTATTATTATTATTATTATTTAGGGAAATAAAAGAAACAGGAAAAATGATTAGGAAGAAGATTAAATAACTAGTGTTCCATCTCTTGTAGGTTGTGAACAAAACCCTTCCCTTGAGGAGGCATATGATTCGTGCTCTAAGCCTAGTGTCCTGTTGGGTAAGGATATTTTTAAGAATTAGGTTTACTATGATTTATGAGTTTATGGGTGTAATGATATGTGTTGTGTATTTATATATGAATGTGGACTAAATATGTGTGTAGTGTAGATTGCCTTACAAGGAGCTAAGGTATGTTGTGTATGATTTATAATATGTGTAATATGGGTGATATGACTTGTTATGTATGATATGACCTTATGTATGGTTGTTATGGTATGATATTCTTGCTTAGAGGCCTTAGGTGGATTTGAGTGGTTGTGTGGATCTAAAATAAATAAAGAGGGTAGAGAGAGTAAGGAGAAATGGGGAAAATTCCTAAATGTATTATGAAATATGAGTGATAAAATAAAGGAATAAAGTAATAAAATGAAGGGTTAGGGTAAAATCTCACATAGGGAGTGTGAGACTTGCATGGGGTGTTTAGTCTTTCCATGGGGGAAAATCTTACATGAGAAAAGTTAGTTTGAGGGTTGTACATGGGTAAGAAAGAGTATTTTGGGTGATTAGAGTATTTGGGAATAAGGTAGTACATGGGTTGGTGGAAGTATGCAGAGGATCCTAATAGGGTTTTTGGGGAAAAACCTAAGTATAGGGGTGTTATAAGATAGTTTGTAGTGGTTAGTTAGATTTTGGGTTGTGATTAGGAGTGTCTTATGATGTGGAAGTATGCATAGGAGCCTAACTAGGGTTTTTAGGGAAAAACTCTAAGTATAGGGGTGTTATAAGATAGTTTATAGTGGTTGTTTAGATTTTGTGTTGTGATTTGGGTTGTCATTAGGAGTATCTTACAAAGGGTGTGAGTCAAGTGGAAATGAGGGTGAGTTTGTGTGTGAAGGGAAGGTGTTAAAAAAAGAGGTATATTAGGGTTTTTGAGTGACCAACTTGGGTTTCTTAGCACATGTGAAAGTTATAAAATAGGGTTGTGATGTTTGGAGTGGGTTGAGTAGAGTCACGGTATTGGAATCAAGGGGGAGTATGGGCTTTATAGGAAAAAGAGAGGCTAAGGCCACATAAGCTAGATTAAGGTTTCAAAGGGAAACCCTAGTAATCGATGGTGAGCCTAAGTGGATAAATGGGAAGGTAAGCCTTGACCCACATGTATGGGGGCTTTTGGATTCATGGTGAGTAGGGTGGAAGGTGAAAAGAGGTCTTGGAGTCTTAAGGAGTGTAGAAGTCCCAAGCTATGGGACGTGGTCATTCAAGAAGTTTAGGGTAGAAGAGTGATAATGAGTTGGGAAGTCCATTGGGGGCATGGATGTCTAGTTAGGGTTTACTTGTAGAATAAGACACTAATAAAACACTAATTACTTAACATGAAGGAGTATTGAGCCGATCCTAGGCTTAGGATGATTTCCATTCCACTGGTTATAATAGTGGCCAAGAGCTTTCTTACCCTAGAGACTAGTCTATCGGCTATAATAGATACCATGTGCGTTTTGCCCTAGAGTAGTATTTTTGGTCCATTGGCTATAATAGTGGGGTTCCAAACTTAATAAACCAAACCTTGTATGGTAATAAATCATGGAAAAGGTACTAATTACTTATAGTGGAACACCACATGGGTTGGGGCTAAGTTAGGATGATTTTTTGGTTCCCTTATTATAATAATGGCCAGGTGTGTTATGCCTTGGAGTAGTATTTTCGATCCATCGTCTATAATAGTGGCTAGGTGCGTTCTATCCTAGAGTAGTTATTTTCATTCCACCAGTCATAATAGTAGGGTTCTCATACTCACATGGATATAATTCGAGAGATGTGTAAAGACGGTATTAGTGGCCTAAATTCTAATAATGGTGATTAATGTGATTGTGATACTAGTTATATTATCTACCTTTTACATGATATACTCTGTCTTAGCCATATGGTTACCTTACTCAGTAAGTAACATACTGATTACCTAATTCATGGGTGTTGCTCATTCCTACGAGTAGTAGCCCCTCCTGATTATGTGACGATAGGAGATGATGCCCTTGATGATTTTTATGCATATGATGACTTAGGTGGGGTAGTGTAATGACCTGATTTACTTGGTGTAGGGTCTAAGAGGCTACTCTCTGGACTTGCCGTTTTCTATTTTTCTCACTATTTTTATTTCCCTATAGTGGGAGTTTTTTTGTACTATCTTTCATTCATGTATTAACCTTAACATTTGCGTACTCTGGTTTTATTAATGAATGTTAAAATATTATGGTTTTTGTTGATTATTCGTGTTAATATATTTTGTACCTCTAGCCTTGTGGTGAGTATGAGATTTGCCAAGGGTCAATCTTGTACTGATCAAGGCAATAGCACCCCTATTTTCAGTGCATAGTTTTGCATAACAAACAATAAATTTCAACAATAAATTTTGGGGGTATTATAGGCTTCCCAAGTCATATAAGAGTAAAGTGCCGAATCAGGGGGCAAGAGGGAGTTTTAGGGTTGCCAACATTTTGGTGGCCGAAAGAAGGCTTTCTCTAGAGGTAATTTACCTCTAAGCTAGGTGAAAAGTTTTACTCATCTTTAGTTGAGTACCATAGGCGACTTGTAATTTCTGCCAAAAGTGTGACAAGAACTTGGAGTCTCGATCGGACCTAATGTCCTTAGAAACTCTATGAAGTCTTACCACATGCTATCTATAGGCATTAGCTAGTTACTCTATTGATGTAATTTGATTATGTATGGAGGGTGTGGTATCTTGATTTGTGTTAGCCCTCACAACAGGTGCACTAGATGTGTGGTGGGTGTGGTATCCCCATAAAGAAAAGCCCCTTTAATTTATCCTAACCTTGTATGTTGGGTGTGGTATCCCATTATGTTTATTTGTTTCCAAGAATTTTCTTCAAGGTGGAAAACTGGGTGTGGTCAAAGGAATTATCTTAATAATTGAAAATTATGTGGTCATTAATAGAAAAAGCATAATATTGTTTATACTATGTGAAATATGTCACATTTCTTGTATTAATTATTCTTCCATGGTTTCCATGCAAGCATGCTTTGTTGTATTTCTACCATGAGCCTAAGTGTTAATTTGTATTGGTATTATTGCCACCATGCTACTATATGACTTCAATATGCTTCAAGAGCCTTACCATGTTTTAGGTTGAATGTCTTATCATTCCTTCATGATATTGATACTACACTTATGTCATCACTGTGATGATCTAGCTTCTGGTCTGGAGAGAAGAGGATGATGATTTGCATGTATATGACTCTTAGTTAGAGTATGCCAAGGGTGAAGAAGTGGGAAAGTAGATTGCCATTTTTTGGGTTGGAGATTTGTGTTTATGCTAAGAGCTAAGCCAATTGACTACAAGTGTTTTTCCCACTATGTTGGAAAGTTTTTGTTCTTCCTGTTATTTAAAATCTTAGCTTTTAATTCCTCACTTTGGATTTGTAAGCTCTAAAAAATCCATCTATTTATATTATTGTTCTCATTTTTATCATCATGCATAGTTGTATTAATATTATGAGCATACATCTTTTCATTCATTATTCTATTTTTCCTTGCATCAGGTATGGGCTAGGTAATAATCACATCTCTCATGGTTAATGTGGCAGTAACATTTTTCAGTTTTGTTTTTCAAGTTCTTCTACATTGGCTATGAAATGAATTTTTCTAATTCAAGTATTGGGGGGGTGTTACATATGCATGCATGAATGTTATTATTAAGGATGGTAATAGATCCTGGACCTAACCCATACCCGCTTGACCTGCCTCATTTTTAGCCAGTTTGGTCCATGATTTTTGGACCTGATAGGTTTGGTTCAAGTTTACATCTGTATGTATTTAAATGGGCCTAGGTTTTGGATCAATAGTTTTAGACTCAACTCGTTTAGTATTTGTGTGTGTGTGTGTGTGTGTGTGTGTGTGTGTGCATATATAAATATATATATTAATATTATGTTTGTTATCATTGTTGTAATCTTATTTGAGCTCCTTATTTATTTTTAAAATTTTATTTTTATATATTTACTTTATATGTAATGTGTAAAATATTTTATTCTAAAAGAATTAAAACACCATTTGAAAAGTTAATGTAACTATTTTAAAATGTATATTTTTTCACTCAATTTCTTTAACAGAAAATACATATTAAGCTATATGAAACATAAACGAATTTATATTTACATAGATTATTAATATTTTTTTTTTAAAAAGATGGACCCATTTAGCATCCATTTATTCACAAAACCTTGTGGATCTAGGTATGGCTCTTAACTTTTGAGACCTAGCATGTTTCGGTCAGGTCGGGTCTAGGTCTTGGTAATATAAATGGGTTTAGGTTTGGGTCTAACTAGACCCAAGCGAGCCTCATTCCATTACCATCCCTAGCTAATATAGAACCACAAGTAGGCACAAAGCTTGTTACCAAATCACTCGTAGGCATAAAGGCTACTATCAAACAACAAGCTGGCACAAAGGTTGCTACAAAGCCCCAATTAGGCATAAAGGCTTCTACTAATCACAGGTAGGTACAAAGGCTGCTAGTGAAAGATAGGTATACATGAAGGATACTACCGACTAATCCAATCATTATTTTGATTAATTAATAATCATTTCCATTGGTTTTTTTACTAAAAGTGAGATTATATCAACTTAGAGACACTAAGGTGCTCTGAACATACTGGCTCACAAAGCAACATAGTATCCTACTAACTATCAACCTAAGGATACTATAACACTCTGGTCATATTAGCATACAAACATAGCACAATATCTAATAACAAGGACACCTAATCCATAAGTATGCATACCCTTTACAAGTCCGTAAAACTAAATAGAGTAATATATAGAACATAGCAAGGGCACAAAGGATATTAATATCTTATGTGGTATGGATATTTTAGTAAATTTAGCGTAATAAGGACAAATTGGTAATTTAGGTGAATAAAAGGGGTAAAATGGTAAAATAATAAGTGATAATGGTATCTTGGTAATTTGGCGTAAAGGAAGGATAACTTGGTAATTTTATGAGTAAAAGGGATAAAGTGGTAATTTAATAAAGAAGAATGATATTTTGGTAATTTGACATAAATGGAGGGTAACTTGGTAATTTAGTGAGGAAAAGGGGGAAAATGGTAATTTAGTAGGAAAGAAAGGTATTTTGGCAATTTGGCATGATAAGAGGCAATTTAGTAATTCTAATAAGTATCAAGGATAATTTGGTAGTTTATCTACGCAAAAGGAAAGTTTGGTAATTTAACCAACCAAAAGGGGTAATTTGGTAATTTTAATAAGTATGAGGGACATTTTGGTAATTTAACCAACCAAATGGGTAGTTTGGTAATTTTAATAAGTGTGAAGGGCAGTTTGATAATTAACCAACTAAAAGGGTAATTTGGTAATTTTAATAAGTAAAAGGGTAGTTTAGTAATCTAATAAATTCAAGGGGTATTTTGGTAATTATACAAGCATGAAGGATAATATGGAAATTTGGCAAGTAAAAATGTGTAACTTGGTAATTTAAAAACAAGAGGGTTATTTTAGTAATTTCGTAAGTATGAAGTGGTAAATCGATAAATTATAAGTAACAAATCAATAGATCAATTAAGCCTCTATCATAAGGTATAAGTAATATTAAATAACAAGATATGGGTATTTTAGTAAATTAATGAGTATCACAAGAACATGGCATAATATAGGGTTGGATAAATAATTGAGGGTGTGATAGTGTGTTTATCTCATATTCATGCAAGAGGCGCCTTAATCATTAATTATGTATGAAAATGTGTGTTAGATGTGATAAAGTACATGTTAGGGTCTAAGTGTTCCATGATCCTTTGATGTAGACTACCATAATCTAAGATCATATTATGATTATGATATCATAGCCCTTTATGGCATATGAATAAATGGAAACGAGTTCTGAAATGGAAATGGATAATAAAAGGATGGCATTAGTGGTCTATTTAAGTTAATATGGATAGCTATATGAAAAATGATTACTTAATATTAATAGAAACAAATGGAAATGATTAAATATGTGGTTGTTATTTTTCTCGTGGTCACTTTAATTAAGACACTCATAATTAAAGTGGAAGGCCTTAAGATTGGGAATGGTGACTTTTTAGGGGTCGCTACCCTAAAGACGTGGTTCAACCCATGATTGTTCTAGTATTTGCTGGTGTGCCTTAGTGCCCCAACCAGACCCTACATCTTACTTTATCTATCTTTACACACGTATTTAGGGGGTATGCATACTTATGGGTTAGGTGTTATTGTCAGTATGATACTATGTGTCCTCGTTAGGGTACCTTTATGTTCCTAGGTTGATGGATGAAGGGTAATATGTGGCTTGTATGCACCAGTATGACCGATGTACCTTTGCGTCTTTGGGTTCTTGATCTCCCCCTTGAGTTAAATAAATGGACTTGTACACTAATCATGTAAAGTGAAACATTATTAAGCTGAGCCAGATGTATTATATCATGTGTACTGGTCCGCCAGTTATAATAGTGCTAGGAGTGCTTTGCCGTGAAAGATGTATATGTGTGCCAGTCCACCGAATATAATAGTAGCTAGGTGCATGTTGCTCTAGAGTGTTTTCCAATCTACTAGCTATGATAATGGAGGATCGCAAGCTCAATAAACTAAGTCTTAGATTTTAATAAATCATGAAAAAATACTAATCATTTATAGTGGAAGACCATATGATTTAGGGCTAAACTAATCCACTAGTGATAATAGTGGCTAGGAGCCTTCTGCCTTGGAGACCAATCCACCGATGAATAATATTAGCCAGGTGTGTTTTGCCCTGAAGTGTATTTCGGTCCACTGACTATAATATTAGGGTTCTTGTACTCACATGGATATAAATCAAGAGATGATGTTGAATGATGTTTAATTAATGGCTTAAGACCAAAAGTGTTACTTTCATCCTCATGATATATTGATATCATATAAGTATGGCCTTGGTGCTTGTCACTTTTGGTAAGTGTTGGAGGTGTTAAGTAAATGAGTTTGTATTGTACAATTCTTATTAGTTGATGTGTGTAATCACTTTTACGTGGCTATGATTATTTATATGCTTGCGTATTTTATTGTCTTTACTTTTGTTTAAGTATGATGTATTGCATGCGGGCCCTTCCTTTTAGTTCATTATAAAGGGGTTACTCAGTACTATAATATTAAGGGTCCCATTTGTGGGCCCCTACCTATTCAGTGGGTAGTGTCCCTTGCAGGATTATTGCAGGTGCTATTCAAGCTATTATCGGGTAAGAGCGTGAGGACTATCTAGGAAAATTTTTACGGTTTCTCATTAAACCTTTTATTTCCTTTTTTAAATGATTTTACTCTTATAACCATTAATAGTAGGCTTTACCACTTGTAAGAAATTTGATGTGCTACTCTAATTTAAACAAAGGTTGAATTTCAGTAAATTGTATTTTGTTCTTTTTAATCTTAGCACTTGGTACTGGGATGGTAGGAGAAAACTAGTTTGGTACTAAGTATGGTGGTAGCATCCCTAAAATTTATTGTTTTTTCTTTTGCTTAATTTTAAATTAAACAAAATGTTTCAGTAGTAAATTTTAGAGTTGTTACATATATGGTATGGGTTGGGAGATAATTATTATAGAGATTAATAGGTCAAATTATGATATATTTGGGATTGAACTAGCTAAAAACATGGTAGATAGAATGAAATACAACTTTAGAGAACATCTTAGTATATTTGAAAAGTTGGTTGCTGATGCAAAGACATTTTTGTATAACAGTTATATAAAATTCATAAGGTTATTTAATATGCTAATATCATACAATGTGAAAGCTAGTAGTGGGGTGAAGTAATAAAAGCTTTATCTTATTACTTATATTGTTGAAATAAATGCTTCCAAAGGATAATGTTCTTCCTAGTCATACTTATAAGAAAAAGAGGGTTCTTGACTTGATAAGTTTAAATTATGGAAAAAAAAAAATGGTTTCCTTATTCATTGTGCCTTATAACAACTTGAAAGTTTGTTATTAGACTTTGTTTCCTAAATTCTAAGGGTCACAATATGATAAAATTTCCTTCTAGTCCATCATATGTCTTGTCATCTTCTTATAATCCCATAGGATAATGTAAAGAACTTGATGTGGCATGAATTTAAGAAGATATGTGATGAAAAAACATAGATATTTTGTAATACCCCATCCTAAAGTCCTTCATAATCAATTAGTGTTGATTTTGGAAATAACTTGAAATTTCAATAAATTTGTGAATTTTAGGGACAACAATTAGCTAGTTTACCTAACTGATCGACCAATATACTAAAGAGTTGATAATTTCTTTTCTCCGATAAACTAATTGACTAGTTTGTTGAAACCAATCAACTAGTTTTCCTATGTTTCAAATACTTTTCTAATTTTTATTTGATTCTTTCTCCAGTGTTTATGAACACTTCTAATTAGAATATGTTTGTGCTAATAAATATATTTAGGTGATTCAAAATTATTTATACATTATTTAGATCACTCTAAGAGTTTATTTAGTTAAAATTTCTCTAAAATCACTTTTGAAGCATTTCTTATCTTCTCTCTTTTCCCTTACTTTCATCTCAATTTTAGAAGCCATGGTTGTGTTTTTGACTTTCGACACATCTCCCCTGACCTACCAAACTTGTACCATGTCACTTCCTAGTCACACCTTACCTACCTTGCCTCAATTCATGATCTCCTTACACTTAGGCTTCCAAAACTCAACCGAAGTCAAATTTTCCTCTCTTCCACTTATGTATGTTGGCCAACACTTCACTCCTATGCACCCCATTCCTAATTCAATATACTTCCTGTCATATGCATTTGCTAATTCTCCCCCTTTTTATTTGTGAAAATTTTCTAACTATTAGGTATTCTCCATTTTCACTTTCTTTTCTTCTCTATGGGAAAACAGAGGCTTACCTCTAGGTTCTTGATCCTTTAGTCAAAATTGTTTCTCTTCTTTCTTCTTCTGACCTTAGATTTAGCTTTGCCTTGTTTCTCCTAAGTAAGGAAAGATTGAAGTTTTGAGAAAGGTTGAAGACCTTATTTTTTTTAGGTTTTAGTTTTAATAAAATGTTATTTTATTCCATTTTTCTTCTCCTTCTTCTTCTTATTTCATTTATTTTAGTTTTGAAAAGGAATTTTAATGGTTTTGATTCTTGATTCTTTTTAGAATTGAGGTCCTAGTTGAAAACCATCAAGTTAGGAGTATTTTGTGCTCGAAGCATTGCTTGGACGTAAGACATCCTTATCTATAATATGAATAAGGCCGTTTTTTTTTGTTATGGTTCCATGTTATTAGTGTATTTCTATATTGAACTTGAGTTAATTATATTCCAAGATTTGAACATGTGGTAAAATTTTCTTCTTTAAAATATAATCATGTTTTTGGTTCCCTGATATTATACATGATTTGGGAATTTTTGAGTATGATTTTATTAAATTCTAATATTATCATGTACCCTTGTGATTTGATGTATGCAACATGTCTTTTCTATATGTTTTATGACATTAGAGAATTCTAGGATTAATATAGTAAAGTTGGGTGAAATTTTAATGTGTAGATTGCAAGTCATGGTGCTTTTTTGCATAGGATAGTTAATCAACCCCAGAAGTTAATCTATTGGTTGTGTGAATAGCCACTCAATATGGAAATTTTGATCAGTTGATTGCAAGATCAGACAAATTATTTTCCAAACCCATCAATTGGTTACATCATGACCAGAGTGGTTTGGTCTCAACTTAGACCCATCAATTGGTTTGGCCAAACCCACCGACTAATTTTCTATGAATAGTCGATCGATGGGACCAACAAGTCGAGTGATCTACTAGTTTTATTTTCTGTTATGATCTTGTATGATCATGCAAGTTGATTAGTCCCAGGGATATATCTACTTGTTTGTTTGTGTTTTTCTTCATTTATTTGTTAATTATTATTCTTTCTTTTGTTCTTTTATCTTAATGGTTCCATGTAATTACAATATTTTAATCATGATTATCACTATATTTATGTTGAAATTAATATGGATCAAACTAATGATATTTTTCCCTTAGTCTAGTTAAGTTTGGTGTGATATCTAAATAACCAATTCGTAGCTTATATGCCTCATTATGTGTTTGATTTTATCACTTAGAAACACTTAATTTTGTTAATAATGAAATAAAAACTTGGTAATTAGTAAATAATGGATTAAGATTTCATTCAAGCCTTTTCCTCTAACTATTGGGGTAGCTAGCTAGGAGTTAGTAGGTGAGCCACCCTATGTTTTATACAATGGTAGACCAACGTGGTATCAATGTCTAGTACAGGTGGGGAAGGTATCCTAATACTATCTCCTAGCACTTTGCATTATCCATTGCTTATCTAGGTGTAGTATCCTAGCTTTTTATCCCTCATGACAGAGATATTTAAGGTTTTGTGGGTGACGTATCCCAATATAAGCCCTATTAATCTTGTTGTGGGTGTAGTATTCCAATTTGTGTTAACTCTCATAACGAGTGTACTCAATGTGTGGTGGGTGTTGTATCCTAACTTTGTGTGGTGGGTGTGCTATACCATTGTAAGTGTATGGTGCCATTACTTTTGTTTATGGTAGAGAAATGGCTATGGTTAAATAGATTATCTTAATAACTAAAAATTATGTGATCACTAAAGGAAGATTTATAATATGTTTTATGTTATGTGGTTTAATTCATTAACAATATTATTATTCTACCATGATCTCCATACAAGCATGCCTTGTTATATTACAATTGTGAGCTTGAGTACTTTATTATGTAACTTCAATGTGCAGTAAGAACCCTTATCATATATTTAGGTAGCCTGTTTTACTAGTCTTTACCATACTAATACTACATTTGTATGGTCGTCGTGATGATTTAGCTTTGTAACACTAATTTTTTACGACAAAAACATTTCATTTAAAATAGTGCAGAAGTTGAAAATAGATCTAGGAAAAATGGAGTGTTACCACCATACCTAACAAAAAATTTACATCCATGACCTACCCAATGTTAGATACAAGGATAGACCCAACCAACCAATTTAAAACAAAGTGCGCAAACATAAATTACATAAATATTTAAAAGATGTTTTACATCTAACACCCTTATTTTTCACTATAAAAAAATTTCATTAAAAATTTTGTGGAAGCCGAAAATATACCTACGAAAAAAAGGTGTTACTGTCAAGAACCATTATGATCTTGTGGATAATAACGATTATTTCAAGAACCAATTGAGGTAGGCCCTCTACTAGCCATCCCCAAAGATTTGCATATGGCCCTCTGCTTGTGGGAATGAGTAGGTGATCAAGAAAACGGGTGCATCAGCATACTATATATTGAGTAAGCTAAGTTACTCCCACAATGTAAACATAAGTATCCAAATCTATCATACATGGATATAAAATACAACATGAATCATGATAAAGCCATAAATAATTGCAAAAGTGCATAGGGACATGCTATCATACACAACTTCAACAAAGTAGAATATATCATGCTTTTTTTCACTTCCTCATCACATAATCTTTCAAACACGTAATAGTAAGGAGATTCTAACAAAACTCTAAGGTTTATTTCCAATTACTCAATCCTTTAGGTTATACCATTTTCTTATCCACATATGAGATAGGTCAATCATCCAACCAGTGTTCCATTCAATAATCCCATTAATCATTTAGGCCATTACCAAATGTATAAGCCAAATTTCTACCCATTTCGGTTAGTCATACCATTACTTCCATCCTTTGAAAATTAATTTGGTCATCATTCATATTGATCACTTGATTAATTATCATACATATTTGAATATCATTGAGTGATGGACTGTCTACCACCCCATAGAAGCCCATCTAAGTCTAGGTCGAATGCAATCACTAGAATAGATATAAGTCTAGGTAAAAGCCAACTAATATGGACATATGTCTAGGTTGGAGCTAACTAGACCCTTTATTATCAATACCCCCCAGTACGTTATCAATTTTTAGAGTAGGTAAGGTACAGGGATCTCTCAGAATCTCGCTAGAAGGCAAAGCCTGAAGGCACCAAAAATTGTAATACCCTATATTAATTAATCTTTAAATTAGACACGTAAGACTTAAAGTTTGATTAGTAGGCGATGTAAGCCATAAGATTATTTATTTATTTTTGTTTTTTTGTTTAGTTTTTTAGTGATCGCCTTGTTGTCTCGAGTAGGTCCATAAATATTGAGTTATAAAAATAACCCGGATTAAATTTAAGAAAGGGTAGAGGAAGTTAAAAATTGATGTCGTTAATAATACTGATAATAAGAAGAGAGTAATTAAAATAGAAGGGGATTGTAAGAATAATAATAATGTTAGCAATAATTTCAAATAAAATAAAATAAGGGAAGTGATAAAATAATGATATTGATCATAATAATAATAGTATCATGATTTCTTTTTAAGGAAATTAAACCTTGCTTAGGTGAGAATTCTTTTTCTAATAACCTTACTTGCTAGCTTAATACTTTAGGAGGCTTTTCTAATATTTTCTTAATCAAACCCCGACCTTTTTCCCCACTTAAACCTAGCCAAGCCACCCCTAACCCGTCGAAGAGCATGCAGCCCATGCAGCCATGCATCCCGTCACCTTTACCTCTCCTCTCCATGCATATGTCTCTTCTTGTCCAGCACTATCCACCTCTTTTTGCAGCTTTCCCTCTTCCCCAAACATAGCCCTTCTCTTCTCTGCAACCTCACCCTCTCTCATGCCACCCCAGCCCTACATTTTGCAGCCATTAACCAGCCCATCTTCCCTCATGTCACACCCACCTACAGCTTCATACCCTTCGACACTTAGCCCTTCCCCCTCCAACTTGCAGCCTCCTCTTTCCTTTCCCCAACATGCACCCCTACTCTATATTCCCATAATCTACCCACCTATTTTCCCTCCTTTCCCATGCCACTTCAACCTGCAATAGCAGCTCCAACCCCATCCACACTCCCTCATGTCACTCCCCAACCTACAGCCACACCTTCGACACCCAGCCTTTCCCCCCCCCAACTTGCAACCTCAACTCTCCTTTTCTCAACTTGCACACCTACCCCATCTTTCTAGCCATCTAGCCCTCCATTTTCTTCCCTTCCCCATGCCTCAACCTTCCCTTGCAGACCTCCTTTCCCATGCATACCTGTTGACATCTTCTCCCTAAAAAATCAACCCATATGCAGCCCCTTAACTCTAACCCACGCTTCCCCTTCTTCCCCCAACTTCCCCTCCTTTTTATTTAGCCCCAATATGCAGAAATCAACCTCCTTCCGTCTCCCTTTAAGCCCTATAAATTTTCCCCTTGCAGCCCCTCCTTCCCTTCCTTAAATTCCTGCAACAAAAGAAAAGGAAGTGTAGCCCCAAACTCCCCTCCCCTCCACTGAATTTAGTCTCAAAAATATTCCAGCTTTTGTTTTGTGTTCCACCTCCCCCAAGTAGCTATTTTTCTTCCCCAAGTAAGTACTCTATCTCCGGTGGGTTTGGTGCTTAAATTCATGCACCGATTGCCTTGTTTATTTTCCTAATCGTTTTCAAGTATTAGCTTATGTAGGTTGTATTTTGATTATTTTATTTTTCATAAATATTAATGCTTGTAGTTTGGATGGTGTATTCACTTCTAGGTAACCTCAACCTCGGTTAGAGTATTTTTAGAGGAAGCTTGTGGTGTTAATATTTCTTAGCTCAAGGTAAATCCAACTAACCTATAGACAGTAGAGTTTTTATGTGAAAATGATTGGCTAGTTTTCTAGGATTAAATCATGATAGGATGAAGATATCAAATTATTATATGTTTGTGGGAAATGGGAGCATGTTGTAGTTCTTTTCTCTCCATAAATATCATGATGTGTAATTAACTTGTCTTATCATGCAATCTTTTCATATGACTAAGTAATATTCTAAAATTTGACAAAGTGTACGTTGAAAGTAACAAACCTAAATTAGGCTAGTAAAACGAGATGAATATGTCTAAGGTAAAATGCAGTCTATATGGGAGCATGTTGTAGTTCATTCCTACATGAATACAATGATGTGTATATTGATATGTGTTATCATGCAATCTTTTGATATGCCTAAGTGGTACTCTTAAATGCGAAAGAGTGTATGCTAATGGTAACGAACTTGGATTATGCTAGTAAAAGGAGACGAGTATGTTTAAGTTAAATGTAATTTTATATACTATGAGTGTGTTGAGGTTTATTTGTGGAAAGTGTATAGACCCATGGAATATTAAAAATGCATGCTAATAGTGTTTACGTGTACTATGTATGATAAATAGTTAGGGATAATATGGTCCCTTGTAGTACTGAAGAAATTATCAGATGTAAAGTAATCATTAATTATTTTATGCTAGTGTTCATGATAGATAGTTTATGTAAGTAAACTTGTAATAAAAGAGAAGGAAAATGTGGCAGTTATAGTTTGAGGGGCATTTTGGTCATTAAGGCAAAAAGGTATTCCAAAGTGGATAAATGGATTAATTAACTTAAGTGTTGACCTTAAAATAAATGTTTGGAATAATTGGATAATTGGTTTGAACATTGAATCGAATAACTATTTGAGCTATGGCATAATGCCTAACCCTAGGCCGTGTTGGCTTGAAATGGTTTTGAACTCGTGGTCTTTGGATGTGATGTTGTTTGTTGATGGTTGACTAAGTTGAAATTTGTGATTCTTGACTTTCTAGAAGGAAAGAATAAACCGGAATTTCATAAGACAATAATTACTTAAAGAGAAAGACTCGAGTTGGAAAGGAATCTCATGCCTCAAACTTGATCGTCGAGTGCATAGTTTGGGCCTTCAAGTCAAGGGGCTCACTTCTGCTCTATAGGTATTCTATACACCCTATAGGGAGTACGCGTACTTAAGGTCTTGAGTTTTGAGGTTTAGTATGGGCGACTGTTATATCGTGTGGCTTCCTTGGCGAGCTTTGCCCTGGAATCGAGTGATTTATTTTGGTACCACCCTCCTTGACGATCTTTGTCATGGATATGGGATTGTATTCCACTTAAGAATTTCTATGATTTTTATAACCGAATTAGACACCCACCATAATAAATTTGTAATAATTGGAATAGGAATGACTTGACCTTAGTGAGATTGCTTGGGATATCACTAATTATTCCTATTAGGCCATAATGTATGGTCGTGGGTAAGTTAAATTGATCATGAAATTATAAGCATGCCTTAAATGCCTTTGATAGGGATTTTGACCCAGCTCGTAATGTTAAAAGTGATGTGGTTGTGTGTTTCAAAATCGTGGCCTTGCATGTGAGCATATTTTCTCTTTAAATTCCATACTTGTATGATGTTTGCTATGTGGGTATGCTACCTCTCCGGAGGCGTTGTGGTTTACTCAGTATGAGGAAGTCATACTAATGCTATTACTTTTCAGAGGAGTACGTCCAAGACATGCGTTGGCTAAAACACTACGAGGAGCATCACCTCGGTGAATAGGCAGATTTAGGGAGCGAGTGGACCCCACCCCTTTTTCCCCTTTTCCTTGTAATTTGTTTGACTGTAAGAGTGTAAGGCAGACCATTAATGACTTTTGTGTACTCTGTTATTATTTTCTAAATGGTTATTTATTTAATTTCCTAAATAATCATTTGCCATGGATAATATGTCTTTTGCAAAACTCTTGATTTCGAATTATACTTCTCTTATCTTTGGATGTGTTGATTTATTTTAAGCCTTAGCAGTTAACGTAAGGATAGTAAGGAGATCAGACTTATGTTAAGTGTGGCGGTAACATCCACCGTTCTTTAATTTTTGCTTTTGCAAAGCATAATTTAAACAAAATTTTCAAGCCGTGATTTTGGGGTGTTACAAAAATGCTCAAAGACAGACTAACCCATGGTAGCTAATCAAGAATTGAGTAACCCTGATCCATACTCAACTCAGTTGTCTTTCAGTTTATATAATTAGTATTTTATTCCTAAGGATGATTGATTTTAAAAGAGCTATATAAAGCAATCAAGGCTATTTTCCATGTTTAATCCATACTAATCCTTTCTTCTCTCCATTTTCCCAACCATGTAGGTTTCCATTTGTTCTTGTCTCGTATTACTCATATTCATCTTATCATTTTGTTGAATCCTATATCAAGTTTCATTACTCATTTCTCAATATCATCACTTAGCATTTGTGAAATACCCATTTAGTCTTTACATTACTCATATTATATACCATAAGTTATGATCCATTTTAATTATTTCATTATGCTAATGATTCATAATAAATATGTATTTTACCCCATTAATAATAATAGTATAATCCCAAAAATAGCCTCAAAGCATAACCAAACTAAAATAAAGCAAACCATGCAAACAAGTCAATCGGTTTAGGCTAACTAGTCGATTGGTTACACCAACAAGTCGATTGGTTTGAGTTAACCAGTTAATCACTTTTGACTCAACTAGACTATGCTTTTCCTCAACCAGTGAATTGCTTTGTACAAATCAGTCGATTGTTGATAGACCATTCAATCATTTCTACTAAACCAATTGTTGGGTTTATGTAGAAAGCAAGACTAAAGTCTCTACAAGCATATTAGTCGATGTGTTGGGTCAACAAGTCAACATTTATATGAGCCATTCGATCAGTTGGACCTAAAAAGTTGATTGGTGGCCTAACACAACAACTATAAAATTTCATGTATATTCTTACATATAAAACATCCTTAACCACATTAAAACATGTATCAACATAATCTAACATATTTCAACCAGATTAACATGTATTTCAAATATGGAATTATCATATCCTATTTTTATCCCTTTTCATGCTTTTTACTCAAATCATGCCACCTAACAATCCAAACCACTTATGCAAGCTACAGATACTCATGCCAACGTCTATAACTCAACTTAAAGGAACTCAAAACATGTAGGAATACTCACTAAACATTTTTAAAGCAAGAATCACTTACTTGATGCAGGAAAAATCTCATTTTAATCTAGAATATCCAACTATGAAATTATCGTATTTTAAAACCTTAAAAAAATAGTATTAAACTTATAAATTTACACCAAAATCTTATTATATTTTTGAACTTAAAATAGAAATTATGAAGAACATACTAACTTGAGGCAAAAATAGTGAAATGCTCAGCTGAACCACTCAACCTTTTTCATAAAATCTAACTCTTCCATACTTAACAAATGAAATAAAATATAGCTAAAGAGAATATGAAGAGAGTGTAAAAATATTGATTACAAGGCTTGAAGTGTGGAAGAGAGAAGATGAATGTAAGACTCAGAGATTTTGGTGGCTGAAAGAAAATGCATATCAAAGATGATTGGGGCTATTTGTAACTAACTAATCGAAGGGAAACAAAAAGGGTTCAACAATAAACTCAAAATGCTACAAGTTACTATTTGAATTCAAGCAGAATGGATGGATTTTGTCTAAGATATTCTAACATATTATGTAGAGCTCACATGCTATTTCTAGAGAATGTTGGTCATTTTGACCAATATTAGCATACACAAGTGAAGGAATGGAAGGCTAATATGGAAGGAATCTTCTAGTTGCTCATAATGTACTCAAGATTGAAGCATTAATTGGAAAAAATTTCAGAGGAGAGTGGAGGAAGAAGAAAGTTCTATGGTCATCTCTCCCCCTCAATTGTCCCAATTGACCTCTAGCTCGATTTGAGGTATTATTTTGGGTTAAATGTATCATAAAAATAGTTAGGAATCTCTTAGGGACAAATTTGCATGGATTGGTAAGGTTTTATTTTAGTGTAAGAGATTTTTGTTAGAAAATAAAGATAGAAAAATATAACTAACTTGATAAAACAATCAATGGATTTGGGCTTACGAGGAAACTATCCTTCAACTAGTTGGTCGATTTGCCCTAACTAGTCGATCGGTTTAGTTGAGAAAATTGTATGGAAAGCTAGTCGATTAGCTCATTGAACTACTTAATCATTTTGCTTGAAAAACTCAACAAATTCCACTTTTCAACATGATTTTGAATCCAATATTGCCTCAAACCAAATCATAGCATTAAATTAAAATCAAAGGTCCAAAAGTTAGAAACATTCTCATTTCGCTATTTAAAAAAATTTGGGGCATTACAACATCGAAGGAACTCAACGATCCCTCACAAAATCATTATAGGGATACAAATAGATAAGAGCACGAGGCCACATCAAAGTAAGAATAGGGTGTGACCCCCAACAAAAACAACAGTTTGCCATTGACACATTAAAACTTTATCTATGCTCTCAAGCCCTGAGCCCTAACTGAGGTAGGCCCACTACTCGTCATCCCAAAAAACATGTACATGACCCTCTGATAATGGGAATAAGTAGGTGATCAAGCAAACAGATACATCAATACATTATGCATTGAGTAAGCCAAGTTACTTTCATAATGGAAACATAGGTATACAATGTAAAATCTATCATACATGGACATCTTAATTAATGTGTGTTGTGCTAAGGCCATATACGTAAATGTAGGGGTACATTAGAATAGACTATCATGCATAACTAGATAATGTAGAATATATCATTCTTGTTTTCATATTGAAATCACACATGTACTAGATAGATTAATCCAAACAACCAGTCGATCATGCCCCCGTTTGGTTTTACTTATTATTAATAACTACTTTTAGATAAAAACTACTTTTATAAATCTACTTTTAAAAAATTACTTTTATAAGTAAAATGTATGTTTGTTTTAACTTTTATTCCATAAGTGATTAATGCTAAAAAACTACTTATTGTATCTTATTAGTGTTTGGTTTTTATTTTCATACAAAATTACTTTTTCTTTTCCATCTTTAGTTTTTATCTTCCTATATATATATCTTTTAGTAATAATTACTATATAAATTATTTAATATTAAATATTAAAAAGTATATTAAACACTAACAAGTATAAAAAAATATAAACATATTACAAAGTACTAAAAATTATAAAATAAAAATTATAAACTTATTAAAAAAATTATGAACAACCACTAAACAAACTTTATAAAATTAACAAACATCTAAAACTCAAATATTAATTGTAGATCAAAGTTTATATTATGCAATAAAAATTCTTAAATTTATAATAACCATCATAAAATCAAATAGTTCAATGACGTGCATTGTAAATATCATCTGCAATCCTACCCCGTACCATTTCCATTTCTCTAGCAGCTCTACCCTCTATATGTTGTCCAACATCTCTATTCCTATTGTTTTCTTCATATATTTCTCTGCTACAAAACTCATCAAATAATATATCATCCATTCCATTCAACCTAATAAAATTGTGGATTGTCATTGTTGCAATGACAATAAACATTTGTTGTTCCAAACTATAATTCGGCATCTGCTTTAAGATGGGAAAACAAGCCTTCAAAACACCAAAGCAACTCTCAATCACATTTCGCACTGTTGAGTGTAAATGATTGAATAATTCTTCTTTTCATTGTGGACCACCAACTCTTTGAAAATCAGATAGATGATACTTTGTATCCTTGAATGACGTAAGATAGCCGGATGTATTGGGATAACCTGAATCAACCACATAATATTTACCTGCATAAAATGTAAGTTTATATTATTCAACTATAATATGTTATACTTAATATATAAAATAATTTTCTATTTACCTCGAGGAGGATGAGGAAATTTTTTTTTGGGATCTCGAATACAGTGTTGGAATATTCGAGAATCATGAGCCGACCCCTCCCACCCAGCTTCCACAAATGTGAATAACATATCAAAAGAACAAACTGTCATAATATTTTGGGAACACACTCCTTTACGATTACGATAGGGCATTTGTTCATTCTTTGGAACACAAGCATCGATATGTGTTCCATCTATCGCTCCTACACAATCTTTAAAATAAGGCCAAAGTCTCGAATCATTCTTGATCTCAGGAGGGACCTCATCAAGGCTTCAATGAGGCCTTATAATATCACTAGCAATCTTTGATATAGCAACTAAAACCTTGTTGAAATATCTACTAATGGTTTCTCCAGAGTGTTGAAATCGATCTTGCACAACTCTATTCCTTTCATTGTGACCAACTGTATATAAAAAAATTGCCAGTTGTTCTTCAACGGTCACATTATAAGTATCACTTAGCAACCTCCTTGATCTTAAAAAATTTGCTAACCTTAGAAAAACATCCTTCTTCATTCTAAATAAATCATGGCATAGCCTATCATGACCATTTAATATACGTTGGAAAAATTGGTGACTTGTTTCAGAAGATTCCAAACAAGCTTGCTTCTCGATAGACGCCTTCCTTCTCTTTCGCAAATGTCGCACTACAAGTAAAAGTAGTAGTAGTCTTTTTTTTCGATCATCCATCTATTCAAAATCAAAGCATCACTTGTATTATATATATATATATATCCAATATATATGCATAAACTTATATAAAACAAACAACACTTATCACCTTTGATAGAATTTAGCATAATTTTTTAGTATTACATACTTTCAGCTTATGGGATTTACACTATTCCTCTCATCTTATGTATACAATCATAATAATAATAATAATAAAGGTAGCCATAAAACAGAAGCATACAATCTCACGGCATGAAAAGTAAAGTAGCATAACAAATAGGCATGCACTAAATTAATGAAACCATACTCATTTTTTTTATTGAGTTCCAAATGCCATATTGCTGGTACTAAATCATCATTGTTTCACACTGTAGTAGATTTAAATGTTGTTTTCACGTTCCCAATTGTTAGAAGGTATCAAGTAAGGGTTTTATGGATTCTTGGATCATTATAAATAGTATATATTTTATTTTATAATTAGCTAGCTGACGTGAATCAAAAAACCAACTAACAAAAAAGACTAGTGATCCAGCTGGAGACAACAGGCAATCATTATTTAATTGATTCATAAAGAAGACGAAAAAAGGTAGTTGAGCTTAAATGGTGGTATGGGGCGGAAGCAATTCGTTTGTTAGGGAGATGAGGAACCACATGTATGGTATAAGGGGGCTGTTGACGGCTTTAGATAGGGACAGAATATGTCTGCGATAAAGCCCACACAACACATACATAGAGTCCATATTTCCCTCTTAAATTTAAGTAGTTTCAGAACTAGTGTTGTATGTGATCCTAAATGGAACATGGAGAATGCTGCCGTTTGTCCTTAATAGTGTCATTGTAGCTGAGTGATGATAGCTATAATTTTGGCACGTAGCCAGGCATCCTAGTAACCATCTGAAAATGCTGTAAAATACTTGCTATAAATCCATAGCTACAGATCAATAAAGAAGGCAGCGAGTATTTTGGGAAAAATTGCATCTTCCTCCTCTATAGACAAGAGAAGAGCTAATGCATAAGTTCCAAAGCATTCAATACTAATGCATGCACAATAACTCCAGAGTTTAAGTAGACAAGAGAAGAGCTAACAATAGGAGAGACATAATAACTCCAAACAAATACATAAGTTCAACATAAAAAACATAATTCATACTTCATAGTTTTACAAATGGGAAGAACTCTTCAAGTTTATAGCTTTCCCAAGGGATAAATGACCAATTTTCTCAATCCTTATGCACATAATATGTCCCAGGACAGGCATCAGGCAATATTACTCTAGTGTCACAGACATTAGGCAAGAAGATGAACAAACTCCTATCCCAGTGACTATAGGAAAAGGTAAGTTATCTAAGATAATAGAAAATGAATCCAGAGATGCCAATGATCTATCCATATGCCTGAAGGAGACATGCTATGAAAAAATGGGCCCCAATTGGCAACAATATTCTATCATTCTGCAAATGCACTACTGCATAAAATTGATTTCATAGGCCCAAATTAACTTTGAAACTTTCATCCAAAATATATCTTACTCTGTGCCTGCGAAGACAATTTCCATGGTGTTTGTTAACCCTTTGTATCCTATTAATATTTAACCCAACTTTGTACAAATGGTTCCTCGTCAATTACATGAGATAAGAGAAGGGGTAAAAAGTAGTGAAGACTAAGAAAAATCATCAAACTGATGAATATTACAGCTCCAAAGAACAAAGAACAGGTACCACAGGTCTTGCGGATGGAGGTGCGATATACAAGGAGGGTAAGGGGGCGCACATATAAAGGTTAGCATAATGAACAGACCAAGAACTGAGAGGTTGGCTTGCTACAGGGATCGATGGATCTAGAAAAATAGGGTACTTAAAAATTGATTAAAAAAAACCTCCCTTGCCTCCCCTCTCAACCTTTCTGATTCTGCCTACCGTTTATTTCGTCTTCCTACTAGAGCTACTCGTAAACTACCCATAAACCATCTAGTTCTTTAATTGATGAAGCTGATTAGGTTTGTGATTGATGAAGCCGAGCTTATGGCAATCTTGTTCCCCACAATCATCGGCGAGTGTCTCACAAGTTCATAAAGGAGGGACACATATACCACACGCCATTGCCGACTTTCGTAGCGGTAATGTGTCAACATTTTTATACCCTAACTCCTCTGCGTCCCTTCTATCCACCATCCCCCGACCCATTCTCTCTCATTCTCGACAACAATAGCATAGTTGCAAAAGACAATGAAACAAAACTAGAAGTGATAAAGCAACAATCGAAAAGTCTACAAAGTTTTTACATAGCAGAAAAAAAATTACAAACCTGGAATTCTTCGATGAAGCACAGTCGAAGGCTCGAAGTCGACCGGGAGATACAGGATGGAGAAAGCAAACAGTAGAAATGGTGGAGAGGGTAAGAAACGAAACTTTCACCAGAGAGTCGGGGGTGGGGGGAATAAACGATTTTTTTAAAAAAAAACTACCGTACCGCATAACTTTGTATAAGTAATTTTAAAAGTTGGTAAAAGTTACATATGGATTATAACTTTTAGAAAGTAGTTTTTATAAAATACTTTTTTTATAATTACTTATTAAAAGTAAAACCAAACACTTATAAAAATCTATAATTACTTATTATAATTAATTATTTAAAAAACTACTTTTTTTAAGTAAAACCAAACAAGCACCAATTTGCCCTATAATAACATCAAACCATTATTTTCATGTAGATCATGCTTATAAATCATCGTTCATCCACGTAGGAACATGCTTTAGCATAGGATAACACATTTTCAACCAAATTATCTTTCATATCTTAACATTTAATTATCACATTCCATTTTTATCAAGTTTGATGCTTTTTGCTCAAAATGTACAATCTACTAATCTAAATTAACTCTGTAAGCTATATACATGCATGATAACATATAAGATTAAGTTTAAGAAACTCATAATATGTAAGAATACTCATAATCCATATTAGAAACAATAATCACTTACTTGATGTAGGAAAACTCCTTTAAACCCAACATTTTATTCTCTTAAAATATTAAATTTTAAAACCTTAAAATAACAAATCTTAAACTCCGTATTACATTCAAAACCTTAATAAATTGAGATTTTAAATAGAAAGGAAAGAATAACTGAAATACCCCAGAATTAATTATTTTGGAAATAAGTCATTAAATAAGGATTATTGGGGAATTTATTTAATTTGTTGCTCTTTTTAGATTAAAAGGGGTTATGTAGGGAAAGTTAATAGGAATTTTAAAATAATTTATAAAGGATATCTTTATATTTTTTAGGGCCCTAAATTAGCCTAAAAAGGAGGATAAATATTTTATTTAATTATTTAAATATTCTTACTCTAAGTACCCAAGGTAAATATTCTAAATATTTATATAAAATAAAATACTAAAATAAAATAATATGAAATAATCCTTTCCTTTATTTTTCCTTCCTTTTTCCTTTTCTTCTTCTTCCTTCCTTTCTTTTCTTCCTCTTCTCGCCCGTTGGGCCAGCCCGCAGCCCAACTCCCCTTTCCTCTCCTCCTCCCCATGGCCCAGCGCCGTTCGGCCCTCCCCCGTGACAGTAAAACGCAGCGTTTTGCCCCTCCTTCCGCTGAAACGCTGTGCGCCGATTAATGAAGTAGCCGTTTCCTGCTAGCTACTCGATACCGCACTTTGTCCAGAAACTCACCCAAAATTCCGCGTTTTAATAAGGCCTTTTGACCGTTGCCGAACCTGTCCGGCCTCCTTCCCTTTCCTTCTTCCCGCGCACGACCTGCAGAACGCCGCCCATCCCCCTCTACGCCGACCGCCTGCTTGTGCTGCCTGCACGCCGCCTCCCCCTTCTTGCCCTTCTAGCCACCCTCCCTCGACAAGCCGACACCCCGCCATCACTCCCAGGCCTGCCCCGCACCCTTTTTCCCTTTTCCCGACCAACCAACAGGTCTGCCATGGCAGACCTGCGTCGGCCTGCCACCATCGGCCGGCGTGCCCGATTGCCACCTGACCTGCCTTCCTTTGTCCCCTCTCTTGATCCTCCCCCATTTCGAGCTTATAAATACCCCACGAGCCCAGCATCGGGCTCTTTCGAAACCCCTGCCTAGAAATCACCCTTGCGCCACCCCTATTTCAGACAGCCACCCCGTCGCCGCCGCCCATCGCCCTCCACCGACCTAGGCCTCCCTCACCCCTTGGTTTGCTCTGCATGCGCCACCCCGGCCGTGCAAAGTGACCTTCCCGATCAAGCCAGCCTCGAACCCCGCCGCCCTTCTCACCGCCGCCCACCGTTGTGCCGCCACTTCTAGCACCCCCTCTACCTTCTAAAACCACCAAGGGAGCTTCCCCGGCCTCCCTAGACCCTATGTTTCCCCTGCCAACCTCTCCTCTTCCTTCCTTCCCCCTCAACCACTTCTTCACCTTCCTTCTCCCCCATTGTCGCCGTCGCTACCGTCTGCCGCACACCGCCACCTGTGCCACCAGTGACCCTAGGTGGTCCTCTAAACTCCCCAACCCCTAAACCCTTGTTATACAAATGCTAATTATTTTTAGTAGTATTATTAGTATTATTATTAATGTTATTATTATTATTATTATTATTATTATTATTATTATTTAACCTAACCTTGAAATATTTATAACTGTTAGTATTACTATTATTAATGACTTATAACTTTAGTATTATTATTTCAACATCATTATTGTTATTATTAATAGTATTACTATTATCATTATTATCATGGTTATTATTATTATTATTATTATTATTATTATTTTAGTTCCTTGTCACTATTAATAATATTTCATATACCACTAACCTTACTATCGCTACTACTATCATCATTATTAGTAACATTGAACTACTAGCGTTAATAATAAATATTATTAAAATTACTTTAAACTATTGTAGCTATTAAGACCTACTTTTATTAGTAGTAGCATGATTAGCTACCTTAAGAATAATGACCATACTTCTACTTATAAAAGTAATATTATTATTTTTAGCCCTAATGGTAAGTTAAAGATAAGGGTAAGGTAGAAAGAATAGTATTTTGGTCAGAGGAAAATTAACCTCTAGTTTTCCCTCTTATAGGCGAACCAAGTCGACATTTGGAGGAGGCATAGGAATGTGCTCCAAGACCGGTGTCGTGTTAGGTAAGGACGAAGCTATGGCCTTGTGCTATGTGTGATGTGATGTGTTGATGAATGATGAGTATGCCATGTTAATGTGTATTATGCATGTGTTATGAATAACCTGTTTTGTGTAGCGCAACGTGGATAATGAGGTATGATGTGTGTGCCTTATATCACATGAGCATGACATGTTTATGTATTGTATTTATGATGTGCTGATGTGGCCCTCTAGGATATGCATGCTATAGTTTTGGTATTATGGAATGGGACTAAAAGAATAACAAGAGAGGAATGGGAAGTGAGATTATTAAGGGGGAATATGGGGTAGACCCAAGTACATCAACATCCATGAGAGAAACTGTACGTGGAAAGCATGTCTAAAATAAATGAAAGTTGGGAACCATGCATGGGGGCTTTAAAATCTGCATGGTGACTTGGGGTGTCTGCATGAGGTGACTAACTCTTGCATGGGGGTGTGTCTTACGTGAAAAAAGTTGAATTTGGGAGTAAATGAGAGATGGGGAGAGTTGTAGAGTGATTGGAGACTTGGGGTGAAAAATAGTACGTAGGTTGGTATAAGGGTGCATAAGGGGCCTAACTAGAGTTTCGGTAAGAAAGTGGATACTTGGGGAGTATGATGGTGAGGATGATTAAGGAGGTGTGGATTGTGGGTTGAGAGTGTCGGTTTACTATGAAAAAGGTGAGTATGGGTGTTCCATGTGAAAGAAGAGACTTAGTGATGAAAAGAGAGAGGTTACTTGTGGAAGAAGTAAGGTGCTAGGGTTTGATGTGGCCAACTAGGGTTTTGCCGGTCACATGCTAGATCGAGGAGTAAAGTGATATGCCTTGGGGTTGACCTAATAAGGGTGAGATGTGGGGTGAAGAATAAGTAAAGGGTAAGGTAAGTGAGAAGAGGATGGGCCACATAGGCCCATCTAGGGTTTCCAAGGGGAAAACCCTAGAGGTTGAGAATTAGCGAGATCGATGCCATAGGGTGTTGGGTTTAACCTACACTTCCAGGAGTTGGTCCTTCACTATGTGTGAGCTTAAGGGGAGAATAATGTCGGGGTGTGATTTGAGGTGCACGAGTCTCAACATATGGGACATGCCCTCTTGAAAGGAAAGCAGTAGAATGTAGTGGCCATGCATGTTAATGGCAATGTGTGATTTAATAAGACACGGATAAGACATTAATCACGTAAAGCGAAAGATGTTGAGCCGAGCCCATGATCCGGTCCACCGGCTATAATAGTGGATTAGAGGCGTTCTGCCCTATGCGTTTATTTTTTTGTCCACCGGCTATAATAGTGGATCAGAGGCGTTCTGCCCTGTGCGTTATCTTCCGATCCACCGACTATAATAGTGAGGGATCTCGTGCTCGACAAATCAAACGAATAAGTTAATCCATGGGAAAGATACCAAGTACTTAAAGCGAAACACCATATGAGTCGGGGCCATGATCCGGCCCATCGGCTATAATAGTGGATCAGAGGCGTTTTGCCCTGTGCGTTTATTTTTCGGTCCACCAGCTATTATAGTGGATCAGAGGCATTCTGCCCTGTGCGTATATCTTCCGGTCCACCGGCTATAATAGTGGGGCTCCTGCACTCACATGGGCTATTGAAGATTGTGTGGAATGGACTTATTATCATTAATGAGAATAAAAGGATAAAGCACCGAGGAAATATTTAGCCTTTGTCCTACATGTTATTGTGTGTTGTCTATGTGCTGAACTTGTATCATATGTCCTACGTGCTGGCCTTAGCTCGTCTATTACCTTACTCAGTACGTAGCGTGCTGATCATCCGTTTCATGGGTGCTGCTCATTCCCACGACCAGAGGACCCATCTAACCTTGTGCAGGTAGGAGACGATGTTTTCGATGCTTACGATACCTACGAGGCATTGGGTGGGGCCAAGTGTTGAGCCTATCTTGGTTGGGGCCGAGAGTGAGTCGGCCATACTCTTTTTCTATCCTTGTTTTCGTCTGTTTTAATTTAGTCGTATTTTTATTATGTTCGTATCTTGGGGAGGGACTCTTAAGTTGTAATTTTAAAAACAATGTTCTAACTATGGTTGACATCTTGTTATATGAATGATTATGATGACTATGCACTCGTGTTTTGATGGATCTTACTTGATAATTTTCTTGGTTTAGCCTTAGCACTTAGTATCGGGGCGGTAGGAGTGAACCGGTCCGGTACTAAGTGTGGTAGTAATACCCCCAAGTTTATGGTTTTAATTCATTTGCTTTTGCTAAACCTCACGATTTAATCAAAAATTTTCCGTAGTAAATTTGGTGGTGTTACAAGTTGGTATCAGAGTGGTTGATCCCTTCAGACACCCTCTTCTGTTTTCGAAACATACTGCCTTACAATGTTTTCACCCAATTTCAAAGTGTTTTCATGCTCCGATAAAACTCCACTATTTTAAAACTTCTGGGTCCGGCTCTAGTGAGGAATCAAAGGGTAGGTTAGTAGTATTCCCAAAGTGAGGTAGGGTAACCGTGGTGTATTTAGTTATCTCTTAGTCGTGACCTTAGTTATAAGGGAGTTGAATTCTTAGTACTTTCCCTTTAAGGGGGTAGTAGTATACCATGATTTTTGCGAAACTAGTGATCCCGTTTCTAACCTTGCCTCCCTCCCTTGTAGCTATCGATGACAGGGAACGGTCGAGCAGCACGCTTGGAGGATGCCATCGGGGCATTCATGGATTTCATCCAGCGCAACCACCAACCGGAGGGCGCGGGAGAGGATTGGCTCAGGAGAGTCACCGGACACCACCCACCCACTTACTCCGGAGAGGAGGACCCCATGGTCCTCGAAGGATGGATCAGAGACTTGGACCGCACGTTCGAGGCGGTGGGTTGTCCGGCAGCTCGACAACCCAGCATAGCCGCCTACTTTCTGAGAGGCGTGGCAGATGCTTGGTGGGTGGAGTATTGAGCCCGGGATGGTCCCCCGGAGGATTGGGAGGCATTTAAAGCTACTCTCTGTGCCAGGTTCTATCCGGAGATTTTGAAGAGGGATAAGATGCGGGAGTTTATGCAGCTCTCGCAGGGGTCCATGACAGTGTGCTAGTACTATGCGCGTTTCACTGAGCTATTACGCTTCGCCCCGGGGATCGCCGCAAATGAAGCCACGATGGTATTCCAGTTTGAGCAAGGGTTGAGCTTCAGCATTCAGAGGATGATGGGGGCTGTTCCATTCACCGACCTTGCGACTCTCTATGAACGCGCCTGCCTCGCCGCAACTCTAGTTCAGGAGCAGGCCAGCATCCTCGGGAAGAGAAAACCCGAGAGCCAGAGTTCTGGGGGCAGGACCCAGCCAGGGTCAGGAGGACCGAGGAGACCTCCGCCGAGGGACCAGAACAGAGGCCCAGGACCTTTAGGAGGGTTCCCATGCGGACGATGTGGCCGCCGCCACCACGGTCGAGACTGTAATGGGAACCTGATCACATGTCATAACTGTGGCAAGAGGGGCCACCGATTGTTTGAGTGCCGAGGACCCCCATAGGCGCAGCCATATCAGCCCCGACCAATCCCATAGGGGGAGCTCTAATCCCACAGAGGCAGGCTTACCGACAACATCTCCAGACCTCGGCTCCTCAGTATCATCAGCGAGCACCCGCTGGCGCAGCGGCCAGAGAGAGTAAAGGGAGGCCCCAGGGACCCAGGACCTACCCTCAGTAGGGAGGTCAGTCAGGTGGACGCCTGAATGTGATCAGCCAGGTCGAGGCCGATCACCAGATCAACGTCATTACAAGTAAGTTCACAGCTTGCTCCCTACCGGTACTTGTGTTGTTTGATTCGGGTGCCACCATGTCATTCACTTCGTATGCTTTTGCCACTAAGGTGGGACTGTTTCCTACTTCTAGAGTTGAATTGTCTGTGATGTTGCCCTCCGGGGATAGAGTGGGATGCAGTTGTATGTTCTCTAATGTGGCCTTAGTCATAGGTGGGGTAGACTTCCTAGTGGACCTAATTGGGATAAACTTGAAGGATTTCGATATGATTCTGGGGATGGACATGTTGGGAAGGTACAAGGGCGTCATTGACTGTGCCCAAGAGCACGTGATCTTACGAGGCCCGAAGGGGGCTAGAGTTTCCTACAGAAAGACCCAGCCGGAGCCCACCACTAAAGTAGTGACAGCAGTAACTCTGCACGCCTTGGTCCAAAAGGGATACCCCTTATACCTGTGCAGTGTTCAGGAGTTGAACAAGGACTTGGCCGCCCTAGATGATATCCCGATAGCCAGAGAATTTCCAGATGTGTTTCCGGAGGAGATACCGAGCATGCCCCCAGTTCGAGAGATTGACTTTAGAATCGAGTTGGTACCGGGAGCTGAACCTATCATGAGGGCACCCTACCGGATGGCACCGTTGGAGTTAAAGGAGCTAAAGGCCCAATTGGAGGAGTTGCTTGAGCATGGGTACATCCGACCAAGTGTGTCGCCCTAGGGAGCGCCGGTTTTGTTTTTAAAGAAGAAGGACGGTAGTCTCCGCCTCTACATCGACTACTGAGGGCTGAACCAGTTGACGGTAAAGAATCGGTATCCATTCCCAAGGATTAATGAACTCTTTGATCAGTTGAAAGGAGCCATGGTATTTTCTAAGATCGACCTGAAGTCCGGATACCATCAGCTGAGGATTGCCGACGCCGACATTATGAAGACCGCCTTCCGAACTCGGTATGGGCATTACGAGTTTATAGTGATGCCTTTTGGACTCACAAATGCGCCCGCGGTATTCATGGACCTGATGACTAGGATATTCAAGCCATTCTTGGACCAATTTGTGGTGGTGTTCATCGACGATAACCTGGTATACTCCCGAGGAAAGGCGGAACACGAGCAGCACCTCCGCACTATTTTGGGTCTTCTAAGGGAGCCCCCCTTGTATGCCAAGCTGTCGAAGTGTGGATTTTGGCTCCTAGAGGTGGCATTCCTGGGACACATAGTATCGGCCAGGGGAGTGGCAGTGGATCCTGCCAAGGTTGTAGCCATCACGGAGTAGAAACCCCCTACGAACATGGCCGAGGTCCGGAGTTTTCTGGGGTTGGCCGGATACTATAGGAGGTTTGTGCAGAATTTCTCGAGGATTGCCTGACTGCAGACCAACCTATTAAAGAAGACCACTAAGTTCCAATGGGATGAGATATGCGAGGGAGCCTTCCAAGAGTTAAAGAGGAGGTTGACCACTGCACCGGTATTGACCCTACTAGAGGGATCCAAGGAGTTTGAGGTATTCAGTGATGCCTCTAAGCACGGGCTTGGGTGCGTATTGATGCAGAAGGGTAAGGTAGTCGCGTATGCATCCCGTCAGCTGAAGCAGCATGAGTAGAACTACCCTACCCATGATCTAGAGCTAGCCGCGGTGGTTTTTGCCTTGAAGATTTGGAGGCACTATCTGTATGGGGCAAAGTGCAGGTTCTTCACAGATCATAAGAGCCTCAAGTACATTTTCACCCAAAAGGAGCTTAACATGAGGCAGAGGAGGTGGCTAGAGCTCGTTAAGGATTACGACATCGAGTTGACATACCGCGAGGGTAAGGCCAACGTGGTAGCAGACGCTCTGAGTAGGAAGACCTCCCACTCCATATTATGTCGTGTTGTTGCAGATAAGGTTCTGGGCAAGCTGTCAGGATTAGAGGTGGAATTGATTCCACAAGGAGACCTAGAGGTCCGTTTGAGTGCTTTGACACTCACCCCTACCATTTTTGAGGAGATCCGGACTAGTCAGGAAGGAGACAGTAAGTTGTATAAGATCAAACGGAAGGTGCAGGAGGGCCGTGCAGAAGGGTTCCGCATTTATGAGGATGGCAGCCTCCGATTTAAAGGTCGATGGTGTGTGCCTCGGAAGTGTTCAGATCTGAACCGTCGCATTATGGAAGAAGGGCATCAGACTCCTTATTCTGTCCATCCTAGGGGAGATAAGTTGTATAAGGACCTGAAGAAGATCTACTGTGGCCCCGCAAGCGGGAGGTTGCAGAGTTCGTGTCTCGATGTCTGGTGTGCCAGAAGGTTAAGATCGAACACCGGAGGCCGGCAGGTTTACTCCAACCCTTAGAGGTGCCGAGTCATTCAATAATTTTACAAAAATATGGGGTATTATAGGCTTCTAGTCAAGTGCGTAGATGAGAATTTATAGGGTCATGATTTTTAACTTGAGTATGTTAAGGATGATACCATGGTAGCAGTTGGCCATTGGTTAGGAATTTAAGAGTGAATTTCCCATTTTGTTAAGAGTTAGGGTAGTTAGTTAGATATACATTTACTCACTATGTTAGGAAGTTTATTGTTCTTTCTAGTTATTTGAACTCTTAGCTTTTATCACTCTATTTAGCTTTTGTGAACTCTCTTTTATCTATATTACTATTCTCGTCATTGTTATCATATATTTATTATATTATTAATTGAGCATGCATTTTTTTGGTGGTTGTTTCATTTTGCATTATATCTGGATTGGGTTAGGTGATGATAACACCTCTCTCATGGTTGATGTGATGATAGCATTTCCTAGTATTGCTTTTATAAGCACTTCTACCTTGTCTTTAACACATACTTTTCTAGTTCAAAATTTCATGGTGTTACACGTTTGGAAAATTTCCCTTAATAGAATGGATTTGATCAAACATTCTCTAATTTAGTTATGAAGTAAGGAAATTACATTGCACTATCATCTAATGAAATGAATTCTTATAGTGGGAACATAAAACTAAAGTTTGTTGTTGATATTCTTTGTAGAATATAATATTACTCCATCTTTATTCACAATACATAAATACTTAATGTTATCTTTGATAATAGGCCTAATTAGTTTGGTCATGTGTAACATCCCCTATTTTCTTGATGAAATTTTTTTATGTTAAAGATAATGTATTAGTGAGTAAAGCCAAAATGGGAGATACTACTAACACACCAAATATAAGAGATGTATGATTGTTCACCTAACTCATGGTTAAATTAAGGTAAATCAAAACCAAGCAGGTATAATTTATGATAAAACTAAGATAATATAGATAATAAGTTAAGTGATAATAGTAGAACAGAGGCATCCCAACATTGTTGGCCTAACACTAATCTATAAAGTACCTACCTAAGCAATGGCTATCTAAAAGCCCACATCAACATCATTATACTCTAACTGGGAGTATCAGTATGGTAAAAGTACTAAGCAAACCAAGCCTACCCTAAGCATATGAAAAGGCTCATTGTGCACATAAAGGTAATGTTATAACACAATCATGAGGAAAAATTCTTGAAGGCACATAAATATTCTATAACAACAAAATAGAATAAATTTATGCATCTCAATACAAAATAATGCATATTATTATCTCACAAATCCAATTATTAAGAGGTTTGGTTCAACCACACATGCAACACCTATATTTTCTTGACCTAAAAATTTTCTTTTAAATTTTTTTAAAGCTAAAAAAAATAGGTTGTTACACCACATCCAATATAGAAAATGTATTCCCTATACTTTAATTATGTTAGCTTAAAGGCTAAAAGTAACTCATATGTAAAAATTGGGTTTTGAAAGCACTTGATCTCATAATGATAGAAGTTTATGAAACAAAAGAGAGAGAAGAGATATTGGAAAACATAGGAATAAAATTCTATAGATGAGAGATTTGGATAATTATACACTTAATGAACCTAGATTCATTAGTCACAAACATGACACCAAAGCATTAAATCAACAATTACCTACAAGATAAAACTTCATTTGCTCGTGAAAATGGATAGCACCCATGAAAATGATGGTTATTATGCTACGTATTGAGTAAAGTAACAATATATATCAAAAGAATAAATCATGTATGGTACAAAAGGTTACATGATAAGAGAAAAACTAAACATGCAAAATTATTCATAATACGACATGACTCAATAGAAAATTTTATTAATGGTCATATGTTGGTGATCAAATTTTTTGTTTTACTTAGTCATTAAATTTTAGGAACCATGTTGATATTCACTTCCACTACACCCTAGTGCAAATCGGAGATATGAGTCAAAATAGGGTAAAGCACACCTATTAGCCACAAGTAAACTATTAATCCTTACGTATGCATACCACCACTAGCCATTGGTTCAGAATTACGTAGAGTAGATTAGGGTCCCCTAGTTGTGATATAACCAAGCCACAATGATTAAGGTTCTTACAACACATTATTTCTAAATCGAGTGAAATTTATTTTAATTATTATTTTCTTATTATATTATTAGTTAAAAACTTAGCACATAATAATAAACCACTTGTTTTACTTATTATCATAACATTTTCACTCATATTACTGTTATCACTTATCACATGGGATGTCACTTAACACTTGTTACATGAAATACCAATTGTTACTAAAATTATTTTAGTAATTTTTATTCTTTAAAAATTTATAAATTATTCCAACAATTACTAAATTTCTTATAACACTTTAGTCCTAAATCGAGTGATATTTAATTTTAAGTATTAGCATCTTATTAGATTATTAGTCAAAAACTTAGCAAATAATAATGCACCACTTATTTCACTTATTATCATAACATTTCTAGTTATATTACTTATATCATTATCATATGAGATGTTAGTTAAAACTTGTTAGATGAAATATAAATTGTTACTAAAATTATTCCAACAATTGTTATTATTTAAAATACATAGAATTATATTGTGCCAAGATCAAATCAAACATGTTATAATCATATAAAGAAATGATATGGTGTAGAGAAATATGAAAAAATTGTAGAGGGAGTGAATCAAGTTTAATGGAATGATAATGGGCAATAAAACTTGTACACACAGTAGAGTAGTTTAAGAACAATCTACTCTCTACATCCACTACAATAATGTTATCCCTTTTAGATTTTAAAAAAGTGTTGTGTTTTTTGTATATATTAATGATCACTCTTCTTTCAATTTATGATCCTTATAATCTCAATTATATTCCAAAATATGGTTTATAACTAGACATATTTATCTTCTCTAGACTCTCAATAAAAATATCTCAAGAATGATAGATAAATAATAACTAACCCCTTTGTAATGAATTTTATAAGGTTGTTGTGATTACAATTGATTCTTGCAAAAAATAAAGATATGAAAGTGTATAAATTTAGATGAGATGTAATATATCAAGATGAAACAAAAGATATTACAATTAAAGAGTTTCTCTAGCTAAAAAAAAGTGAATAATGAACACTTTTCAATAAAAACTCAAGATTCAAAAGTAATGAGAGTTTGAATGAGTAATTGATTGATTTTGAGAGTATGTGATTTATTACATCATAAAATGTTGTTGAAATTTTATGTAATGAATTTAGAGAGAGCTTCTTCTCATCCTCATTGGGTAGCCTTTAGGCATAAAATGGCCCAAATGTTGTATCACCTAGCAAAAAAAAATCACTGTTTAATACTCTCTAGTTGATTGATTCAGGCAAACTACTAGATTAGCTATATAGCAAGTTGATTGATGTTTTAAACTAATTAACTAAATTTCATACTCCATTTTTGTAAGAAATATAAAATAGAAAATTACTTTTTTTAATAAAATTTGGACGATTTCTATCTTTATTTGGAATTATGGTTTGGGTTTTATTTGAAAAGGAATTGAAAAAGTTTAGAAAATTCAAATAAACTGAGTTTTCCTTTTGAATCAATCAACTGGTTCTATGAAAATATTGAATAATTAATCATTTAAACTAAGTTTTTGGTTTGATAGAACTAATCAACTTGTTTGGGTAAATCGATTAACTAGTTTATAGAATACTCTACTGGTTTGACCAAGTCGATTGATTATTTTGTCAAGTTGAGTGCTTTTTAAAGCTTGATTTTCTAGAAACTTTCTTGCATCAAAATAAAACTTTGATAATCCAACCTCGAGATATTCTTGAGTAATCCTTAACCCGTGTGATTATTCACCAACTTTAATTTATGCCTCAAATAACTTTAAGGGCTTGATTTTGATAGAAGAGTGGGATGATGACCTCACTCTTTGTCTTCTTCCTCCTCTCTCCTCCACATAGATCCATGACATATTATTTTATTCCAAAATATCATTGTATGGCTAAGAGATTTGCTTCCTATGCCGATCTACCATTTCCCTTCTTATGTTTGATCTTTTCATGATGCGCTCAACTAAAATTCTCCATAAAATCATTATTTGTGCTCTGAAATGGAAGTTAACCTATTCTTAATAAATTCACCCATTAAACTTAGATTCAAATAGTAAATTTAGGATTTTTGATCTATTTAATATCCTCACTCAATCCTTGACAAATTAATTAGCTACAAATAACCATAATCATCTCTTTTCTTTTCCTTTATTTTAACAATTGAAATACCTTAGCTTCTAAAACATATATTTATTCTTCTCCACTTCACTATTTTATTCTTATTTGATTCACTCTTCTATTCCTTTCTCTAGCTCCCTCTTATTTTATTCTTAAGCAATAAAGTGTTAACTTTAGGGAAAAGTTGATTTTACATTCAATTGAATCTTTCTCTTTTTTCTCTTAAAGCTGGTAAGGTCATTTCCTTTCTTGATTTGTAACAAAATTTTTATTATTTATAAGTTTTTAACCATTTGTTTTTAAGGTTTTAAAATCTAAATCTTTTAATTTAAGATTTTTCTTTTTGGGTGGAACATTTTGCTAAGCTTTAAGTAAGTCATTTTACCTTTGAAATATGGCATGAATAAGCATATGAGATATTTAAAATGTTAATATTTATTTACCTATATAAGATTTTGGCATTTTAATGATTCATATTAGATTATTAATGATTTATGAGAAAAATGGCATGATTTAGTATAGAAGCATGTTAACTTTGGTCTTATACCATAATAGTGTTATGTGTTAGATGTGGTATAATTTTAGAACTTTAATCATGTTTAAACTGTCTATTATCTTCATTCTAGAAGCAAACCAATTAACTGGTTAAGCTTAACTAACCAATTTGTCTTAGAATAGTCAACTTGTTGGTCTAAACTGATTGATTGAGTTGTATATGGTAACTTAGGTGGCTCTCTACTTAAACCCATCAATAAGGTTTTTAGAACTTATCAACTTATCTAACCATATTAATAAATTGTTTCAAAGGAATTCTAGATTTTAGCTATGCTAAACTAATCAATTGGTTTTCCAAAATTAATAAATCTATTCAGCTAGAGAATGTTGTTTTTATTTTTTAGAACTTGATATGATTGGAAACCTCACACAATGTTATAATATGATTTTTTTAATGATGATAACATACATCTTGGCTTGAATGAACTAACCTATTAGATGGAATAAGTGGTTCATAATTCATGGCATTCTCACAAAGTACCCGTGGAATGTTTTAATGCAAATATTAGATTAACTTTGCTATGATTTCATAAAGGGATAATATAAGATGGAATATTTCTAAAATGGATTATCTTAATAGTTTGATTTAAACTTGGCTAAGAACTAGTGGAAATCCTACCAGATGGTTTAAAGGGTAATAATGGTTAAGATAGAATGATTATATGGGTGTATTACTTAGATGTTACATGGTCATTATGTGATCATAGAGAAACATACTAAGCACTTAAAGTGAAGGATGATTGCTTTAAACACAGGTCTAGATTACTTGATCCTCGAATAGCTACTAGGAGTTAGTCTATCTTTAGATGCTTATTGGTGCATTTTGGGATTTCCTTTGGGTAGGATCCTCATAGATTATGGTTCCTTACCTACTATAGACACTTATGAATTTCTTGAGGATATTGATAGTAAAGGATTTGATTACCTAGGTGGTTTGTGGCTTTAACCAAACTTTATGTCCATTTGGTGGTCATTTGGCTTTGGATGGACTTTATATCCTCTAGTATGGATAGGCTTCCATGGTATATAAGACCATGAGATAACAATTATTACATCACTCAATAAAGAAAAGCAAAAATTAAATAGAAAAAGGAAAGGAATAATGTCTTGTAATTAATTAATTTGATTAATCATGTAAACATGGAAAATGGAGCTAATGGAATAACATGTTAATATTCATTCATTGCCATCCATCACATCTATGTTGTTTTGATGATCATGATGAGTTATGAGTTGTCTAAATCCATGTATGACATTTAATCTTAATACATTACGTGATCATAATATAGTACATATATTTAATTATATGGTTGGAGCATGCTTGTATGTTTGTGACTCCCCTTAAGGAGGTAAATTGGAGTACTAATATGTCCATTGTTTTGGTGACCTACTCAATCCCATGTGCATGTTTTTGAGGAAGGCTAGTAGTGACCTACCTTGTGTCAAGATTGGGGCCTTGGATCTTAGACATCTAGAGACCGGTCGTAGGTCTTTATGGACCAGGGTTTTGGGCCCTTTCCCTTTTGTTGTTTGATTTATCTTGTATTTCCATACTTTTATTTTAATCCCTCCTATGCATATAAAAATTTTAGGGACTCATTGAGGTCTTTTTTGTAAATTTTTCATCATATATATCTTACCTTTATGCACTATATTATCATATTTTGATTGATTAGTTTTTTTCAGCCTTGTATCTTATATGGGATGAGTGGTAGCCATCTATCATATGTTAGGTGTGGTATATTTTTCTTAGTGCTTAGCATTTTTGGCTTCAAAATATTTTCAAAAAAATTTCTATAGTAAAAAATGGGGGTGCTATGCTAAATATGTTAAAATTTGGGATGGAAAATTTACTGTTACACTACTAAGTCAATTGGTTCACTAAAATCAATTGGTCCTATGAATATATATGAAAAATAACATGGTTTAGTAAAACAATTGATGTGTCCTTATGGCTATTCAATAAGTTTGTTCAAACATTTTAGCTGGTTTTCTTCATAGGAAAAACCCATTTCACATCTTGTCTCAGCCCTTATCGTAGTTGGTCAAACTAGTTGGTGAATTTTCTCAAACAAAATGATTAGTTTCACATTTGTCAATCGGTTTGAAAAAAATCAGTCATTGAGTTTAAACAAAGATAAATGGGTTTTTGTATGAGAAAAATCCAAGGATTAGTTGGTCAAACTTGTTGATTAGTTTAAAAACAATTTAATCAATTTGGTGAAATAAGTCGATGAGTTTAAATAGAGATAAATTGGTTTCGGTTGAAACGCATAAATTTGTAAGTTTAAATAGAGATGAATGAGTTTCTTAAGATTGAAACGCATAAATTTTTAGTGAAACCATTCAATTAGTTTGGTGAAACTAATCGATGAGTTCACATATAGACATATGGATCTTTACAGGAAAAAAACCCACTTATGAATTAGTTAAGCAATCAATCAATTTCCAAACCAATTGATAGGTTTTCTACACTAGTTGATCCATTTGAGTTTTACTAGTTTCAGTGCTCTTAGTTTAAATAAAACCAGTCAATTTGCCTTGAGACATGTTAACTGGTTCAGACTATAATCAAGTAAGTTTTAAAATGCTTTATAAAAATTTATAAATCAAGTTCAACCATAAATTCACATGACGTGAATTCAAGTCTATTGTTTTATAAACTTATTAAAGAGTTTTGATCAAAATGTGAAATTTCTCAACTTAACTCTTTACACGAAAACCTAAGACTAGAAATATAATCCTTGAACATTAAGTCTTGGTAATCTTGATACAATATTCTCTTTTACTTTGAATCTTGAATGTCTTTTTTTTAAAAAAAATTGTACTTGAGAAATAAGTTTAGTAAGTGTTATTTGGTCTCTTTATTTATCAATTATAATTCACACACAATTTAGTAACCATAATAATTCTATAAATCCATTTGTTACCATCACTATAAGGACAAGGATATTTTCTTACTTATGTGGTAAAAAATCCCCCCTTAAATATGATGCTAAACAAAATGTCCAAAATTGTAAATGTTAAAGAATGAAGAATTTAAATTAATCCAAAGTTATACCACATCCTTCATTTACCAATTTGGCACTTATAATCCAAGATTTGGATTATCTCCCCTTTTTATCATTAACACAAGGGTAGGATGAAGGGCGGGTAATGTAGATATTTTTAAGAAAAAGAGATAACAATTGCAAAACCATAAGGGGAATCTCCCCCCTAAACATGTGCACATATGTGTAAATGGAGAGGCATGCACTAGGGAAATATAGAAAACACTCCCTCTAAAGTGACACACAAGTAAAGTTCCTATATTTGATTACTTAAGGGAAGAGATTAGTGAATACAAATTAAAATGTGTGAATAGATGTGATATATAAGAGGCATGACAAGAACTGAATACTACATGTGATGGTTATAGTATACTTTGAAGATATAGTTCATAAACCATACAACTACAAAAGAGTGCATAAATAAAGATGAAGGCAAGTACAATCATAAGTAATATATTAGACCTAATCTAAAACAAAAATAGATACATCTAGGATACACATCAAGGTTGATCATAGGTGGTTAGGCAAGGATAGAGTAACTGTAGAAGTGATTGAAAGCGTGGATAGTATGTCCAAGTTCCCACTCACACACTACAAAATAATTGACTTTTGCTAATAGAAACTTATTCATAGATACTTTTTCTATTGGTAAAACAACTAATGCCAACAAATAATTTTTTTGTGGGCAATAATATAGTTCTCCTAATAGAAATTTTTTATTTGTTGATATTAATATATTATGCCACCAAATCTTTTACCACTATAAGAAATTGGTGCATTAACGACCAATTTAGTGACCAGTTTTTTTTTGTCGCCATTGATATAGTATTAATGACCACTATTAAAAGTTATTGTTATTGGTATATTTATTATGACCAATGTAATTTTTCATTAATCATCAATTTTTTTTTGTCGCTAAAGGCATTTAAGTCCCATATATATATTTATATGTATATTTTTATAGTGGAAAAAATTAATAATTTTTATCCATAGAAAATATTTATGTCTATAAATTTATTTATTTTTATGTGGTCGATAAGATCTTCGAAAAATTTTAGATTTAAGGTTTCTGCAACTTCTTTATAATTTTTTTAATGTTTTTTCCATTTTCATTTATGGAGGAAATTTCTAGAAATATGTTAAATTATTATTAATCACTTAAACTTGTATAAAAAAATTTATTTCTTGAATCTTTACCAAACGATTTTTTGTTAAATAACATTTACATAAAATTATCCTTTATCATATTTTATATACTTAAAAAAAAATCAATCGATCGCTCCAACCCCTTTTCTTTGCTTCTCTCTATTCCTTTCCCATTGTTTTTCCTTACACTAAGGCCTGTCGGCCTTGACCCCTTTCCCTTTCCCTTTCCTACTCCCTTCTTTATGTGCATTTTTTAGCCACCACCAAACAACCTCATCACTGCAACATGACCATCAGACGACGGTAGAATGCGAGCAAGGCCGCAACAGCTATGGTCAGATCAGCAGCGCAAGAAGGGAAGCAGAGTGTGTCCCTCAACCCTACTCTACTGCCATTTCCATGACACCACCGCAACATCACCTCTTGCCACTTCAACAACATCCCCCATCAGTGGATGTTACTTGACCTTTGATGAAGCTACAGTGCCCTTTATCCACTCTATTTTGGCTGATATTATTTGGTATAAATTATCCCAAACCCTAACTTTTGTTTTACTTAAATTTCTATGAGTTATCTTTGATTAAGCTAAATTATCTACTAAATTGATTATGTATGTGTTTTATGATTGATTTACATGAGTTAATTATGTGGCATATGCTTGATTTCTAGAAATTGAGAATTTTGATAGGTTATGTGAGGATTGTTCAAATTTAAGAAGTTTATTTTTCGGTGATTTTATGTTTGAACTACTTTGAACTTGGTCTTACCTCAAAATTAAAAGATTTAATAGGTAGAAATTTGAAAGAAATATACATTTATTTGTTACCTAAAGTTGAATGAAGAGCTAATGGCCTTTCTTGACGCGCACACACACACACACACACACGTATGGGTATGGAATTTTGAAAAAGGTAAGTATTTTCATTTCCTGGAAAATCTAATTTTCTTAAGCTAATTTGACATCAAAATTAAGAAATTATACACTATCTACATGTATTCATAAGTTAGTGTGCCTCACAAATATTAGAAGGGTGTGGTTTAGAGCGAGTTAGAAATACTACCTCCATCTAGATTTATGAGATGAGCATATATAACATTTAAATTTATTTTCCAATGCATTTTTAAAATCAAATTAGAAATGTTTCATGGTTCCCTGGTTATTCAATGGGTGTTGGTGTCTTTATAAGTTAGCTTGTAAGAACAAATGAATGCTAGTGTTGTAGGTTGAGAGTTAGGACTATTTTGTGCTTTATCAAGTGTTTTTTTAATCCCAATATTCTTAAAGTCTTACTTCCTTTTTTATTTTATTTTAGTTGGATTTTGTAACCATTGACCATTTATTATTAATTTGTTTATAAATATCTATTTTTTTCCTATAATTATGTTATTAATTTAAGTGTAGCAACGTTTTGGCCTTGACACTTAGTATAATAATGGTAGAGGAAATCTGACTTATACTATGTGTGGAGGTAACAGCCTACATTTTTACTATTACAACTTCTATAAATAGTTATTTAAACTAAAAATTGAAGCCATGAATATGGAGGCATTACATAAGGCGAACGAGGAAGTTTGATGGTTGTTAATATCTCTGACGTGGGTAGAAGGTGTATTCTAGAGATACTTTAACACTTAGGTATGGTAGAACTATGGGATTATTACTCCATTGGGAGGTCAATTAAGGGGGTGTTTGCAGGAGAGGAATTACGACCCCAAGAGTTGAGGATCATATCACCTAGGGGTGGATTAGACTCATAACAGGGTAACTTGTCATGATTGTGGTATGATGGGGCACATATCCCATGAGTGTAAGGTTAGAGGTGCAAGTATTGAGAGCATTTAGTCTGACTCACAATGTACTATATTGAATAAGTATATGCAATAGAATTTGAGATATCCTCAAACACTAACTAGTGTTGCTAGTTCTGCTAGTTAGCCAAGTGGTTAGGAACATTGTACCTTTCAACCAAGTTAGGGGTCAAGTAGTGTTATAGGATGTCCTTAAGTTATGTACCTAAATGTGATTTGCTAATTTGAGGGCAAGCGTTAGGCTAATGTTGTCACTAGTATGTTTACTATTTTTTCCATTTTTAGCATTCATGCTATTTAATTTGTAGCGTCAAATTCCTTTGTGTTATCTCCATTCATTCTAGAGATTTCCTATCTCCTTCCTCTAGTATTTCCATTTATATTAGGTTACCTTCAAGGGATAGGATTGTGTGTTTTACACTCTATAGAGGAGTGGGATTGGTAGGTAGTGGGGTAGAATTTCCTTTAAACTTCATAGAGCTTGAACTGTGTGACTTTAATGTGATAGTTGGAATGGAAAAGTTGGGGAAACACTGAACATTCATTAACTACGGGAAAGAGAATATGATTCTTCGATGGTCAAAGGGTGTTACAGTCTCTTATCAAAGGCCTAAGTTTAGCCCCCTCTATGAAGATCTTTTTGGTTATCCCTTTGAGTACCCTTATATATAAAGGTATTTTCTCTTGCTTTACAACTTCCAAGATATTGAGGTTGATGAGACACCCCTAGAGTGAATCCTAGTAACTCGAGAGTATTTCAACATGTGTTATGTTGAGATTCTAGGTATACAACTATTTTGAGATGTTGAGTTCATCATTCACTTTTTGTTAGGGATTGAGCTAGTGCCCAAATTAGCATATCATGTGGCACCCACTGAGATGAAAGAACTTAAGGATCGGTTATAGGATTTGTTGGAGAAGAAATACATTTGGTCATTTGTATTGCCCTAGGGAGCAATAGTTTTATTCATGAAGAAGAATGATGGAAGTCTAAGGTTGTATATTGATTATCAAGGATTAAATCAAGTTATAGTAAAGAACCATTATCCTCAGCCACAAATTGATGATATGTTTGACTAGCTCAGAGTAGCCACTATGTTTTAAAAAATTAATATTCAGTTAGGCTACCATTAGTTGAGGATAAATGAGTAGGATATTCCATAGATGAAATTTCAAACTAGATACAACCATTATGAGTTCATAATGATATCTTTTAGACTCACTGGTGTGCTTATATCATTCATGGCTCTTATGAACCATATCTTTAGGTTATTCTTGGATCAATTTGTAGTGGTTTTCTATGATGACATTCTTGTTTCCTTCGGTAGTTGTGAGGTGCATGAGCAATAGTTGAGATAGACATTAGCATTGTTAAGAGCACATTAGGTTTATGCCAAGCACTTGAAGTGTGAGTTTTAGTTGGATCAAGTGGCTTTTCTTGAGCATTTAATCTTCAAAGATGGTATGTTACTAGATCCTTCCAAGATTTAGACAGTTTTTGAGTGGCCAACACCTACATTATCAAAGATGTGTGAAAATTTTTAGTGTTGACCAGTTATTACCACAAGTTTGTCACCAACTCCTCTAAGATAGCTCACCAATGGACCTATTTACTAAAGAAGGATACATGATTGTACATACTTCATCTTTAGTGCTCATATTAGTAAGTGAATTAAATAATTTTTGAGGTGTTCAAAAATTATTTTAAGCATGGCTTGGATTATATGTTGTTTCAGAATGGGAAAGTAGTTGTTCCCTTTTGTTTAAATTGCATAAGAAAAGCTACTTAACTTATGATTTAGAGATTATATTAGAATTTTCTATGATGATTTTGAGGCATTATATTTATGGTTTTTATTATAAGATTTACATTGATCATAAGAGCTTCAAGTACATTTTCACTCAACTAAAGTTGAAGTTGAGACATTATTAATGGTTGTATTTGTTTAAAGGTTATGATCTAGAGTTAACTTATCAAGGCCAATGTGGTGCCAGATGCCACACTCTTTGATTTTGATTATATTTTTAGATCATTATGTTAGGAGCTTAAGGAAATGGAAATTTAGTTGATCTCAACTGGTAGTTTGTAACCAAGGATGAGTGCACTCATCATCACACCTTATATCTTTGACAAGTTTAAGATAATCAACCTGATACATCAAGATTGAGGGGATTAGATATTTTATCATGAATGATAGAGCTAAAGGATGCTACACCCATGAGAATGAAATTATTAGATATCAGGGCAGGTGGTGCATACTATAGATATGTGTCGAGCTAAAAAGAATGATCCTTAAGGATGATCACTATACTCCTTATTATATCCATTTTAGAGGGGATAAGTTATATAAAGAATTAAATGGGGTATATTGGTGGCCTTGTATGACATTATTTCTTGATGCTTGATGTGTCTCAATGTCAAGATTAAGCATTAGATATGAGTAGGGTTAATACTACCCCTACAAGTTCCAAAGTGGAAATAAGATACTATATTTATGGATTTTATGGTTTGCCTTCCAAAGACCCATAGTGGCTTTGATACAATTCAGGTTATTAATGATCATTTAACTAAGTAGGCTATGTTCATATAGATGAGGTTAACCAATAGTGTGGAACAGTTAGCTACTGCTTAGAGGAAACATGCTGTGAGACTGCATGGAGTCTCTAGGGATATTGTGTCAGAACAAGATTCAACATTCTTACCACACTTTTGTTATAAGTTATAATCCCCTTTTGGGACTTAGTTGAAGATGAGTACTACTCTTCACCCAACTATGAATGGTCTAATAGAGAGGACCATTAAGACCTTAAAGGACATGCTTTGGACATGTGTTATGCAATTTGATGGTTTTTAGGAGGATTACCTGAACTTTGTCATAGATATCTTTTGAGGACTTGTATGGAAGGAAGAGTTCGAGTCCTTTATTCTAGAGTGATATTTGCATATATATTTTTTTGGCACTGTACATGATCAAGGAAACAACAAAGTAGATTAAATTCATTCAGGACCACATGAGAGCAACCTAGGATTGACAAAAGAGCTATGTAGACTTGAGGAGGAGGAATAATGTTATAAGGTGAGTGATAGAGTCCGTCTAAGGTTCTCTCTCACCGATGAAGTAATGAGAATCCATAGGAATGGTAAGCTTAGTCAAAGGTATATTAGGCCTTATAAGATCATAGAGCAAGTCGGTGAAGGTGCTTTTCAATTAGCCTTGCCTATGGATTTATCTCTTGCACACAACACCTTCCATATATATATATATATATATATATATATATATATAATTAAGGAAGTACATATTAGATCCTTTGCATGACATCAAACTAGAGATGGTAGGGCTTTATAAATCTCTAAACTATAAAGAATGTTCAGTGAGAATTCTATATATGAAGACTAGAGAGATCTGTATGATGACCATTCCATAGGTAAAAGTCTTTTCATTATGGCACATTGTCAAGGAGGCTACTTGGGAGGTTTAAGAAGTGATTTATGAAAAGGACCCAAATTTATTCTTGTAGTTGCAATATCACGTGGTGCATTCACTTCTTTTAAGGGTTTAGTAGCCCTTTTTTCCTTACTATGTTGAATATGATATATGGCTTGGTATGATAGCACATATTAATATATGATTTTATTAGTAGGCTTCAGGGTCATAGCTTCTTTTAAAGTGGTTAAAATATAGTACCCATAAATTTAAATATAATCAAATGTGAAATTTTTGTGTTTAATAGGGATTTGAAGATGTTTGATCTTGATTTGGAAATGTATATTGGATTTTATTTAGAACAGAAGATGGAAAATTTCAGAAAGTAAGAAAAAAGTTATATTTAGGTGCACCGATCGGCAAGTTCTATGAACCAATTGACTAGTTTGTCATTTTAATATTTGGTTATGTTTTGAGGGAATTAGTTATATGGACTAATTATTCTATCAAATAATTCTTAACATAGTTGACTAATTAATCAAATTGATCGATTGATTTATCAAACCTATACAATTTTTAAACTTGAATTCTATGGGAAAATTTGTTTAGAAATTTTTGAATCTTGGTAATCAAATAATGATTTATTTTCTAACTTATCTTTGAACTTTTTTTATCATTAATCCATGTTTTTTCTTGCAGCAAATAAATCTAGATGCCAGACTTGATAAAAAAAGGAGAGGATGACCTCATCCTCTTGTTTCTTTCTTCTATGTAGACCTGGACAAGAGGTCAACTCTAGATAATGATTGCACACCTGAGAGTTTTTTTCCCATGGCGTTCTATCTCTTTCTTTTAATTATGTTCAAAACATGTGTTTGAAACATTTAGTTGCATTGTTCAATATTCACCATTTTAGCCTCAACAAAAGCTAACCATTCCTTGATAAATTCATCTTACATGGTCCAAATTTGAGTGGGATAATTAGGGCTTTGATTTTTCATCTCACTCCCCTTCGCTTCTCAAAAGATTATGGTTGTATGAGTAACCCTAACATTCTTTTTCCTTTATTTATTTTTAGCCACTAAGATACCCTATTTCTCCTACACATGTTTCTCTAGTTCTTTCCCTTTCACTCCTTTCATTTTAGACTGGCCTTACCTCTTCTAATCCTTCCTCTAATTCCTGCCTATTTTAATTTTAAGCAAGATAGGGTTAGATTTTTTAAAAGGGTTGTGGTTTTGACTTATTTTCCTTGGAGTCAACTTGGAAGCTATTATTTTCTAATTTCTCTCAAATTCATAATAATTTTAGTTAATATGATTTTTTAAAAAGATTTTCTTATTTTGATCTTCTCTTTAAGGTTTTCATGATTGGAGATTTTTCAACAGATGCTTACATACTTGATGTAGTTTTATTAAAATTTTCGAGGTAAGTCATTCTTACATTTGAGTATAGAGTGAATGAGCATAGGGTTTGTTTAAATCTAAATTTTTAATTCTTCTTATGATTACATAATTGTAATACCCAATGCTTTTGTATAATGATCAATGAGAATAATGCCAATTTTTGGTCATTTGAATTTTATTTAATATTAAGATTTGGTTTCAAGCAAAGTTTGATTTGAAATAAGGTTGGAAAATGAAGTTTAATGAGACTTTCAGGAGAACCGATTGACTACTTACAAAGACCAATCAAATGGTTTGTTATTTAAGAAAAATGGATTTTCTTAACTAAATCAATCTACTATTCTATAGAATAGTTAACTCGTAGGTCTAAATCGGTAGACTAGTTTATCATGCTAGGAATATTTTTAAACTCAATTTTTTTGGGAATTTTTTAAAAATTGAAATAGAACCTTGTTAACTCATCCGAAATTGTCCTTAAGAGATTATTTACCTTTTTTATGATTCATTTAGCCCAAAACACTACCTTAGATCAATCTGGATGTTGATTGGGACAATGGAGGAGGAGAAATGACCTCAGCCTTGTCTTCTTCCACCTCTCTCCTCTACACGATTTTGAGATCACTGCTTTAAGCTCAAGCATGCAACTAATCAGTATGAAAATTCCTTCTATACTGACCTTCTATTACCCCATTTGTGAATTTGAATTCTATTCTAGTTGACCTACAATCTCTAGACATGCCATTTGAGATCTAGAGAATAGGTCAGCATATATTGGATAAAATCCATCAATTTAACTCAAATTCAAACATTGAGTATGAGGGCTTTCTAATTTTTCCCAGACCCTCTATGATTCATGTTGATTAATTGGCTATAAATGGCCCCAATCACTCCTTTATTCACCTTTCTTTCTGACACCCAAAGTCCTTAACTCACTATATTCATCCTCTTCCTTTCTACACTTTGAACCTTGTAGTCAATTCTTATCGAGTCAAACTAATTGACTTGTTGAACCAAACCGATTGACTGGTTCAATCGGTTTGACTCGTTAGTGTGATTTACTTCCTTTTGGTTTGGTTTTGTTTTGAGGCTATATACGGGACTAATCTATGATTATTAACATGATAAAATACATATTTTATCATAGCTTTATGACCCAATGAATGGATTAAATGGCTCATGATTTAGGATATACTCAATTATTATTGTAAAGGTTAAATGGGGATAACACTTACAACATATGTTCATTTTGATAAAAGAGTAATGAAGCATATCTTGGGCTCAAATAAAATAATATGGTGAGAATGAATAATATTGGATAAGGATAAATGGATAGCCCACATTGTTGGGAAATGGAAAGGATTACTATGGAAGAGATATGGTAATTCCTTTCTTGTTATTGCATAGGCCTTGTGTGATCATTTATCTTGATGAATAAATCACTAATCATATAGAGTGAAAGATAATTGAGTTATGGGTGTAGGTTACTCGATCCTTGATTAGCTACTAGGGGCTAGTCTACCTTCAGGCATTTATTAGTATATTTAGGTAGGATCCATAGAGGTCTTGGTGCCTCACATAGTCTAGACACTTATGATGTACTAGGTGGTATCGATACTTATGGGTCTGATTACCTAGGTTCTTAGCTTCAGTCTAGACTTATATCCATATCAATTAGGTTTAGCCTAATTTATATTCACTTTGCTGATTGGATTTGTGATGTGTGTGGGAGGATGGGATTGTCAAATTTGTGAGATTATGGCTCAGTTTTGTTGGTATTAATTAGAAGATGGTTTGGTGATGGTGTATTAAGGTTTAAAGTGTTCAAGTAGGATGGAAGAATGATGGTGATGATTCAAATGTGATAAGTGATGTTAAATGGTGATGGTTAACTAATAATGATGGTTCAAATGAGATGGATTAACTATGATGTTGATTCGAATAAGATGAGATAATTATGTTATGGATTTGACAATGATAGGTTGATGATGATATGGCTTCGAAGGTTAGGGTTTAAGGATAGTTAAATTCGTGGGTTAGGGTTAGTATTATGTTTGGTTTGAATGGAAGGGATTAGGGTTTCAAATGACGGTGCTAATTTAGGAATTCAATTATGCTCAATTTTATTTATGTTTGGATGATAATAATGGCTAGAAATATTTGGATTATGGACAGTAGAAAGGATAGGAATTAATCTCTAATTCACACAGACTAAGAAATTAAGATTTTCAAGCTAAATCATTTACACATTTTCAATTAACTTGAATTGAACTCACATAAAATTCAACTTAAATATTGATCATCAATTTTCAACCTTCAATAATCCCTACTTCTGCCTTCCGTGGTTGTTTATAGCCATTTTACCACTTAGCTAAAAGGCATAATTCAAAAAGATTACAAGCTATAAGATAATATGCTACGTTTATGCTAACTTTATTCTACTTTATGCTAACTTTATTCTTGATATATTATCCAACTCTACTACTTAATTAATTAATTAGCTAAATTATTAATAGTTATTGAAAAGTCTGCAAAGAAACTCCCCCATTCATGTGGTAATAATTCCATGCATGCCATGCACATGCACGCAGACACTTAGTTTCTTTTTTGTTATATTTCGAGCAATATAGCCATCCGTTGGTCTTCAAATTTGTTGGAGATACTTTCTAAATGAATAATAATTGGTTCCATAATTATGAAATCCAATTATTGAATATTTTCTCCCTAAACTTAATGTCGCTTATTTGTATAGGCTTCCATGGTATATGAGACCATGGAGTGGTGCATAGTCCATCACTCGATGATAAAAATTGGGATGATAAGTAGTTCGATGATAAAATATGAATGATAACAAAGTGTATGATTAATAATTGAATATTTATGGGAATAATCATATGAATACCTAAGAGGACAAAAGCCAGTTGTACACTTGGATAGTGGCTCAAATGACTAGTTGTTTATTAATTGAAATGTTTGGTAGGATGTTAACCTATGTTAATATATGGATAAGAACATGGTATAATCTAAAGGGTTAATCAATTAGATATAGACCATTGAGGTTTTTTGGATTAATATGCTTAGTACATGTGTGAATACCTATGTGATTAGAATATGAAAAGAAGCATCGTATATTTTACGTTGTCTCAGTTATGCATGATAGTATGTTTAGGTGCATTTCTACCTTTAATTATATGTGAATATAATGATGCAAGATAATTATGATATCCATGTATGATAGATTTTGAATTGCATATTTATTTTCCCATTGAAAAAGCAACTTGGCTTACTTAGTATGTAGAGTATTGATGTGTCTGTTTTCTTGGCCACCTGCTCTTTCCCACGAGTAGAGGGCCATGTGTAAGTTTTTGGGGATAATTAGTAGTCGACCTATATCAATTTTGATTGGGACTTGAGAGCAAAGGCATCAAGAGGTGTTATGGGGTTCATGGAGGATCGTGGTTTTGGTTTTGGGGCCATACCCTAATCTCAATTTAATCTAGCCCTATACTTTTAACTATTTATATTCTTGTATTCATTTGTTTAGGGATCCATGAGGTCCTTGATGCAAGAATTTTTTTTAAATATTTATTTAACTTAAGTTAGCGCACTATATTTTAAATGTACTGGTTGGTTTTATTTGTGTATCTGTTATGGGTTAGACAATAGGCATTTATCTTATGTTAGGTACGATAGTAAAACCCAAATTTTCCTAGGTATATTTCAGCTTCTACACTCTTTTAAAAAAAAAATTAGTTAGTGAAAAATGGGAGTGTTACAATAATAGTATTAGTGTTTTGGTGAATTATGTATTAAGTTGATCTTGGGAAAATAATGAGTTATATACGTTCTTTGATGACCCTCTAAAATGTGTACCAACTTAGTAGTTTAGCTTATGTAAACCCAGTTTTATAATACCTAACTAACATAAATGCAATATGGATAGTTATTATAGCATACATAATGTGTAGAATTCATGGATATGTTATTTCTATTTACATCAATTGATTAGTTTGACCAAAGCAATCTTACAATCCCTAAAATAATTGAATAGTTAGCTAAACTAATTGACCTATTTTTCTACAGTGATGTTGATTTTCTCCCTATTTAAACCCATTGACTTGTTTGAACCCAACCAATCCACTAGTCCAAAGAATAATTAATTAGTAAGCAATACAAATTTATAGTTTCCCTTATGGTAATTTCTTTTAGGTATCACTTTAAACCTATCAACTTGTTTGGTTTATCTAATTGATTGGTCATGATAGGATACTCCAGGGTTTGGTATTTTCAAACCAATTGATTGTTTTACTATGATAATTGTGTTGCAAATTGTCAGCAAATTTTGTAATAAAAATAGAAAATAATATTTTTCAAACGCTTCAGTACCATAAAAAAATTAGTTCAAGACCAGAAGATATGGAAAAATTACAATAGTGAATTATTTATTGCTATTTTATTTTCTTTTTTACTAGAATAACATTGATGGAAAAATATATTAACTGTAACTATTATTTATTTTTATTGCACAATGTTTTATAATTCTTAACCTAACTTTAGCAATGATTTTTATTATTGCCAAAAAAACTATTTAGGACAAAAAATTTAACGTGCCTCTTTTCTATGGCAAGGAACAAGTGAAAATTTGGTTAAAATATAAACTAAAATGGAAAATACTTCCAGCTTTGGCATTTAGAACCACACTTTCATTCTCATACTTCCAAGCTACACAAGAGAGCTTTGACCTCTTCAACTCTCTTGTTAGCATGATTAGTGGTAGTTTTAACAATCGACGATGTTTCCATCAATCATAAGAAAATGACTATTTCCATCAACCACTGACTCTTTTGTTGACTTGTGATTTATGATATCACTTGTAATCTAATTAATATTTTAATATTTCATTTCAGCCTTATTCTCTGACTCTTGGGATAGTTGTCGTGAGTTAGTAGGCAGGTCACGCTTTATTTTATTTTTCACTCAGTACCTATTTCCTTATCTATAGATTTATTATCAATACAGGGTATAGGATTATACTTTTGCAGACCGACATGGCATTAGTGTCCACCTCGAGTGGGTGAGGTTTCCTAATACAAGTCCTGTAGCACTTCATATTGTCCATTGCTTAAGCGGGTGTGGTATTCTAACTTTTTAACCCTTGAGATGGTGATATTAAAGGTGTGGTGGGTGAGGTATCTTAGTATAAGCCCCTTGACGAACTTCGACCATGTATGGTGGGTATGGTATCTCAATTTGTGGTAGGTGTACTCGATGTGTGGTGGGTGTGATATTCTCTAAGAAAACCCCTTCGATGTATCTTGACCTTATGTGATGGGTATCCCATTGTGATTATTTTTTCTTCCATGACTTTTATTCATGGTGGAGAACTAGGTGTAGCTAAAAAACCTATCTTATTAATAGAAATTTGCTTGGTCACTAAAAGAATAATTCTAATATGGTTTATATTATATGGATTATGATGTTTTTACCGTATCATTATACTCTAATTTTTTCCATGCAATCATGAACTCTTGTACTACTACTCGATATTAAGTGTTGAGCTATACTATTATGATATTACCTTGATGTTATGTAACTTCAATATGCTACATGAGACCTACCTTGTTTCAATTAGTATGTTTTACCAGTACTTCATTGTATTGATACTCCACTTGTATGTCTACTATGATTATCCAGCTTTTGGTTTGAGGACAAGAGGAAAATTTTTAAGGTTATGAATCTTTGTTAGAGTATGCTTAAGATGATGAAATGGGCTATTAGTGGGCCATTACTTAGATTTGGAGGTTTTTGTCTATGCCTAAGAGTTAGGCTAGAAGTATTTTGATCACTATGCTGGGAAGTTTTTGTATTTTTAGATATTTATACTCCTGGCTTGATTTCTTGTAATTTTTTTGTGAACTATCGCACTCATTCTATAGATAATTTTGCTCTAGCCCTTGTTATCATACTATTGTTATAAGCATGTATCTTTTGTTCCTTATTATATTTTTCCATAAATCAAACAAGGGTTAGGTGATAATCACACCTCTCTCATGGTTGATGTAGTAGTAAAATTCCCTATTTTTATTTTTCACTCACTTCTGCATTGTCTTAAAACTATTTTTTTTAATTTAAAAAAATTAAGAGTGTTATAGGTTGGCTTTGGCTTGGAATTATGCCCATTATGGTTTGCTTTCGCCTTAACTTATGTCCACTGGTGGCTACTTAGCTTTAGCCTGAACTTATATCTATTCGAGTTGTCTTTGGTCTAGACTTTATGTCCTTTGGTTTGGATAAGTTTCCATAGTATGTAAAGCAATGGGGTGGTGGATAATCTATCACTCAATGAAAATCATACAAAATTAGAATAAATATTCAAATAGTAAGTGGAGTGAATACATGGGTAATGATTGGAATGGTAATTGGATATTGAATGGAATGATGACTAGATGATAACCTAGATAATTATGTGGATAATAAAATGATTAAGTATTTGAATAAGAATAAAATAAGGATGTTGTTAAATTAGAAGATAAAAGAAAAGAAATGAAAAAGCGAAATCATAACTATAAATGAATAACCTAATTGATTGAGCATGTTTAAAAGAATATGTGAAAAATCATGTGAATGGATAATGAAAACCCGAGTTTTCATTTTGGATAACTTGCTTAGTACTTATATGTGACTCTCTATGATGTTCTACTATAAATACAAGCATGATGCACCCTAAATTGCCTAAGTTGTGAATGATATTAAATCTTGATGCATTATCTGATTATGATAGAGTAGGTACACTTAATTATAAGGCATTATCATGACACATGTTGAGTATGATTTCCATGGTATGATCGAATCTTGTATGCTTGTGATGTTTTATAAAGAGGTAACTTGGAATACTCGGTACATAACGTACTTATTTGCTTGTTTTCTTGATCACCTACTCATTCACATAATCAGATTGCCTTGTGTAGGTTTTGGGGATGTTTAGTAATAGGCCTACTTCATCTTAAGTTTGGGCTTGAGAGCATGGACATCCAAAGGTTTTATGTGGTCTCTGATAGACCATGGCTTTGGGTCCATGCCCTAACTTTTTTTCCACAATAATAGCCTCATAACTTTAGTTAAGTTGTCTTTGAGTATTTGACTATATTGGTGATCATCAAGTTCTTATAGTGCAAACACTTTCTTTATATACTTTTATATCTTGTTCTTTCACACTCTACTTTAGTTTGGTTGGTTTGGTTTTTTAGCCTTGCACCTATCCTGTGTTAGGTATAATGGTAGCACCCTATTTTTCCTAAGTGTGTTGATTATTTTCCCCTTTCGCATTGTTTTAAAATGAATATTTTTGGTAGTGGTAAATGGGATAGTTATAGGTTTGTATTAGAGGTTTTCTTATAAATTGTTACTCTAAAAAATAATTAAGCTGATACCACAGGATGGTATCAAAATATTATTTTGAAACCCTTTTCACCCATGATATTTGTTGCTAATGCCATAAGATGTTTTAAATAATTTTCCTTCTATTAATCATTTAACTAGAATATTAAGTATTTTTAAACCTAGAATGTCCATGAGTGAGTAGGTTAGGAATGCACTATATAAAGACTTTATGAAAATTTATTTTTTGAGTCTTAGTATTAACTAAATTGAATTTTTTAATTTTTCCTAGTGTTTAGGGATCCCAAGCCATTAACCGCTACTATGAGTATATCGAGGCATTCATGTAAAGTGTTGGAGCCTACATAGAACTTAAGGCCCAAGCACCATGACCACCACTGGTGCTAGTATCCACACTAGTTTCAAAGGATTATCTTAGGTAGGATGGGAATCATCACCCACTAATCTTTGAGGCCTAGAAATACCCTGACATTATTGAAATATAGGTCAAAGACATGGAGAAAACCTTTGACCTATGTGTTTGATAAGTGGACAAGAGGTTGACATGGTAGTGTATTATTTGAAGGGAAGGGCAGATGCTTGGTAAAGGAGCATCTAACATAAGGGTGGAGAGACTATAGATTGGATACCATTCCTTAAGACTCTTCATGACTATTTCTGTACCACACATCTTCGATGAAGAAGTATGATGAGTTCATGGCCCTTTAGTAGGGAGGCATGAAAATTGAGGAGTATTACATAATGGAATTTATCTAGCTTGCTCTAGAGGTTGAGGCAAATAATGTGATAGAAGTTAACCCATTTAAGATCGGTGTGGGAATCAGATATCAGGAGCTGTTAGTGGGAGTTACTTTACCAGATATGGTGGGAATGTATGAGTAGGCTTTAGAGGCTTTACAAGTAATTTAGGCCCGGAGTGCCAAGTTGTGGGCAAAAGGATGTTTAAGGGTTGTCAGCATTCCAATGAAAGGAAGATGGCTTATTCAGGATTAAGCATGTTGCCTAATTATAGTTGTAACACCCCAAAATTCACTACTTTTTTTTTGAAAGATGAAGTATTTAAAATACTTAATTTAAAACCCGTGAATTCTGGGGATGTTACCGCCCATTTACTACCAGACCAGTTCCCTCCGACCGTTCCAGTACCAAGTGCTAAGGCTAAAAGAAAAGATTAACAATCAATCACAAATCAAGATAAACTAAACTCCAAACAAGCATTAAACGGTTGTAAAACAAATTTAGAGTACACATAAAGAATTGTTATTCATTTCCAAAATAGAATTAAACTTACAACCGATAAAAGGCTTAATTGAAATACTTAATGCACGGAAATAAACAAAAAAGGATATATGTAATACAAAAGAAATACACAAAGAAATAAATCGCATAAAGAGATAATATGGCCATGTCACTCTCTCGAACTTTGAGCCAAAACATGCTCAACACTCAGCCCCGACTGATGCCTCGCCCATCTGCACAAAGTCAGAAGGGCATACTACTCGTGGGATTGAGTAGCACCCATGAAACAAGTGATTAGTACACTACGTACTGAGTAAGGTAACCGAGCACTAAGGCCAACACATAAGCATATAATCCATGCAAAATAATAAAAGGGCATAATACAACATAACAACATAAAGGCATATGGACAATTCAAGTAAAAGTACAAAGACCCATGAATAATCTGGATTAATCACTTAATTAATCTCTTATCAGAATCCAATTCACACCATGCCTTTTATCAATCCATGTGATCATAGGAACACTCCACTATTATAACCGGCAGGTCGGTCACAATAGAGCATCATGCCCTAACCAATATTATTACCGGTGGATTGGTCACAATAGGGTCAAACCCTAACCACTATTTTAACTGGTGGATTGGTCACATATAGGGTAAAAACCCTAACCACTATTCCTAACCGATGGATTGGTTCGGTTCCTCCTCGCATGGTGTTCCACTGTAAGTAATTAGTGTCTTTTATTTGCCTTGGCAAAACTCTAGTTTATTTTTATTGTGATCGGGATCCACCACTATTATAACCAGTGGGCTGGTCACATATAGGACATCATGTCCTAACCACTATTATTACCAGTGGATCGGTCACAATAGGGTAAAACCCTAACCACTATTATTACCGGTGGATCGATCGCACATAGGGTAAAACCTTAACCACTATTACTGACCGGTGGATCGACTGGTCCCGTCTCAATATCTTCCACTTTAAGTGATTAATGTCTTAAGTATATTATTCAAAAGATTTTTCCCTGGACATGTATGAATCATAAATCATAAATTCCATATTCATCATCATACTTTATTCACCAATTACACATGTGCTACCACCAAACCCTAGACATGCATGAATTGCTCCCTTTACACTTATCCTCCAATTCTACGTCACATCTCACTCTAGGGTTTTATCCCAAAACCCTAATTTAGGCCTTAACATCCCCTCTTACTCCACCTCACACCACCCAAATCATTTTAACACTCCACACATTACAAATCATTGATTCCATTCTCATCATTACACCTTGATCACCAAAAACACATGATACAACAAAAACCTTAAGTAGCCACACCAAACCCTAATCAACCACCACAAACTATAATTAATCACTCCAAACCTTATTTAACCATAACAACCATAATTAGCCATTCCAAACCTTAATTAACCACGACAATTCACAATTAGTCACTCCAAACTCTAGCTTCGTCTCCTACCTACCTAGATAATGTTCCACGTATTATTTTCCATCTAAAGTGTTTAACTACCCAAACAATGCTTACATTACCTTCCTTACATTTCAAATTAACTTTTCATATGTAAATTTTACTCCCATGCAGACTTTACACATCCCATGTGACCATTCAAACTTTTCATGCAAACCTTAAATTCCATGCAATCATTAACTCGCATGCAAAACCATAAATTGGATTCCCCCAAACAAAACATAAATTAGATTCTCCCAATAAAATCATAAATTAGATTCTCCGATATGATATCATAAATTACATTCTCCCAAAGAACATCATAAATTAGATTCTTCCAAAAAAACCATAAATTTTATTCTCCCATATAACATCAAAAATTAGATTCTCCCACATAAAATCATAAATTAAAATCTCCCAAGCAAAACCATAAATTGGATTCCCCTAAGCAAAACATAAATTAGATTCTCCCAATAAAACCATATATTATATTCTCCACATAAAACCATAAATTATATTCTTCCACGTAAAACCATACATTAGATTATTCCTTATAAAACCATAAAATTAGGTCAACTCACTTCCCTTAGTCAACATCTTTCCCCTTCTTCCTTTTTCATCCTTTCTCCCACACAAACCACATCGACATCCTCTTATGCATGTCTTATAGGGTCACAACACATATCTTCACATACACATAGTACACATGCCATACAAAAACATACTTCAACTCTATGTCATACCACATACAAAATAATTAATAATAATAAACATAGGATACATAGCATGCGAAACACATAATGCATATAAGCACACAAACGACCTTAGCACCCCTTACCTAAAATGACACCGGTCTTGGAGCATGCTCCTATGCTTCCTTAGGGCTTTGACTGGTCTCACCTATTACGAGGGAAAAGTTAAAATTAGACTCCCTCCTATCAAAAATACTATTAAAAACTAACTTAATATAAGACTAGGCATTATTCAAAAATAATAATATCGATATTAATAAGAATAAGGTTAATAAAAACAGTAACAATAATAATAAGAAGGACATTATTCAAAAACATAGTAAAATAAGGGCTTCATCCCTTTTACTAAAATAATACTACTAATAAAAATATTAGTAAATTAAATAACCACAATTTAGTATTAATAATAGTGATGAAATAATAGTAATAATAATAATAATAATAATAATAATAATAATAATAATAAAACATTATTAGCAAAACTAATGCTAAATATTTGTATTAATATTAATGGAATAAGAATAATGGAAATTCGAAATAGGAAATGATAATAATAATTATACTTATAACATTTTAATGTTAATAATAGTAAATATAGAAATAATAAGAAGAATAAATAATAAAATAAAATTAAAAAACAATAGGATTCAGCCCTCAACATAAATAATAATAAAAAAATTAATACTAATATTAATAATAATAATGCATATTAAAAATATAAATATTAAGAATAATAATAATAGTATTTATATGCAAATAATTGAAATAAAATAATTTAAGGGTTTAGGGTTCAACCATAGGCTAGTGGGGATAGGCGGCACCGGTGGTGGTTCACGGCGGCAGCGGCGATGGCCGAAAAAAGAAAAGAAAAAGGGGAAAGTTGCATGCTGGGAATAAGATAGGGAGAATTAAGATGGGAGCTGGGGTGTTTTGAGTTGCCGAGAAGGAGAGGGACAGATTGAGGGTGGCGGTGCAGCCAAAGGTGGCGGCGCAAGGCGGCGATGGTGGTGGCCGAATGGAGAAAGAGAGAGGAGGAGAGGGAGAAAGAGGAAAATAAAGGTATGGGGAGACAGAGGAGGGTCTGCAGAAGATTTTAGAGGTGAAAGAAGAGAGAGAAACGGCGGAAGAGGTGGCTAAGGGCGGCGTAAAGGGTGGCGGAGGTAGAAGAAAGGGCTGTTTGGGAAGGCAACTTTGCACAACTAGGTCGGCTTATGAAGGAAGAATTGAAGGGTGAGGGAGGTTTGGTTAGCTAGAGGAAGATTCAAGGAAGATGTTAGTGGCCAGGGATGGCGGTGAAGTTGGCCGGAGGCGGCGAGTGACGCGTCTAGACGAGTGGCGGCGAGAGGGACGGGAAATTCTGGGTAGGAGACAAAAGCTCGATACAGGGCTGCTTACGAGGGTATTTATAGAGTTAAATGAGAGGTTACGGTTATTTAGGTCGGTGAGGGGATAATGCAGTAGGGTTTGGGCTTACCGAAGGCGAAGGTTGTGCATGGAAAGGAGAGGGAAAAATCATGGGAGAAATGGAGATTTGGTTGGGTCAAGAGGGCCGGCGATTTAGGGGAAAGAGATAGGAATAAAAATGGCCAGTCAAAACTGCCGTAACCGGTGGCGATAATCTCAGCTAGGCGGTGGAGGTTGCAGGCTAGCTTCGAGTTGGCAGGTGTGAAGCAGGAAGAGGCTAGGCCGGGTGGTTTGCGGAAGAAAGAAAGGAAAGAAAAGAGGGGAGACCGGTCGGTTCGGCTGGGTGAAGATTAATTAAATAAAACGAGGCATTTTAGTGATAAATGAAGGAAAACGTGGCATAGTGAGGGGCGGTAAAGGACGCCGGAGGAAGGAGGGAGGGAGGGGATTAGGCCGCAGAAGAGGGCAGGCCCAACAGGGAAAAGAAGAAAAAGAAAAGAAAAGATGGAGCAAGAAAAAGAAAGAAAAAGGAAGAAATTAATTAGGCTTGGTATTTAAATTAATTAAAATATTTGGGACATTTAAAAATAATAATATTTAAATAAAATATTATTTAAATCCCTTTTTAGGCTAATTTAGGACTTTTAAAATATTTTCATAATTTCCATTTTATTTAGGAAAACATCCTAAATTTCTCCAATTAATTTATTTATAAAATTATTATTAATTTAAAACTATTTTCTCATTCTTATTTTAAATAAAATAATTTATTTAATTAATTTCCAAAATAAAATCTTTAATTATCCAAAATACCAAAATTTCTTTAATAAAAATACTTACAAATTTCTTCTTAATTTTTCCTAATACATTCCTTTTATTTTAATAAAAGTAATTTATTTAAATATAATTTTTTCTAATAAAATATCATTTGAATATAATTTATAAAATTAAAAATTTTTGGGGCATTTCAATAGTAGAAGCATATGGTCAGTACCTTAAGTTGGACGTCTGCTCAGGAGTGATGCTAAGGAAATACATTACCACTACAAGCATTGCAGATTAGATCACCTAGGAGTAGATTATATATATAATAAGGTGATATGCCATAGTGGGGCATAAAGTGTTTGAATGTTGAGTTGGAGGTGGTAGTGTTTAGAGGGGTCAGTTTGGAGCTTAGAGAACCAAATCAATTTAGTAGCCACAACTATAAACTTAGAGAGTTCCTCTATCACCAACTTGTGTCACCAATCAAGCTATTTAGCCTAGAGATCCGAGGCCTCACACCTTTCTACAAACCAATAGATCAACTAGTGTCACATGAGTTCCTTCGATTAGATGCCTGAATATAATTTTAGCTAGTCAGAGGTAGAGCATCAGACCAATGTGGGTACCGATATGCTTACTGTCTATACCTCTCCAGCATGTGTATTATTTGACTCTAGTACATCACATTTCTTGGTTTCATCAGCATTTATAACAAGAGCTTCTTTGTCTCCTTATAGTAGTATTTCCACTTCTATTGTGTTAGATTTTGGGGATAGGATTTCATGCTCTAGGTTTTATAAAGGATTGACCTTGGTAGTTTAGGAGGGGAGGGTAAAATTTCCATTAGATCTCATAGAACTTGAAGTGTGTGACTTTGATGTGATAGTCAAAATGAACATGTTGGGGGAAATACCTAGTGTTGATTAATAATACACAAGAACATGTGGTTCTATAGGGATCAAAGGGTTTTAGAATCTCATATCAAAAGTGTGAACCTAATCTCTATGCAATGACCATGTCCGCAATTGTGATGAGCTACCTTATTTGTAAAGTGTATCATCTCTTATTGTGTAGTGTTTGAGATATTGAAGTGGCTAAGACACCATTGTAGTAGATAAAAGTGGTTTGCAAGTATCCTATCATATTCTCTAAGGAGATTATAGGAATATCACCCATTCAAGAGGTCAAGCTTATTGTGGACATGTTGATAGGAATGGAATCACTATCAAAATCTCCATACCATATAACATCTCTAGAGATGAGAGAGCTAAATTCCCAGTTGGAGGAGTATTGAATAAGGGTTATATCCAACCTAGCATATCACCATAGGGAGTGGCAATCCCATTTTGGAAGAAGAAGGATGGAAGCTTGAGGTTGTGCATTGATTATTGAGGGTTAAATCAAGTTATGGTAAAGAACTACTATCCATTGCTAAGAATCGATGATCAGTTCAAAAAACTCAGGAGGCCTAAGGTATTCGCCATGATTAATCATTGGTCAGGCTACTATTATTTGAGGATAGTAGAGTAGGATATCTCTAAGACCGCGTTTCAAATAAACTATGGACATTATGAGATCATTATAATATCCTTTAGACTCACTAATGCACCAAAAGCATTCATGTCCTTCATGAACTGGCTATTTTTATCATTCTTATATTAATTCATCATATTTTTCATCCATAGAATCCTTATCTACTCTAACAATCAAGAGATATATGATCAACATTTAAGATAGACATTATCATTGTTAAGGTCACACAATCTATATGCGAAACTTTTAAAGTGTGAGCTTTTGTTAGAACATGTGGATTCTCTTGGTTATATAATATCTAAATATGGTGTGATAGTGGGTCCTACCAAGTTTCAAGCAGTTACTAAATGTCCAACACCAACTTTTGTTAAGGAGGTACACAACTTTTTAGAATTGGCCAGTTACTATCATGGGTTTGTGGTAGACTTTTCTAAGATAGCATGACTATTGAATAACATATTGAAAAAGGCTATGCATTTTCAATGGGATTAGAAGTGTGGTGAAGATTTTGAGGAGTTAAAGAAGAATTTGACTTTAGCCCCAATGGTCACATTACCATGTGGGTTTGACCGTTTTGAAGTTTATAGTGATGCTTCCAAGAATGATTTAGGTTATGTGCTCATGCAACATAGGAGAGTATTAGCTTACACTTCTTGAAAACTAAAATAACATGAATAGAACTACCCAACACTCAACTTAGAGCTTGTCGTGGTAGTGTTACCCTTCTAAGATCTGGTGGCATTAGCTCTATGGTGCTCAGCGAAAGTTCAACACTAACCCTAAGAGCCTCAAATACTTCTGCAAGAAGCAGGAGGTGAATCTAAGACAATTTCAATGGTTTGAGTTGGTCAAGGATTATAACTTGGAATTGACCTACTATGAGGGTAAGGCTAATATGGTGGCAAATGTACTTAGTAGGAAGATTTCACATCCCTTAAGAATGATTATGTTGTCAAATCATCATTGCTAGTATTTTAGAGGTAAGAATGAGTTCATGCACTATTACCCCTTCGATTTTTGAGAAGATTCAAGATAATCAACTTGGTGATGCTAAGCTAGAGAGAATTAGGACTAGTATTGTAGAAGGTAGAATTGAAGGATTTCAAATCCACAAAGATGGTACCGTGAGATACCATTGTACGTGCTATGTAGCATAGGGATATGTTGAGCTTCAGAGGAGGGTCCTTGAAGAAGGAAATTTTGCTCCTTACTTTATCTATCCTAGAGGGGATAAATTGTAGAAAGATTTGGAGAAGGTATATTGGTTTCCCTGTATGAACTAGGAAGTGGCAGAGTTCATTGCTTGGTCTTTGACCTATCTAAAGATTAAGATTGACCATAAGAGATTGATAGTGTTAGTGCGACCACTAAAAGTTCCCGAGTGGAAGTTGGATAACATATTTATGATATTTGCGGTTGGTCTTCTAAGGACCCATAATGGATTTGATCCGATTTGGGTCATTTTAGATCATTTGACAAAGTTGGTGGTACTTATACCATTGAAGATGACATGGCATAGGAAGTAGTTAGCCAATGATTATAGGAAGCACATTATGATACTTCATGGAGTCCCTAGATGTATCATGTGAAACTAAGACTCTAGATTCTTGACCCACTTTTGGAAAAAGTTGCAAGCTGATTTCAAGGCTAAAATGAATATGAGCACTACTTTTCACCCAACTATGGATGGTCTGACAAAGAGGACCATTCAGACTCTATAAGACATGCTTCAATCTTGTGTGTTGGATTTTGGAGGCAGTTGGGAAGATTACTTTGACTTAATTGACTTCTCCAACAACATTAAGTTATCATATTAGTATCAAGATGACACCTTTTTAGGCATGGTCAGGAAGAAATATTGTAGTCCTTTATGCTAGAACAATAATAGTAAGACATTTGTGTTGGGACACAATATGATTAAGTAGATGATTAGGTACATCTGATAGATTTAAGACTACATGAGAGTATTCTAGGATCAGTAGAAGAGCTACATAGAATTGAAAAGATGAATTGATTCTTATAAGTTGGGTGATAGAGTCTTTTTTAAGAGTCTCATCCACCAAAAGAGGTCTTGAGGTTTAGTAGAAAGGGTAAGCATAGTGGATGGTACATTAGAATTTACTAGATTATGGATCATATTGATGAGATTTCTTATCATTTATCCTTACTGATGGAATTGTTACATGTGCACAAAATCTTTCACATATTCTATCTGAGGAATTACTAGCAGATCCTTCACATGTTATTTGACTAGATTCATCAGAGCTTGTTGAATCATTCTTATATAAAGAGTGATTAGTGAGCATTTTGGATATAAAGCCTAGAGAAATGCATATAAAGATCATTCCACTAGTAAAGGTCCTTTGGTCACTATATGGTACTGATTAGGCTACTTGAGGGGCTATGGAGGAGATTTGAGCCTAATACCTAGAGTTATTTTCATAGTTTTTTTCCTCAGTGTAACCCTAATTCTTTTAGGAGGTATTAACCCCTTTTCTTAGATGTATTGATCCTAATGTATGACATGCAATGTATTAAATGATGTGATTGGAGTGTTAGTAGGTTTCATTTTGTAAATGTGTTGAATGAAAAACGATACCATTCATTGATGTTTGATTTTAATTTAGAACTATGAGTAGGTTTGATGTGAATTTGATTTGAAATGAGGTTGTCAAAACTAAAGTAAGCAAGTTTTCAAGCAAATGAATTGAATAGCTCCATAAACCAATCTACTAGTTCATGTTTTTTTAAAAGTGTTTTACTCAAACAAATTGATCAAATATTTGAGGAATCGATTGACTGTTTTGTAGAACATTCAACTGGTAGGAAAAACTAATCTACTAATTTATTGAGCTAAGCCAAATTTTGAAACTTAAATCTTGGGAAAATTTCTTATACTAAAATGGAATCTTGATAAAACCATTCCAAATTGTTCGTAACATATTATAAACCTTTCTTATGATGAATTTGGCCTGAATTACTACCTTAAATTACTGTGAGGATTTGATTTTGATAAGTGACGGGGAAGATGACCATATATTTGCCTTCATCAAACTACCTCCTCTACACACTTATAGGATCATTACTTAGATTTCAGACTTGATTTTTTTTAGTAGAGAGATTTATTCCATGCCGACCTTCCATTTCTCCTCTTGTGTTTTGCATTTCTAGAGCAATTAGCCTACACATCATTAGAATAATCATTTGAGCTCTAGAAGATAGGTTAACATATCTTGGATGAAATATTTCTTTCTAACTCAAATTCAAATGGTAATAACTAGGGTTGTCGATCTATTCCTGAGAAAACATATGATTAGTATCAATTTGTTAGTTATAAATAGCCCTAATTGGCCATTCTATTCACTTTTCTTTCAGCCCCCAAAAATATTTTAGCTCTCTAGCATTCCCTTTCTCCCTCTCCACTTTGGGACTTGTATACAAATTCTTTTTTCCTTCTAACTCTTTCTCTAGATCACTCTTATTTTATTTTTTAAGTAAAGAAGAGATAGATTTAGAAAAAAGTTGAGTCATGCAGTAAAATCCTCCTTTGTTTCATTGGATGTGGTAGGTTCATTTTTCCCTTTTTATTTCAAGTTTGTACTTGTAAAATTTATTTAATTATTTCTAAGTTAAACTTATTTTTTTAGGTTATGAAAGTTGAGGAATTCTATAGGTTGAGTTTTCTTATTTGAGGAAAGTTTTTCCTACATGAAGTAAGTCATTCTTACTTTTGAAATATGTTATGATTGTATGTTATTGAACCTTTAAAGCTTGATGTTATATGTGAGTATGAGTATATCTCTTTTCAGAATTGGTATTGTATGGTTAGACTATGAAAAGTTAGAGAAAAGCATGAGGTTTTGAGGGAAAATTAACTTGGGATCATTAATGATGAAATATGTAACTACTGTAAACTAGAAATTTGGCATGTGATGTGAGTACATGTTTTGATTTGGAATGATAAAGAATTATAAGTATGATATGCATGAAAATGCCTATTTTATGCTATTTGAGAATAAATCAATTGATGGTTAGGTCTAATCAATCAACTAGTTCCTAGAAAATTCAATTGTTAAACCTAACCTATTGACAAATAGTTCTATAAGAACCTTGGCCTTCCTCTCTACTTAAACCCATCAATTGGTTGTGGTAGAAACTATTGACTAGTATGTGGATAGTCAACTTGTCTGTCTAAACTAATCAATTGGTTTAAGGAAAACCTAGGTTTGGTCGAGCCATACCGATTGACTGTTCAGCCAAATCGATCAGCTAGTTGGCATAAATGATCAACTAGTTAAGCTAGACCAATTAATTGGTTCATTTAGTTCCTGTGATTTTGATTTATCAGCTTGGATATGCTTTGAGATTGTGCATGAGACTAATATATGAATATTTAATAAGTAAAATACATATTTTCCCATGGATCAATGATCTAATGAATGGATATAATGAACCATGATTCATAACATGCTCAATGGGTGTTGTAAAGTCCTTAATGGGTAAACTACAAATAAAATGTGATGTTTTGAGAAAAGGGTGATGAAATACGAATAGTGTTATGGATGGATTAATATAATGGATATGGTTAATATTGAGCAAGCATAAATGTAAATGGCACACATGGTTGGGAATGGAAAGGGATAATATGGCAGAAATATGCCAATGTCTTTTTTACTTATTCTACTAGACTTGTGTGATCACGTAATCTTAAGAATAATGTAGTAATAATGGAAAAGCAAAATATAATCCAACTATATATCGATCTAGATTACCTAATCCTTGATTAGATGTTAGGGGTTAATCTAACTCTGGCCATTTATTTGCACCTTCGGGCTTTGCCTTCAAAAGGGATCCCAATAGATCCAGGAGCCTTACCTTTGGTAGCATACTAGGGAGTATCTATTCTAGTGGGTTTGGTTACCTCGGTGGTTGGCTTTGGCCTATACTTATTTTCATTGGTGGTTTGGTTACCTTGACTTATGTCCATTGTCGTTAGATTTAGCTTAAACATTATGTCCTTTGTTTTGGATAGTATTCCATAGTATGTAAGACCATGGGGTGGTTCATACTCTATTGCTCGATGAAATTGATAAAAAATTTAGAATGAATGTTCAGATAGTAATTAGAGTGAATACATGGGTAAATATTGGAATAAGTAATTAGATAATGATTTGAATGATAACTAGATGATATCCTATATAATTATGTGGATAAAGAATTGATTAAGTATTTGGATGAAAATAAAATAAGGATATGATAGAATTATAAGATAAAAGAAAAGGACTGAAAAGGAGAAATAATAACTGTAAATGAATAACCTAATTGATTTAGCAAGTTGAAAAGTAAATATGAAAATTCATGTTAATGGATGGTGAAATCATTACTTGTCAATTGGATAACCTACTTAGTATATATTGTACAACTAAACAAGAATGATGCACCCTAAATTGCCTCATTTGTGTATGGTATTAAATCTTGATACATTACATGATCATGATAGAGTAGGTACACTTAATTATATGGCATTAGCATGACACATTTTAAGTTTCACTTCCTTGACATGATTGAATCCTATATGCTTGTGACTTCCATTTAGGAAGTAACTTGGCTTACTCATTACGTAACATACTAATATTCCCATTTGCTCAGTCACCTACTAATTCCCACTAGTAGAGGGCCATGTGCAGGTGTTTCGGGATGGCTAGTACTAGGCCTAATTCTCTTAGTTTTAAGGCTTGAGAGTGTTGACATTAGGAGGTTTTTGGAGTCTGTGATAGACCATGGTTTTGGAGCCTTACACTAACTTGTTTTCTACCATAATAGCCTTGTATTTATAGTTAATCTATCTCCCTTTACTTGACTATATTGAGGACTATGAAGATCTAATGATGTAAACACTTTCTTTAAATATTTATATATCTTATTGTTGGGAACTCTACTCTAGTTTGGTTGGTTTGGTTTTTCTGCCTTATATCTAACATGCGACGAGTGGCTGACATCTATCCTTTTTTAGGTATAGTAGTAGTACTTTATTTTTTCTAAGTCTATTTAGCATCTTTTACATTTATACTGTTTTAAAATAACAATTCTCAGTAAGAAAAGTTTGATTGTTACAAAATTCATCAAAACCATGCCATTATATACATAATCATAACAACATGATAATACACGGATCACTAACACATAAAATTCAAAGATCCCAAACTATAAGATACATCCTTATCAAAAGACACCAGTCTTTAAGGATGCATAAACCTAACCTACCTCTTCCAAGACCAACAGAAAATTATCTAAGAAATAAGAATAATATATAATTAGAATATAACAATACAACTAATGAATAGATAAGACAAATGAGGGTTGAAATGAAGAATTAAGGTATGACACAAATGGAGTTGTTGCATGAAGAAGTGGCGTAATAGTGGGGAAGCTCCTAGGGTGATGTTAGCTTAGGGGAGTGCCAAAGATATGAGGGTTATTTAGTGATGAATTTGCACATCAAGGAGGATAGTGGCATGAGGGAATTCCACATCTAAAAAGGGTGTGCATTAAGAGTTGATACAACTAGGCTAAAGTGGTGAAGTATAACCTAGAAATTTTCTACTTAAAATGTTGTTTATGCAAAAGCGTAAAACCATATGAAAGGGTATTACTACCATACACAACTTAATTCTAGATTAACATGACATACTTATATCAAACATAGGAAAAAAAGTTACAAATTTAAGCATAAAAAAATATAGAAAGAGATAGGTTTTATAAACTTAACAAGATAAAATACAATAAGGAGCACATTGGGAACTGAAAGTCCCAAGATATCCTTACTACCAAATTTTTTTGTTTAAAATAGTTTAGAACCTAAAAATATACTTAGGAAAAAATGAGGTGCTACCACTGTACATGACATAGGATAAATGTCTTCCACCTACCCTATATGAGATAAAAGGATAAAACTAATCAACCAATTCAAAATAAGTTGCGGAAACATAAATTACATAAACATTGAAAATATTTATCTACATTAAGGACCTAGTTGGTCTGCAACCAAATCAATATAAGAATAAAAATATTTAGAAGTATAGGGCTATATAAATATGAGATTAGGTTCTAACCCCATAACAAAAACCATAGTCAACCACAAACCCCACAAAATCTTCATACATTCAGACTCTCAAACTTTGAACCAAATTGAGGTTGACTCATTGCTGACAATCCCCAAAAGCTTTCACATGGCCCTCTACTCATGGGAATGAGTAAGTGACTAAGTAAATTGACATATAAATATGCTATGTACTGAGTAAGCCAAGCTGCTTCCTCAATGAGAACATAAGTATGTAGTTAGAATGTATCATACATGGGTATCAGAATTAACATGCGTTATGATAATGCCATATATGTAAAGGTAGGAATATCATGCTTGTTTTCATATTGTAATCATGTAGGTATTCACAAATGTACTAAAAAGATTAAACCAAGGAACCACTAGGGTTTATTTCCCAAATTCTCAATTAATTATATTATACCATTTCCTTATCCCTACATTGAGATAGGTTAATATCCATTCTAAATTTTCAATCAATAACCATTTAGTTATTTAAGTCATTATCAAATTTTGCAAACTAGATTTTATCCTTTTTGGTTATTTAAATAATTATCACCATCAATATCCAATTTATTTTCCTTTGACTTATTCATTAAACAAGTTTAATCATCCATTTACTTATCATCCAGATTTTATTACTGAGTGATAGAATATGCACTACTCCATGGTCTCGTATACTATGGAAGCCTATCAAAATAATGGATATAAAGTCCAGGACGAAGCCAATAACCAAACTTGACATAAGTCTAAGCTGAAGCTAATCACCAGAATCGACATAAGTCTGATTTGAAGCTAAATAATATGGAAATTAGTCTAGGCAAAAGCTAAAAACCTAGGTAACTAGACCCTTAAGTATTGATACCTCTAGTATATCATTAGTGTCTAGAGGAGGTAAGACACCAGGACCTCTAAACATGTCACCTAAAGGTAAAGCAAGAAGGCACCAATAAACACCTAAAGGCCGACTAACCCAAGTAGCTAATCAAGGATCGAGTAACATAGGACCATATATAACTCAATTATTTTTCACTTTACATGATTAGTACATTATTTATAAGGCTAAGTGATCACACATCCATATTTATTCCTCGTCACTGCTTTCCATTTTCCATACCATATGGGGTTTCCATTTTAACCTTGTCTAATATTATCTTTGCTGATCATGTTATGTAGTTCAAGCACATGTTGTGGTTCATTTCCTTTTCTCAAGGACCATAACATTTCATCATTGGAATGCCTAGTTAGCCTTATAATTCTTATAGAGTATGTCATAAATTATGATCCATATAATCCATTAATTAGGCTATTAATCTATGATAAAATGTATATTTTATCCCTCTAATAATAATAATACAGTCCTAATTATAGCCTCAAATAATAACCAAATTGAAAAGAAAACAAATCACACAAACTAGTAAAACTATTCGATTAGTCTAGCTTTGGTTTGGGTCGATTAATTGGTTAGTTTGACTTGCCCAAACCATACTATTCCTCAGATTGGTTGATCAACTTTGGCAAACTAGTTGATGTTTATAGACCAGTCCACTAGTTCTACCTTATAATTTGTTAGGTTTAAGCAAATAGTATGACCAAGGTATATGCAGGCTTACTAATCAATGGGTTGGGTTAACAAATCGAATATTTTAGGAATAGGTTGATAGATTTAACCTAACTAGTTGATCAATTTAACCTACAAAAATAGCAAGCCATTATTTTCATGAAATTTCATACTTATAAATCATCATTAACTACATTAGAAGATGCATTAACATAGTATAACACGCTTTTAATCAAATTAACTTGCATATTTCAAAAATTAATCACAACATCCCTTTTTCTCAAGTTTAATGCTTTTTACTCAATTTGCACAATCTACCCTACAAAAATGAATTTACATGCTATATACATTAATGTCAACAAAAAATATCAACATAAAGAAACTCATATCATTTAGGAATACTCATAATCCAGATTAGAAGTAATAGTACCTTATATGATGCATGCAAAACTCCCTTAGACCATAAATTTTATTCTGCACAAATCTGGACTTTTAAAAACTTATAATCAAAAAATATTAAGCTCATAATTTCATACAAAACCTTAATGATTTTGAGCATGAAATAGAAAGAAAAGAAGGACAAACCATACTTATGGTAAAATAGGGAATGCATAGCTAAACCACTCAAACAATTATTACTAATCTAGCTCTTTCTTACTTATTTATTGAAACAAGATAGTGATAGAGAAAATACTAGAGGCGTTTAAGGAATTGAGTATAAGTATTCAAGTGGAGAAAGGAAGAGGGTGAATACAGAGATTTAAAGATTTTTTTATGGCTAAAAGAAACGCGCATAAAAGGGATGGTTGGGGCTATTTTTAGCCATCCAGTCAACATAACTTGCAGAGATTTGGAGCCAAATAGATATTTTTTTTTCAAGATATGCTAACCTTTTCTCTAGAGCTCTAATGGTGTTTCTAGAGAACATAGGTCAATTCGGCAAAAATCTAAATTAACAAGAGGGGAAAAGGATGGTTAGTATTTAAGGAATCTTCCAACTACTCAAAATTATGCTTGAGATTGAAACAATGATCCCAGAATTGTGTAGAGGAGAGAGGTGGAAGAAGATAAGGCTGAGGTCATCTCTCTCCCTCAATTGTCTCAATTAACCTCTAGATCTATCTAAGGTAGTATGTTTGGCTAACTGCATCATAAAAAAGGCTAAGAATCTCTTAGAGATAATTTAGCATGGATTGGAAAGGTTCCATTTCAATATAAGAAATTTTCCTAAAAAATTAAATTAAAAAAATATGCCTAGTATGGTAAACCAATTGATTGCTTGGTATTAGTAGTCAACTATTATACAAACCAATCAATAGAGGAAACCCATTTTGCTGAAACAATGAACCAATTGATTGCTTCATGGAACCTATTGATTAATTCGCCTAAAAAACTCAACAAATCTCCTTTTCTAACCTTATTCTAAATCAAAATTTTCCTCAAACAAAATCATAATACCAAGTCAAAATCAAATGCCTAAAATTTGGCACAATTCTCACTCAGCATTTTATAAAAATATAAGGTATTACAACACTACCCCCTTAAAGAAGTTGTGTCCCTAAAGCATGTAAAAATTCAAATCATATTACTTATCACATAATGAGACACACATCAAATTAACACATTAAAAAACAAGCATTACTTTACCCTAAAAGAAAAATATTTATGCTAAGGTAACATGCTAAGAAAACTACTTTGGGTACTATGTTCAAATTTCCTCATCGATTTTTATATGAGTCACTCTCATCTTTATATCTAGAATTCTCACCAATCATTATTCGTAAGTCAATAATTCATTGAGATATAGCAATTTTGGCAGGATAACATGTGAAGTATCCACTAAGTACTTGCTCCATTGAGATATGTGTAAGATATTTTGCTAACACTATAGTTCCATTAGTAAGGTAAGTGATAAAAGACTTCACCAACAGGGTCTAGAATCTCATATGACCCAATGTACCTCATACTGTGCTTACCCTTTCTACCGAACTTCATTACTCCTTTATGTAAGATCCCCTCAAAAGGACTCTATTCTCCACCTTGTAGCCATCAATTCATTTTATCATATCTACATACCTCTTCTGTTAGTCTTAGGCTGCTCTAATCGGGTCCTAAATCAAAGAGATGTGCTTCATAGTCTCCTTGAGCATCTCACTAATTTCATTGTAACATGAGGGACTACAACACCTATTCTTGTATAAGGCTTCAAAAGGTGTAATTTTTATTATAGAACAATAATTTTTGTTATAGGAGAAATTAATCAAGTCTAGATGATATTCTTAACTACCCTAAAAATTATAGCACACATGCATTCTAAAGTCGAAATGGTTCTCTCTATCTAACCATATATAATTAGGTGAAAAGAAATATACATCTTTAGTTGAGTAGCACAGGTGGCTTGTAAATTTTGCTAAAATTTTTATAAAAACCTTAAGTCTCAATAAAACCTGATGTCCTTACGAACTCTTTGTATTCTTATCACATGCTTTCTATAGGTGTTGGCTCGTTGCTCTGTATTCCATGTTTTCTTTATTGTTATGAACATAACCGACTTAGTTAGATGGTCTACAAAAAGCTAGATAGAATAAAATCAACTATGACTCCTTGAAGACTAATCATGAAGTTCATAGATATGTTGTCGCACTTTCACTTAGGAATTTTAAGTGGTTGCACTATCCCTACCGATGTCTTGTGCTCAATCTTAATCATCTAATAGGTCAAACACCATGTAATGAATTTTTCCACTTCTTGCTTTTTGTAGAGCCACAAATATAACTTCTTTAGATATATGTATGTCTTCTCCCCTTTAGGGTAGAAAGAATAACAATTATAATGTCCTTTATCAAGGATCCTTCTCTTAAGCTCAACATAAGCTAGTGATCACACCACCTACCAAGGCTTTTGATACTACCATCCTTTTGGATCTAGAATCCTTTAGTTTTGCCATCTATATTATTAGCCCAAAATTTCTAAAGTTTGACATCACTGAGTTGATTAACTTGAATCTCCATGAAGATTGAAAGTGTAATGGTCAGTGCACTCGTTCTTACGTTTAAACAACCTATGGTGATCAATTCGACCTTCAACTTCCTAATCTCTTAGCATAGATGATTTAAAAACGCAATCATCCCCAAGGAATATGAGGTCTTTAATTTATGTGCTTCTACCACCATATTAGCCTTTCCCACATGGTAGGTCAATTCCACCTTGTAATCCTTAACCAATTCCAACCATCAACATTGTCTCCTATTCAACTTCAGCTTGGTGAAGATGTACTTGAGGCTTTTATGGTCAACGTAGGACTTGCACTAAACTCCATAGAAATAATCCCTCTAGGTCTTAAGGGAAAACACTATAATAGTAAGCTCTAAGTCATGCATCGGGTAGTTATGTTCATATAACTTCAGTTGTTGAGAGGAATAAGCCACTACTCTTCCATGCCACATTAGCACGCAACCCAGACCATGTTTGGAAGGATCTCTATACACCTAAAAAAAATCAAACCCACTTAGTAATGTGAGTGTTGAGGATGAAGTCAAAAACTTCTTCAAATCCTCCAAAGATTCACTACACTTCTCATCCCTAGAAACACATAGTTTTCTTCAATAGGTGGGTCAACTATGGTAGTAAGTAGCTAACCCTAGAAAGTTGTGCACCTCCTTGATAGAAGTGGGCACTAGCCATTCAGAAATGGATTGACTCTTAGTAGAACCCGCCACCACTCCATCCTTAGAGATCACATGTCCAATGAAAGCCACTTAGTTTAACCAAAAATCACATGTTGAGAGTTTAGCATAAAATTTTTGCGATATGAGCAATTACAAGTTCTGCCTCAAATATTGTTCATGCATCTCTCGGTCACCAAAGTAGATGAAGATATCATTGATGAACGCTATAAAAAATTGGTCCAAGAATGGATAAAATATATCTAGTCTATAAATGACATAAAAGCTAGTAGAACATTAGTGAGTTCAAAAGGTATTATTATGAGCTCGTAATGGCCATACCTTTTCCAAAAAGCACTCTTAAGGATGTTTTGTTCTACTATCCTCAATTGATTATAGCTTGACTGAAGATCATTCTTGAACAACACCTTAGCTCCCTTGAATTGATTGAAGAATTCATCAATCCTTAGCAAAGGATAATGGTTATTTACCACCACTTAGTTCAACACTTTGTAGTTGATGTATAACCTCAAGATCACATCCTTCTTACAAAAAAAAAAACTAGTGCTCCCCACAACAACATGCTTGGTTGGATGTTACCCTTCTCCAAAAGCTCCTCCAACTGAGCCTTGAGTTCTTTCATCTCAACATGTGTTATATGGTACAAGGTCTTAGATAATGGATCTATCCCTTCCAACATGCTCATGGTGAACTTGACTTCTCGAGTAGGCTTGAAATCTTCTTAGGGAATGCATGAAGAAAATCATAGACCACTATTATCTACTCTAAAGGCATCTCAGTTGCTTCAATGTCTCTGATGCTATACAGGTAGAGCAGATACCCTTTATGAACAAGATTGCTTATTGTGATTTGGTATATGATCCTTGTAGAGGGATTAGATTCACACATACGATATGAAACCTTAATACTCTTAGGCCCTCATAGAACCATGTGATCTTGTTTGTAATCATTCAGCACTCGATACTTTCCCAATACAACTATCTCAAAGATCACATCAAAATCACATAACTTGAGTTCTATGAGGTCTAACAAGAATTTTACTCCCCTTACTATCAAAGCCACTCCTTAAAAAAACCCAGGGCATACAATACTATCACTGAAAGGTAACACAACAGAAGTAGAAATGCTATTGGAAGGAGATAAGGTATCTCTAGCTACATAAGTGGATGACACAATGGAGGGTGATGCACCATAATACACAAGCAAAAAAGATAAAGATAGTAAACATACTAGTTATCATGACCTAGTGTTTGCCTTTGCTTGGCTCATCATGTTCCAGAGTCCTCCTATTAGAACTCCTATGGCACTAAATTATCCTTTACTTTGTTGAAAAGGGTGAGACTTTAGTCCTCTAGTTTAGCTAGCTAAATAGCAGCACTCATTGGTGCCGTTAGATTTCTCTATGTATCTAGTTGTGGTTGTTTAATAGATTTGGTACTATGAGCTCTAGATTGGCTCCTCTAGATGTTACCACCCCCAACTCAGCATTAATAAGCTCTATTCCTTGCCATGATACATCCATGGCATGTTACCTTATTCCCTCTATAGTTTACCCTTAAGTGATCTGTCCCTCATTACTTAAAAACGTAGCACCTCTCCTCTACATGACCTCATAGATAACCCTCTAACACATGCTACTAACCCCATGCTCCTTCCATACCTTGGAAGAATGATACCTCCCAAAAAGGCCTTCTTCCAATCACTAGGATGCTAGTGATCCTCAAACTTCCTCCTATTCCCCGATTGAGCACTTTGGGCTTGGATGTCTCGGGATGCCTCCAAGTCCTACTTGTACATCCTTAAAATATATGGTGGAGTAACTCCCAACAAAATCCATTGATATTAGATCCCCATACCTGGTGGACTTGCATCACATCATTAGCCTCAAATTTAAGGGCAAATTGGACCAAGTCCATGAATTGAGTATAATACTCCTTGAAGGACATACCTATACCAAAAGGCTATAAATGTGTCATAATTTTTCATTCAAAAGAGATTTGAGAAGAAACAATCTCATAGCACCTCCAAAAATAGTCACATTCTCATTGGTTCTCCACCCCTATGTTTGATGCTCCTCCACCATGCGTTTGCCCTTCCTCTAAAGTAATACAATGCCACGTCAACCCTCCTATCTCCTAGGAAACCATAGGAAGTAAAAGTCTTCTTCATGTCATGGACCCATCTTTTCATGCTCTCATGGTTCTAATATCCCTCAAAGATCGGTGGGTGATGATGCCTACCCTTCTTGAGCCAATCCTCAAGAACTAGTGTAGCTACTGGCATCGGTGGTGCTTGTGTCCTCATATCTGCCCCCTCCCCCATTTATGCTCCAATGGTCTCCATGAAGGATTTAATGGGATCCCAAAGGTAGTTAGCAGCCATTAATTCCTAAAGAGTAGGATTAATTATGGATGAAATTCAATTAATTGAGTATTAAGACTCGCACAACAATTATCACAAAGGCTATATATGTCACATTCCCAACAGCCTCTCACTCATGGACATTCCAGGTTTGAAAATACTTTAATTAGCCAAAAAATCAAAGGGGAAAAGGGTTTCAAGTCTAGGCTGATACCATCTTATTGTATCAGCTTAAAATTATTTTTAAAAGCAATGCATATTTAGCAAAAATTCTATGTTAAAATTTGCAGTATCTCCTAAATTATTTTTGAAACTAATGTATTTTAGCAAAAATGCTCTGATACAGACCCATGGTATCAACTTAACAATTCTTAAAAGTGGACTTTAGGAAAAGGTTTGATATGAACTTGTGACGCCATCATTTTTCACTATTGAAAAATTTCATCTAAAATAGTGTAAAAGCTAAAAATATACTTAGGAAAAATGGGTTCTTACTACTATACCAGACACAAGATTATCATCTTCTATGTGCACCATATCAGATGTAAGGCTAAAACCAACAAACTAATTTAAAATAGAGCACACGAAAATAAGTTACATCAATATTTAAAATATTATTTGCATCAAGAACCTCATCAATCCCCAACCAAATCAATATAGGAATATAAATAGTTAGAAGTGTGGGGTTGCATTAAGTTAATATTAGGGAGTGAACCCTAAACTAAAACCATAGCCAGCCATAGATCGCTCAAAATCTCTAGATTTCTACACTCTCAAGACTTAAACCCTAGCATAGGTAAGCCCACTATTGGCCATCGCCAAAAACATCCACATGCCCCTCTACTCATGGGAATGAATAGGTCATCAAGCAACCCCTAGGGTTTATTTTCCAATTTCTCAATCAATTAGATTATACTATTTCCTTATTCCTATATTGAGATAGGTCAATACTATCAAAACATTTCAATGAATTACTAATTATCTAAGTGTACAAACTATCATATATCCTTTTTGGTCATTCAAACCATTTTCACCATCGATACTTGATAAATTATCCTTCCACTTATTCATTAATCATGTTCTATTATCCATTTACTTACTTGAGAGATTTTATTTTTGAGCAATGGACTATACACCACCCTATAGTCTCACATACTATGGAAGACTATCCAAATAAAGGACATAAATTCTATACCAAATCAAATAACCAAAGCAGACATAAGTCTAAGAAAAAGCTAATCACTTGAATGGAAATAAGCTCAACCTAAAGAAAATTAATATGGACATATGTCCAAGCTAAAGTTAACCACCTAGGTAATCATACCCTTTAGTATCAATGCCCCTTAGTACATCATCATTGTCTAGAGTAGGTAAGGCACCAGAACATTTAAGGATCCCATCTAAAGGCAAAGCCTAAAGGCACCAATAAATACCCAAAGATAGAATAACCTTGGTAGGTAATCAAGGATCAGGTAACCTAGACCCATACACAACTTGATTGTCTTTTCCTTTACATGATTAGTACATTATTCTTAAGGTTAAGTGATCACACAAGGCCCATACAAAGAGTAAGAAAAGTATCTCCATGTTTATTCTATATTAATCCTTTCCATTTTTCCAACCATATGGGGTTTCCATTTATTGTTGTCTAATATTAGTCATACCCATCATATAAGTTAATTCAAGCACATGTTGTACTTTATTACTATTTTCTCGAAGACCATCATATTTCAAAAGTGGAATGCCCGTTTTTCCTTTATTAATCTCATATAGTAGGTCATAAATTATGATCTAATTAATCCTTTCATTAGGCCATTAATTTATGATAAAATTTGTATTTTATCCCATCAATAACAATCAAATAGTCTAAAACATAGCCTAAGCATAACCAAACTAAAAGAAAACAAATCATACAAACCAAAGGAGCTAGTTGATCGATTGCACCAATAGTCGATTAGTTTAACTCAACTAAATCATACACTTCCTCAAACCGATCCATAAGGTTGGGCAACCAGTTTACTATTCATAAACTTGTGAATGGTTTTAAGTAGAGAGCAAGACCAAGGTCTCTATAGGCTTTCCAATTGATAGGTTGGGTAACTAGACAACTGTTTAGGAACTAGTTAATTGGTTTACCTTATAATATCATCAAACTATTTTTTTTCATAGAGAGTCAATTAGGATAGAATTGAAATTCATAGGAGAGGCATCAACATCAAAGGAATATTCCAACTACTCTGAATCATGGCTAAAATTTAAGCATTGATCTTAGAAATGTGTAGAGTAGATAGGTAAATAAATAAATAAAATACTAATGGGGGTTATAAAAATAAAAATAATAAAATAATAAATGGAAGAAATAAAATAAAATAAAATAAAATATTAATAGAAATAATGGAAAACCACATATATGATAAATATGCTAGGGAAATCAAAATCCACCACTAGATTAGGTCAAAATATAATATTTATTTCTAAGTCATATTTTAATCAGGAGAATGAGATTGACCAAGTTGTACACCAAAAGTAGGTCCATACACCTTTTATTACTTCCCTTAATTAATTAATACGATAAAGGGTCAATATTAATCCTATTAAATACTAGCAGTATAGTAGCAATAAGCGGATCCTATATTTAACTAGATTTAATGCATTAAGTCTAATTGTAAGGATGCTAATAAAAGTACCCAAACTAGTACACAAAGCATGTCTAGCTGTATTTTCTTTCGTTAACCGACACGTATCTAAACATTTTACTACTTCGGTTATAATCACAAAACTATTAGGTGAATTATTATCTAACCTAGCTGCAATTTATACATATAAATTTTAGTATATTTACATGGCTACCTAGTAGGTAAATAATCCTGCATACTGTCACTTATGAAGAAACCAGAACAAGGCATGCACCAAATAAATTATACTTGATAGAATTATATAAATATAAACGATAAAAATTAAAATAAAGTCAAAGAACAATCTCACGAAACAAAGAAAACAAAATTATACTTCAAACCCTAATCTAGGGTTTAGATTTATTCCTTAGCAACAAATATCCAGCCAGCAATAATTATTAAATTAATTACACCAATATATATATATATATATAATAAAAATTAAAAATGGAGAAAGAAATAACCAAAGTTAATTATAGATAAATGATCAAGAATTTTTTTAGATAAAAATTAATTTTATCTAAAATAGATTTTACCGGGTAAATTTTTTCCCTATTCTTTCTTTTCTCGGTGTTGAATTCTATGCAACAAATTTCTTTTTCTTTTTCTTTCTTTTTGGCTGATGGCTAACCTTTATTCCCCTTCGTCTTATTTTTTTATATGTCAACGGTTAGTTTGCCCTACCGGCCCTCCGCCACACAACCTCTCTCTCACTGCATTGCACTTCGTCCATGGTGGTTTCATCCCCCTTTTTTTTACCGCACAATCCCTTTTAATTTCATGCGCAGGAAGCTTCTTTTCTACATTTCAGCCTTACCCTTTCCAAGTCAACCCTTCGTTGAGGTCTGATCTTATGTTTTCTTGTTTTGTGCATCACTCTATTTTGCTTCTTGTTTTGTCCAGGCTGACTCGTTTGGCTTGCTTCTTGTTCCGAGCCTTTGGGCTATTGGTCCAAAGGTCCTATTTCTTTTTTTTTTTAACAAAAACCTACAAACTAAAACTAAGAAAAATTAATAAATAATATTATACTCTAAATTTATTAAAATATTATCATTTTATCTTAAATAATAACATTTATGCATTTATTACCACTTAAGCATAAAATCATAATTATTCACTTATATTACTTAAATAAAATACTAAAAACTAAGATTATAAGGGTATAAAATATGTCAAAATATAAACTTATCACACCTGCAAACTTAGCTTCTTGCTTGTTCTCAAGCAAGTTATTACTCTAAACAAATAAAATTAAATTAACGAGCCACTTTCGTAGGTCTCACAATTACACTTAGCATGTGCAACAAGCCCTTTAAACCCCTAGGTCACCCATCGAGGATGAGTAAGGTCTTATGAGGGTTTTGTAGATGATATACCCACAAAATCACACACAATAAAATAAAATAAAATCACACATAAAACCCTTAAATAGTTTTGTCTCAAAATCTTCTACCTTCATACATCAAGATTAGCAATCAACAAAGATTCAGCATTGGGAGATTTAGAGGGTCAATTTCAACATATGGTTCACACATAAACATGACAAGTATGAACAAATCAATATCATGGATGAATATTTACCACACCTTAGTCATATCAAGATCTATCCTCACTCTCGATACCCTCTATTTTTTTTCTCTCTTAGATTCATGGCTATAGTTATATAAAAATACTCATGTATGTGAGATAGGATGATAAAGATAACAAACAACTCACATATACAAACAAAGAAGGCTCATGTTCTTATGGATAAAACCTCATGAAAGATATAAAATACTGGCCAAATAGACCGAACCATATTCTTAAGTCTTCGGACTAATCTCCATCAGAGCAAAGGCTGCTCATCTCAAGAATCAAATAGGACTTACTTATTGGTTGTAGTGAGGTTTAAGGTAAAGAAGGGTATGGAGTATTTTACGAGTCTGGTGCTAAAAAGATCAAGAGGTATTGGAATCTAATGATTATATTAAATATAAGCTTAACTCCACATCAATGATACATCTCTCCACCTTCACACCGAAATAAAATATTAATATAACTTTCTCAACATCATCTCCATAACTCCCTCTCTTCCTTATATCCTAACATTTCTTTTCTTTTCTTCCTTTTCTTTTGACAATTTGTTAAAAAAAAATTTCATTCATGTTTTTTTCAATTTTATTTTTTCAAAACTTTTGTTAGTATTTTTTTATTTTTTTTCTCCACCAAACATAACCAATCCCCTTTCTTAGTATAAATACATACATTTCCTTCACATACACAACCACTCTTTATATCCATAATGATTTGATTCCCTTCCACTAGCTTTAAGAAAAGGTAAGGATATTAAGGCCCAAAGGTTAATGTATGTACTGAAGAAAAATATATAATCCATGTATAGGATCAAAGGGTTTCTATGGGATGTACATCATGCATATACAAATTAGGGTTAAGCTATCTAGTCATGTGATGGAAAATTCCTAAGCTGCCTTTATCATTTTTTCAATCAGAGCATGTTTTGACTATAAGCTTTGACTAGCACAAGAGTAAGTTCTAGTAGTCTCTATAGTCCATTACAAGATCTATGGCAAGTAATTTGATCAAAACAACTAAACATATGTGAGGTTTACAAAGAAATTTTGAAGCTAAGAAAAGTAGATGATTTCATGTGAATTCTCTCAGAAAAAAGAAGAAGGTATATATGGTTCAAAAGCTCATCGAGGAATGTGATGAATCTCAACATGCCATGTCGGTGGTTAGAAAATCATACATGTTCTTTCTCCATTCATGTCTAGACATATAGATATGTGTTCCCTATATCAAAATTAACACAAAAAACCTCCACTTGCTTTATCTCAATTTTATGATCATCTTTTCTTTAGATTTCAAAGATATACTCCTTATTGACTAATTAAGGGCTCCTACAACTCTAAAAAGACTAAACAAAACTTTATAATATTTTTTTCAATTTTTCAAATTTTTGTTTTTGCAAAAACATAAAACACACTCACCCCTTTACTTAAATCACACATTGTCCTTAATGTGTAAATAACTAAGGAGACATATAATTTTAAGTATGGAGAAAACAAACTAAATAAATTAATAAATAACTAGGGGATAGAAAACCCCCTTATGACATTGGGTTGCCTCCCAAGTAGCACTTATTTTTATGCCTTCAGCTTGACATAATCTTGATGTACTCATTCAAGGTGGGTACGTACACTTGAGAGCTACTTCACCAAATCTTCCTCATGATGATCATCTTTATCCTGCAAGGAAGAAAAAGACAAAATATTAGATTTAATGAAAGATTTGATCCAGCAAGAATGTAACTTACCTATCATGGAATTTAAGCTCATGTGTAAAGAGGTAATGTTTTACCCCATGTCAATATATGGTGATCGCTCTATCAAAGGAAGAACATATTTTCCCATCTCAAACTCTTTAAACACATCCTTCTAACATAACCTCTCCTTTAATGCATTACAATTCTTATTAGATGAATCCAAGATGCTTTGATTATTCTCTTCAATATTGGATCCATAAAACCTACTAAAAGAAGGAAAACAAGGACTGTGGTTAGCATAAAGAAAATCAAAGTGGTTCAAAGGATTACCTTGTGTTTCATGGTCTTCTCCAAGAAAAAATGGGAAATAAATGATCAAAGATGGTCCAGGGTAGATGAAAGTGATAGTCTTACCATCCATATACTTCTCTTTGTCCACTTGGTCCTCATTTTGATGAGATTATTCTTCTACTTTTAAAAGCTCTTATTCCACATGATCATGATTTTCAATGTTCTCTATGGGAACCTCCTCAACTAGCTCATCCTTACATTTAGATATGGGATCATCATATTCATAACTCTCACTTGAATTTGGAATTGAAGTACTAAATAGCTCTTTTTGTGCTTGTAATTGATTGATCATGCTGACCACATAACCCATTTGATCCTCCAACAATGACATCCTTTCATTTTTTATAATTTGACTTTCCATCATTTTTGACCATTTGTTAGTGCTTCAAAAATCTTCTCCATTTTTTCTGAACTTAAGGGTTTTAAAATTGGAGAAGATTCTTGTTGAGGATATTGATAATATTTTGAAACCTCATATTCATTTGTCTAAGGGTCTATATATGGCACTAAATAATGATCATTCATCCCCCATCCGAAATTGGGCTGATGCGTCATTTTAGAATAATATGCATTTGTTTAAGGATCATGTCCTTGCACACCATTGAAATATTGAGCATTAGATTGTGTCCATACTCCTCCTCTCATAGCTTGTGAATGGTAAGCATATGGATTTCATCGTGCATGACAAACTCCACTTGTATTAATAACTCTAGTAGCTGTAGCGACCTGCGAAACAAGAGTAGTGAGTTGGTTAAGTCTATCATCAATATAACTTGAACTTACCTAATTTTCTCTTCGATTAAGATCCATGAAAAGTTGTCCATAGCCCAAATATCCTCTCGTAGATACCTAAAAACACTAAAAATTCAAAGGAAAAGGTTAAAAGAGAAACAAAAACACACCAAAAGTCCTAAATAAACCTAAAACAAAAATAAAGAAAAAACACAAACACTAAAAATAAAAACACACTGAAAATACTAGCAAAATAAAGGTGAAGTTACTAATCCCTGGCAATAGAGCCAAAAATTGGTGTGGTTGTAGTCGGCATGCAATTTACACCTTATTGTTGTCACTTGTAGTACTAGTAAATAAGAGTATTGTTCTAAGCCGGAGATTGAGAGGACTCACCTCTATTTAACTAGATTAAAAATAATTAAAAATTAAAATCTGAAATAACACAAGATAAATAAATAATAAAAATACTAATTGGGGTCATAAAAATAAAAATAATAAAATAATAAAAGGAATAAATAAAATAAAATAATAATAAAAATAATGGAAAGTCGTAGATATGATAAATATGCTAGGGAAATCAAAATCCACCACTAGATTAGGTCAAAATATAATATTTATTTCTAAGTCATATTTTAATCATGAGAATGAGATTGACCAAGTTGTACACCAAAAGTAGGTCTATGTTGGTGTGGCCGTAGCCGGCACGCAATTTAAACCCTCTTGTTGTCAATTGTAGCACTAATAAATAAGGGTATCATTCTAGCCGGGGATTGAGATGGCTCACCTCAGTCTAATTAGCTTAAACTAAAAATCAAAATCAAAATCAAAAATAACACAAAATAAATAAATAAGGAAAAAACTAATGGGGTTATAAAAATAATAAAATCATAAAAGGAATAAAATAAAATAAACTAATAATAATAATAATAATAATAATAATGGAAATAATGGGAAACCTCATATATGAGAAATATGTTAGGGAAATAAAAATCCACCACTAGATTAGGTCGAAATATAATATTAATTTCTAAGACATCTTTTAATCATGAGAATGAGATGAACCAAGTTATACACCAAAAGCAAGTCCATACACCTTATATTACTTCCCTAAATTAATTAATACGACAAAGTGCCAATATTACCCCTATTAAATACTAGCAGTATAACAGCAACAAGCGACTCCTATATTTAACTAGATTTAATGCATTAAGTGTAATGGGAAGGCTGTCTATCTAAGTACCCAAACTAGTACAAAAAGCATATCTAGCTGTATTTCCTTTCCTTGACCCACACGTATAGAAATATTTTACCACTTCGGTTAGAATCACAAAACTAATCAGTGAATTGTTATCTAACCTAGCTGCAATTTATGCATATAGATTCTAGTATATTTAGATGGAAACCTAGCAGGCAAATAATCCTACATACTATCACTTATGAGGAAACCAGAACAAGTTATGCACCAAATACACTATACTTGATAGAATTATATATATAAACGATAGCAATTAAAATAGAGTCAAGAAACAATCTCATGAAACAAAGAAAAATAAAGTTATAGGTCAAACCATAGTCTAGGGTATCAATTTATTCCCTAACAATAAATAATCAGCTAGTCATAATTATAGAATTAACTACACAGAAATATATATTTAAAATATAAATTAAAAATAAGAGAAATAAATAACCGGAATTAATTTTGGATAAAAGATCAATAATTTATTCAAATAAAAAATAATTTTATCTGAAATAAATTCTACCGGTGTAAATTCTTCCTCTAATTTTTCTTCCTTCTAGGCTCTTATTTCCGTGCAGTTATTCTTTTCTTTTTGTCCTTTTCCCAACGCTGACGGTTGACAGCTGCATCTTGCGCCTCGCCCTTCGCGTCCCCTCACACCCGAGCCTGTAAAGGCACTCTACCAAGCCTCTCTCTTCTCTTTGGCCTGCGGTTTTTCCGTGCTTCCCCTATTTTTCCCAATTAATGTGTCTTGTCCTTTTTATTTTTGTTTCGTGCCTCTGCATTCGTTGCCTCACGCCACGTCAGCCCTGACGGCTGACTCTCCATTTATTTTATTTTTTTTTTGTTTCGTGCGCTGCGTTCCTTGTGGCTCGTTTGGCTTTGTCTTTTTTTCTTTTTGTTCTAGGAACTTGGGCTTTTCGCCATTGGCCAATGGTCTAAAGGTCCAATTTTCTTTTTTTTTTCTTTTATTTAAAAAAAATACCATCAAAATAAAATTAAATAAATATTAATAAATAATATTTTATTCCAAATTTACTTAATTTATATCATTTTAACTCAAATAATAATATTTATGCAATTTTTACCTTTTAAGCATAAAACAATAATTATTCCCCTATATTTGCTAAATAAACTGCCAAAACTAAGATTATAAGGGTATGAAATGTGTCAAAAATATGAACTCATCACACCCCCACACTTAGCTTCTTGCTTGTCCTCACGCAAGTTATTACTCTAAACAGATAAAATTAAATTAACTAGCTACTTTCGTAGGTCTCATGATTACACTTAGCATGTGCAACAAGTCCTTTAAACCCCTAGGTCACGCGTTGAGGATAAGTAAGGTCTCGTGAGGGTTTTGTAGATTGTATATGTAATCCCCCAAAACTTTTATTAGGGATAATTTAACTCTTAAACTTTTCAATTTGATTATTTTGAGGATTTTGCCTTTAAATTTATTTAATTTAATTATTTTTAATTATTTTGAGGATTGTGAGTATATAAAATTAGATGTGAATATTTAATAAATTAAAATAAATAAATTTCTATTTTATCATACTCATTTTATTTAAATAAAGTTTCAAACCAATAATTTCTAAGAGTTACCTTTTAAACTAATATAATAAAATATATTAAGTTAAATTATTAAAATTTTGTTTATCTACCAAAAATACTATAACCTAATTCCCATAAGCTATCTTATTTATTTTCTCCCATATTTTTCCATTTCACATTTCCTTATTTTTCCTTTTCTCTTTTTCTCTCTCCCCCTCTCCTTTCTCCATTCTTTCCCCCATTTTCCCTGACTAGGCCAGCCCACTGGCCTAGATAAGTTTTTTTTCCTCCCCCGCCCGCACATGCTAGGCTACCCCGCTGCTCCTTCACCCGAACCACCAGGCTGGTCGCCCCTTTCTTTCTCTTTTCTCCCCTATACCGACCGGGCCAACCCCTTTATGCTTTTCATCTTCCCCGCGCCCTGCTACAAATCACCGCCCTCCCCTTCTGCGCCGACAAGCCTCCTTCGCCGCCTGCACACCTTCTCCCTCTCTTTTGTACCACCCATTTGTCCCTTCTCGACTGACCGACCACCCCCACACCTCACACAGGCCTCCTCCCGCCCCCTTCCTTTTTCCCGACCAAACCACAGGTCTGCCATGGCAGACCCGCGCCGACCTGCCAACGACGGTCGGTGTGCCAAAGTCCCGCCTGCTCATACCTTCCTCTGCCCCTCTCTCGATCCTCCCCCATTTTCGAGCTTATAAATACCCCCATGAGCCCAGCACCGGGCTCTTTCAAAACCCCAGCCCAGAAACCACCTTGCGCCATCCCCGTTTCAGACAGGCACCCTGTGGCCGCCGCCCGATCCACCCACGAAACTCTCCCTTGCATCACCCTCCACCAACCTAAGCCTCCCTCACCCCTCGGTTTGCTCTGCACAAGCCACCCCGGCCGTGCAAAGGGCTCTTCCCAATCAGCCTTTCATCGAGCCCCGCCGCCCTTCTCACCACTGCCCACCGCCGGTGCCTCTCCTCTTCCTTTCTCCTTCGTCCATCACTTCTCCACCTCTCTTCTCCCCCATCACCGATGCCGCCGCCACCGCCATGCACCGTGCACTGCCACTTGTGCCACCAGCACCCCTAGGTGGTCCTCTAAACTTCCCAACCCCTAAACCCTTGTTATACAAATGCTAGTTATTTTTAGTAGTATTATTAGTATTATTCTTAATGTTATTATTATTATTATTTAACCTAAACCTTGAAATATTTATAACTGTTATTATTACTATTATTAATGACCTATAACTTTAGTAATATTATTTTAACATCATTATTGTTATTATTACTAGTATTACTATTATAATTATTATTATGGTTATTATTATTATTATTATTATTATTATTATTAGTTCCTTGTCACTATTAGTAATATTCATATATCACTAACCTTACTATCACTACTACTATCATCATTATTAGTAACATTGAAACTATTACCGTTAATAATAAATATTATTAAAATTACTTTAAATTATTGTAGCTATTAAGACCTACTTTTTATTAGTAGTAACATGATTAGCTACCTTAGGAATAATAACCCTACTTCTACTTATAAAAGTAATATTATTATTTTTAGCCCTAATGGTAAGTTGTGATAAGGGTAAGGTAGGAAGAATAGTCAATTTGGTTAGAGGGAAGTTAATCCATAGTTTTCCCTCTTATAGGCAAATCAAGTCAAAACCCAGAGGAGGCATAGGAACGTGCTCCAAGACCGGTGTCGTATTAGGTAAGGATGTGGCTAAGGTTCCTACGTGTTATGTGACTTGTATGCCTTGGATGCTTTGTATATGTATCATGTCATGTTGTGTATCACATGATTGTCCTTAACGTGTTTTATGCATAGCGCAACCTGGAGTTAAGGTATGTCGTATGTGTTTTTCTTATGACATGAATGTCATATCCATATGTGGTGATTATGATGTGTTGTGACATGATGTAACCCTCTAGGACATGCATGTTAGGGTGATTATTATTATGACATGGAGATGAAAGGACAAAAAGAAATAAATGGGAAGTGAGTTGCTAAAGGGGGTATGAGGTTGACCAAAATGAATAAGAGATGAAAACTATGCATGAGAATTCTAGGGTTTGCATAGGAACTTCGAGAGTTTGTATGGGTTGGATAAAACTTGCATGGGGATGATCGTTACATGAGAAAAGTTGTATTAAGGTGTAAATAAGCTAAAGGGAGAGTTGTGGAGTGTTTGGAGACTTGAGAGGAAAAATAATACGTAGGTTAGTGTAAGGGTGTATAAGGGACCCGATTAAGGTTTTGGGAGAAAGTAGTAATCTAGGAAATGTGGAAGTAAAAATGATTAAGAGAGAGTGGAGTACGGGTTAAGAGTGGAAATTGTTATATAAGTTGTGATTATGGGTGTCATGGGAGAGAAGAGATATCGGGTGAAAAAGAGAGGGGTTACTTGTGGGAGAAGAAATGTGCTAGGGTTGAAGTGGCCAACTAGGGTTTTTCGGTCACATGTGGAATCGAGGGGTAAAGCGATATGATTTGGGATTGGATCTAAATGAGATGAGGAGTGGGACGATAAATGGAGTAATGGTAGTGTAAGTGAGAGAAAGTTGGGCCACATAGGTCTAATTAAGGTTTCCAAGGGAAAACCCTAGAGGGAGATAGCATGTGGAGTGGATGTCACGGGGTGTTAGACCTTAACCCACACACTTAAGAGTTGGTTTTCATTATGTGTAAGTGTAAAGGGGAATAGATAACGAGGTGTGATAAGGGGCACAAGTGTCCCAAGATATGGGACGAGCCCTCCTAGGAGGATAAGTGTGGATATAGTTAGCCGTGCATGTCAAGGGTAAAATACTTTCCAATAAGATACGTTAAGACAGTAATCACTTAAAAAGAAAGACATAGAGTCGGGCCCAGACCGGTCCACCAACAAATAATAGTGGTTAGGGCTGGGGTGCCCTACATGACCGGCCCACCGGCTATAATAGTGGCCAGGCGCGTTTTGCCCTATATAATTTTCGGTCCACCAGCTATAATAGTGGGAGATTCCGTGCTCAACAAACCGAACATAATAACGATAATACATGGGAAAGACACAAAGTAATTACAGTGAAACATCATGTGAGTTGGGGCCCTACCGGTCCATCGTCGAATAATAGTGGTCAGGAGCATTTTGCCCTGCATGACTTATCAACCGGCTATAATAGTAGGGTTTCCGCACTCACATATATTGATATGATGTGAATCGACTATATTTACCAGAGATCTAAAGAATATGACTATCTGGACTGTAGCTAGCCTTTATCATCTATTTTACTACATGTTGCTCACGTGATTATGCCATATATACTATGTTGTGTGTTTTGTATGCTGGCCTTAGCACATCTGTTACCTTACTCAGTTTGTTGCGTACTGACCACCCGTTTCATGGGTGTTGCTCATTCCCACGAGCAGAGGACCCACCTGATTTTGTGTAGGTAGGAGATGATATCTTCGATTCTTATGAGGCATCGGGCGGGGCTGAGAGTTGAGCCTAGAATTGGCCTAGGGACCAAGAGCGACATGGCTGGACTCTCCTTTTCATTTTGTTTTACCCCGTATTGTTTTATTTTAGTTCTGTTTTGTCGTACGATACTTTATGTTCCTTGAGAACCTTGTCTATGTACCCCTTTGGCTTGTAAACCTTTTTATGCATACTATGAATTTTATATTGTGAACTATTTAACTTCATTATGAATTCTTGTTTTAAGTATTAGCTTTTGTTTGATGGTAATCCGTTTTAGCCTTAGCACTTGGTACTGGAACGCTAGGAGTGAACCGGTCGGGTACTGAGTGTGGTGGTAATATCCCCATAATTCATAGTTTTCTTATTTCGCTTCCATTAATTCTTTCCTTTAAAATGAAATTTTTCAAAAGTAAATTTTGGGAGTGTTACAATATACCCACAAAATCACACACAAATAAAATAAAATAAAACTATACCTAACATCCTTAAGCATTTTTGTCTCAGAATTTTTTACTTTCATACATCAAGATTAGTAATCAATCAAGATTCAGCATTGGGAGATTTAAAGGATCAATTTCAACATATGGTTCACACATAAACATGACGGGTATGAACATATCAATATTATGGATGAAGATCTACCACGCCTTAGTCACATCAAGATCCATCCTCACTATGGATACCCTCTATTTTTTCTCTCTTAGATTCATGGCTACAAATGTAGAGAAACACTTATGTATGTGAGATAAGATGATAAAGATAACAAACGAATCATATATATAAACAAAGAAGGCTCATATTCTTGTGGATAAAACCTTATGAAAGATATCAAATACTTGCCAAATGGACCGAACCATATGCTTAACTCTTGTGACTAATCTCCATCGGATCAAAGGCCGCTCATCTTGAGAATGAAAGAGGACTTACTTATTGGTTGTAGCAGGGTTTAAGGGAAAAAAGGGTACAGAGTATTTTAGGAGTGTGGTGCTAAAAAGATCAAGAGCTAGTGGAATCTAATAATTAGATGAAATATAAGCATAACTCCACATCAAATATTAATGATACACCTCTTCACCTTCACAATAAAGTGTAACATAAATAGAACTTTCTCAACATCGCCTCCATAACTCCCTCTCTTCCTTATATCCTAACATTTTTTCTTTTTTTATTCATTTCTTCTTCTTCTTTTTTAAAATTTTTTTTCCATATATTATTTTTTTCTTTTTTTCAATTTTTGTTTCTCCACCAAACATAACCAATCCTGTTTCTTAGCATAAATATATATATTTCTTTCACATACACACATACACAACCACTCTTTATATCCATAACAATTTGATTTCCTTCCATTAGCTTTAATAGAAGGTAAGGACATTAAGGCCCAATGGTTATTCAATGTAGGTAATGAAGAAAAGTATATGTTCCTTGTATAGGCTCAAAGTTTTATATGGGATGTATATCATGGATACATAAATTAGGTTAAGCTATTTGGTCATGTGATGGAAAATTCCTAAGCCGCCTTTATCATTTTCTCAATCAAAGCATATTTTGACTATAAGCTTTGAATAGCATAAGAGTAAGTTCTAGTAATCTCTATAGTCCATTACAAGAGCTATGGCAAATAATTTGATCAAAAAAAATAAACGTATATGAGTTTCACAAAGAAAAATTTTAAAGCCAAGAAAAATAGATGATTTTGTGTAAATTCGCTCAGAAAAAGAAGGTACATATGGTTCAAAAGCTCACTAAGGAATGTAATGAATCTGAACATGCCATGTCGGTGGTTAGAAAATCATACATGTTATTTCTTCATTCACATTTAGGCACGTAGATATGTGTTCCCTATATCGAAATTAACACCAAAAATCTCCACTTGCTTTATCTCAATTTCATGATCCTCTTTTCGTTAGATTTCAAGGATATATTTCTCATTAACTAGTTAAGGATCCTATGACTCTAAAAACATAACACTTTAAAAACTCTAAAAAAAAAATTTCTTTTCTTTAATTTTTTTTACTTGAAAAACACATAACACCCACACCCCCACACGTCAATCACACATTGTCCTCAATGTGTAAAAAACTAAGAAAACATGTAATTTAAAGTATAGAGAAAACAAACTAAATAAATAAATAAATAACTAGAGGATAGAAAACTTCCTTATGGCATTAGGTTGCCTCCCAAGTAGCGCTTGTTTTTATGTATTCAGCCTGACACGATCTCAGTTTACTCTTTCAATGTGGATACATCCACTTGAGAGCTGCTTCACCAAATCCTTCCTCGTGATGATCATCTTTATTCTGCATGGAAGAAAAAGACAAAATATTCGATTTAATAAAAGATTTAATCCAGCAAGAACGTAACTTACCTAACATGGAGTTTAAGCTTGTGTGTAGAGAGATAATGTTTTGCCCAATGTCTATGTATTGTGATCTCTCTATCTAAAGAACATATTTTTCCATCTCAAAATCTTTAAACATATCCTTCCAACATAACCTCTCCTTTGGAACATCACGCTTCTTATTAAATGTATCCAATATGATTTGATTACTCTCTTCACTCTTGGATCCATACAACCTTCTAAAAGAGGGAAAACGAGTGTGGTCAACATAAATAAAATCAAAGTGGTTTAAAGGCTTACCTTGTGTTTTATACTCAACTCCAAACAAAATTGGGAAATAAATGTTCAAAGATGGTATATGGTAGGTAAAAGTGATATTCTTGTCATACATATACTTCTATTTGTTCACTTGCTCCTCATTTTGATGAGATTCTTCTTCTACTTTTACAAACTCTTCTTCCACATGATCTTTCTGTTCTCCATGGAAACCTCCTCAACTAGCTCATCCTTACATTCAGATATGGAATCGTCTCCCTCATAACTCTCACTTGAATTTGGAACTAAAGTACTAGAGAGCTCTTCTTGTGATTGGTGAGCTTGTGACTCATATTTGGTGTGTAGAATAGCTTGGATTGGTATGTGAAGTGTTTCAGAGAAATTTGAAGTAGAAGTTTGAGCTTTTCTGGAAAGATGTAAATATTTTACATTGACGATATTATAATTTGGAAATGTGCTCAACATAAACGTTGTAGATCTTTCTGTTAGCTTTCCAACTCATCAAGAATCAGCTCGACCAAAGGTCAGATGAAGAAGTTGTGGCTGAAATAATAAAGATTGTCAAAGTTGGAAATAAACACGGGGGACCCGTGTTTTGGAAACACAATCCGTGTTTTTTCATCAGGAAAATACGTTCTGTTTTCCGGGAGAGGCCGAGAGATAGAAAATAAACACGGGGGTGCCGTGTTTATTAACACGGTCCGTGTTTTTTGGGTTTTTCGCTTCGCCTCGATTTTTGTTAATGACAGTTTCGCATAGTATAAATACCATGCGATTAGAACCCTAATCGAATAGCGAACACTGTCTTCTTCTCCTATTGAGTTCTATTGTAATTCCTTGGTGAATTGAGTGATTTATGTGAGAATTTCTTTGATTATTTGTAATCATGATTACTTCACATCAATAAGATCATCCGTTTCCCCAATCTGTGTTCTTAAGTGTTATTCTCTTCTCAATTCTTGTGTGTTCTAATTAATTCTAATTAGATCTTATTTTTCCAAATTAGTATCAATCCACAACATCTATGTATTGTGATCTCTCTATCTAAAGAACATATTTTCCATCTCAAAATCTTTAAACATATCCTTCCAACATAACCTCTCCTTTGGAGCATCATGCTTCTTATTAAATGTATCCAAGATGATTTGATGACTCTTTTCACTCTTGGATCCATACAACCTTCTAAAAGAGGGAAAACGAGTGTGGTCAACATAAATAAAATCAAAGTGGTTCAAAGGCTTACCTTGAGTTTTATGCTCATCTCAAAACAAAATTGGGAAATAAATGTTCAAAGATGGTATATGGTAGGTGAAAGTGATAGTCTTGTCATCCATATACTTCTATTTGTTCACTTGCTCCTCATTTTGATGAGATTCTTCTTCTACTTTTACAAACTCTTCTTCCACATGATCTTTCTTTTCAATGTTCTCCATGGAAACCTCCTCAACTAGCGCATCCTTACATTCAGATATGGCATCATCACCCTCATAACTCTCACTTGAATTTGGAACTAAAGTACTAGAGAGATCTTCTTGTGCTTGTAATTGATTCATCATATTTACCATATAACCCATTTTCTCCTCTAGCACTGACACCCTTTCATTGTGTCTAATTTGACTTTGCATTAGTTGATTTTGCCCGTTTGTCAATGCTTCAAAAAGCTTATCCATTTTTCTTGAACTTGAGGGCTCTAAAACTGGAGAAGATTCTTATTGAGGATATTAATAATGTTTTGACACTTCATAATCACATGTGTAAGGGTCTTGATATGGCACTGAATAATGGTCATTCATTTGCATCAGTTGATTTTGCCCATTTGTCATTGCTTCAATAAGAATATCCATTTTTTCTGAACTTGAGGGTTCTAAAACTTGAGAAGATTCTTGTTGAGGATATTGATAATATTTTGAAGCTTCATATTCACGTGTGTAAGGGTCTTGATATGACAACGAATAATGATCATTCATCTCCCATCCAAAGTTGGTTTGATGCCTCATTCCCGAATAGTATGTGTATAGGGATCATGTCCTTAAAAACCATTGAAAGACTGAGCATAGGATTGTGTCCATCCTCCTCATCTTATAGCTTCTTCATGGTAAGCATATGGATTTCCTTGCGTATGACACACTCCACTTGTACTAATAACTCAAGTAGCTTTAGCTACCTTCAAAACAAGAGCAGTGAGTTTGTTAAGTTTATCATTTAGACTACTTGAACTTACCTCATTTACTCTTGCATTAGGATTCATGCAAAGTTGTCCATAACCATAGGATCCTCTCATAGCCACTTGAAAACACTAACACTTCAAAGAAAAAGGTTAATAACAAAACAAAACACACCAAAAAATCCTAAATAAACCTAAAACGAAACTAAAAGAAAAAAAACACTAAAAATACTAACAAAATAAAGGTGAGGTTACCAATCCCCGGCAACAGCGCCAAAAATTGGTGTGGCCGTAGCCGACACGTAATTTAAACCCTCTTATTGTCAATTGTAGCACTGGTAAATAAGCGTATCCTTCTAACTAGGGATTGAGAGGGCTCACCTCAATCTAAAAATAAAAATAAAAATCCTAAATAATACAAAATAAATAAATAAGAAAAATACTAATGGGGTTATAAAAATAATAAAATCATAAAAGGAATAAAATAAAATAAACTAATAATAATAATAATAATAATAATAATGGAAATAATGGGAAACCTCAGATATGAGAAATATGTTAGGGAAATAAAAATCCACCACTAGATTAGGTTGAAATATAATATTAATTTCTAAGTAATCTTTTAATCATGAAAATGAGATGGACCAAGTTGTACACCAAAAGCAGGTCCATACACCTTATATTACTTCCCTAAATTAATTAATACGACAAAACGTCAATATTAACCCTATTAAATACTAGTAGTATAGCAGCAACAAGCGGGTCCTATATTTAACTAGATTTAATGCATTAAGTGTAATGGGAAGGCTATCAATATAAGTACCCAAACTAGTAAAAAAAGCATGTCTAGCTGTGTTTCCTTTCCTTAACCCACACGTATCAAAACCTTTTACTACTTCGGTTAGAATCACAAAACTATTTGGTGAATTGTTATCTAACCTAGCTCCAATTTATACATATAGATTCTAGTATATTTAGAAGGCCACCTAGCAGGAAAATAATCCTACATACTGTCACATATGAGGAAACCAGAACAAGGCATGCACCAAATAGACTATACTTGACATAATTATATATATAAACAATAGCAATTAAAATAGAATCAAGAAACAATCTCACGAAATAAAGAAAAATAAAATTATTGGTCAAACCATAGTCTAGGGTTTCAATTTATTCCCGAACAATATATAATCAGTCAGTCATAATTATAGAATTAATTACACAAAAATATATATCTAAAATATAAATTAAAAATAAAAGAAAGAAATAACTGGAATTAATTTCGGATAAAAGATCAAGAATTTATTCACATAAAAATTCATTTTATCTAAAATAAATTCTATCGGTATAAATTCTTCCTCTAATCTTTCTTCCTTCTCGGCCTTTTTTTTATACAGTTATTCTTTTATTTTTTTCCTTTTCTCGGCGCTAATGGCTGACGGCTGCGTCTTGCACATCGCCCTTCGCGTCCCCTCACGCTTGAGCCTATGAAGGCTCTCTGCCAAAGCTTTCTCTTCTCTTTGGCCTGCGGCTCTGCCGCCTCCTTTCTGCCTTTCTACGGCTCTACCGCACTTCCCCTATTTTTCCCTATTAATGTGTCTCGTCATTTTTATTTTTTTTTCGTACCTCTACATTCGTCGCCTCATGCCATGTCAGCCCTGACGGTTGACTCTCCTTTTATTTTATTGCTTTTGTTTCGTGCGCTGCGTTCCTTGCGGCTCATTTGGCTTCGTTTTTTTTTCTTTTTGTTCCAGGCCTTCGGCCTTTGGCGGTTGGTCCAAAGGTCCAATTTCTATTTTTTTTCTTTTATTTAAAAACAGTACCTGCAAAATAAAATTCAATAAATAATATTTTATTCCAAATTTACTTAATTTATATAATTTTAGCTCAAATAATAATATTTATGTAATTTTTACCACTTAAGCATAAAACAATAATTATTCCCCTATATTAGCTAAATAAACTGCCAAAAACTAAGATTATAAGAGTATAAAATGTGTCAAAATATGAACTCATCATATATACCTTTTATTACTTCCCTTAGGCTCCGTTTAGATTGGGGTGGAAGAAGGTTAATGGAGGTGAATAAATTGATTAACCCCATTTGGATATGAGGTTAATAATTTTACTTGGGTGAATCGAGGTGAATGTTTCACCTCCATTCACCTTGATTAACCTCGTTTTTATTAACCTCATATTTCGAGGGTAACGGAGGTGAAGGTGAAAGAATAAGTAAATTTTTGACTTTATAAGACCAAAATACCCCTCAATATGACTTATTTATTTAATACAAGGGTATAAATATCATTTTTTTTATTATATTAATCTTCATTCACCTAAATTTTAAAAAATTCACCCCGATTAACTTAGGTTAGGTAAATATCATCCAAATAGCATTTTAAATAATTCACCCCAATTCACCTCCATTCCCTTCACCTAGGTTAATTCTTAATGTTTATCCCTACCTCGATTCACCCCATTACAAATGGAGCCTTAACTAATTAATAAGAAAAAGTGCCAATATTAACCTTATTAAATACTAGCAGTATAGTACAAACAAATGGCTCCTATGTTTAACTAGATTTAATGCATTAAGTCTAATTTGAAGGATGCCAATCTAAGTACCCAAACTAATACACAATGCATGTCTAGTTGTATTTCCTTTCCTTAACCCACACATATCTGAACATTTTACTACTTAGGTTAGAATCACAAAACTATTAAGTAAAGTATTATCTAAGCTAGCTGCAATTTCTACATATAAATTCTAGTATATTTATATGGCTACCTAGCAGGTAAATAATCCTACATTTATTCACTTATAAGGAGACCAGAATAAGGTATGGACCCAATAAATTATACTTGATAGAATTATATAAATATAAATGATAGGAATTAAAATAGATTCAAGGAACAATCTCACGAAACAAAGAAAAGAAAATTATACTTCAAACCCTAATCTAGGGTTTCGATTTATTCCTTAGCAATAAATATTCAGCAAACCTATAATTATTAAATTCATTTCACAAAAATATATATCTAAAATATAAGTTAAAAATAAAGAAAGAAATAACCAAAGTTAATTATTGATAACAGATCAAGAATTTATTTAGATAAAAATTAATTTTATTTGAAATAGATTCTACCGGATAAATTTCTTCTCTATTCTTTCTTCTCTCCGTGCTGAATTCTGTTCAACAAATTTTTTTTTCTTTTTCTTTCTTTCCGATTGATGGCTGATGGTTGACCTTTCTTCCACGTCATCTTCTTTTTTTTAGGTCACCTGTCAGCCTGCCCTTCCAGCCTTTCGCCGCGTGACCTCTCACCCTCTACGTTGTACTTCGTCCTCCTTTTTTTATACCATACACTCGCTTTTAATTTCATGCACTAGAAGCTTCTTTTCTGCGTCTGCGCCTTACCCTTTCCACATCAGCCCTTCGTCAAGGTCTGCTCCTATCTTTTCTTGTTTCATGCGGCACTTGGTTTGACCGATTTTGATTTTCAACCTTAGCCCTTGCTTTTGTTGCTGCTACTCCTTTTATTTTTTGTGGGATAGGTTTTCACTTATTTTTTGGCCAGGCCGACTCACTTGGCTTGCTTCTTATTTCGGACCTTTGGGCCTTTGGCCTTTGGGTTATTGGTCCAAAGGTCCTATTTCTTTTTTTATATCTTCTTTTTTTATTTAAGAATAAATCCTATAAAATAAATTAAGAGAAATTAATAAATAATATTATACTCTAAATTTATTTAATTATTATCATTTTAGCTTAAATAAAAAAAATTATGCAATTATTACCACTTAAGCATAACATCATAATTATTCACCTATATTACTTAAATAAAATAATAAAAACTAAGATTATAAGGATATAAAATATGTTAAAATATCAACTTATCACTAATTAAGAAAAAAATCAAATTCCTAATGACTTATATAATGAATCATCATAGATTTTGGCTATAAAATTAAAAATAGAGAGCAAATCATGCAAACCTAAAAAGTATAACATCAACAACAATTCAACTGTAAGAGAAATGCTCAACTCAAATTTAGATCTAGATCTAAGATAAATAAGAACAGGGAGCACTAACCATCATGTAGTGAAAATGAAGAAGAAAACCTAGATAAAAAAAGAGAAACCATTTAAATCAATCATTCATCCTTATAATCTTTTAGATCTGAGGGAAGAAAGGTCAAATTAGGTTTTGACATAAGACCTATCACGAACCATCAAAAAAGTGTATGTTTTGATTGGTTATTTAAGTAAAGCATAATTTTATATTAGTTCAGTGTTGGAGAAGTTTAAGTGTAAAATGTGAAGTATATGAGAAACACAAGGGTCCCTAGTTAATAAAAATGGACCGTTTCTTGGTGAAATTAGTGATGTGTTTTGGGAAAAAGTTGAGGGTAAAAAAATAAACATGAGGGTCTCATATTTCCTAAACACAAATGGTGTTTTTCTTTATTTTTGAAACATGTTGTTTTTCCCTATTAGTTTTTTTTATAAAAGCAGATAAGATGAAAATAGACATTGATAGTTGTGTTGTCCAACTTCTACTTCTTCTCTGTTGAATTCTCCATTCAAAGAGAACTTTAGATTTGTATAATTGATTTATTGGTTAGTTTAACCATCCTTTAAGTACACAAGATCATGAATAAAGTTCTATACTTTTTCCTCAATTATTATGTTTTGTTACTCAATCCTTCATTGTGCATAATCTTGTTAATTCCTATTTTCTATTTGGATCTCTATAAATGTATGCTATTTTGCAACTATTTGGTATTAGATCTACATTATTGAAGACATTTGGTTTTTGTTACGGGTCTAAGATTTGATATTGAGAAGTTGAATCGACCAATCAATTTTAGATTATAGAAAGTTTAGATACAAGTAATTATAATTTAGAGCATATTGGAGAAAGCATCATCTAGTTATTTGAAGAATGCAGAATCGATGATGGATAAGAGTTTTGAAAAATTAGATTTGAAGGCTCTCTCTACCATAGAATTATGTTTATTAAACGTGGTATTGCGGAAAGTAGAAAAAGAATCAACATTGGCTACTTTGTGGTTGAAGACTGAGTCATTGTTTATGACAAAATCAATAGGAAATTAGCTATTGTAGAAAAGATGGCTTCATGACTTGAAATTAGTTGAGAGTTAACTATTGAAAAGTTATTTGGATGAATTTGAATATCTAGTTAATATTTTACATAATATAGATGTTAAATTAAATGTTGAAGATTTATCTATTATATTTTTTATGTTCTTTTCTCACAAGTTTTAAACATTTTCATGAGTTTGTTATGTATTATAAGGATGTGTTAGTCCTTGAGACGCAAAATCCATCCTACTATAATGGGATTTGATTCATAATTAATTTATTAGTAGTGGTACTTTTAGGGACTCACAAAGTGAGGGATTGATAGTTAGGGGAGGACATGTATGTGTTGTTTTGGTGATAAGAAGATGGCCATATCTAAGCTGAAGAGTTAGCATATTATTTGATATGTCATGGTTGCTGTATGAAAAGGCCATATTAGGAGATACCATTCTAATAGGAAATCAATAGGTATTGCTAATGGTTTATTTGATGAGTGTAATGCTACTATAGCTAGGGGTGATCGTGATGTACTTACTGTTGTAGATGGATAAACTAGATTTACTTATAGGTGGATTCAATATTATGGGTGATTCTACTATATGTGCCCTAATAAAACCTTTTTCCACACATATGATACTATTAGATGTGGAGTTTTTGTCTTAAAAAATGTTGCTTCATGTAGAGTTGGTGGGATTAAGACTATGATGGTAACAATGCATGATGGTGTAGTAAGAACACTATCTATTATTTTTTATGTTCCTAATATGACTAAGAGCTTAATTTTGATGTGTTCGTTAGATAACAAAGGTTATAGGAGTGTCATTAAGAATGGCACATTGAGGGTTGCTAAAATAGTTATGGCATCAGCTATTAGGAAGCGAGTTAGAAATTGTATGTGCTTGTTGGCACAACTATTGAAGGTGTAGTTGGGGTGACATTCGGAGTTCCTACCTCAAATGTTTCTAGAATTGATTTGATGGGATTCAAACATAGAAGTGTTATTGGCATGATTGGGGGTATTTGTATTGTTACAGGTTACATCTATTTCTATGACCTTTTATGAGATTAAATTCCTTCTTGATAAGAAGGTGGAGTAAGAGAGTTTGGTACGTGCTTTAGAAGAGATGAAGGTTGTTGTTAGTCTATATGGTATAGATTCTTCTAGTGAGGAGGAATATGAGTAGCAGGTAGAGTAAGTGGTCATTGCTTTAGGCAGAGTTGGTTATGCATTGTATACTATCGGTAGCAGTATCAGTGTGTTGAAGTTAATGTCAAACTTAAATGTTATTTTTGGTGTTAATTCTACCTTAGAGCATTCTACTATTGTTATAGAAGAGATGTAATCTCCTTTGTAGACTCCGATGTTGGTATGTGATGTTTCACTGGTTATTAGTTATATGTGCCTATATTTTGTTTATTGTAGAAAAAATATGCCTCAGGATATCATGCTGAAGAATTTGGATGTACCTAAATACAAAGCCATTGTGGTAGCTTTCCTAGTCACCAGTTCATACTCTGTAGCTATGAGATTCTTAATGTAAAATGTGATTAGTATCGACAACTCTATTGCTCATGTTGTGATTATGAGTTTGGTGAGTCTTTTGAAGATAGCTTGGTTTGGTGTGGTGTAGATCCTAAGGTACTTAGTGCGTCTAGTATCAAATTTTATTGAGTATGTGTTGTCAAATATTCTATTGATGGGTTACTCTAAACTTAGTAGTAGCCTTGATAAATAGAAGTATACTAGTTTGCAAGTGTTTGACCTTAGATGTTCTAAGGTTGTGTGCTTGGCTTTGATAGAGCCTTTTCAAGAAGCCTTTTAGCTTGGTGGATTAATATAAGAGTTGAGATTTTTTCATGGTGCTTCAACCATTTGTGGTGATAGTCAAAGTGCTATCCATTTACCAAAGAATCATAATTCTTTCCATTGTTGAACAAAGCACATTGAAATTAGACATCACTTTATATGGGGTACTATTGTTGCAGATAAAGCTATGTTGGAGAAAGTTGATGCTTTGGATAATCTAATTTATATGCTAATGAAGCCACTGACCATGGGTAAGTTTGAGTGTTTCTCATATTTGATTGTTGTTCATAGGATATCAGCTTCTTGATTTGGATAGGATTTTTTTATAGAGGTCTTTACATGTCATATGTAACAAATAATGTGTCAAGGACAAGAATTGTAAGTTTTGATTGGGTATTTGAGCACAACATAATATTGTTTTTGTTTATGCAAGTGTTGGAGAATTTAAAGTGTATAATGTGAACTATATGAGAAATACGATGGTCCTATGTTAATAAACATGAATTGTGCTTCTTTGTGAAATCCTTGATGTGTTTTGGAAAAATTTGACAATAAGGAAATAAACATGGGGGTTCTATGTGTACAAAACACGCACTATATTTTGTCTTCATTTCCTAAACAAGCTATTTTGTGTTGTAGGGTTTTCTCTTCTATAAAAGGAGATATAATGAAACCCTAGCCATTGAGAGTCATGTGAGCCAACTCCTTCTTCTTTATAGAATTCTCCAATTAAAGATATTTATAGATTTGTGTAATTATTAACCAATAAGTTTCAGCATCCTATAATTACACAAAAGCATGGATAAAGATGTCTACTTATTCCTCAATTGTTATATTTTGTTATTGAATCCTCAATTGTGCATGATCTATTTAATTCCATTTTTTGGTTTGGATATTTCTAAATCCACACTATTCACAACACAAAGGATGACAGTTTTGAATTGAATTAGTAAAAAAACTAGACAAAGTTTGTGTTCCTTGGGTGTGTACAAGAAAAAATTAGTAATTTAAGGTTTCATTTTGTATGTTATTACTATAGATTTAGGTATTGAACCTTTAAACTATGGGGTTGAATGACAACTTGAAAAAAGAAGCAAAGCTCTTAGAATGGGGAAAAACTTTTGTGACCAAGGGTCACTAAAGGCGATGGCTAGGTAGTTGAAATTTATGGGTGGTTGATTGCTAATCAACCATTGAAGGATAATACATAAGGTTTACTAATAGTAGGAGAGAATTATTTAAATTTAACTTCCCTAACTTCTCTGTATTTGGTTTTAATAATGCTAGTGTTTTAAAAATGGTTTATTGTAAAACCATTAACAAAACCCAATTTTTAAATGTGCTCCCTAAAAAATGAGCATTTGATCATGATTTTTCATACAAATAGTTATTAAATCTTTCCACCAAAAAGTGCCACACTTACATTAATGGCTTCCCTACTACCATAATGAAGGTTTTGTTATTACAACTAGTTTCTATAGTATTATTTTTACATAAATCCCATAAATGCTTAAAATTTAATATACATTCCTAAGATTTTAGTTTTGATATCATATACAAAAATTGAGATATGACTCCCATGTCTTACACATGAGATAATAGTCTTCCTCTAGGGTTACTCCTCACCTTCCTTATTAAACCCTTTTTTTCACATTCAAACACAACTTTTCCCATGAGACTTATAAGAATGATAAATTTTATTTGCTTACCTAAAATGCTAACATGAACATAGAATCCAAATTCTATGGTTAATTTCCAACATTTTGTACACATGATAATCATTCCGCCCTAAGAGTTAACTGTTAATGCTTATAGCCACTTTTCTCATTTATTAAAATTAAACCACTCATATTTACTCCAACCATTCCATATAATAACCTTTACTTATTTTGAACCATTTAACACATTAAAATACCTAATACTCCATTTCTAAACCATATTGACCAATATGCACCTAAGATAACCATGATACCCATTTTCCTACCAAAATATCTATATTCCCATTATGAATGATTTTTTTTCCTTCCATGCTTACCATCATCATAAACGTGCATAACTATGATTATATATAAATATTTCTTTCCCAAATTCATTGCAACTAACGAGATACAAATACTCAAGCTTTTATAACACCACATATTATATAGTATCATTATCAAAATAATAATTATCATTCATTAATTCCAAGTATGATACACTAACAATTATACATTATTTGCATATAAAATCTCTAACTATGATATGTATCCTTACAAAAGCTGCTTTGGTGTCTAAGCACACAACACCTACCTTTCTTTCTCCACTACCACTAGACTATCATAAAGTAATCAAAATATACAAAGAAAAAAAACTTAAGGATTTAATCTAAGAGGAACTAAGGTAAGGGAGATGGGAAAAATTAGAGATAGTTAAAAGTGGAAGGCTTGGGTAGGGAGGTGCATGATGGCAGTGAGCTGGCACCCACAGTTGCGATGTTTAGATAAAGTGGTGGTGATGGTTGTGGTTAAGGATGGGGTAATGGTTGGAAGAAAGGGGTGAGGTGATGTTGGCATAGAGGGTAGGTAGGAGTTAGCTGTAGGGAGTGCTGGTAATGATGGTGGCCAATGACAAAGGATGGTGCATCTGCCGTTAAGGAGAGAAAAAATAAGGTAAGGGATGTGAGTGTTTGCATAGCTATGGTAAATGGTTAGGTATGGACAGGAGGAGAAGGGAAGAAGAAGGATTAATGGTGGTTATATTGTTCTAGTAGGGATAGGTGGTGCCGAGGTGGGTTTAGCCCGGGCTATAGGTATAAGGTAGGAGAAAAGGAAGGCCAAAATAAGGGTGGTGATATGATATTGATCAATGATGTGCAAATAGGGGAAGGAAAATGAAAGGAAGGTTAGGGTGGTAGGGTAATGAGGGAATAAAATATATGGGGGAGGGTTTTATGGTTGAGAAGGAAAAGAAGGACATACATAGAGGGGTTGATAAGTCCTTGTTTGGGTTAGAAGAGGAAAGGGGGAGATGAGAGGAAGAAGAAAACGTGTAATAATGCAAGAGGAAAACAAAAAAGAAAAGAAGAGAAAGGAGGGGATAGTAGGCTACGATGGAAGAGGCCGAGAGGGATGGAAAGAAGAGAAGAAAATAAGGTGGGTTTAGTTATAGTTGTATCATAGGAAATAAGAGAGAAAAAAATAGTAAAAAGTAAAGAAAAAAAAAAGGAAAAATGATAATTTTGGGTTTACAATTTAGATCTATGTTTAGTATTAAATTTTTGAAAAACTTTAATTGAAAACTTAATCTATATATTATCCAAGGTTGGGTTATTCTAAAATAAAATGAAAAGACCCAAAAATTAGAATTTAGATTAACCTAAAATGTTGACAAATCATGATTAAAATTTTATAAAATTTGAGGTATCGTGTATTATTAATAATTAATGCACCTCTTGCATGATTGTGAAAATTAACATCATAAAAAATCGTTAATTACCTATTCAACACTTAACTATGCAGTTATTCTTATTATACAATCATATTTACTGAAATACCTTATTTTTTTATCATTCATTATTATACTTAAACAAGTGATACTAAGGCCATAACCCTTATTCTATTAGTTAACATCTCTTATGATTTATTATGAATGTTTATTAGATCGATTGCTATATTATATGTCAAATACTGATTTACCCCTTCTAACTTACAAAAATTACTAAATTACCCCTCTTGCTTGCCAATTTACAAAAATACCCTCTTACATGCCAAATTACCAAAATATCCTTCTAAGTTGATAATTTAACCATTATCCTTCTTGCTTACAAAATTACCATAATGCTCCTCTTAGGTGAAGAATTATTAATTTACCCTTTTTACTTCTAAAATTACCGAAATAACTTTCTTAGTTGCATAATTATAAAATTACCCTCTCTTACTAGCAAATTTACCAAATTAGTTGTAAAATTTTCAAATTACCCCTTTGAGTTGTTTAATTACCAAATCACTCATCTAGGTTGTTAAATTACCAATTTACCCTTCTTACTTATCAAATTATGAAATTACTCTTTCTCATATAAAATTACCAAAATACCCTTCATATTTATTAGATACCCTTGCTTAGGAAAAATTTCTAAAATATCATTCTCACTTATTAAGTTACCAAATTACCCTTTTATCATGCAAAATTACAAAACTACCCTTATTACATTACCCAATTACCCTTTATTCATGTAATTTTACCAAACTACCCTTCTTACTTATTTAATTTCCAAATTACCCTTTTCTCATGCAAAATTACCCAACTACCCTTATTACATATTTAATTACCAAGTTACCCTTTTCTAATGAAAAACTACCAAATTACCCCTCACATATAAAATATTAACACACATGGCCCACATGTATCATTTAACACCACAACTCTTATTATTCTTTTATAATACCCATTATCACCTATCATACACACTTATTTAGGTCACTCCCTATGTATATGTAAAATTACTAAAATGACCCCTTAGGGCTCATATTAGCATTATTGTACTACAAGTCTCCATATTTATTTATCATGACAGTTACATACATTAAAATCATAGGATGTTTAGTAATATATAATATACACACAAAACACATCCAAACCCCTAATGTGCTAGCTCATGTAAATCCATAAATTTTAGTAGGGTATAATGGTTACCTTATTTTTGTTAATAACTAAACATTATGGGTACCCCAATTAAAAGCTTTATCTTTGATTAGTAAAAATTTATACCTAAAAATAATATCACAATTAGTATATTAGTAGTAGATAAATAAAATAATGATTTTTATAAAAAAATGCTTATTAACTACCATTATTACTAATTATATCATACCTTAAAATTTTAGTTAATTAAACTTATAATGTGTAGTAACACGCACGTTGCATGGGTAATGTGAGGTGCATGCACAAAAAGGGGAAAATGGGAGAAATGAAGGTTTTTGATGAAAGGGAGAAGGTTTCGGGTGAGGGATTTGAGGGAGTGTTGGAGGGTAGTTAGGGTTCGTAGCTGGGTGTAAAAGTGAGGCAAGGTGTAGGTGGTGGCTAAGGGTTAGAGAGTGGTGGCTCAGGGCAGCAGAGATGGTGGTGATGGGGCTAGAGAGGAGGTGTAAAGAAGGGAAAAGAAGAGGAGAATGAAAGAGGCAGTAAGGGAATTTTAGGTAAGGTGAGGTAGAGAGGTCATAGGGAGATGTCAGGTGGTCGAAGGGAAGCTTTAACCGAGGCGGAAGAGGAGAGATGGCAACACAAGGTGGTGGCATAGGGTGTGAGTTGAGAGGAGAATAAAAGAAAAGAAGGGGAAAGTTGGCTACAGAGGGAGTGGTGGCTACTTTGGTGGTGCAAGGAGGAAGTAGGGGAGGCATGATAGTTAGTGTGGTGGTTGGTTTGGTGGCGGAGATGTTGGTTAAGGGCGACGGTGCAAAAATAGAGGAAGAGAAGAAATAGGAAAGAAAACGGAGGAATCATTAGGGAAATAAGGGCCAAAGAGGGAAGAAATGGGGCAGAAGAGGAGAAAAGATGGAGAAGATAAAGAAGAGGGAAGGGAGGTGGTCGGCTGGTTCATGTAGGATAAGTTGGTGTGGGGGTTGTTGTAGGCTGGTGTAGGATGGCATGGAGAGGAAAGGAGAAAGGGGAAGGGAAATAGGCATGTGGAAGGAGGTTGCATGGGTGTTTGGTTGAAAATGAAGGAAAGGGATGGAAGAGAGAGAGAAAGAGAGAGAGAGAGAGAGAGAGAGAGAGAGGCTAGTTTGGGACTACAAGAGAAGGGGTAGAAGAGGAGTTGCAATGGAAGGTGTAGGCGTGGAGGATATTAGGAAGATGAAGAAAGGGGAGGCAAACTGAGAGGGAGAAAAAAAAGATGGGCAAGCTGAGCTATATGAGGGAAAGGAGGTGAAAAAGGAAAACAGGGTTGGGTTAGTCCAACTATAAGAAAAGAAAGAAGAAAAAGAAATAAGGGAGAGGGAGAGGAGAAACAACGGAGGCTGGGTTAGCAAGAAGTGTGTCGGGCACCTAGTGGGGAAAGGAAATAGGAAGGAAAATGGAAGGAAAAAGGATAAAGAAACAAGGAAAAATGAAAAGGAAAAGGGGGAACAAAATAAAATAATTTTTAGAATTGGGGTTATAAATTATGTATATGGATCCATTATTTTAATATATAATTTATTTAAAATTTAAGGTATTAATTTAATAGCATAATTTTAGTAAAATATGGGTTTAAGAATTTATATAAATAAAAAGAGTATGATAAAAAATTATTTATTTTAATTTATTAAATAATTCTATCTATTTTTATAAATCCAAGGACCATAAAATAATTAAATTAACAATTTAGAATTAAATTATTCTAAATAAGGGTTAATTATTAAATTTTAGGTTTTAAAATTTTGGGATATTACAAACCTGGATTACAATGCACAACCCTAAGATGGATTCAACACTCTTCCCCAACAAGCACAATAAAAGTAGCTTAGTCATATAAGGTATTGTCATAAATCTACACTCATTCAATTTGGTCCTCTATTCATGGGAATGAACAATACCCGTAAAAAGGATGATTATTATGCTATATACTTAAGACGGTAATAATATAGTCAATAAAGGTCACACAAATTCATAAGATCACAAAAAAAAAATTAACAGAGAAAAGCTTATTGAAACCAACATATTCATTAGTTTCCTAACCTTAAATTAGTAATGGTACGATAAATATCCATTATCTCATTTAATTTAAGATTAGGGATCCCACTATTCTCAACCAATGGAACATTAAAAAAATTACAATCTAATGCATAAAGCTCCTTGTCATTATTATAAACTAGTGGAACAACATTATAAATGAAACCTAATGGCATATGGCTCCTAACCACTATTTTCATCTAGTTGAAAATATAGGTACAACCAATCTTGACTCACATGGTATTTCACTTTAAGTAATTTATATCTTATCAACAATGATGATCATTTGAATGATTTATTTAAATTTATTTCACTAACGCCACTATTTTAAGCCTGTGCAATGGTAACATAAATACAACCATAGAACTTTACTCTCCAAGCCACTAATCTCAACTATTTGAATGGTACCATCAATATGGGACCCTAAGAAACAACACTGTTAGCCACAATTCTCACTAGGTGAAATAGAAAAGTATAATCGGTCTTGAATTATATGAACTTTTGTAGTAACTGATCAATATTTTATCCGTAGTTTTATACTTTCAAGATTAATAAAAATGCACACACATACCCATGAAAACACATGTCAAAAAATATCCTCCCTAGAACTAGAGACATACTCCAAAGAACCCCAATTTTACAAATATAGCATAACTTCTCCTATGGTACTCATTTTATCACCACATTTCATACCCATCCATAAAATATTATTAATAACAATTTAGCCAAAAATCATGGTCTAACTCCCTTGCATTACAAATTCACAACGAGTCTATCTTTAGGGTTACTATTTATAATTGTTATAAAATCCTATTATAACCATGTAATCCTAAATTTTTTTCATAAAACCCATATAGACAAAAAATTGAATTTACAATCCCAAGATATTAATGTTATATCATATACAAAAATTGAGGTCTAAATCCCATGTCTTACACAGGCAATAACAGTCACCCCCTTAGTGTTTTTATTCACCTTTATTAATAAAATCTAATTTCACATTTAAATCACAACATTTTCCTTTAGGCTCATATGACCCCAAAATTTTTTATTTATATGTAATATTCCAACATCAAAATCATATCTAAATTTTATTGATATTTTTTAACATTTTGTACATATGATAATGACTTCGTCCCTTGGGTTTACAATTCATAATTAAATCCACTTTCTTCAATTATTAGACTCAAACAACTCATATTCACTCCAAACATTCCACATAAAGTACACAACCAATTTTGAATCATATAAAACATTTAAATACCTAACTCTCCATTTATTAACCATATTGACTAAAATGCACCTAAGACAACAAATAACCATTTTCCACCATAATATCTTAATTCCTATTATGAATGATTTTTTCACCTTCCATTCTTACCATCATCATAAAAATGCATAACTCCAATTATAAATAAATATTTCTTTCCCAAATTCATTACAACCAACAATATACATATACTCATGGTTTTATAACATCACATATCATATAGCTTTGTTCTCAAAATAATAATTTTCATCTAATAATTCCAAGTATGATGTATAAAAAACATATACATTTTTTGCACATACAAGCCCTAACTATGATATGCATCCTTACGGAAGAGACTCCAATCTCTAAGCATGTAAGACTTACACTTTATCCTCCATGATAAGTGGGGTATTAGTTAGAAATAAAAATATAAAAAATAGACTTAAGGATTAAATCTAAGAGAATTTAAGTCAAGTGGTAGAAACAAAAACTAGAGATAACTAATAGTAGGAGGCTTAGGTTGGGTGGTGCACGATGAGGTTGAGATGGTGGCTATATTAGTGGTTTGGTGGTGATGGAGGAAATTATAGATCGAGTGATGGTTGGAAGTAAGGGTTGAGGTGATGGTGGTGTAGAAAGGAGGTAGGACTTGTTAGCAAGGAGTGGTGGTGGTGAAGATGTTCAATGGTAGAGGATAGTGTGATGGTAATAGGGAGATAAAAAGTAAATCAAGGTGGCGGTCGATGCATTAGCAAGGGTTGGAGGAAAAGGGAAGAAGATGCATATGTCAGTGGTGGTGTGGCTCTTGTTGCAAAAAGTGGTGATGAGATAGGGGTGGTCAAGGCTCCATTAATAGGGGAGATGAAAAAGACGGCCAAAGTAGGCAATGGTAAGGAAAATAATAGGGTGGTTGGGTAGGGCTCCAACACATAAAATGGGTGATAGGGTAATGGGAGAGTCGACTGCATGAAGAAGGGTTTCATGGCTTAAAAGGAAAATAAGGATATGGGAAAGGTAGTTGCTAAGTCTCTGTTTTGGCTAAAAGAGGAAAGGGGAAAAAGAGAGGAAAATGATATGTGATGGCATGAGTGAAAGATAAAAAAAAAGTGATTTTTGACTAGGTATTGGAGTACAACATAAAATTTTGTGGATTGCAGGTGTTGGAGATGTTTAATATAGTACATAATGTTATATAATAAACATGGTGGTACCATGTTAATAAACACAAACTTTGTTTCTTATAGAGAATTTTGATGTTTTTTGGGTAAAATTCGATTATAAGAAAATAAACATAGGGCTCCCATGTTTCTATAATACGTATTACATTTTTTCTTTATTCCAAATCATGTTATTTTGATCTATAGGATTTTTTTCATCTATAAAATGAGGCATGTTAAAACCCTAGCCATCAAGATTTGTGCATCCTAACTTCTTATTCTTCTCCATACAACTATCCCTTTAAAGAGAACTACAAATTTGTGTAATTAATTGATTGATAATTTTAACCATTTTATAATTATGCAAGACCGCATATAAATATCTCTACATACTCTTGTTAATATAGATTTGGTGTGGATATCTCTAAATCCATGCTAATACTATAATAAGTTAGTATCATAGTTGTGTTGTTAAAGATATAAGTTTATTGAGATGGCTACAAGATTTGATATTGAGAAGTTTGATTGACCCGTCAACTTTAGATTATGAAAATTGAAAATGTGAGTGATTCTAATTCATAATGGATTGGAAAAAAACCTTTTCATGTTATTTGAAGAAGCTAAAATTGAATATGGATAAGAGATTTGAAGAACTAGATCTAAAGGCCTTTTCTACCATGCAATTGTGTTTGTCAAATGGGATATTATAGGAAGTGGCAAAAGAATTAATGCTATCTACCTTATGGCTGAAGCTGGAGTCATTGTACATGATAAAACCATCAAGAAATTAGCTATAGTTAAAAATTCAGCTTCATGACCTAAAATTAGGTGAGGATTAATATTTAAAAAGTTATATAGATGAATTTGACTCTATTGTTATGGATTTGCTTAATATATATGTCAAATTAGATGATAAAGATGGCTATTATATTGATATGTTCCTTACCTATTAGTTTTAAACATTTTCATGAGAGCGTTTTGTATGGAAAGGATGAGTTAATCCTTAAGGATGTGAAATCATTCCTACTACTATGGGAGTTGATTGAGAGTTAGTTTAATCATAGCGGTACTTCTAGGGACTCATATAGTGAGGGATTTGTAACCATGGGAAGGCTACAAGAACGGGGGATTGGTGACTATAAAAAGACTATATCTAAGTCAAAGAGTTGCAGAAGAATATGATATGTTGTGGATGTCACATGAAGGGCCACGTTAGGAATTTTTATCCCAACATGAATCGTAGTGCTGCGTCTTTTGAGTCATTTGATATTAAGGATGATGTTGTAGTTGATCATAGTGATAGTGATGGAGATTTGTAATCAATTATTGATAAACAAAAAAAGATTAGTGATATATGGATCTTGGATTATTGGTTCTCTTACCATATACCAAAGTTTGTTTCAATTGTTTAAGGTGACTCAGGGTAGATTTATCTTAATGGACAATGATGATACTTGCAAAGTAATTGGGATTGGGATGTTAAAGGTGAGTATGCATGATATTGTAGTCATGACACTATCTAACATGAGGCATGTCTTAAAGATTTCGAATAACCTCATCTCTTTGAGTTCCTTAGATTGTAATAGGTAGCAGCGTATTATTGAGGATGGTACATTAAGAGTCATAAAGGGGCTCTAACGGCGATTAAGGGGAAGTTTCTTGTGATACTATATGATTTGGTGGGTTCCACTTTTGTGGGGATAGTTGTTATGACATCATCAAGGGCATTAAACTAAGATGTTCTAAGACTTTGGCACATGAGACATGGAAACAAGAGTGTCAAGGGTTTGAATGAGCCCTCTATGAGGGGGTTACTAGATGAATAGAGTACAAGTATCATAAACTTTTTTGAATAGTGTGTACTTAGCAAGCACAACAGGATAAGCTATTCTATAGCAAAGCAAAGTATGAGAGGCTCTCTTGAGTATATCCATTCAGATTTGTGGGATCCAATGATAGTGGTTTCCAAAGGTGGTTCACAATACTTTCTCAAATTCATTGATGAATTCTCTAGAAAGGTATAGGTTTATTTCTTCAATCATAAGAATGATGTGTCTGGTGTTTCCAAATGGTATATGAACCTGATAGAGAAGTAGAACAAGAAGTAGGTTAAGTGTCTTAGTATAGAAAATGGTCATAATTCTTTTGAGTAGAGTTTCACTTATTTTTGTTAAGATCATGGGATATAGAGACACTATATTTTTGTTATAAGGCATAGAATAATGGGGTTGTTAAGTAGATGAATAGAACCTACTAGAAAAGGCTTGATGCATGTTATCACAAGGAGGCCTAGATAGAGATTTTTTGGCTGAGAGGGTTGATATGGCATCATAATTGGTGAAATGGTAACAAAATTAGTCTATTAATTTGAAGACAGTACATGATATATAGTCTAGTAAGCCAGGTGTTTACTATAATTTGCTTGTTTTTTATTATCTTGCTTATGCTTATGTAAATGATGGTAAACTTGAGCTAAGGGCTAAGAAATATATCTTTCTTGGTTTTACATCTAGAGCGATGGGATATAGGATCGGGGATCCAACTACATCCAAGTTCTTGACTTGTACAGATGTTACCTTCATTGAGTTTGTGTTCCTCTAGAAGATTGAGTCTTATGTTAGTATCACTAAGCAAGTGTAGTAGGAGAGTGTTTTAGGCTAGATGAAGGTTGAGGTTGAGGTTGAGTTGTGTGATAGAGACCCTTCTAATAGACTTAATATTCCTAAAGTGTGTGGATCTAGGTAGTAGGTGGAGCAAAGAGGTATTGCTCTAGGAAAAGGATAGAGGATTGTTAAGGCTCCAATCAAGTGGAGTTATAAAGAATTTGTTGACTATGCTTTATCTAGTGTAGAAATAATTGTCGATGTGCATTAGCCAACATCATTCTTAAAGGCTTTTATAAGTATGCCATCTATTAAGTGGTGTGCTGCTATTAAGGAAGATATGGAGTCCTTCTTGAAGAATCAAATATGGAAACTTGTGAAGGCATAGAGGAAGAAAAATAATTTTGATTGCAAGTGGGTGTAGAAGTTCAAATAGGGAGCTTTAGGAGTCGAGAGGATAAGATACAAGGCTTAATTAGTTGCACATAGATTGATTTAGAGTTCAAGCGTCAACTATAATGAGGTATGATTTCTTATTGTTAGACATACTTCTATTTGTATATTGATTGAGCTAGTGGCTATGCGTGATTTTGAGTTAGAGCAATTGGATATTGAGTTTTCTTTTTTACATAGTGAGCTCAAGAAGATTTACAAGAGACGGTCCAATAGTTTTGTGGTTTAGGGGATGCATGATGATGTGTGATTTTTGAAGACACTATTGTATGATTTGAATCAGTCTCTTAGAAGATGGTTTAAATGTTTCGATCAGTTTATGCTTGAGCATGGTTGATCCAGGAGTGAGTGTGATGGGATGTGTGTACTTGAAGGAGATGGAGAGTGAATTTTTTTATTTTCTTTTTCTATATGCTGATGATATACTTGCTATAGAAAAAGGTATGTTTGATGTTGATAAGGTGAAAATAATGTTGAAAAGTAAGTTTGAGATGAAAGATCTTTGAGCTTAGGAGAAGATCCTTGGCAAGGAGATCATTAGAGGCCATGAGTATAAGCTTTTGTACTTGTCACAAGAGTCCTATGTGAACAAGGTGCTTGAGAGATTTCATATGATTGTTGCTAAGATGGTTAGTACTCCATTGACCACTCAATTCAGATTGTTTGTTTTAGATTATCCTAAATCCAAAAATGAAGAGGAGTTCATGGAAAGTGTGCTATATTTAATATGTATTGATTGTATCACGTATGTTATGCTGTGTACTTGACCTGATATTTCCCAAGTTCTTAGTATTCTGAGTCAATATATGGTGAATATGGGAAAGGATCACTAGCAAGTAATGAAGTGACTCCTTATGTACTTGAAGGGAACAAAGTAGGCTTGTATTGAGTATGGAAGATCAATTGATTTGCTCATTGGATCCATGGGCTCTGATTATTGTGGTAACCTTGATAAAAAGGATATTCACTAGTGGATATGTTTTCTAATTTTGAGGTTCAACTATTTTCTAGAGGTCATCATTGTAAGATGGGATGGCCTAATCCACTATTGAGGCATAGTAGAAAGCTATGATAGAGGCTCTTCAAGAAGCCTTATGGCTTAGTGGTTTAGTACAAGAGTTGGGGCTTGGTTATGGTGCTCTAGTTATTTGTGGTGATAGCCAAAATTTTGTTTTTTTTAGTGAAGAATCAAAATTCATTCCATCCTCAAAAGAAGGACATTGACATTAATTATCACGTTATTTGGGGTACTATTGTTGTAGGAAAGGTTGTGTTGGAAAAAGTGGGTACTTTTGATAATCAAGCTCTTATGCTAATGAAGTCATTGACTATAGGTAAGTTCAATTATTTCTTAGACTTGATTGGTGTTTATAGTTCATGAGGTCCATTGTTGGGTCAGGGATTTTTTGGTAGAGATCTTTACATTTCATGTGTCGTAAATAATGTGTCAAGGTCAAGAATTGTGAGTTTTAACTAGGTATTGATCACACAATAACATTTTGTAGATTAGTGTAGATGTTGGAGAAGGTTAATATAACATAGTGTTATATAAGAAACATGAAGGTACTATGTTAATAACTATAGATAGTGCTTTTTAGAGGCTTCCAATGTCGTTTGGGAAAATTTGAAAGTAGGAAAATAAACACAAGGGTCTTATGTTTCCAAAATGTTGGCATATTTTTTTTTCATTTATCCAAAATATGTTATTTTTTCTTCTATAAAAGGAGACAAGTTGAACCCCTTAGTTGGTGAAAGTCATGCAACCTAACTTCTTCTTCTTCTCCATATAAATGTCTCTTCAAAGAGAATTGTAAATTTTTGTAATTGATTGATTGATAACTTTAGTCATCTTGTAACTACATAAGAGCATAGATACAGATCATTACTTGATCCTATATTGTTCTATTTTATGTTTGAATTCTCAATTATACATAATATTATTAATCTTGATTTTGTGTGGATCTCTCTAAATCCAGGCTAATTCTATAATCAAAAGAAAAGGAAGGTGGTAATAGAGGATTAGGATGGAACAAACTACGAGAGAAGGAGAGGAGAAAAGTAAAGAAACTAAAAGAAGAATGTGGGATGGGCTACATGTATAGCCCGATACAGAAGATGTAAAACTATAAAGAAAAGAAAATGGGTTAAAAGTGAAAAAAGAAAAAGGAAAAAATAAAATTGTGTTTAGAATTTGGATTTAGGTTTAGTTTTAAATTTTTGGAAAATTTGATCAATTTTTTTCTATAAGTATTTTGGCAATGAGTTAGGATAAAATAAGAAATAAAAAATCAAATAGAGAAATGAAAGTTTAGATATGGTTAAAATGTTGATAAATCAAGATTAAAATATTATAAAATTTTGGGTATTATAGCTAAGATGTGGATATTCTATCTGAGTTTATAACACATATGAGGAGGGGTTTACATGAGATTTTGGAACTTCAAATGGTGAGTTATTTGGGTGGTTAATGCTATTAATGATGGATTCACATGGGTTTATATATGTTATATAAATCATCATTGGATAAAAAGTGTTGATGAAGGTGGAATGATGCACATAGATGAAAGGAAAAGAGAGGGGGGCTAAGGGAAGATGTTAGGGGATGTAAAAAATGAGGTAATGAGAATGAATAAAGGGTATAAGTATATAAGTTTGGAGTAGAATTTAAGAAACAAAAAAAATGACGTGGAGGGCATGGATGATGCTTAATTGTGGGAAATGTTTAGGGTAAAACTTCAATGAAGCACATCCCTTAAGTTGAAGGAGTTAATATTAGTGATAATGAACATGGATAGGTAGGCTTAGGTCATAAGCTTAGTGGAAGGAATTTGGCTAGGAAATGAGACAATCATGCATGAAAAAGGAGAAAAAGAAGGAGGAGGAGGATAGGAAAGAGAAGATGAAAAAGGAAAAAGAAAAGGAGAAGTAAAAGGGAAACGGGAAAAGGGAAATGCGAAAAGAAAAGAAGTTTAGGGTTAGGATTAGAATTAGGTTTAAATCTTTAGATTAAGGAATTTTGTTATGATTAAAATAGTAATCACCTAAATTTATGGTTAGGTAAAATTAAAATTAACTAATATCAAGATTATATTAAATTTGGGTTATTACATCACTACTTCCTTAGAAAGGACTTTGTCCCCAAAATCATGAAAGGCAATTTTATCTTGCTAGTTAACTCTACATGATTTAACTCAACAATAATGGGTAATACCCCTTAATAATAGATAGAACCCAAACACCTAATAAACCTGTGTTGAAGAACTCAAAATCATTCTAATGAAAATACAACATATCAAATAAAAAGCAAGAAAAGAGATTAAGTTAAGTAATATAACAACACAACAAGAAACAATATATAAACTATAGATATGAGAGTTAACTTCATATGGAAAACAAAATATTGAAGAATAGAATAGAACTAAGAAATTTGCACCAACAACATATCAAACTACAACATATAAACTATAAACTTGAGAGAAAACTTCAAATAAGAACTACACACTTCAACAAAAACACATCCATTATCACTTTATTTCTAGCTTCCATAGATAGAGAAATCTAATTCATATTTTAACTTGTGATTTAATTAATTATGGAAAAAGAGATTCATTATCATATGTTTCCTTGTTTGGTCACCAAATAATACAATCTATATCATCTCAAAAGAACTATTTGAAGGAAATTTGAACAATTATAAAAAAGTACAAAGACTAGATAAAGGGACATGAAATAAGAGTACCTAAAAAAATGAAGAAATGAAAAGGTATGAATCAATAAAAGGCTTTAGGATTGAAAGAATTAGAATAGGAGGTGAGAAATTGGTGCAAACAAGTGAGCGCACTATTTCTAATCCTAAGAGCTAAAAACACTCCATTAGGGCTCATTGAGAGGTCTTTAATAGTTGGTTGTATGAATCATCATCAGAGGTCATTGTGATGTCATACTTTAAAAGAGGATGAAAGGAATGGAAGATTAAAAGTGTAACGAAAGTGACATCAAATGAAACTATAAGGGGATTGAAAAGTGAATAGGGTTTAGAGAATACACTAGAGCATATAATGAAACTTTCATGATTTAATTTTAATATTAGATTTTATCAAAACTTAATATCTAATTTTCCTTAGATTTTAATATCAATTTTAGGTAAAAAAAAATTCCTAAACTCCTTTTCTAGACATGGAGTTAAATTTTCACACATAAAATTCTAGTTTTGTTGTAGCCACTATCTTTAGGGAATTATTAAAATAATGTTCAATAAAAGTGATAGGATTTCTTGTACAAGTTTGTATAAGGATGCAAACTTACTCATTAACATTTTTTCATATATCAATAAACCTCATAAATCTATAGTTTCATAATTTCAACATGACTTTAGGGATGGACACGCTATTATAGTATTGGGTGATGAAAGATTGTGCAAAAGATTATATGGATCTTAATGGAACAAAGGGTCTTAAGGTCTCCTACTAGAGACACTAACTTAAGCTCTTAATGATGATTATTTCTACTATGATGCTCAGTACCCTAGCACATTTGAGTCCTAGAAGAACACATGATGGCTACTATCATAGTAGAGAAAAAGAATAAATTTAAAGATATCATTCCCATCAGACTGGTAGAGATGATGAGAGAAATCTAAAATATGATGACTGTTGTACTACTAGAGATGAGGAAGAATCTATTAGAAAAATGATAGATGGAAGGAATAAATTTAAGCTCTTAAGAAGCTTTAAAAACTTTTAGAGAGACATAAGGTCATTCTGATCCCTATAATTCCCATACACCCTTTAAAAAAATTACCCTATACATTAACACAAAGGATAAGAATTCCTACATTTGAATCATTTGATAGATTTACAAATCTATAGAACCAAATGAATGTGTTTAGGAACACTTTTCTACTTTTCATAACATGAAATGATATCTTATACGAGAAATTCTTGGGTAGATTAAAGGGAGCACAACTGAGATGGCTTTAGAAACTCAAAGAGGAATTAATAAATTCATTATCCAAGCTCACAATGGCTTTCATTAAAATATTTAAATCATGACAATAGCCTAAAAGGGACTCTTCCTCCTTGATAGGAATTTCCCAGCACTTGGTGGATTTTATGTGGTTAGTTACAAATAGATTTGATAAAGAAGTCTTGTGGATAAATAATTTAGAAAATTATATTTCTTGATGTTCATTTCGTAGGGATTTAACCGATAATGAATTAATGCAAAACATATATCTAGCTAAACACAAATTGGACACTTCTTTGAGAAAGGATGTGCAAAAAAAAAATGGATGCTAACAAGATAGGATATAATCACCTTTAGTGCAAAGATCGAGGTTAAAAGAAGAAAATTATGGGCTATGATGTAATCATAAAAAATTTTGTCCAGTGATAAAAAACATCTTCTCGATGGACTCTATGAAGTAGATTTGACAAATATGCACCATTAGTATCCATCCTCTCAGGTATATACAATGTGAAAATTGGGAGATATATGTTTCTATGGAATTTACCTTTAAAACTTAACATGAAATCTAGAAATAATAGCAAGTGGTGTCCTACCATAATGAACTTCAATATATTATAGAGGAGTGTCAGTTACTAAGGAATGTTGTAGAAGAATTGGTATGCATGAGTCATTTGAAGATATAGATGCTTAAACCCTCCACCAAGCATGAAACTCCCTTGGCCTAATGATTTCCTCCTGCCTCTAAAGCCAAGTAACCTTACAAGATTTTATATATTATTATGAGGGGAGGTTCCTTGTCATGAATAAGTAATGTAGCCCTAAAAGCATACATATGAAGGAGATGATTTCCATAAAACAAATAAGAGAGAAATAATTGGTGAAAGAGAAGTTAGGTTTGCAATAAAGGATTAGGGGATGAGTATGGTGGAGCATCATGATAGTCCTTTGGCTATTCAAGTGCATATCACAAATTTTTATGTTGAAGAAGGTTCTCATAGACACATGCAATTGTGTAATTGTTATATTCTAGGAATATTATCAATAATTTGATGTCTCAAAATGAAAATTAATAAATATGAATTCACCCTTAGTAGGATTTACTGGCAACATAGTAAAATTGGTAGAATGATGGACCTCAACTTTATAATTGGTAAGATAGGAGCTTTTAGGAGCATTAAAATAATCATTGTTATCATGGTCTACCCTTCAATATATAACATGATATTAGTATAACCACTCTTAACAAAGCCCGACCTATAACTTTCATTGATAGATAATTAATGAGATTTCTGATTATAAAATGATAAAGAGAATCCCTGGGTGATAGGATATTGGCACAAAATTTCTATGTAACAAAATTAAAGGGTGCCTCGAAATGATTAGATAGTAAGAACCTAAAAAAGGATTTAATATATGGTAATTTTTTAAGGTAAAGGAATACAATGTTTTCTTTTCTTATACATGCATTAATGATTATATAGAATGTCTAGCATTAGAAGAAAATGAGTAGCCTCGAAGAGTTTAAGACCAGTTATGTTCAAAGATTAGAAGTGATAATTGGTTGTTGGTTTATTTTGTTTTATGGGTCATGCTATATCACAAATATTATTATTTATTTATTTATTTATTTATTTATTTATTTATTTCATAGCTATCATTAATGAATTTATTGAATCCATAGGTCTCACATATAATACAAGTCTTAAATAATTCCCAATACCTAAGTTTATCTCTATCAAGATCATCCTTTAATGAGTATACTAGAGTAGGAAATTCATGATTATTTTGGTGAATTAGTTTTTGATGATTGTCATCAGTTAAAGGTATTAGTTCGACTTCACAAGGACATAATAATGGTTTTGTAACTTAAGGAATATATTTGGGCTTGTAGGGGCATTGAATGTTACTTAACAACTAATAGTTACATAATATGTAATTAGTAAGGTTTTTCTTACCTGAATTATTAATAACTTAAGTTATAAGCTAAATCTTACTTAAGCATTGGTGAATTATGGTTCCTAGCCTTCTAGATTTCAAAAGGGATAATGAAATTGGTGAATTATTTGATAATCACATTTTAAACCTTCACATATATTTTTTTTATAGATTAATATGGCAAATAATAACACCAACACCTTAATAATCATTACTTGAGAAAATTTCTCTCTTTGAAAAAGAAACACCATGTCCTTGAATAACCAGTCCCTAAGGAACTGACTCAAGCATTTAGAAATAGTTTGAGCATATGGTTGACACTCATGCTCTCATTACAAAACATAAGAACTTGTTTGAGAACTATTTTTGAGCTGAAAGGTTTTGAGACTACAAAAGAGTTTTTTTTTCATGCATGTTTGTAGAATGGATCCTCGTAAGTTCTGATGTTTTCAAGATTCTTGGATATGTCTATTATCTTGAGAGCTTAAAATTTCATATTAATCTAGAGTTAACTATAGATCTGATCCTGTAATCTTTGCCTATGTCACATTACTAGTTCTTCATGAACTACATCATTCATGATCTTCATAAATCACTAACTGAGTTGCATTAGATGCTTACCAAATAGAAAAATTTAAAACTCCAATAATGTTCTCATTTTTTAAAAGTGAACTATTTCATGAAATTTTGTAAAGGAAAGGAAAAGGTTGATCCCAAGTATAAGCAAAAAACTCTAGCTAAGAACTACAAAAAACAAATAAGGCTAATCCCAAGCCTGAACCAACTACTGACCAATAATGCTTCATTTATAAGAAGATTGTTCATCAGAAGAGAAACTATAAGAAATAATTAGAAGATAAAAGAAATAGCTTATTTGAAGAAGAAGCTTCAGATATTTGTGGTATAGAAGCAAATGATACTTCTTCTACTTCTTCATAGGTATTAGATATTGGATATGAATCTCACATTATCTACAAATGTGCATAGTCTAAAGGAGATTAGAATCTCACTCCATACACAACCTCAAACAGACTAATTTGAGTAGTACTAGATGGACTACAATTATGAGCAAACTCTGCATGAGCTAACTTAACATCCCAATCTTTAGTACTCTTATTAACTAAACCTCTTAATAATGTACCAAGAGTTATATTAGTTACCTTATTTTCACAGTTGGTTTGTGGATGATGCAAAGTACTAAATAACAATTTAGTACCAAGCATATGCCATAAAGTTTTCCAAACATAACTCATAAATTTGACATCCCGATTTGAAACTATGCTTTTAGGCACACCATGAAGTTTAACAACCTCTCTAAAATAAAAGTTTGCAACATGCATGGCATCATTGGTTTTATTACATGGAATAAAATGAGCCATTTTAGAAAATCTATCTACCACCAAAAGAATAGAATCTTTACCATGTTGTGTTCATGGTAACCCTAGGATAAAGTCCATGCTAACTCCTTCCCATGGTTTATCAGGAATGGGTAAAGGTGTGTATAAGCCTTTATGAAAGTAATTCTTACATTTTTGACATGTACAACATCTCCTTATCATGGCTTGTACATGTTTAACCATTTGTGGCCAACATAAATTTTCTTACAATAGCTCCATAGTTTTATGTATACCAAAATGTCTCGTAATGCTACCTTCATGTATTTCTTTGATAATCAAGTCTCGAATATTAGATCTAGGAAAACAAAGTTTATTTAGCCTAAACAAAAATCCATCTTGTATGACATAATCTCCATGGTATCCACTTTCTTTACATGAATTAAATGTCATTAAAATCTTCATCTTTGGATATAAGTCTTTTAACATCTCAAAACCTAAGATGTTTGCATCCATCATAACAAGTAATGTAGATCTACAAGAAAGAGCATCGGCTATTACATTTTATTTTCCATCTAAATGTTTGATAGAGAACACGAAGGATTGTAAAAAACTTACCCACTTTGCATGTCTCCAATTAACTTTATTTTGACTATGTAAGTATTTTAAACTTTCATGATCCAAATGTGATATAAAGGGTTTTGGTCTTAGATAATGACTCCATGTCTCTTGAATCCATATGATGGAAAAGAATTCCTTGTCATAAGTTGAATAGTTAAGTTTGGCTCCATTCAACTTTTCAAAGAAGAATGCATTAGGTTTCTTTTCCTGGGAAAGTACTCCTCCTATTCCAACTCCACTAGCATCACAAGTTACTTCAAAAAGAAGATTAAAGTTGGGTAAGGATAGAATAAGGGCATTACAAAGTTTAGTTTTGAGGGTTTCAAAGGCTTGAGTAGCTTCTTGTCCCCAATAAAATTTACCCTTTTTCATGAGTTGAGTACTAGGCGTAGCTATAGTAGAAAAATCCTTAATGAATCTTCTATAGAAACTAGCTAATCCACGAAAACTTCTCACATCATGAATATTTTCAGGGATAGGCCATTCTTTAGTAGCTTTAATCTTATTAGGATCTACTTTAATACCTTCTCCACTAATAATATAGCTTAGGAAAACTACACTTGGAAGCATGAAATCACATTTCTCTACTTTTCCATTTAGTTTAGCTTTCCTTAGCTCATCAAACAATTTCCTCAAATGCACTAGGTGATCATAACCATTTTTTCTATACACAAGAATATCAATAAAATCAAAGGTACACCTTTGAGCATAGTAAGTGAATGTTCGGATAGTCTCTCTCTCTATGTCCGAGCTCCCCCCCATGGAACTTCCGCATGATTGAAGGCTCCATTGATCTTTCAAACATAATCCTTAAGCTCCAATCCATTTTCGTGATCCTATTCCCTCGTCCTCGACTGTCCAACTCAATTTCCCTTTGTGCGTAGTTGATTATGGTGCAATGGGGAACAAAAAGAGAAACACCCGAAGTCGAATGATGGGGAAAACAACATTTGTGCTCTCCCAAGTCCAAAAAAAGTTGCAAGCTCCAGTGAATCATCTTCGGATGTCTCGAGCTCATCAAATTCCAATATGTCTTTGAAGGATTGTCCCAACGATTTGATTTCGAAGAGGAAAAATTGTGCCCCTATCGACAGGGATGTGTGCTCGCTGAGTGGGGACCTTAATTCAGCTTTAGATCTAATTCAAGTGTCTAATGTGGAAAATCAATCCTCCCTAACTCATGAAAATGTTGAAAATTACCCAATTTTGAACCCCCAATCGAAATCTGTAAGAGAGAAGACCCAATTGCTGCAGAGGAACTCGAGCTTGAAAGAGCCTCTGAACAATTCAAAAGAATAGAATCCTACATCCTCAATGCCCTCCCTTTTGTCTGATTCTAAGGATGCAATGAAAGGGGAGGATCAAAGTCGAAAAGAAATGTAGGTGAATCCCCAATTTACTAAATTTGAGCCAACACACAATGTAAATGGCGAATCTCAGGTACCTACCTCCAAGCCAAAAACTTTTGCTAGATTATTCCTTGATATTGCATCAAAAAGATGTGAATTTGTACCTCCAAAGGGAGATGTTGTATGCATTTCTAGGAAAAACATTCAATCGGTGGATGAGTCTTGGGGTGATTGTTTGCTTGGATGTTTTGTTGGTTTGAAAGCTGAAAGATACCACATAGGGGTGGCTAAGCATACTATTAGACAACCTTTTAAATATATCAATCACAACTCTGGGTGGGTTATTTTGAAATATGAAGATGAATTTGATAGAAACAGAGCTTTGGCTGGAGGTCCTTACATTATTAGGGCTAAAGCATTTGTGCTTAAAGACATCCCAAAATTGTTTTCATTCGGCAAAGAAGAAATTACTAAAATTCTTGTATGGGTTAGATTATTTAATCTACCCATAGAAATGTGGAACTATGGTGCAATCAGTGAGATTGCCTCATTTATTGGTAATCAATTCTGATTGATGACTTCACTCTAGAAAAATCAAAAATCGAATATGGTAGAGTGCGGGTTGAAATCAATACTAAAGGGAAACTACCAACTGCTATAACTGTTAGAAGTGAGGAGGATTAATATATTCAACTGATTGAATATGAGCACCTCCCTTTGGTATATGATAGATCTGTATCTCTTGGTAATTTGGCTTCCAAATGCTTGCTTAACCCGACCAAGAAAAGAGAAAACATTGTTAATCATGTCTCAAAAAGTAGACAGGCACCTCCCCAAACTACTACTCCACCAACCTTACTTCCTGTTGAGGATGCAAATGATCAAGCTAAACAAATCAAAAGGCCTAGAGAGAACATGAAGCCTGCAGACCCTGAGAAGATAGTTCCTGTAGAGAAAAACACCAGGGACAGCTTAGAGATGGAACAATTGAGCCTAGACACACCTGAGGGGATTATCCCAGATTCACAAGGTGATATTTCAAGAAAAAGAGGGAAGGAATCCCTGTCTGACATGGATCCATCCTCACCTCCTAGTGCACTCCCTTGTCTGTCAAAGAAATCGACCAGGACTGTTATCCCCCATTCTACTGACCCTCTGAATCAATTGGTTGTTGATGGCTGGTAGCAGGTTGTTTCCAAAGCTACAAAAAGGAAAAAGAAAGCTACAAACATCAAGCAACTCAGAAAAGCTCCCAGATGAGAAGGGTATCAAGGCAGGATATGGTCCCATGAATCTAATCCTCTGGAACATAAAGGGAATGGGCTCTCCCCTGAAACAAAAAGCCTTAAGTTAGTTACGTAATAATAATTCTTGTTCATTACTAGGAATACTGGAATCAAAAATAGAAGCTTCAACAGTGCAAAGTTTGAAGGATAATTATTTTAGGGGCTGGCAGCATCATGAAAACTTCCTCAACCATCACAATGGCATAATTCTGCTTATGTGGAATCCTGATAGTATTCACTACCAACTCCTTGAGATAACTCCTCAGACTATTACAGGTAAGATAAAAGACAAGAAAACTGGTATATCTATTGCTCTAACTGTGGTATATGGCTCTATAGTATTAGAGACAGGAAAGTTTTATAGGAGACCCTCATAGACCTGGCCAGAAGCATGAAGGGCCCTTGGATTGTGGGAGGAGACTTCAAGTGCCCCCTAAACTCTGCTAATAAATGCAGCTTCAGACTTGTTATAGACTATGAGACTACTGATTTTTGATATTGCTGCTTAGTCTCCCAACTCTCTAATGTTCCTACAATAGGGTGCTTCCATAACTTTGTAGGACATAAAGCTAAGAATAAACTTGATCGGGTCCTACTAAATGCCGAGGGATTTGCTGCCAAAATTAAAGTCTCTGCAACCTTCTTACCTGCTGGTAGTGTCTCTAATCATTCACCCTGTTTAATTGTTCTTGGTAAATATCTTCCAAGGAAGAAACATTTTCAATATTATAATATATGGAGCCAACATCCAAAATTTCTTAGCTTGGTTCACAAAGCTTGGAGATATTCGACTAGTGGTACTTCTCAGTTTAGACTTTGCCAGTAAGCTTTCCTCTCTAAAAAAAGATCCCAAACTCTTAAATTTGCATGATTTTTCTTATATTGTGGCCAGAGCTCACCTTGCAGAGGCTTAGCTTAAAGAAGCTCAGGAAGAGGTCTTGTCCATGAATTCGGAAAAAGGGATGGAGGCTCTAGTTTATCTTCAGGCAAAATCCTCTTTTCTTTGAAAAGCTGCAACTAGCTTTATTTCACAAATTAATAAAAATAAATTCCTATTTGGTGTGGATTAAAATACCAAATTATTTTTTGATATGCTGAAGGCCAAACAAGCCAAATCCAAAATTGTAAGTTAATTAGAACTGATGGCACGACTACCCAGTCTCACCAAGATATGGAAACAGAGTTTCTACATTATTATCAGGACCTGTTGGGATCAAACTCTACTCTTGAACCCCTGGATGAGGATATTATTCTATCAGACCCTATTATCTCTGAAGGTCAGCAAAGATCTTTGATGAAACCTGCGACTAATGCTAAAATCAAAGCATGTCTTTTCTCTTTGGACAATCACAAAGCCCCAGGCACGAACGACTACTCGGCTAAATTCCTCAAATATTCATCGGAGAGTATTGGTGAAGATTTTTGTGAGGCCATTCAGGAATTTTTTAGGAATAGGAGGTTGCTCAAACGTATCAATCATGCAGCATTGGTGATAATCCCCAAGACTAGTCAAGCAACCTCAGTCACTAAATTTCACCCGATACCATGCTGCACAACAACGTACAAGGTAATTGAAAAAATTATAGCCAATCGCATTGCCGATATTTTTGAAAGTATTATAAGCCCTAAACAGGGGGCTTTTGTTAAAAATCGCTTAATGACTGAAAATATCTTCCTGATTCAAGAGCTACTAAAGGATTACTCCCGAAAACAAACATCACCAAAATGTATGATAAAATTTGATCTTCGCAAGGCCTATGACATGTTATCATGGAAATTTTTCAAAGATGTCCTACAGGCTTACAATTTACCTCTACCATTCATCAACCTTGTGATGGAATGTGCTACCACTACTAGCTTCTCTCTAAAGCTAAATGGGAGCATGTTCAGGTTCTTCAAAGGTGCAAGGGGGCTCAGGCAGGGGGACCCATTATCCCCCTATCTTTTTGTGCTCAGCATGGAATACTTCAGCAAACTTATCAAGCAGCTCTCCCTGAAGAGGGAGGTCTCCTTCCATTCAAAATGCAAGGCTATGAGTCTTATCCATCTTGCTTTTGCAGATGACCTTATCCTCTTCTACAGAAGGGATACTCCTTCTGTTAATATGTTGATGCAAGGACTGGATAGATTCAGAAATTGTTCATAGCTGCAAGCTAATCCAGCAAAATCTCAGTTGTTTCTTCTAGGGATCAAGGCTCATGTCCAGCAGGAACTCCTCAGACTCACCAATATGCCACTGGGATCTTTCCATTTTCAGTACGTGGGGGTGCCTCTCAACACGTGAAAACTTAGAGCTATTGATTATGAGTCTCTCATCGACAAAATCTGTGATCAGCTTAAAGTTTGGAGGGCAAACTGTCTATCTTTTGCGGGTAGGATGGAAATTATCAATTCCATGATCCAAGGCACCCTAGGATTCTGGTTTTTAATTTTCGCTATCCCAAAAGTGGTTATGAACCTGATTATGGGGCTCTGCCAAAGCTTTCTCTAGCAAGGCAAACCCACCCGGTCACTTGGAATACGCTTTGCCTCCCTTGAAAAGAAGGTGGACTGGGCCTCAAAAATTTGTTGGCCGGAAATGCAGCCCTTCTCTTCAAATGTGTGTGGCTTCTCTAGGATGAAAAAGTAACACTTTGGACAAAATGGATCCATACTCATTACCTGCAATCACAGGAACTAAATCAGTTTACGCCAAAGCAAGTTACCTCACATTTTATGAGGAAGTTGAGCCATTTAAATTTGTACCTAATCTAAAAAACGGGTTCAACAAATCAAGCCAAGAACCTCTTGAAATCTTGGGTCCTCCCCTTGGGCTTCTCCACATTGGCAGCCTACAACTTCTTGCGCGACAAATGATTGAAGTGGAAACCTCATAGAGTTGTATGGCAGCATGTCAAAACAAAAAGATACTCATTCTTGCTCTAGCTCTCATTCCACCGCAGATTATATACTAGATATCGCCACACATTCCTCAATGGGCCAAAGGAATGTAGTTTTTTTCAAGTATGTAACGAGACACATGATCACCTCTTTTTTGCTTGTCTAGCTATCCAACAAATTTGGCATCCTCTTCGACTTGGCTGGGAATCAAGAGGGGAGCTACTAACCTATTCAATGCTATAAGAATCATCTATAGGAACCACAATAGAAGACATCAAGCTTGGAAGGCTCAATCTCTTGCGATGGCATCACTAGTATACCTTATATGGAAAAGTAGAAATGCCATAGGTTTTGAATGTAAACTTTTGATCCTAAGAGTATCAATATACAAGTTTAGAAATACATTTACAAAGCTCTATGTATGTAGGCTCAACTGTTGTAGTAGAACTCCCCCTTTTTTTTCAACTTGATCCCCCATTACTTTTGTATGATAGTGAGTCTGGGTTCCTAAATCTAAAAGAACCCATTCACACTACCTTGTAACTCCAGGGGATGCCCTGTGTTTTGTACATTCTTCTCATATATATATTTACCAAATTTACCGAAGAATATCATCCAAATATACAACAATGAAATCGCCAAGGAATGGTTGGAGAAATTCATTCATAAGTCTCATAAATGAGATAGGTCAATTACTTAACCCAAAAGGCATAACCATCAACTCATAGAGACCATATTTAGTTTTGAAAGAAGTTTTCCATTGGTCTCCATCTCTAATCCTTATTTGATGATAACCACTTCTAAAATTAATTTTGGAGAGTACTTGTGCACCACAAAGTTCATCGAGCATATCATCTAACCTAGGCATAGGAAAACAATATTTGATAGTAATGTTATTCATTGCCTTAGTGTAACACCCCCAAATTTACAATTTTTTTTTAAAACAAAACACTACTTACAAATTAAAACCGTAAATTCTTGGGATGTTACCACCACACTTAGTACTAGACCGGTTCACTTTTACCGTTTGAGTACCAAGTGCTAAGGCTTAGAAAACAACTCATAAAATTTATAATAGTTCAAATTCATAAATACGAGAAGTAGATACGCACAAGTCCTTATTCAATTCAAAATACGAGAGTTAGTTTTTCAGGGAAGAGAGATAACTCCGAACATAAAATTATTTTGAAGTGCTTAACATAAATTAAAGAAACTAGGAAGAAAAATCTCAATGGAAGTCCGGCCATGCCACTCTAAAGTGGATTCGGCCCAATCATCACTCGACCCCACCTGATGTCCCATGGACATCAATGGCGTCAAAGTAAACATCTCCTACCTGCAGCAAGTCAGGTGGGCCTTCTACTCGTGGGAATGAGCAGCACCCATGAAAGGGGTGATCAGTACGTTACGTACTGAGTAAGGTAACCGAGCACTAAGGCTAACATATAAACACATAATCCATGCAGAATAATAATAATAGGGCATATTACAAACAGTTTAACATAAAAGCAAATGAATGATTATATGAAAAGGCCAAGGTCCAATATTGAAATGCCCCGAAAATTTCTAATTCTATAATATTACATTTAAATGAGGTTTTATCATAAATATTAAATAAATAAATTATTTTAATTAAAATAAAAGAAAACTTAATTAGGGCAAATCAAGAATAAATTTATAAGTATTTTAATTATGAGGAATTTGGGGTATTTTAGCTAATTAAATATTTTAATTTGGGAATTAATTAAATAAGTTATTTTATTTAAAATAAGGAGGAGAAATGGTTCCAAATTAATATTAATTTTATAAATAATTTAATGGAAGAAAATTTGGGTGTTTTGCTAATTAAAAATGGAATTTATGGAAACCTTTTAAAAATCCTATTTTAGCCTAAAAAGGGATTTAAATATTATTTTATTTAAATATTATTATTTTTAAATATTATAAATATTAAGATTAATTTAATTGGCCCTAATATATTTTTTTTCCTTTTTCCCTTATTCTTTTTCTTTCTTCCATTTTCCTTTCTTTTTCTTTCTTTTTCTTCTTTTTCTTTTTCCTCTTCTTTTTCCCTGTTTGGGCTGCCCTCTCCCGCGGCCCAATCTTTTTTTTTCCCTCGGCCCAGCCCGCGCCCGCACGTCCTCCTTCCGCCCTGTGTCGCGCCGCGTTTTTCCTTCTATACCACCGAAACTCACCGTTTCATTTAATGACCCCTTCGACCCGCGCCCGACCGCCCGGTTCTCCCTTTTTCTTTCTTTTCCCCGGCCGACTGGTCTGCCTCCCTTCCTTCTTCCTTCTTCCTCCTTCCTCCTCCGTCGACGCTGCTGCACCTTCGACTCCGTCAATGGCATCTCCGGTTACGATGAATAATACCGGTCGTTTCTTGTCTCATTGCCTTCCTCTTAACTCCAGGAATAAATTGGAATATTATTTGACTTTAACTCTCGCCCGTTTCTCCTCCCCAACCTCTCGAAATTTCGAGCAAACCAAACGCCGACCGATCAATTACCGCCACCGGCCACCCAAATTCTTGCATTTAAAACTTTCATGTCGACCTCCAGCTCCTCATTATCCATTCCAACATCTATAAATAGCCTGATTGTAGGAGTTGTGGAATATTTTTCTTCCCCGAAACCCTCGACCCGAGCTGTCGCCACCCCAACTTCAGACGCCTCTTCCTCCGCCTTCAGCTTACCTCAGCGCCACTGAAACATTCCATTTTCTTCCCTAAAAGTTCCTCTAGTTAACCAAACTATTTTCACCTCTCGATTCTTCTTGTACGAGCCTCAATAATCATGCAAAGTTGGATGCTCGTTTCGCCGGAATTTTGACCCTGAAATCTTAAACCACCGTCCTCCGCCGTTCTCCGCCACCTTTGGCTACACCACCACCATCATTTTGTCCCTCTCCTCCTGGGCAACAATAAACACCTCTTATACCACCTCAATTCTCCCTATCTTTTTCCCAACATCCATCTTTCTCTTTGTTCTTCTAATTTTCCAACCGCCGCCGCCGCCACCGTGAACCACCGCCGGTGCCGCCTATCCCCACCAGCTTAAGGTTTAACCCTAGACCCTCTCAACCATTTTCCATATTATTATAAGCCTTGATTTAATTTATTTCAATTATTTTCATATAATTACCATTATTATTAGTCTTAATATTTATATTCTTAATATGTTTTATTATTATTTGATGAGAAATTTTATGCTGAATTGTACTTGTAGGGTGGAGAGTGGTAATAAAACAATTTTATTGTTAGTTTTGAATTTTAAGTTATTAATTGAATTATTATAGGATTATTATCATTCTTCTTCTTATTGTTATTATTAATATTATAATTATTAGAATAATTATTATTAACATTTTATTATTTATTCTGGAAAATCTTAGGCCCTAACTTTGTATTAACATTTGCACTTATTTATTTGAGTATTATTATTTCTACTGTTCTTATAACCATTAATAATAATAGTATCATTATCTTTATTATTTTAATATTATTATATATGTTATTAATTTTATTATTAATATTAAATAAATGGTAAGTAATTAGTTATTTGAAAACTTATATGTTATTGTTATTGTTATTATTATTATTATTATTGTTATTATTATTTATATTCTCATTGATAGTAGTTTTATTAATTTTGATATTATTATATTAGTATCATTATTATTATTAGGGTAAAATCTTTAACCCTATATTATCAAGGTTTATAATATCTCTATTATTTTTATGTCTTTAGCAAAGTTAGAATTTTGTTAAGGTTATTTTATTAGTATGTTATTAATGGGTCAAAGCCCTAAGGAGGCGTAGGAGCATGCTCCAAGACCGGTGTCGTTTTAGGTAAGGGGTGCTAAGGCCTTTTATGTGCTTATGGGCATTATGTGCTTTGCATGCTATGTATCCTTTGTATTATTATAATCATTCTGTATGTGATATAACGTGGAGTTGAAGAATGTTTTGCATGGCATGTGTATTATTTATGTATAATGATATGTGTTGTGATACTGTAAGACATGCATGTGAGGATGTTGGTATGGTTGTACGGGGAAAGGATGAAAAGTAAGGATGGAGAAAGAAGTTGACTAAGGGAAGTGAGTGACCTAATTTTGTGAATTTATAAGGAATAATCTAATGCATGGTTTTATTTGAAAGAATGTAATTTATGATGTTATATGGGAGAATCGAATTATTGTTTGTTTGGGAGAATCTAGTTTATGATTTTAATTGGGAGAATCTAATTTATGATTTGTCTGGTGAAATCCAATTTATGGTTTTATATGGGGAAGTTTAATTTATGGTTTGGTATGATTTTATGTGAGAGAATTTAATATATGGTTTGTATGGAAGAATTTAATTTATGATTTGATTGGGAGAATATAATTTATGATTTGTTTGGGAGAATCCAATTTATGGTTTTGCTTGGGAGATTCTAATTTATGATTTTATGGGGAAGAATCTAACTTATGGTCTTGTATGGGAGAATCTAATTTGTGGTTATGAAAGGGGAGAATCTAACCAATTGTATTATGTGGATAAATCTTTGGGTTTTATATGATTTGAATCTTTGTGTTGGTATGGATTGAATTTAGGGTTTTGTGTGAATGAATCTTTGGGTTTAATATGGTTGAATGTAGGGTTTTGTAAGGATGAATCTTCGGGTTTATGTGAATTGAATCTAGGGTTTGGTAAGGATGAATATTTGGTTGGTATGGATTTAATTTAGGATATTGTATGACGGAATCTTGGGTTTTGTGTGGTGGTATTAGAGTTGCGTGGTGGAGTTAGGGTTTTGTATGGGAGTTAATGATTGCATGGAATTTAGGGTTTACATGAAAAGTTCGAATGGTTGCATGGGGAGATTAATGTCTGCATGGGTATGAAATTTACGTGTGGAAAGTTAATTTGGGATGTAAGGAAGGTAATGTAAGTATTATTCGGGTGTTGAACTATTTTGGATGAAAAATAGTACGTGGAGCATTATGAGTGTATGGAAGAGATTGAATTAGGGTTTGGAGTAATGAACTCTGGGTTGTTGTGATTAATTAGGGTTGGAGTGGATAATTGTGGTTTGTTATGATTAACTAAGGCGTGGAGTGGCTAAATATGGTTGTTATGATTAAATAGGGTTTGGAGTGGTTAACTATGGTTTGTTGTGGTTAATTGTGGTCTGTGGTGGCTGATTAGGGTTTTTGTGTTATCATGTGCATGTGGTAATTAAAGTGTAATTATGATGGTGGAATTTTATGATTTGTGATGTATGATGGCTTATGCATGTCTAGGGTGAAAGCCTTTGAATAATATACTTAAGACACTAATCATTTAAAGTGGAAGATTATTGAGCCGGGTCCAGATCGATCCACCGGTCAGAAATAGTGGTTAGGACATGATGTCCTATGTGTAACTGATCCACCAGTAATAATAGTGGTCAGGCTTTGTACCTGTGTGTTTCCGGCCCACTGGTAATAATAGTGGGGTGACTCGAGCTCAATAAATACAAACCAGAGTTTGATAAGACATTTAAAAGATACTAATTACTTAAAGTGGAACACCATGTGAGCAGGAACCAAACCGATCCACCGGTCAGGAATAGTGGTGTGGACTTTGTCCCGCAAGTGACCGGTCCACCGGAAAATAATAGTGGTGTGGACTTTGTCCCGCAAGTGACTGGCCCACCGGCAATAATAGTGGGGTGTTCCTGTACTTACATGGATTTGATAAAAGGGCATGATGTGTATCAAATTCCGATAAAAGACTAATTAAGTAATTAATCGGGACTATGATTGGGCCTTTATGTATGTACCTAAATGATTGGTCGATATGATGATATGATGATGGTCTTTATGATCTTTTATTCTTATGCATGATTTTATGTGCTTATGTGTTGGCCTTAGTGCTCGGTTACCTTACTTAGTACGTAGCGTATTGATCACCCTTTTCATGGGTGCTGCTCATTCCCACGAGTAGTATGCCCTTCTGATTTGTGCAGGTGGGCGAGATATCAGTTGGGGCTGAGTGTTGAGCGTGTTTGGCTCAAGTTCGAGAGTATCGTGGCCGTATTTCAACCTTTATGTAATTTTATTTCCTACTATTATTTCTTTGTATTGGAGTATTTATCCTCTTTGATTTCGCACTCTGATTTCTATTTTATTACGTTTATAAACGTTTATGCGTACTCTGATTTTAAGGTATGATCTTTCGAGTTCTTTTATGAACTGTTGATTTGAATTTAATGTAAATCTTTTCCTTAGCCTTAGCACTTGGTACTGGAACGGTCGGAGAGAACTGGTCTAGTACTAAGTGTGGCGGTAACATTTCCAGAATTCACGGATTTTAAGTACTTCTAATTTAATTGCTTCCGCTTTTAAGAAAAAAAAATTAGTGAATTTTGGGGTGTTACAAATATAGTTTAAATTATTTGTTATATCAAGCCTTTATCTAATGTGTTTTCACACCATATCCTTTATCAGGTCCATACAAGTGCGGGAACCCCACTATTTTAGCCGGTGGATCGGTCGCGAGGGTAACATACCCTGCCACTATTATATGCCGGTGGATCGGTCTGGCCCCTTCTCGTACGGTGTTCCAATGCAAATAATTACTGTCTTCCCACATCTTAACAACATATATCGTTTGGTTGGTTGAGCTTGGGATCCCCCACTATTATAGCCGGTGGATCGGTAGCGAGGGTACATGCCCTGCCACTATTTTAGCCGGTGGATCGGTCACGAGGGAATTATTCCTTGCCACTATTTTATGTCGGGGGATCGGTCTGGGTCCGGCTCAACATCTTCCACTTTATGTATTTAACATTTTGAGTATCTTATTCATATGTTCATTTCAATACTTGCAAATCAAACTCTTACCATGCTTACCTCTCGACTCAAGTTAACCACTTCAACCCTAGTTAACCATCCCACCATAGTTAACCATGACATACCACAACTCTCATGCGACCTTGGCTCCCATGAAAACCCTAACTCCACTTAGACCGCACTCCCATGCAAACCCTAACTCCACATAAACCACACTTCTATGCAACCCTAACACCATGCAACGTATCACACTCCCATACAAACCCTAATTCTCATGCAACGCACCGCACTCCCATAAAACCCTAATACCATGCAATGTACCACACTCCCATACAACCCTAATACCATGCAACGTACCAAACTCCCATACAAACCCTAATTCTCGTGCAACGTACCGCACTCCCATAAAATCCTAATACCATGCAACGGACCACACTCCCATACAACTCTAATTCTCATGCAACGTACCACGCTCCCATAAAAACCCTAATTCTCATGCAACGTCAATACCATCATGCAATACCCTAACATCATGCAATATTAGTACCATCCCCCCCGCAAGACCCTAACACCAAGCACAATTAAAATCCCCCATCATTATTTTGCGACCCTAACATGCATGTCTTAAAGCCACATTGCATATCAGCACATACAATTAAAATACATACCATATAACAACCCAAGATCATACATGAACTCCACATCATATCATATACAACATAATTAATGATGATAACATAAAATATATGGCATATGTAGCACATAATACATATAGACACACAACGGCCTTAGTAACACCCTTACCTAATACGACACCGGTCTTGGTGCACGCTCCTATTTCACTTGAGGGGTTTGAATGGGTTCACCTATTATATAAAATTATACTAGAATTAGGCTCCCTTATAAAATTTTATTATTCTCTAACTTATTCTAAGATTTAAATTTTAATTAAAATAATATCACATAATAATTAAGTATACAAAATTTTACTTGAGAATACAACTAATTTACTATTCGAAAAGGGTGGTGATATAAGGGTTTCCACCCTGCAAATTAGTAATGATAATATAATAATATTATTATTATTAATATTAATAATAAAGTATAATATTATTAATGATACTTTTATTAGTAGAAATTTAATATTAATAATACCAAAATTCTTAAAAATTACAAGGTGGTTTTCGAACCACCCTAATTTAATAATAATACCATTCAAAATTATAATAATGATATTAAAGTTATATATACTTATAATATAAAGTTAATAAAGATGATAATAATAGTAATATAATTAAAAAAATGTTAATAATGTTAATAATATTAATAAAAAGTAAAGGTGCGAGGCTTAATTAGAATTTTTGGTCTCTGCCCCTCCTAAAATAATTACAACATTAATTAAATAGTTACATTAATGATAATATTATTAATAATAATATTAAAAATGTAATAATTTCATTAAATAAGCAATATTTGAGAATAATAATTTATCTTACTCAATAATACTCCCAGACATGTCAAAAAAATTTAGAAATTAAGATACAGTTGATAACAATTATAATAATAATAATTAAAATTGAATTAACATTAAAAATTAGGGTAAAATCATCATAATTATCACCAATCAAAAGAAAGTATTTAAAAGGTTTAGGGTTTCACCTTGAGTTGGAGGGTATGGGTGGCACCAGCAGTGGTTCCTGGAGGAAGCCGGAAAATGGATCTAAGAGAGGCAAAAATGAAGAAAAAGATGGAAGGGAAAAGGAGAAAAATAAAATAAGCTTATGGTTCGGTGGAGGAGAGTTAGAAGGAGATATTGGGTGGTTTATAGGGTGGCAGAAGTGGCGTACGTGGCGAAGGACGGTGGTTTAAGCTTTCAGGGTAAAAATTCAGGCGAGATGAGCAGCAAACTTTACACGGTTATGGTAGCTCGTGCAAGAAGAATCAAAGGATGTGAAGGGTTTAGTTAGCTAGAGGGAATTGCAACGAATAATTTGGAATGTGGTGGTGGCGTTGAGGTTGGCTATCGGCGTCAAAAGATGCGTCTAAAGTCACGGTGGTAGGTGGTTCTCACTTAGGGTTTCGAGAAAGAAAAAGCTTCAAAACATCCACAGCTAGGCTATTTATAGAGTTTAGATGGGTTATTAGGGTTTTGGGGGTCGCCTGGATGGTATTTCATGCTAGGGTTTTGGTGGCCGGTGGAAGAAATTGGAAGGCGATTGTTTGGGTTGGGATCAAAGTTTTGTGAAGCAAAAGAGAGGGAATGAGCAAGAGTTGAGGATAATCGATCATTCCAAGTCAATGTGCGAGTCAAGAGGGAGAGAAAGAGAGGTGAATCGGTCGGTCAGAGTCTTCGTAACCGGCGCCACCATTTTCGGGGGCGGGAGTTGCAACAGTGTTGACAGAGGAGAGGGGAGGAAGAAGGAAGGAGGGAGGTGGTGAACTGGTCGGCTGGGAAAAAAGAGAAAAGGGAGAGAATTGGGTCGGTCGCGCCGATTAAATTGGTCATTAAATGAGACGCAGCGTCTCATCTGGAAACGAGTCAAAACGCGGCGTTGAAATGCCGCATGAAGGAGGCACAGCGCTGGGCTGAGGAGAAAGGAGAAGGAGAGGTGGGTTGGGTCGTGCCAGGACCAACCGGAGGGAGAGGAAAAAAAAGAAAGAAATGAAAGAAAAGAAACAAAAAGAAAGAAAAAGGAAAAGGGGAAAAGGAAAATGTAAGGTTTTGGGTTTAAATAAATTAATTTGAATAATTTAGGTATTTAAAATAAAATATTTATTAAAAAAGTATTAAATTTTATTTTTAGGCTAATTTAGGGTTTTTAAATTATTTTTCCTAAATTCCTTTTTAATTAACAAAAGCCTAGTTTTTTCCTTTATAAAAAAATGATAAGTTCCTATTAATTTGCCCTAAATAAATCCCTCTTATTCCAAATAAAATGATAAATTAAATTAATTTCCTAATAAATCTTTATTTAATAATATATAAAAATAAATAATTCTGGGTCATTTTACTTAGAATCTATACACATACGCCAAGTACCATCTTTTTTAGGCACTAGTAAAGCAGGAACACTACAAGGACTCATACTCTCTCTCCCAAATCCTTTATCTATATGCTCTTGGATTTGTTTCTGTAATTTCTTACCTTCCTCTAAGCTACATCTATAAGCTGGTTTATTTGGAATAGGCATACGAGAAAAAAAAATCTATGGCATGTTCTACACCTCTTTTAGGTGGTAATCTAGGAGGTAAGTCATTAGGAAATACATCATTATATTCATCAAGCAACTTAACTAGATTAGGATTTTCAATTTATTGCTTCTCAGGGTTAGAATCTTTAGAAACTAAAGCATAACAAATTCCTTCTTCTTCTATGCATTTTTCCATAGCTTTTTCATGTAAAAATAATCTCTTTTTGTCATCACTTAAAAGCATATGATCACATAAAGAAGGTGTTAATCTATACAATTGCTTTTCCTTTTTCACCACATATTCATTAGTTACCCCATCATGAGTTTCCTTTTTATCATATTGCCATGGTCTTCCTAAAAGTAATCCACAAGAATCCATAGGCAAAACATGACATAGAACTTCATCATGGTAATCTCTAATGGACAATGTGATTAAGGTTCTTTTGTTAACTTTAGCTCCTTTGTCTTTGTTTAGTCATTTTAAGGAATAGGGTTTAGGATGATTAGTAGTCTCTAAACTAAGTTTCTTATCCATTTCTTCACAAGCAACATTCGTACTTGAACCATTATCAATTACGAGTTTACAAACCATGTGACCTATTTTACACTTAGTCTTAAAAAATTTCTCTCTTTGAGTAGATGTCATAGTAGGTTGGATTTATAATACTCATTGAATTACAAAACATTGATCTCCTTCTTCTTCATCCATGGTTAAGATTTCATTAGGAGATTCAATTTTTAAGTTCTCACATCACTACATGGTTTCATGTTTTCTATTTCATACAAGGTTAAGGCTCTTTGGTTAGGACAATATCTAGCAAAGTGCCCATATCCTTTACATTTAAAACATTATTTATTTACCATTTCAACTACCTTATTTTTACCTTTATCATCTCGATTACTTTTTTTATCATATAAAGATGTTGATTTAGGTGTAAAGCTGTTAGAATAGGGTTTAGTTGAAATTGAAACATTAGACTTAACATAGTATTTGGTTGATTTAGTTTGTCTTCCAAATTTTAAAGCCAACTTAATTAAGTCATCAAGAGAATCATAAGAATACATGTCAAGTTTATCTCTTATAAAGTTATTCAAGCTACCTAATTATCTAGCACATTTTTGTTCATTTCTTTCTTGAACATCACAAATAAGGGCTAGTTTTTCAAATTCTCTAGTGTATTATTCTACACTAAATAAGCCTTGCCTTAGAGTAATAATTTTCACATACATATCTTGTTCATACTCTCTAGGCACAAATTTTTTTCTTAGGTCTTTCTTAAGTTTTTCCCAAGATTTTATCTTTAACTTCTTTGTCTTTCTCTTGTTCTTATTAAATTATCATACCAAATTCTAGAAAACTTTTTGAACTTAAGAGTAATTTTATGCAAGCACTCAAAAAATAATTCCACATTCAAATCACTATAAAATTTAGGAAGGTTAAGTTTAATACCTTGATCTTCATGGTAAGCATGTAATACTTGGAATGTATATGGCCTTATTTGGTTGCTTGATCTCATCTTATCCATCTTCATTGTGATTCATGTTTGAATACCCACATACACCTTTTCCATAGAAGATAGGCTTCACTTTTTCCTTCCACACTATCGTGTGTGGTCTCCATACGATTTGGCCATGGTTGATGGGCCTCTTGATCGGCTAGTTTGGCTTCCTCATTTTGTAGTTGATATTGAAGTGTTGTTTGATTATGTAATTGAGCATCCATTCATGTGGTTAGACTCTTGATAGACTCTACCAAGGCATGATATTCTTCCCCTACCATAGTGAAGAGTGACGCACACCTCTTTCTTTGAACAAAAGAATGTCATAAAGTGTGTATGTGCTGGAATTTCCCTACAACCAAACAACGTAGAAATATTTTAGTAATTCACAAAAAATTAGAGGAGCACTACCTATTGTCTTGATCCTGCACAAATGAGGGAAATGTATCCACAAGAATATAGCATGCACACATGAAGGATTTTGGAAGGAGGTTGGATGGAAGTCGGTATCCTTTGTGACCCTTATTCAAGCCATATAAAAATAATGATGCTGTCAGGTTTTCTTCAACACATGGAGATCCTCAAGTTGAAGATTTAAGTGATGTACATCGTAAGAGATGTGAAGAAGACAAATAAGAAGATTATTGATTGGAATTGGAGAAGAAATGAACTAGACCAATTCGAGGCACACACAAAGAATTTTCTCCAACCCTGCGAAACTGTCTATATGGTACAAGGGGGTCGAGGTTTTCTTACCAGAGTTGGTATGTGAAATAAAAGAATGGAAATTAATGGATAATTGGCTGAGTAACTAGAAAAATGGGGAGAGATAACAACAAGAAAGGGACGGTGGAAATAGAAGCAAAGCTTGAAGTTAGAACAAAGCAACACATAGGTGGAGTTTCAGCCATTGAAGGACATGTTGGCTGAAGGTGTTATGACTTTGCTGTATGGTTGCGGAAGATTGCAACAAGATTGTTGCAAGAAATCAAGATCTTCAATCAAGATTTATCTTAAAGATTCAAGAATGAGTTAAATATGGAAGAAATGGGGAAAGAACATGCTTGTTCTCGAGGGTTTTTACAAAACTCATGCAATGATGCACCTCCTGGTTGAATTTAGGAAAGAAACTTGTTATTTCACGCGCTGGAGGAAAAAAGAATGTCGAGCTTTGATACAAAAATTTGATGTGAATCAATGGGGAGGGAAGTGTTGGATCGATTATTCATTGAGTTCTAGACTCCATCCGGTTGAAACTTGAAGAAGAAAACTAGTTTTGCAGCAAGTTATACACGAGTCAAGTTGCAAAGTATGTTGCAGGTTACTTTGAATGATACCAATCATTCGAAGACTCGAATGATGAAGGTTAAACCCTGGGTTTTCCTTAATCGAAAGAGACTTGGAAGGGAGGATAAACACAGGCCAAGCTGGGTTAATTCTATGTTTAAAAAATTTTATTATTCATCATGCATTAGGTGTGTACAAGGAGATATATATAAGGGAGGGAGACTTGTCAAATACAAGCCTTAAACCAGCTGAGTTCCCTCTTAATTCAAGCCCATTTAACTCACTTGAATTAAGCCCATACTATATCTAAGCATAATCATAATATCATCATCTAAATGATATTAATGACTAACATTACAAAGACACACAATCAACTATGATAGATACATGAAATTACATCAAACCCTAGATTACATAAAATACACTTAGGGTTTACAACAAGTTTAATATATCTAATGATAATCATCACCATATCTTGTTGTAAAGTGTCATTCCATGTATGCCATAGTCTTGCATGCTTTGAATGCTTGTACACTTTAAGGTGCGCTAACATCTTCTCCTTGCAAATATGTAACCTACCTGTAAGAATAGCTCGAATTGTTTTTAATAGCAATTATAGACATATTATTAGGAACATTTAGTATGATTGGATCCGATATTAAGAAAGATAATTCTTCCTTACCTTGAGAATTAATAGGAACATGAGAATCATTAGATGCTCCTGCATCACTTAACATATAAAGAAGCAATGATGAGCTCTAACTTTGATAAATCGCTAGATGTTACAAAATCCAAGATGGAATACATTGATAAAATCTATAGATTATTGATCCACTTGATGGTTACTGAACCATTAGATGCAAAGGGATATTTAAGATGGAACTTCATATGGATGGAAAAATCAATGTATTTAAGGAAGTTCATGTGGCTAAAGGTTAAAGATGAATTCATTGTACCGACTATAATGAAACTTATTCATCTATTGTTATGTTTAAATCCATTCAAATTCTTTAAGTAGGTATTATATTTCATGATTATGAGAAATGGAAAATTAATGTTGAAACAAAATTCCCTAATGGTTATTTGTATGAGGATGTGTGTATGACACAACCTGAAGGTTTAGGACATCTTAATATTACTAGAAAGGTATGCAAGATTATGAGATCAATTTTTTTCCCTAAGTAAGCATCTTGAAGTTGGAATATTTTATTTGATGAAGTCCTAGAGTATAGCTTCATCAGATGTGAAGATAAATCTTATGTGAAGACAACACTGGAACTATTGTAAAGGCTAAGGAGCCAAGGTGTCATTAAAAGACCAAGCACATATTCATTAAGTATCATATCATTTCAGAGATTAACTAGGGGTGTAATGTAAATATATGTATGTAAATTTATGTAAGGTTCACACATATACAGATAAATCTGATCCATTAAGAAAGCCTCTTCCATAACCTATGTATCAATATCATACTAGTTCACAAGGCATTATGCTTGTGCATGATTGGTTCTAATGCAAATGGCAAACTATTGGAAATATCCCCCATAACTAATCATAGTTGATGATTTGCATTTTCTTATTTATTAATTGTGCTTATTAATAAAATATTATTTGATGTTATTTATTCAAATTTTATTATACCTTTTGTGAGCTTGTGACTCGTATTTGGTGTATAGAATAGCTTGGATTGGTGTGTGAAGTGTTTCGGAGAAATTTGAAGTAGAACTATCAGCTGTTTTGGAAAGATGTGAATATTTTACATTGAAGAAATTAGAATTTGGAAATGTGCTGAACATGAAAGGTGTATAGCTTTCTGTTAGCTTTCCAACGCATCAAGAATTAGCTCTATCGAAGGTCAGATAAAAACGTTGTGGCTGAAATACTCAAGATTTTCAAAGCTGAAAATAGACACGGGGGACCGTGTTTTGGAAACACAATCCGTGTTTTTCATCAGAAAATATGTTCTGTTTTCCGGGAGAGGTCGAGAGATAGAAAATAAACACGGGGACCCTGTTTATTAACACGGTCCGTGTTTTATTGGTTTTTCGCTCCGCCTCGGTTTTCACTAATGACAGTTTCATATAGTATAAATAACATGCGATTAGAACCCTAATCGAAGAGCGAATGCCATCTATTGAGTTCTATTGTAATTCCTTGATGAATTGAGTGATTTATGTGAGAATTTCTTTGATTCTTTGTAATTACAATTACTTCACATCAATAAGATCATATGTTTCCCCAATCTGTGTTCTTGAGTGTTATTCTCTTCTCAATTCTTGTGTGTTCTAATTGATTTTAATTAGATCTTATTTTTTCTGAATTAGTATCGATCCACAACAAATTGGTATCAGAGCATTGGGTTCGTATTCGGGATGTCTACAAGATTTGATATTGAGAAGTTTGATCGGTCTGTGAACTTCGGCTTATGGAAGTTGAAGATGAAGGCGATCCTGATTCAGAATGGATTGGAGAAGGCGTTACTCAGGATATCAAAGAAGCCCGATTCGATGACAGATGAGAAATTTGAGGAATATAGATGCTAAATTGGAGGATGAAGATCTTGCTATTACATTGTTGTGTTCTTTGCCTGCTGATTACAAACATTTTTGTGAGACCATATTGTATGGGAAGGATGATAAGTTAGTTCTTGATGATGTCAAGACTGCCCTGCTAGAATGGGAACTGATTGAGAATTAGTTGACTAGAGGTGGTTCTAGTGACTCACATAGTGAGGGACTTATAGGTAGGGGCAGAACTCAAGAATGGGGTTCTAGTGATAAGAAGAAGAAGTATAGGTCGAAGTCGAGGAACAATAGATCCAAGAATGTCATGTGCTATGGATGTCACAAGAAGGGTCATATCAAGAATTTTTTTCCTAATAGGATATCTGGAGATAAACCCGGTGAATCATCTGGCACAAAGGATGATGCTGCTATAGCTCAATATGATAGTGATGGTAGTGTGTTAACTGTCATTGATAGTCAGACCAAGATTATGGATAGGTGGATCTAGGACTTTAGATGCTCTTACCATATTTGTCCCAACAGGAAATGGTTACAGACTTACGAGATGACTCGAGGTGGAGTAGTTCTCATGGGTAATGATGCTGCATGCAAAGTTGCTGGGATTGGGACAGTGAAGGTGAAGATGCATGATGGTGTGGTCAGAACACTATCTAATGTTCAACATGCCCCTAGGATGACCAAGAACTTGATTTCATTGAGTTCTTTGGATTGTAATGGATATCGTTTTGTGATTGAGGATGGAACGATGAGGATTACTAGAGGAGCTCTTGTTGTAATGAAAGGCAAGAGGATCGGGACATTGTATGAGCTTGTTGGTTCCACTGTTGAGGGAGCAGCTGCGGTAACATCATCGAGTATGTCTGACTCAGATATTACTAGACTTTGGCATATGCGATTTGGACACATGAGTGTCAAAGGCTTGATTGAACTCTCCAAGAGAGGGTTGTTGGATGGAAAGAGTACAGGTACTATGGATTTCTGTGAGCACTGTGTGTTTGGCAAGCAGAAGTGGGTTAGTTTTTCAAAGGCTACACATAGTACAAAGGGGCCTCTGGATTATGTTCACTCAGATTTGTGGGGTCCTGCAAGGGTGGTTTCCAAGGGTGGTCCGCGATACCTACTGTGAGGACCATGGTATTGCTAGGTATCGCACTTGTATTGGAAGACCACAGCAAAATGGGGTTGCCGAGAGGATGAATAGAACCCTATTAGAGAAGGCTCAATGTATGTTGTCACAAGCTAGATTAGGCAAGGAGTTTTTGGTTGAGGCAATTCACATGGCGGCATTCCTGGTGTACATGTCACCCAATCGTTCCATTAATTTGAAGACACCTGAGGAGGTATGGTCTGGCAAACTAGCTGATTATTCTGATTTGCATATTTTTGGATGTCCTGCCTATGCTTATGTGAATGATAGGAAGCTCGAGTCTAGAGCTAAGAAGTGCAGCTTTCTTAGCTATACATTCGGTGTGAAGGGGTATAGGTTATGGGATCCAGCTGCATCCAAGTTTTTGACAAGTAGGGATGTTACCTTCAATGAGTTCGTATTCCTCCAAAAATCTGAGTCTTCTTCTGATAGATTGTCTGAAGAGGTGGAGCAAAAGAATCTGCATGCTGTTACGGATAAGGTGGAGGTAGAGGTTGATTTGGATCAGTTAGACTCTTCTAGTATGAGACCCACTATTCCTGAAGTGGATGGATTCAGGCAACAGGTGGAGCAAAGGAGTGTTGCTCCTGGTAGACCAAGGAGGGTTGTGAAGCATCCTGTGAGGTATGGCTTTGAGGAGTTAGCAGGTTATTGATCAGTTCATATTTTGACACATTTTATACCCTTATAATCTTAGTTTTTGGTAGTTTATTTAGCTAATATAGGGGAATAATTATTGTTTTATGCTTAAGTGGTAAAAATTGCATATATATTATTATTTGAGCTAAAATGATAATAATTAAGTAAATTTAGAGTAAAATATTATTTATTAATATTTATTGAAATTTATTTTGCATGTTTTATTTTTAAATAAAAGAAAATAAAAAAAAGATTTCGACCTTTGGACCAACAGCCAAAGGCCGAAGGCCCAAAGGCCAAGGAACGAAATAGCGGCATCGAACCAAACGAGCCTCACGGACTCAACGAAACAACGAAGAAAAGTCAGCCGAGGGCTGACGTGGCAAGATCAGGGCAGCACAAAAGTTTATAAAGAAAAGCCACACGACACAGAGAGAGGATAGTGAGCGGCAGGCAATAGGGCCGCAGGCCAAAGGAACGAGCGGCAGGAAGAGAAGGAGAGCCTGCGACAGAGAGAGGACCGAGCCGTTATGCTCTGATGCAAAGCAGTAGGGGGCAGAGCGTAGAGGAGCTGCCGCACTGAAACCGAGTCTCAGCAGTACAAGTGTCAGCGTCGTCAGCCGAAGGAAAAGAAAAAGGAAAAGAAATTGTTGCATGGAAATAAAGGCAAGAAGGAAGAAATTAGAGGAAAATTATACCGGTAGAGTTTATTTCAGATAAAATTAATTTTTATCTGAATAAATTCTTGCTCTTTTATTTAAAATTAATTCCGGTTATTTCTTTCTCTTATTTTTAATTTATATTTTAGATATATATTTTTGTGTAATTAATTCTTTAATTATGAGCAGCTGAATATTTATTGTTAGGGAATAATTTGAAACTCTGGATTAGGATTTAAATTATAATTTTATTTTCTTTGTTTCGTGAGCTTGTTTCTTGACTCTATATTAATTGCTATCGTTTATATATATAATTCTATCAAGTATAGTTTATTTGGTGCATGCCTTGTTTTGGTTCCTCATAAGTGATAGTATGTAGGATTACTTGCCTGCGAGGTGGCCATCTAAATATACTAGAATTTATGTGTATAAACTACAGCTAGGTTAGATAACAATTCACCTAATCGTTTTGTGATTCTAACCGAAGTGGTAAAACGTTTCGATACGTGTGGGTCAAGGATAGGAAATACAGCTAGACATACGTTTTGTACTAGTCTGGGTACTTAGATTGAAAGCCTTCCACTTACACTTAATGCATTAAATCTAGTTAAATATAGGAGCCGCATGTTGCTACTATACTGCTAGTATTTAATAGGGTTAATATAGGCACGTGGTCGTATTAATTAATTAAGAGAAGTAATATAAGGTGTATGGACCTACGTTTGGTGTGCAACTTGGTCGATCTCTTTCTCAAGATTAAATATTGACTTAGAAATAAGTATTATATTTCGACCTAATCCAGTGGTGGATTTTTATTTCCCTAACATATTTCTTATATCTGCGATTTCCTATCATTTTCATTATTTTCGGTATTAGTTTACTTTATTTTATTTACTCCTTTATTATTTTTTTATATCCCACATTAGTATTTTTCTTATTTATTTATTCTGTGTTATTTAGGACTTTTATTTTTAGTTTTAGTTTTATTTCCAAGCTAGTTAATTAGAGGTGAGCCATCTCAATCCCCGGCCTAGAACGATACCCTTATTTACCAGTGCTACAATTGACAACAAGAGGGTTTAAATTGCGTGCCGGCTACGGTCGCACCAGTTATGCTTTGGCTAGTGCTGAGACTATCTTTGATGTACAGGAGCTAGTGTCATACTCAAATGCCATTGTTAGTGTTGATTCTGCTTAGTGGTGTGCTGCTATGGAGGAGGAGATGCAGTCTCTATGGAAGAATCATACATGGGAACTTGTGAAGGCACTCAGGAAGAAGAAAATAGTTTATTGCAAGTGGGTGTACAAGTTCAAACAGGGAATTCCGGGTGTTGAGGGACCGAGGTACAAGGCTCGTTTAGTTGCATGTGGGTTTAGTCAGATACCTGGTGTAGACTATAATGAGGTATTTTCCCCTGTTGTTAAGCATACTTCTATTCGTACTTTGCTTGCGCTTGTGGCTATGCAGGATATTGAGTTAGAGCAATTGGATGTCAAAACAGCTTTTCTGCATGGTGAGCTCGAGGAGTTCTATATGCGCCAACGAGATGGATTTGTTGTTGAAGGCAAGAAGGATCATCTGTGCTTATTGAAGAAGTCACTATATGGTCCAAAGCAGTCGCCTAGACAATGGTATAAGAGGTTTGATCAGTTTATGATTGAGCATGGATACTCCAAGAGTGAGTACGATGGATGTGTATACTTGAAGCAGGTTGGTGATGGTTCTCTGGTGTATCTTATGTTGTATGTCAATGACATGCTTGTTGTAGCAAAAGATCTGACTAAAGTTAACAAGGTGAAAACAATGTTGAAGACTGAGTTTGAGATGAAGGATATGGGAGCTGTGAAGAAGATCCTTTGCATGGAGATCATTCGAGACCGCAGACAGAAGCGTCTATACTTGTCACAAGAGCAATATGTGAATAAGGTGTTGGAGAGGTTTCATATGATTGATGTCAAGCCGGTTATTACTCCATTGGCTGCTCACTTCAGATTGTCTACTTTAGATTGCCCCAAATCTAAAGATGAGGAGGATTTTATGGCCACAGTTCCCTACTCTAATGATGTGGGATGTATGATGTACGCTATGGTTTGTACCAAGCCAGGTATTGCTCAAGCTGTGAGTATTGTGAGCAGATATATGGAGAATCCTGGGAAGGCTCATTGGCAAGCGGTGAAGTGGATTCTGAGGTACTTGAAAGGTACTGCATCATCTTGTTTGGAGTATGGGAGGTCAATTGATGCGTTGACTGGGTTTGTTGACTCTAATTATGGTCGAGATCTTGATAATAGGAGATCCACTAGAGGTTACGTGTTTTGTCTTGGTGGTTCGGCAATTAGCTGGAGGTTATCTTTGCAAGATGTGACTGCATTGTCCACTATTGAGGCTAAGTATATGGCTATGAAGGAAGCTTTTCAAGAAGCTTCGTGGCTTGGTGGTTTCATTCATGAGCTTGGATTTGGTCATGGTGCTCCCGTTGTTCTTAGCGATAGCTAGAGTGCTATTTTTTTGGAAAAGAATCAGAATTCGTTCCATCGTTGGACGAAGCACATTGATATTAGGTACCACTTCATCCGAGGTACTATTGCTGCAGGCAAGGTTGTGTTGGAGAAGGTGGCTACTGCTGAGAATCCAGCAGATATGCTAACGAAGCCATTGACAGCGAGCAAGTTCGAGCATTGCTCGGACTTGGTTGGTGTTTGTGTACCATGAGGGCCTTTTGGGGCCTAGGGGTTTTTACAGATGGTTTTTTGTGTTCCTGGTGCTAGCTACTTTAAATACATCGTCAAGGTGGAGAATTGTGAGCTTGTGACTCGTATTTGGTGTGTAGAATAGCTTGGATTGGTGTGAGAAGTGTTTCGGAGAAATTGGAAGTAGAACTGTGAGCTATTCTGGAAATGTGTGAATATTTTACATTGAAGAAATTAGAATTTGGAAATGTGCTGAACATAAAAGTTGTAGATCTTTTTGTTAACTTTCCAAAACATCAAGAATCAGCTCGATTAGAGGTCAGATAAGAAGTTGTGGCTGAAATAATGAAGATTGTCAAAGCTGGAAATAAACACGGGGGGACCGTGTTTTGGAAACACGATCCGTGTTTTTTCATTAGGAAAATATGGTATGTTTTCCGGGAGAGGTTGAGAGATAGAAAATAAATATGGGGGACTGTGTTTATTAAAACAATCCGTGTTTTTTGGGTTTTTCGCTCCACCTCAGTTTTTTCTAATGATAGTTTCATATGGTATAAATACCATGCGATTAGAACCCTAATCGAAGAGCGAACGTCGTCTTATTCTCCTATTGAGTTCTATTGTAATTCCTTGATGAATTGAGTGATTTATGTGAGAATTTCTTTGATTCTTTGTAATCACAATTACTTCACATCAATAAGATCATCTGTTTCCTCAATCTGTGTTCTTGAGTGGTATTCTCTTCTCAATTCTTGTGTGTTCTAATTGATTTTAATTAGATCTTATTTTTTCCGAATTAGTATTGATCCACAACACCTTTGAGAAATTGTTATTTATGTTGATAATTGATTATGTGACTGGATTGTGGAACTCTAATAAATAATAGTAAGATTATTATTCTATAACCTTCCCTCGTCTAGTATTATCTAATTAAGGATATGACTGAGTGATAATAAGACTAGTATGGTGATTAGTTAATGATCATGTTCCAATAATCATTAATACAATTTATCAAACTAATAACATAGATACATGTTAAGAAAAATGGTATTAGACTGCCCCAATAAGAGGACACCACATTGAATATTGCATGAAATGTCATTAGTGTTCTTCAACTAGTATATTTTCCTGTGACCAGAGAACTTCATATATGCCCCTATAATGATCATCAAGTTTTGACATTACCAAACTTTACCCTTATCAAGATTGATCATAAAGGTAATTATCAAACATGTTTTGAATCATATAGATGTTTATAGACAATTAACATGGGATTTGTCCCTCACATAACATGAGAGATATATATTTGGGCCCCTCAACAAGTATTACTAATGTTATCATGGACATGGGCAAAAAAGGTGTTCTTTCTTTAAGTTAATTTTTACTTGGTGATAGAGAGAGTGTGTGTGATTAAACAAATAAAGGTGATAAGAATAATGCCTTCAATTAATTCTAAATAAGGATAAATATATATTTTTCAATTTTCATGTACTCGATGTCTTGTGCGAGACCTTATATGATTTGTTGGCCCAAAATAAGTTTTGTTCCATTATTAACAATATATGAACCTACATGGTCCTAAACCAATCAAGGTGGATCAAAAATGGACTATAAACTAGGTATGATGAGGTCTCAATATGGTTAATATATCTTTAAATCTCAGGTAGTATTAATAAGATTAAATTTAATTTGGCATTAATTTGAATATAATGTAAACCTAATGTAATAAAGGTGGGAAAGGTTTTTAATATAAAACCCATATAGGCTTTTATTATAAATACTCATTGCTCTCTCTTTTGCGAATGGCTAACTTTCCAAATTTCAAGCTTTGTTCTTAATGAAATTGAGAGTGATTTCCTAGTAGAATTAAAATACATCTATGGTGATCTAGTTTCGTTGTGTGTGAATATTAGTAGAGGTGTGATGTGATTCAGCTCTCTTACTCATAAAATATTGAATTCTAGTTATATGTGTAATAATGCATTGGAATAAGAAGACTTTAAACTCATTTTCACCTTCAATTTAAATCATTTTCTTAACCGATTCAGGGTGATTAGTAGGCTCAATCTCAATCTAGCATGGATTCTTTGGTATTTCAGCCTTTCATTTTATTCTACTACATTATTTTCATTATGAAAAAATCCTTCAATGTATTTTCCTAAAAGATTCTACTCACTGATCCTAAGCCTTAGTGCATATACCTTTAAATCAAAGAGGCTATTAATAATTAAAGATAAGAACACATTTTGATATGTACTAAGTAAAAGGCTCAATAAATATACCCTCAAAGAGGCCAATATTGAAGATGAACACACAAGGTGAGATGAAAGGTAGATTTACTTTCACACACTATGCTCAAGGGGTAGACCTAGTGTGATGAAAGACCGATGTGCTTTCACTCACCATGCATATGCTCATAATTTGAAACCTTAGTTAGGGTATCGAGGCCATGAAGTTATTATGGCACACCTAAAAACAATTTAGCTTAGCTAAGCCAAGGCTCCAATGGTGTGTTCCTCAAAAAATGTTGTTGAGGTTGCTAAGCCCAATGTTTAGGGGTTTGGTTCTATCCATTCTTCATATTCAATGATTTGTGACTAGATCATACCCTACTTTAGTTCATGACAACCAAAGTAAAATAAATTATTAAAGCGTGTGCATCCTAGATTTTTGAGTACTCTTATTATAATAATATTTCATCATTATATGCTTCTTATTACTAATATATTCCACCCTATAAATTAGTGGAGAGAACAAATAGTATATATAAATAAAGACAAGCAATTTTTGTTAATTTATTTTATATATAGAAGTATAATACAAATTCTAAGTAATTACATTATGGGTATTTTGGTCATCTAGTCTTCTTATCACAACTATATTTTTAACTCAGGGTTAGTAGAAAATTATAAGTGAATAAAGATATAAAAATATGACAAAATTTATTTTATATATGCATAAGATATGTACAAATTACATTAATATGAAAAATATTAGGAGAAGGGTCTTAAAGAATTGACATCCTCTTCATTTTTTTCCTCATTCTCTATAGAACCTTCAAGAATAGAAATGCCATCTAAATCCATGTTTGATACAATTTGCCATCAAAATTCCTTAGTTGATCACAACTATCCAAAATCTTAAATTGGGCATACCAAAAAAAAGGTACCATTATTGTACCACTAAGATTGTAGTTATTTTTCATAGTGAGCATGATCTTTTCTTGCTAATTAGTTGTCTGTAGCTTTACCAATATAACTTATTTTGGTGTTGTCAATGGTTTTTTTAATAACATCATTCATATTTTTTTCCATGATATAATTGCATGCTTGGCCCCTAATAGCTATTCCTCGATATGCTTTAGTTCTATATTATTAACTAATCTTTCTCCGTGACTTATTCCCATAACAGATTGGTCTCGGTACAATGCTCCTCCAAATTTTTGTCCATTTTTAAGTATTTAACCTTATATTTTATCACCTTTTCTAAGAAACTCTATGTGAATCCAAAAATTTTGATCCTTCCTAGCATCCACATGTAATTTTTTTCTTTGAAGAAGATCTAAAAAAAATAAGTTCACCGCTTTGTGAAGATTGTCCTCAATATGGATAGTATTGATGTAGTACCCCATTCCTAGAAATCCCTAATTATCACTAGTAATTATGTGTATTAGTTATAATAATTATTTTAGGATATTTGATACTAATATAATGTTGATATGTGTAATATTATTACAATTTATTAATTATAAATTTTTATTAGGTGAAAATATAAAAGAGGGAGCATTATAACTTTTTTAAACCTAACTTGGGACATAACAAGTTTTCATTTTTTTTAATAATCCTAGTTCGGTAACCATAAATTCTACCAAATATTTTTACCCTAAATTATTCTTAACCTATGTAGGATTTCCTTACCTCACCCTACTTCCTCAATCAAAGCATAAACACCCTCGTGACACCCATCATCCATATTTCTCCATATACCAAACATAATTCCCTCCCCTTGTTTTGCTCCGCACTCTTCCACATGCCACAATCCATTTAAGTCCTCCTTCAACTAATTTTTTGTTGTATATTTAACTCCACAAACAACGTACACTACCTCCCCTCCCCTCCCCCAAGCTCCCTATAATAAGAAGAAGTATGGTGTTCACTATTATCATTATTACACTTTCTATCATATTTATCAACCTTTGGTAACTTCCTCTTAATATCACCTCCTTGGTGCATCCTCCACCATCAAAACCCATGCCCTAGTAGCAACAAAAACTAGTGAAACCCCCACAAGCTACGGAAAAATCCATTGAGACCCCTACCCAAGCTGCATCTAAAACTACCAAAACCATTATCCGCCTTTCAATAAAAAGCAACGAATTCCTTCCTTTTGGCATCAGCCATTTGCACTCGAACCACCCACTTTGATTCATCCTTATTCTCCTTAGCCCCTTCCTTATCTTTTGCCATTTTATCCATTCTTACCCCTAGCAATGCACAATATCAATATTGCTCCCTCCCTCATTCGACAACTTATTTCCTCCTCCCTTTGGTTAATGAGTTCTCTTATTGTGTTATTGCTCCTTGTTTTGGTCGGTTAGTAAATTTTGAGTCAGTTTAATTAATTTTAGTTTTTTTAATGATATAAAAAATAATAATATGGTCTTATTAGTTGTTAATTTCTTAGGTAATCTTTAAGGATCTCAGAGAAGGCCGTCTTTTATATTTTTATGTAAGCTTAGATTTAGGAAAATCTAATCACTAATAGGATGATAGAAATTATGTGTGAGCATGCTAGGATCTTGAAGACTTAGAATAATGCTAGCATTTATGCTTTTTAAGTATTTTAGCATGCATGATAAAATCACAATATATTGAAGGGGTGATATGAATGGTTATTAATAATTGAGATGTATGCATTGTAATAGGTCAAATATTTTATATGTGCATGTCTAAGATTTTATTAGGTTTTCAATTGTTTCAATGTTATGAATCAAATCCCATGAAATATGCCTCATGAATGCTCATGCATGGAAGTAGGAGTACGATAGTTCTTATGGACACATGTAGGCTTGATTAGGGTTAGCTTATAATATATTTCATTATACATAGCCTACTGTTAGAGATATTATCCTGCATGAACTATGATGATAATATTCATATGTGAATGATGTTCTATGCTTTAAATGTGTACGTACACGATGCATGAAATATGAGATACGTGCTAGTTGCATAATTAGGGTTTTGGAGGGTGCAACCCACTAAATTAATGATAAGAGGAAAATATAACTTTGGGATTATTTTCACATTATTAAGATCATTATATGATTTTAATTACCATATTTTTTTTTCAAAAGCACTTTTAACGCAGACCTTACCTTCTTTCTTCTCTCATACCTAGCCGTCTTTTCTAACAATTGGGGGTGCATGGTTAATTTCTTGAACCATTCTAAAACCCTCCAACCCACTTCTATGTTCTTTCCTAACTACACTCAACCCTCCATCACTCCATTATGTTAGCTCTCACTTTTAGGTTGTCCACACTTAAATTTACCAGTCTCATCTCCCTCTCCCTTATGAATGTTGACCAAGTCTCATCTCTATACCATTCATTTCTATTCCTTTTTCATTTCAAATGTATTATTAGTGCTTTTTTCTACCTTTTCTTGGTGGAAAAATTTTCCAAGTGTCGAGCATCCCTTTATTATTTTCTTTCTCCTCTATATTGAGGAAAATAAAGACTTGCTCTAGTTTTCTACCTTCATTAATAAAGCATTGTATCCTTTTTCTTCTTCTAATCATGTCTTTTGTTTTCCCTTTTTTTCCTTACTCAAGGAAGAATTAAGGTTTGAGAAAGGTTGAAGATTTCAGTTCTTTTCCTTTAGCATCTTATTTTTGGGAAAAGGTTGTGTATGTGTTCTTCTTCTTCTTCTTCTGATTTGTTCTCAACTTTAATGAAGTTTTGAAAGGTTATTTTTAATGGTTTTAATGCTAATTTTCTTAAAAACCAATGTTCTACTAGATAGCCTTCAATTAGGAATTGTTATGCTACACGACTTACTTCAAGATAAGGTATTCATATATTTAACATAAATGGGGTTGTTTTGGTTTGTTTATGTTAGCATGGTCTAATTTATATCCTATAACTTGATTATATGGTATAATTTCTTCCTCAACTGAGCATGGTTGATATTTTTTTTATTTCATGTATAAGTTAGCTATTTGGGTATGATTCATTCCATTATTTACATTACCATGTATCCTTATCATTCCATATATGTAGCATATTTTTTTATGTGTTTTATAGAAAAGAAGAATGCTAGGATTAATATGGTAAATTTTGGTGAATCATGGGTGTGTGTATCACAAGTTTATGTAATGTTTTACCTGGATAAGTCAATCGGTTCATTGAACTCAGAGCAACTAGTTATGTGAGCAGCAGTATGTTTGGGAAATTTAGATTGGTTGGTTGTAAGATCATTCAATCAGTTTGACAAACCAGTCAACTAGTATTAATAAAGAATCAATTACTTTGTCAAACCCATTGACCAGTGTCTTTGTAGGATAAAATGGCTATGTCTCTACTTAGACCCATTGACTAGCTAGACAAAACCACTAATCTAGTTTCTATGGCCAATCGATCGGTTTGACAAACCATCAACTAGTGTCTCTATAGAAAAAAATTGTTTGGAATCTACTTAGACCCATTTATTGTTCCTATGAACAACCAATTGATGAGACCAACATGACTGGTCCTCTAGTGTTTTTTTTATCCACGTATAGTACAACTAGACTAATCAATTGGTCATAGTGATAGATCGACTAGTTTGCTATATGCCACCAGCTTTATTTATAAATTAATGTTATTCTCTTAGTCCTTTGGTGTTAATACCTCCATATAATTACAACTTTTAAATTGTGTTTTCAACTATGATTTCCTTAAATTTTTCTTTAAATTTAATCAGAATCATAATGATGATATTTGGGACTTAAATTGGCTAAGGTTGGTATTATCTCTAAACACCCGATTAGTAGCTTTTATTCCTTGTGATTTGTTTGGTGTTATTACTTGGAAACACCTAATTTGGTTAATAATAGATTTTAATTGTGTTTGGTTTTATCATTTAGAAATACCCATTTGGTTAATTTTGGATTTTATTTTTGATTTGTGTATCACTTGAAAATAGATGATAATGGGATAAGGTTTCATTTGAGCCTTTTTCTTCACTACTTAGGGTAGCTAAGTAGGAGACAATGGTTGGGTCACCTTTTATTATATTTTTCATTCAATACCTACTTCCTTCTTTATAGAATTGTAATTTGTAGGGGGTATGCACATATCATTGTGGTATAGGATCATATTATGCAACCAAGCATGGCATCAGTTTTTAGTACAGGTGGTTGAGGTATTATAGTACATACCCCTGACACTTTGTATTGTCCACTGCTTAGGTAAGTGTGACATCCCAACTTTTTAGCCTTTGTGATAGACACATTCAACATGTAGTGGCTGAGGTATCTAAGTACAACCCTGTTGGTATGCTTTGACCATTGTTGTATCCTAACCTATGTTATCCTTCATGCATGAGCACTTAATATGTGGTGGGTGTGGCATCCTCAAACAAAATCCCATTCAATATATCCTGACCCTTTTTTGTGTTTGTGGTATCTAATTGTGATTATTTGAGATTCCATACCTTTTGTTCATGGTGGAGAACTAGGTGTAGGCAAACAAACTATGTTATTAAGTTGAATTTATGTGAATATTAAAGGGAGAATTCTAATATGGATTATATTATATGGATTTTGACATATTTACCATATTTTTATCCTTTCATGGTTTCCATATAAGCATTTCTTATGTATTACTACTATGAGACTAAGTGTTAATTTCTATTGGTATGCATATCATCATGTTATTATATGAATTTAATGTGCAACATAAGCCTTACCATGTTATAGTTTGTATATTTCACTAGTACTTTACGATACTAGTACTTTACTTGTGTGGTTACTGTGATGATCTAACTTTTGATACAAGGAGTAGAAGGCAATTAGTAGGGTTACCACTCTTTGTTAGAGTATGTATATAGTGATAACGTGGGACATAAGCTGGCCATTTCTTGTTGTTGGAGATTTATTTTGTCCCTTAGAGTTAGGCTAACCGATAAAAGGTGTTTTTTCCCATTGTATTAGGAAATTATTGTTCTTCCAATTATTTAACTCTTTGCTTGATTTCTTATGTTTGGATTTGTAAACTATCACACTCTTCCCATGCATAATATTGTTTTTTGACTTTATTATCTTGTATTATACCATTAATATTATGGGCATACATATTTTTGTTCATTTTTCCATTTTACCTTATATTAGGCATAAGATAGGTGATAATCACAGCTCTCTCATGCTTGATGTGGCGATAACATTTCCTGGTTCTATTTTTTAGATGCACCCACATTATCTTAAATATGAAATTTTTTTTGTTTGAAAATTAGAGGTATTACAAGTGAACTTTGTAAGAAAGAGTTGAGTTTATTTTTGGTTGGGAGTTTAAGGAAAATTTATTTTTGAGAGATGGGTTTTTAATGGAATCTAAGTTGAGTTTTTGCATCCTATAGGATTTTTTAAGATTCCTCTTAGAGAATCATGACTACCTATTACATGGCTTACGATATTGCCTAATATTGATATTAGAGTCCACGTAATGTGGCTAACTACATAGTTGAACCACATGGTGGAAGAAGGCTAGTACATTGAGCCTCATATGTTTTGATCTAACCATTTGTTGACGACCCATCATTTGGTAGAGCCATGGATTTCTATAAGAGAGATATATATAGGGATCTGTTTGTGACGAGTGTCTCACATCCTAGGTTTATGGATGGTGTGCATTTCCTATTACATTATGATTAGCTAGCAAGAGGGTTGATCATGTTCCATGATGCAAGTAGAGTTAGGATGGGAATACCAATGAGTAGTGCCCATGATTATCTAAGTGGTTCTGATGAAGTGGATGGACCTCCATGTGCCTTGGGGAGAGAACTGATGATACTGCATGAAGAGTGGTTTTAGAGGGTGATTTGAGATAATTGGGTATTTAATGCTATTATAGATTAGATTATTTAGGGTTTTGATGGGGATGACTTATTTGAGATGGGTTTCAAGGTTTTTTTCTTTAAGTTAGCCATTTTATACTTAAGGATGATGTTGGATGAATGCTTGGTAGGCTAGTGATCTATCCACATGGTATGTGTAACATTAGTGGATTTAAAATTCCTTTTTGTGTTGCTATAACAATTATTTTTTTAATGTTAATAAGCATGAGTGTTATTTAACCATGTTGTATGAATGTCATCACTTCCTTTCTTCATATGTGTATAATGTTGTGGAACCCTTATGAATCATATTAACATTATTGGTAGCATTTAAAAGATATGGAATGCATAGCCTTCCTATACGTGGGTTTTAATTGTATTGGTAAGTGTTGTAACCCTATTCTCCTACTCTTATTTTAGTATTATGGCTCGGAACTTATACCTGGTGCATATGGAAGAGTTACTCATTACAGTGGTGGAGAGAGTGCAAGACTCACAGCCATAGCTCTAGCCATAAGCATCTATTCAGTCTAAGAGTTGGCTTAGAGAGGTTGGGATTCATAACCCATTTATGTTTAAAGGAGTTGAGGATCCAACAATTTATGAGAGGTTGATAAGAGAGTTAGAGAATATTTTTTGGGCTTATGATTGCCTTGATGGAAAGAAGGTGTATATGGGCACATTCTAAAAGTAAGGGAAATCAAATGAATGGTAGAGAGAATACCAACTCAAATTGGTTGAGCCAATAGGCACTTGGGAAGGATATTTAACAACTTTCCAGGCATGCTACTACCCTTTACACATGCGTCACGCAAATCATGTCGAGATTTTGACTATGTGGCAAGGAAGCATGTAGTTTGAGTATTATATCAATAAGTTCTCAAGCTTCTTACTTTTTCTCTAGAGATTGTTGGTTGTGAGAAGATGGTTGCTCATCACTTTAAGCACGGTTTAGACCCGCATAGCTAGGAGCTTTTTAGAGGAGAGATTAAAATAAATGCGGACATGGTATATGAAAGATCGTTTTCCTTAAGAATGATACAAGAAGCTAAGAGGAAACTTAGTGGGACTAAGAGACCAGTGGAAAATTTATAACATCATGTTCATGATAAGAAGGATTAATCTATTGTTCAAAAAAGTTAACTTAGTAGTGGTCAATAATATAGAGTGGGATTTGGGAATAACCAACCTCCAAGATACTAACATTGTAAGTTGTGTAGAGGGAACTACCAAGGTAAAGGCTACCAAGGTAGAATGATTGAGTGCTAGAAGTGTGGTAATATAAGCCATAGAGGATTTGAATATTACTCTTTAGAAGCTAAAGCTCCGAGCTAGTTGGTATTGTAAGGTCATGGAACCACCTATCAATAACATTCTACCCCGGTGACTCAGGTGCTCGCTTGTAGCATCCTAAGTATGAGTGTTAAGGGAAAAGGACTTGCATCTCAGCCCTACCAACAGAATAGTGTAGGGAAGACTTTAGGTATTGGAGATACTTGAGGAGGTCTGATAAGAAACAGCATGAATGTGATTAGTGGGACTTAGGGTCATGGATTTATGGACACAAAATTCTAGTATACTTTTGTGCTTTTAACTTTTTATACTTCATTATTCTTTGTGTATACATGGATGCAATTTATTGAAGATTCCTCTACATGATTATGTGCTAGCTATATGACTTGATAAAGGTTTAGTCTCTTTTAAGGGGGTAATGTTGTAATACTCCATCCCAAAATCCTTCAAAATAAGCTCATAATTATGTTGATATAAAATAAATTAGTTTATCTTTTTAGTAGGTATAAAATTCTATTATTCTCGACAAACCAATCAACTGATTTGCCTAAAACCATCAGCCAGTTATCCTACGATTTCTGATTAATTTTTTATTTTGATTTGAATTTCTCTCTAATGCTTATGAAATTTTTTATTAGAGTCCAAATATGTAAATAATCATTTTTTTGTATTCTTTATATTTTTTAGATCTTTACATAATTTTAGTTAGAGAAAATTTTGCTAAAAAGTACATATGAGGAAAGCCTCACCATTTATCTTCTCCTTCACCTATCCTTCTCTCTTTTGGTATGTGGGGTGTGAGATTGACTTTGTGCACCATATTTTGACTTAACAACCCAAATCCATGCTCATTCATAACAATAGTAAACTACCATTACCCCATCAAGTCAGCCCTCAATTCTTAGTTGCCCACACTCAACCTTACCAATTTCTTCTCTCTTTCTCCTCTGAATGCTGACCAAACCTTATCTCTATACCATCCATTTCTAATCAAATTTTATTTTTATCTTATTTTTCTTTCTCTCTTCTCCCCTTCCATGGTGAAAATTTTCTCAAGTGTTCAACATCCCTTCATATTCCCTCTTCTCCTCTTTGTTGAGAAAAATAGTCACTTGGTCTAGTTTTATCCCTTCTTTGTGAGTGCACTACATTCCTTTTTCTTCTTCTAATCTTGATATTAGTTCTTTATTGCTTTCCTTAAGTGAGAAAAAATTAAGGTTGATAAAGGCCAATGATTTCAGTTATTCCTTTGACACCCTATTTTTGAGAGAAAAAAAAAGGAGGTGTTTTATGTTGTCCTTCTTATCCTAATTTTTCTTTGATTTAATGAAGATTTGAAACATGAAATTTAATGGTTTGAACTTTTATTCTCTTATGAATAAAGGTTCTACTAGTCATCCATCAAGTAGGAGCTTTTGTGCTGGAAGAATTGCTTAAAAGTATAGAATTCTTATCTTTAACATAAATGGGGTTATTAGGAGTATTGTGGTTACATGTGTTTTGTGTGTATGTGAGCATGATCTAATTAGTAATATATAATCTGAGCATGTTGCGTAATTCTTTCTAGCTTAGCATTACTGGATTTCTCTGATTTTATGCATAAGTTAGCCATTTGAGCATGATTCATTTGAGCATCTACAGTACCTTGTGTCTATGTGATTATATGTATGCAACGTATTTTCTTTAATAATGGTTAATAATGGAATTTAATTGTGTTTGGTGTTATCATTTAGGAGCAAATATATGTTAATGATATAAGATTTCATTCGAACTTTTTATCTGACTTTCATGGTAGCTATCGGGAGTTAGTGAGCAAGTCACCTTGCAGTTATATTTTCACTTAGTACCAATATCCTTCTCAATTGGGTTGTAGTCAGTTGGGGGTATGGCATTGGTGTTTACCTCGAGTGCATGAGGTATCCTAGTGCACATCTCCTGGCACTTCGTATTTTCCATTGCTTAGGAAGGTGTAGTATCTCAACTTTTTAGGCCTCACAGTAGAGACATTCAAGGGGCAGTGGGTGAGGTATCCTTATGAAATCCCATTTGCTGTACTTTGACCACATGTGGTGGGTGTGGTATTTTGATTTGTGATAGGTGCAATTGATGCATGCTGGATGTGTTATCCCAAAGAAAATCCTCTTCAATGTATCTTGACATTATGTGGTAAGGTGGTATCCCATTGTGATTCATGATGCTACTATGTCTTTTGTTCATTTTAGAGAACTTAGTGCAACCAAATGAACTATCTTATTAATTAAAATTATTTGGTCACTAAAGGAAGAATTCCAATATGGCCTCTATTGTATAGATTGCGACGTATTTGTTGTATCTTTTTATTCCCATGATTTCCATATCACCATGCATTTATGTGACTTTAGTTTGTTACATGAGCCTTGCCATATTTTAGACCATACTAATGCTACACTTGTGTAGTCACTATGATGATCTGACCTCTGATCGAGGGATTAGAAGATAATTTGTAGGGTTACAACTTTAAGATAGATTTTGTTGATGGTAATGGTGTGGGTCATTAGTGGTACAATACTTGGAGTTAGATATTTATGTTTTTGCCTAAGAATTAGGCTAACAAGTTAGATGTGTTTTCTAAAATGCGTTGATAATTTTTTGTATTTCTGGTCATTTAAACACTTGGCTCAATTTCCTATATTTTATTTTGTAAACTATCATACACATTCTCTCTATAATACTGTTCTTGCTATTATTATCATGTATTGTCACATTAATGTTATGAGCATGCATCTTTTATTTATTGTTCTATTTTGCCTTACATCAAGCATGGGTTAGGTGATGATGACACCTCTCTCTTGGTTAATATGGTGATAACATTCCCCAATTTTGTTTTTCAAGTACTTCTACCTTGGCTTCAAAATGAAATTTTCTTGTTTAAAAAGTACGGTGTTACAAGTTGATATCAGAGCTTATGGTTTTAAATCCTAAAGTTGTTTTACATAAACAAATTTCTTTGGTTTGATAAGAACTTGTAAAATTCAATTCAGTCTGTGAGTGTCCATTAGTTTGGGAGTGGGTGTTACCTTAATTTATAAAATAGGTCTAGCTTCAAGCCTTATGTGCAATGGTCTATCTTCATGTGTATTTAGTCTGTATTGATGGTCAATTCCCTTCTAACACTACTTAGCATTCTTGGGTTTTGGTGGTTGTTAATTAGCATCGTGAGTATTTCATGGAGATAGTTAGAGCCTTCATGGAGAGACAAATTCTGCATGAGGAAACTCCATAACCACAACACCCACCACCATTTCTAATGCTACCACTAGATGATTGGCTTTTTTGGGTTGATATTTATCACCCTTTGATCTTTGAGGATCAAGAGGATCATATGTGTTAGAGCATTTGTTGAGGGATACTGAGAAGATCTTTGCATCTAGTGGTTCCTTAGAGATTTGGCTGGTAGATATTAGGGTATTCCATCTATGGGGTAATGTTAACGAATGGTGGAGAGGTCACGAATTATGGGAAGTCACTACAAACTAGTAGGAGACTTTTATCAAGATGCTCAGGGAAACATTCGACTCTACATGCCTAATGATTGCAATGTACCACAAATTCATTGCTTTACATCAGGGGATGCCTTCTATGAAGGAGTATTATGGTTTTTATTTGGGCTTGGTCCACTTTGCTCTAGAAGTTGACAATGATTAGAGTATGAAGGTTATAAGATTTTCATTTTGGGATTTAGTCAAGGAATCTAGGAGATGCTAGTGGGAACTCATGCATAGGACCTGCAAGCCTTGTACGATTATACCTTAGAGGCATCATCAATTTCTCAAGCCCGTAGTGCCTAGTAAGGGATCAAGAAAAGGCTTGAGAGCAGTCGGTGTTGCAAGGGAGAGAAGAGGTTTCAAACCTCAAGTAGTTATCAATCATAATTCATACCTTGGTTTGGAGGGCAATTAAGTCAACTGAGTGTGAGATATTCCTTTTGCCAGCTATATGGTAAGAACTACTTGAGGAAGGATTGTGCTATGCATCATGTTTAGTGCCAAGGCTGTGGCAATTTAAGTTATCATCAATTCGACGAGTGTATCGTAGTTATGGCTAGTTAAGGTATTATCGGTTCGAGGATCATAGGGTAGGGTGGCTTAGATGTTGCTAGTTTAGATAGATCCACTGACAAAGAGTGAAGCTAGCAAGATTGCTCCACATGAAAGGAAGTGGAGGCCCCATGCTTTACAGCAAGGGCAAGGTTTAGGTAGTGTTGTGAGACCACCTCCAGACAGTTGCCTGAATGTGGTGATCCAATTAGAGGCTAGCAGGCAAGTTGTTGTCATCACAGATACATTCATGGTTTATTCCCATCCTAGTTATGTGTTGTTTGATTTGGGTGCTTCATACTTTTTCTTATCTACTACTTTCATATCGAAGATACCTACAATAACTTCTAATAGTATAAAGACCTTTTTTCCGTCCGTCTAGAGATAAACTTCCATATTTTAGGCTATATGGAGATGTGGCCTCATATATTAGCATAATCAACCTTCTAGTAGACCTCTATGAGCTTGACCTTTTGGACTTTGACCTTATCCTTGGGATGGATAGGCTTCCAAGAAATTGGGCGCTAATCTATTTCTCATAGGAGTGCGTGTTTCTTAAGGGACCATAGGATGCTAGGGTCTCTTTGCAAAAATGCAAGCCTAGGCCCTCATTAAAGATGGTATCTATGGCGGTGCTCATTATATTAGTGTAGAAAGGGTACTCTCCCTTATTGTGTAGAGTTCTACATCAGGAAGATAAGGAGTCGTCGATTGAGGAGATTCCAGAAGTACAAGTGTTTCCATGTGTTTACCGATGAGATCTTTGGGATGCCACTTCTGTGTTAGATAGATTTCATTATGACCCTCTACCAACAATAGAGCCCATGTCAACGTGCATTAACCTAAATGGAAAAATTGCATACTCAATTGGAGGAGTTGTTGGAGAAGAGGTCCATTAGTTTGAGTGTATCGCCTTAGGGTGCACCAGTTCTTTTCATAACACAAAAGGATAGTGAATTGTAGGCCTACATCAATTAGAATGGGTTAAACTAGGTTATTGTGAATAATAGTTATCCTTTACTATAGATCGGAAAACTCTTGGATCAATTACATGTTGCTATAGTGTTTTTAGAGATAGATCTTAGATCACGGTATCCCAAAAGAAGATTTTTGAGAAGGACTTGCTAAACATAACTTTCAAAATAAGATATGGCCATTATGAGTTCACTGTGATGTTCTCTGGACTACAAATATTCCATCGCTATTCATGGATCTCATGAACTACATCTTCCAGTAGCATCTTAATTAGTTTGTTGTGATCTTCATTGACTATATCTTGACTTACTCTCGGACTCGTGAGGAGCACGAGCGTCACATTAAGGAATCTTTGGAGTTGTTGAGGACCTATCAGTTTTATGCTAAGCTCTCAAAGTGTGAGTTTTGGTTGGGCGAGGTAGCTTTTCTTAGTCATCTCATCTTGAGGGAAGGTGTGTTGGTAGATCCTTCGAAGATCCGGACAGTGTGAGAGTGGAGTACACCGACAAACATTAGAGAAGTACATAGTTTTTAGGGGTTAGCAGGCTACTATAGATGGTTCATCTAAGACGTTTATATGATCACTCATCGTTTAACTACCTTGTTGAAGAAGACGAAATGCTTTCATTGGGACAAAAAGTGCACAAAGGCTTTTGTGGAGCTCAAGGAGAGATTGATTTTAACTCTAGTAATTACTATGTCATCGAGTAAGGAAGGGTTCGAGGTGTATAGCAATAGATCTAACTTTGTTCAAGGGTTCTAGGGTGCATGTTGATTCAACATAGGAGGGTATTAGCATATGCTTCTCACCAGTTGAAGGAGCATGAGTAGAACTATCATATGCATGACATTTAGCTAGTTGTGATGGTTTTCAAATTGAAGATATGGAGACATTACCTATATAGAGTGTAGTGTATATTTTACAAGAACTATAAGAGCCTCGAGTATATCCTTAGGCAATGAAAATAGAATATGAGATAGAGGAGATGGGTGGAGTTGGTTAAGGACTATGATTTGAAGTTGACCTACCATGAGGTTAGGGCCAATGTAGTAGCAAATGCTCTCAGTAGAAAGATTTGCACACATTAGGTTCCCTAGTATTGTCATATTATATCTAGAGAGATCATTGGAAGTTGAGCATAGAGATAATTAACTTTGGGGATCTTGAGAGGAGGGTGAGTGCCCTCTCAATCGCTCTGACCATGCTGGAAGAATTTGAGCTAGTCATCAAAGAGATGTCAAGCTCAAACAAATCAGGAAGGCATCAACAAAAGGAAACGTAGTGGGGGTTTGTGATTTTTTAGGGCGGTAGTATTCGCTTTCGAAGAAGATGGTGAGCTAGTAGGGCTACTCAAGAGGAAGATCCTAGAGGAGGGTCTTCATGATCCTTATTCCATCCATCCTAGAGGGGATAAGCTATTCAAGGATTTGTAATTAATCTTTTAGTACCCCGTATGAAGAAAGTGGTTATAGACTTTGTGGGCTGGTTCTTGATTTGTCTGAAGGTTAAGGTGAAACACAAGCGTCTTGTGGATTTAGTTCAACCATTGGAAGTCCTTGAGAGGAAAAGGGATATTATGCCAATAGACTTTGGATTTAGTTCAACCGAAGACCTGTAGTATTTTGGATTCGATCTGGGTAGTGGTGAACTAGTTGACTAAGTTTGTAGTATCAATACCGATGAAGTCTAGGTGGAGTATGGAGTAGATAGCTAATGCTTACAGAAAGCATGTTTTTTGGTAATATGGGGTGCCGAAGGTTATTGTATTGGATCGATATTTCATATTCTTGTAGCACTTCTAGCACAAGTTGCAACCAACTTTTAGAATATAGCTTAAGATGAGAATAGCTTTCCATCCAACTATAGATGGGTAGACTAAGCATACTATTCCAACCTTGAAGGATATGCTATAAGCTCGTATGGTTGAGTTTAGGGAAGTTGGGAGGATTCTCTAGACTTAGTGGAGTTCTCCTACGACATCAGTCATCATGTAAGCATAGGGATGGCACTTTAGATGCACATTATGCATAGAATATCTATAATCCCATGTGTTGTAGTGACTCTAGTAAGACGGCTGTGTCAGGACCAAAGGCAGTTGATTCAAGACTGGATGAAGGCAGCCCAAGATAGAAATAAATCAATGCAAATCTATGATGGAGAGCAAACGTGTTTGAGGTAGGCGACCAAGTCCTTCTAAGAGGTTCACAAACAAATATATTGATGCATTTTAGTCATAAGGGCAATCTTAACTTGAGGCTCATTGGGTCATTTGAGATTTTGGATCATTTAGAAATTTTTCTTACCATCTTGCCTTGCCTATTGATCTTTTGTGTGTGTATATTGTTTCCATATCTCTTAATTGAGCAGTTACGTGTCAGATCTGTCACACATCATTCAGCATTAGTTGATTGATCTCAATGAGATGTTTCCTTACAAGGAGTGACCATTGAGGATCCTTAATTCCAAGACTTGGTAGACTCATTTGAAGACCATTCCACTTCTGAATGTCTTTTTGTCACTTCATAGGATAAAGGAGGCCACTTGGGTGTCTAAGGAGGAGATCAAGATGAAGTATCCTGATTTGATTATTTAGGTGCATTGCGTAGGTAACGCTACCTCCTTTAATGTGGTAACACCCTTCTCTTTTGTAATAAACAAGAGTTATTGTCTTATTTTAGTTAATGGCTTTGGGTTTTGTTATGCATTTAGATTACATCAATACATTTCTTTGCAAAACATTAGGGATGAATTCCTCTTTAAAGGGGTGGTGTTGTAATAGCACATCCCAAAATCCTTCAAAATATTTTCAAACTAATGATGATATAAAATAAACTATTTTTTGTTTTTTATTAGGCTTGAAATTATAATAAAAATGTAAATTTTAGGTATAATGATCGACTGGTCTACATAACTAATAAACGGGTGCATTAAGAAATTGACATTTTTGTTCTCGACAAACTAGTCGACCAATTTATCCAAATCCATCAATTGATTATCCTAGGATTTCATTTCTAATTTTCAATTTAATTTCTCTCTAATTCTTATGAAAACTTCTTATTAGAGTCCAACTATGCTAAAAGCTTGTTTTAGTGCTCTCAGATTATTTTTATTAGAGTTTTGAAAGAGATGTATAATATTTATGACTTTTAATCTGTTAAAAGTTAAGGTCTAGCCATCAACTAGGGGTTTTGTGTTAGAAGAATTGCTTCAAGATAAGGCATTCATATCTTGATTTTGAATGAGGTTATATTACTTATTAAGGTTCCATGTTATTGGTGTGTTTTATATGAGCATAGTCTAATTGTATTCTAGACTTTGAGCATATGTTAGAATTTCTTCCTAAATTTAAGCATTTTTGGGTTTATTTGATTCTACACAAGAATTGGTAGTTTGAGCAGGATTTATGTAAATGCCTACATTATCATGTATCCTTGTTATTCTTTGTGTAACATGTGCTCTTGTGCATTTTATGACATGGAAGCATGTTAGGTATAATATGGTAAAGTTTGATAAATTTTGGTTCGCTGCATTGCAAATGTGGGTGATGTTTTATGTGCACTAGTCGATCAATTTGCTATGCGAGTGGATGTATGGTTTTGAAAATTTAATCAATTGGTTATGAGATGAGCCAATTGGTTCGTTGAACTAATTGAGTAGTTTTTGTGAATATTTGATCTATTCTCCAAACCCTTTGACAAGTGACCCCATAAAAAAATGGTTTTGACTCTAAGTAGACCCATTGACTAGTAAGACCAAACCAATCAACTTGTTTCCTATAAATAGTCAATCAATGAGACTAATCAGTCAACCGGTCCACTGGTGTTAATTTGGCTAAGGTCTAGTATAACCCTAGTAGTCAAACGATCCTAGGAATAGATCAATTAGTGTGGTTGTATGCCACCTGATTTGGTTGTTAATTGTCAATACTCTTTTGGGCCTCTTATGTTAAAGACTCCATATACTTACAACATTTAAATGATGATTAAATCCAAAATTTCCCTAGAATTAATAAGAATCATTAGGAAAATAATTGGGATTTAATTGATTGACTTTGGTGTATTCACTAAACACCCAATTGCGTAGGATTTTGCTTATAATCATAGTCCATATAGTACTGCTCAAACTAGCCCATTTGAGGTAGTGTATGGTGTGAATCCTCACATGCCTATTAACATGATTCCTTTGAAAAGAGGTGAATTTCAAAATTATGAAGCTAAGGATAGAAAAAAAAATTAACAGCTTCATGAGAAGATCAAAAATAATATTGAAAAAGCCAACACCAAGTATAAAGCTCAAGCAAATAAGCATAAACTCTTATGTGTTTTCTCCTAGTGACTTAGTTAGGTTACATTTGCATAAAGAAAGATTTCCTAATTTACGTAAAAATAAACTAATGCCAAGAGCTAATGTTCCATTTAAAATACTAATAAATTTTGGATATAATGCTTATAAACTTGAACTTCCAAATTCTTATGGTGGAATTTCAAGAAATTTTAATGTTGGTGATTTGTCTCCTCTTTATTTTGATGAAAATTTGAGGGAAAATTCTTCTTAAATTGGGGAGAATCATGCAAGAGCATCTAATGAACCTAAAGATTGTCATGTTCATATTAATTCTCAAGGTAAGGAAGATTTATCTTTCTTAATGTTGGAACCTATCATGTTAAATATTCTTGATAATTCTCATATGCTTGATATTGAAAAATATTTAAGTTTTTCTTGTAGGTATGTCACATATTTGTAAGATGAAGATGTTAATGCACTTTAATGTGTACAAGTATTCAAAGCATGCAAGACTATGGCATGCATGGGATTATACTTTATAGCAAGAAGATATAGTGATGATATTCATTAGTTGTGTTAACTTGTTGTAAACCCTAACCCTAAGTTTATTTTATGTAAGTTAGGGTTTGATATAATTTCATGTATGTATCATAGTTAATTTTATAGCTTTGTAATATTAATCCTTCGTATCATTCAACCAATGATATTATTCTTAGGATTAAAGTTATATGGGCCTAATTCAACCATGATTAATGGGCTGAATTAAGGTTAAGAACCAGTTGGAGGCTTCCAAACTCAAGCTACAACTTACCTATATATACCTCACTTGTACGCATGAATTGTATAGAAGAATGAATAAAAATTTTAATCAAAATTTGAGCATAGCTAGCTGAAGTCTATCTCTCTTATTTGAGTCAACATTGAGTAAGGAAATTCTAGGACATTGTCATCCTCCATCAACACTCAAACTCGACACATTTGAAAACCAATTCAAAAATTTGTCGAGAACCATTACCTTTGTTACTTGATTAATTCACATATAATCCTTCTTAATCCTTCATTTCTTTGTGGGTGACATCTTCTACCTTCGATACAACCTTCAAGCCACTTTGATAAAAACACATTAATTAATCAAATTTACCACATTTTCCTTAAATCATGAATTTATCATAGAATTCATACTTAAATCCATATGCAGCAATATGAAACAAAATTCTTATGCTGAATTCTAGAATCAAGATTTTATAGATTTTACCACACACATGTTTAACCAAGTCACATTTTAAAAGTAAGAATTACTTACTTTTTGCAAGAAAAACATTCCCACAATTAATAAAACTTGACTTAGAAAATCCTCAACTCCCAAACCTTAAAAAAAATAGAATTTGATGCTTTAAATTTTTGGTGGATAATTTTGTAGCTCAAAATTCAATGTAAGAGCAACCAAATTACCAAAGCAAAGAGGAAAATAGAAATAATTTTTTATAAGAAGGTAAATCAACTTCTTCCGGAAACTAACCCTCCCTTAATTAATGATAAACAAGAATGAGCTAGATAAAGAATAAAAAGAGTGGAAAGATATCAAAACTAAGCTCTAATTTGAGAGAAAGAAGACATTGTTAAAGAGAGTTGGAATATTTCTGTGGATAAAAGAAAAGTGAATGGAAGGGCGATTAAGTAAATTTATAACCAACATAGATAAAAAAAAATCTCTAATTCCTACCATTAGAATTTGAGCTGAACAAGAAAATCTCATCAAAGATAGGTTAACCTCCCTTCTAGATCTAAAATGATGATTTTTGGAGAGATGTAGGATGAATTAGCCTAGAAATGCCAAACATAAGAAAGGAAATGAATGATTAGCATGAAAGGAATCTCTAACCTAAGTAGAGAAAAGTCTAAAAAAACAAAACAGCGATTCCAAAAGTGTGTAGAGGAGAGAGGTAGAAGAAGAAAAAGGTAAGGTCATGCTCCCCCCTCAATTGTCTAAATTGAACCTTTAAATATTTTTAAGGTAGAAGATCGAGAAAATTTTATGATAAGAAAGGTTAAGAATTTTTAAAGAACAACTTGGTATGGGATTATCAAGGTTCCATTTTTGTATAAATTTTCTCGAAAAAAATAAAGTTTTAAAAATGCACTTAGCTTGATAAACCATTCGATCAATTTGACCTACTAGTTAACTATTCTGAAAACCAACCGACCAGTTCCCCAAACTAGTCAATCAATATTGTCAAGAAAATCCCTTTAGCTAAAATGATGAACCAGTCGATTATTCCATCAACAAGTCGATCAATCCGCTTGAAAACTCATTTTATTTAATTTCCAAAGCTTATTCAAATCTAACTTTTCCTTAAACTCAATTTTACTTCCAAATAAAAAAAAAGCATTATCAAATCTTAATAAATACCAGAACTTTTCATTCAAAACTTCACAAAAAGATGGGATATTACATAAATGCTAACCTTAATGCTTTTAATGTTTCATCAAGTGGTTATTGTAGGTATTATATATATTTGCAAGAAGAAGAATTCACCAAAAATATCTAGTATACAAGACAAGGAAAAGACAAGGGTTATAAAATTTCATAGAAGACTATGGTTACATGATTATTTCATGTATTACATGGTTAGGGTTTTATTTAGCTTTGAGGTTTTATGTATGTAATCCCCCAAAATTTTAGAAAACCAATAATTTAATAAATAGTTTTTATTTGTAATAAATAGTTTTTATTTGAAATAAATTAGCTTTTTAAATTATCTAATTTAATTAATTTATGGATTTTTGAGTATATAAATTTGGATGGGAATATTTAGTAAATTAAAATAGATATTTTGTTATTTTATCATGCTATTTTTATTTAAATAATTTTTCAAATTAATATTTTACTAACCTTATCTTTTTTAAAATTAATATATTAGATTATAATGAATTAAATTATTAAATTAAATAATTTATCAATAATATTACATTTATGATTTTATAAATTAATTTATTTTATTTTTCCTATTTTCTCATTTCCCTTTTTGCCCTTTTTTCCATTTTTCCTCTTTCTTCCTTTCTTTTTCTTTTTTTTCTTCCCTCGGGCCGCCACATCCAGGCCAGCCCTTCCCCATGCAGTGGGCCTCGACCCACCTCTCCCTCTCTTCCTCCCTCTCTCCCACGTGCCTGACCTGGCCAGCCTCCCCTTTTTTTTCTTTTCCCCCCTGGATTGGTCAGCCTTCCTACTTTCCCTTCCCCCGACCGGCATCCACAGCCTTCCTTTCTTCTTTCATCTTCTCCCCAGGTGTCGACAGCAGCTCGACCACCTGCAGCTGCTGCCCAACCACCTGCGACTGCCGCCGCGTGCCACCGCACCTGCCCCCTGCTACTCCCTCTCTCTACCTCGTCATCTTCTCCCCTATTTTGAGCCAAGCTACCCCTACACCCTATCCATGTCTGCAACTCCCTCCTCCCCATCGCCACCCTCTCCCTGCCACCCTATGCACTGCCATCTACCCCCTTACCCTTCCTCTTCTTTTTCTTCTCCCCTTCATCCATTTTCCTGCCCCATTTTTGAGCCATCTTCCTTCCCCCGAGCTCCCTCCTCTCTCCTTCCTTCTTTCCTTTTTTTCTTGTTCTCTCTCTGCGCCACCGCTCTGACCGCCGCACCCAACCCCTGCGCCGACTCCTCCCACCACCCCCTACTGCCCTACACCCCCACGCCGCCCCCTTGAGACCTACACTTCCTCCCTTCTCCACCCCTTCTTTCTTTTCTCCCCATTCTTCCCCTTATCGCCAGCCATCTTCGTCGCCTCGCCGCCGCCATCTCCGCAGCCTTCTGCCACCGCGAAAGCATCCTTAGCCACCACCAACACCCTCCTGCACCATTCCCTTGCCTTGAAACCTCCCCCAACTACCCTCTTTTCTAGCCCAAAGACTTCAACCCAAAAAATGGCTCATTTTTCTTCCTTCACCCCTCTTCGAGCCTTTTCCCCTCTCATTTATGCATGACACTCACGCTGCTCATGCAACGTGAGCTCCCCCCCCCCTTGTGTTGTATCTTATTTGGAAAAATATTGAGGTATATTAATAATTAATTAAAGTGTTCTATTATTGAATAAATTTTGATAAAGACTTACCCTTTTTAATTTCTTATTTCTAACAATAATGATGGATATTATTTTTAGGTGTTGAGTTGCTAATTATGCTTGGTAAGATTTGATATTTTGCGGGATTAAGGTAATCGTTAAACCTCCCTTAAATGCATGGAAACGTATGCTAGCACATTAAGAATTTTATCATGATTTTATGTATGTTTTGTGAGCCAAGCATGATATATAAATGGTTTTTTACATTGATTGAAAGAAAAAGGGAAATGCATGATAGCTTTTGTGCCATGTGTAGGTATGATAATTAAGGAAGAGGTTGATTATTGATGGAAATGTTAAATGCTTGTTTATGATGTATTATGTTGCTAAAGCATGAATTATATTATTTTCTAAGGGTATTTTAGTAATTATGGTTATGAAGTATGTGATCTAATGTATGTAGTTGCTAATGAGTATTATGTTGAATAATGACAAGTTGGTGGACTTAGATGATAAGAATAATATCATTATTTTATGTAGTGATGGTAAATTCATAAAAATGGTGAATAAATGGGTTGAGTGGAAATTTTATAAGTGAAAAGGGAATTTCGGTAATTTTATAAGTAAAATGGTAATTTGGTAATTTAAAAAGAAAGGGGTTAAATGATAAGTCATAAGTAAAAGGATAAAATTGTAAGTTGTGAGAAAGAAGGGTATTATGGTAATTTTTGGAGAAAAGGGTAAAGCGGTAATTTTGGAGGTAGAGGGGCAAAATCGTAATTTCATAAGTAAGTGGTAATATGGTAAATTTTATAAGTGAATGGCGACACGGTAATTTTATAAGTGAGGGGTACTATGGTAATTTTGTGAGTAAAAGGTTAACATGGTAATTTTGGAAAAGAAGGGCAAAATGGTAATTTGGTAAGGAAAGATAAAAATGATAATTTTGGATGTAAAATGGTAAGATAGTAATTTGAAAAGTAAAAGGGGTGTTATGGTAATTCTACAAGAAAAAGGGGTATGGTGGTAATTTTTATAAATAAAAGGATATTATGGTAATTTGAAAGTAAGGGGTAGAAGAGTAATTTTGTAAATAAAAGGATGTTATGGTAAATCCGGTAGCAAGGGGGTAACTTGGTAATAATGATAACGACAAAGGATAAATTAGTAATTAAAGTATGACTAAAAAGGGGTAATTGGACAATTATGATAACAGAGAAGGCAATTTGGTAAATTAATCAATAAAAGGGCATTATGGTAATTTTAATAATGGAGAAGGGTAAATTTGGTAATTATAATTATGAAGAAGGGTAATTAGTAATTGTGATTATGAAGAAGGATAATTTGGGAATTATGATAATTAAAGAGGGTAAAATGGCAATTAAAATAATTGAGAGGGGTAAAATGGTAATTATGATAAAGGAGAAGGGCAATTTGGTAATTTACCCAACTAAAGGGGGAAATTTGGTAAGTGTAGCAATTATGAGGGGTGAATGGTGATCTAAAAAGGGTATGAGATAATTTGGTAATCTAAATTGGACAAAGAGTAATTTGGTAATTACGCAACCTAAAGGGTAATGGAGTAAATTGTCCAGTAAGGAAGGAATACTTAGCAATTATATAAGTAAAGGGTTAATGAGTAATTCGTACCTAACATATTGTTAAGATTGTGGAACATTATGATATGATTCAAATAATGCTGATTAGCCAAGTAAGAGTATTTGATAATTAGTATGGCCTTAAGGGTTTCTCTGTGATATCCTAGATAATCATCTGAATAAGAAACGATTAATGATATCGAAACGATTGAAAGTGAATAAGTATCTGATTATCGTGCCTTTTGTGATCACCTTAATTAAGACACTAATACTTAAAGTGGAAGACCTCGAGATCGGGAATGGTGACTCTTTAGGGGTCGCTACCCTAAGGACATGGTTTAGTCCATGATTAGTCTGGTATTTGCTGGTGTGCCTTTGTGCCCCAGCCAGGCCCTATATCTTACTCTTTCTACCTCTACGGACCTAGTTAGGGGGTATGCATACTTATGGATTAGGTGTCCTTGTCGGTAGGGTACTGAGTTAGCTTTATGCACCAGTACGACCAGGGTACCTTTGTGTCCTTGGGTTCGTGGTTGAAGGGTACTGAGTAGCTGATATGCACCGGTACGACCGGTGTACCTTTGTGTCCCAGGTTATTGATCTCCCGTTCGAGGCATTGAAAGTGGAATATTAATGAGCCGGGCCTAGATGATTATGATATTGAATACCGGTCCACCGGTTATAATAGTGGCTAGGAGCGTTGTGCCCTGGATGATGATTTTATATGTATTCCGGTCCACCGGCAATAATAGTGGGGGTCCCGAGCTCAATAAAACCAGTTATATATGTGAATAAAATTATCGGAAAGTAATAATTACTTATAGTGGAACAATGGCTTAAGGCCCGATTGTTTTGAGTTTGCATTATGACATGGCTTAAGACCGTAAGTACCAATTTCTCGTAACGATATATTGATATGCTATGTGAATGTCAATTATGTGAATTTTTTATATGAATGTAGCTTGCTTCATGTGTTGCATTGCGGGCCTGCTTTTAAGTGAGACTTTAAAAGGTTACTCAGTACCGTAGTACTGAAGGGTTCCATTTGTGGGGCCCCTGCCTATTCAATGGGCAGTGTCCTTTGCAGGTCTTTTCAGGTGCTACTCGAGTGGGCAACGGGAAAGAGAGTAAGGTCTCATCTAGAACTACTAGGGTTTTTCTCTCTCTCTTTGAAATTTCTAATTTTAAATGTATATGTTGATACTGTAACCACCATGGGTGGATTTCATTCTTGTAAACGTTTGATACACTACTCTGATTTAAGTATATTGAAATTCTTGCAAATTGTATTTCATTTTCCTTTAGCCTTAGCACTTAGTACTGGAACGGTATGAGTGAACCAGTCTGGTACTAAGTGTGGCGGTAATACTCCCAAAATTCACTGTTTATTAATTTGCTTCCACTAGTTTCCTTTTAATTAACGAAATTTTTCAGTAGTGAATTTTGGGGGTGTTACAATGTATCCTTTATAATGTCTTTTAACTTATAATATAGAACATTATATGTATAATACAGGAGTGTAGTGTATTAGTTTAACTCTTTTACTAACTAATCTAATCTAGCTAGTTAATATTAGATGGGTTGGTCTTGGTTAGTAAAGGGTAAACTAATGCCACTATATATATATTATATATGATGTCGACCTGTAAATGAATAACATCAAGTGGAATAAAATATTTAGAGATTTCAAAATTGTTTCCTTCATCTCCAAACAAGCTGATATTGAGAGTTTAGGTTGTTCTCTTGAGAAAACTTTGTGGTCTTTTAGAAGTGAAGTGATGTTGTTGAAGATCTAACCCCCAAGATGAAGAGAACTATTAGGTATACAATCATATCCAACCATCATTGTTAACTTCAAAGGAAGAAGAAAAGATCATGTATTGTGAAATAATAATTCCTCTATTATCTTCCACATCATGATGTAAGTTCACACATTATATTTCAAAACTAATATTATTCCTCTAGGGTCAAAGTTAATAACCATATGGTTGGGATAATACAATATCGTTACTTAAAGTTGGAAGAAAAGCAACCAAGTAAATTTGTTGGTTATTTATTTAATTAGTATACTCTTGCCACTATGATTTGGAAGTGATATATCAATATGCATCCAAAGAATTTTGGTGCGTACCATTCACATATCACATTTTCCCTTAAACTAGATCAATTAAAGTTAACGTGATGCTTATCTTAAAAAATTAGATGTGTTTTGTAAGCATCTACACTCCTCATATGGATATGAAATTAATCCATAAAGAATGATAGGAATATTAATTTTCTTAGTCTTAGAGGGTAAGAAGATTGATATTATAAATCAAGAAAGAACTTAGAAGACAATTTTCATGAGATATAAATAAAAAAAATTAAATTGCACTTGATGATGTTTATGCTTGATAGATGCATTTTAGCTAAAACTTGTAGTTATTATGGTCAATATATAGTGAAATTCATATGTTCTTTGACTAAATTTTTTGCTCATATAGAAGTTCTTGTAGTGACATCAAATAACTTAATGATAATTATGGTACAAATATACTAGAATTGTATGACATGGGTCTAAAGAGTTGAATACTCAAAGGATTAAAAGGATAGAAAACTTTCCACAATAAGTTAAAATGTCCATATGGATCGAGAATAGATTCTATCAGTGAATAAAATATCTACTAATTATAATTATACCGGTATAAAGTGGTATGAGGTAGATATGTGTGTTGTGTTTTACCCAAACAATTACTATTGGTAGAGGATAAAAGTGATAATTGTTCTCAGTTCATTATGGAATTACATTTGATAACTTATTGAATAACTTGGAATAAAAATTTGAAAGTTAAATGAAATAATTTAATGAGTGTGATTTATATAGACAAGAAGTCCAACATTTGATTATGCAAGATCAATTGACTAGTAGTGGGTGCATGTAAAGAATTTATATAAGATTTAATTTGGTGACACACATATTTGTATAAAAGTAAGCTTTTTTTCCTAATAGGGGTTTTGTAGCAAAGTTTCATATGTAAACACTATCTAATTTTGCCCATTCATATAATTAAAATCATATATAATATGTTGCATGAAGGAGACACACTAATTTGAGGGAAGAAAATTGTATTATTTTCCATAGATATAGTTTTGTCCCATAGGTTTTCTTAAATGGTTTTCAATGAGACGGTATTTCAAAATTGTACCCTTAAAGGGGAGCATCAAATAATTCTGAATGAGTCACCTTTATATATAGGGATATGTTTTTGAAGTTCCTCTACACCTTCATGTATATTGAGTAATTATGAAGAGTGGTAAAAATATTTTGAGATTTATATAGTAAAGAACTATTTTAAATATCAAGAGATGTATATATTATAGATTTACAATTCATGAATATGTATTGTATTAAATCCTTTGTTCCATACCCCTATTATTTCTCATCATTATAATATTTTTCTCAGTATTGTTGTAATACCCAACTCTCCATCTCCTCCACTCCCTCCCACATTCTTAACTCCTCCTCTCATTTTTATACAGAGTTATAAATATGAGTAGGAGATGCATTGAAATGGAAAATAACTCATGCGTATCAATGAGGTTAAGATTTCTCTCACCTCCCTTCCTCTCTATATTGTCTTATTATCACCATTAAAGTTTCTCAATATCACAACATATAGTATACTACTCCCTCTATTTATTAATATGTAATAAATGTTAAAAACTTTGATACCTAAATTAACTAATATGTCCAAACATTAATTGAGGCTATGTGCGCCATTCTACTAGAAACAACATGCTTATTGCTACTAGTAGTAACCAACTTTTTCCCTATAAATTGAAAGAAAAAATATAGTTGTCTTAAGTCATATCTATCTATCTATCTTTTTATCTATGTGTGTGTGTGGAAAAATTCTCACTTTTTTCTATAAAAATAAACCCGTATTGATATATCTTCGATGCAAAAATAAAAGTGCACATATTCTATAATATAAGTATACATCTTATCTGATAAAATACATATATTTCAAATATAAATACAGATCACATATTTATACAACAACGAGGGATAAACATATGTGTTATATATATACATCTTAAAAAAATCCACATCGTTACAAGAGAAATGCACATCTTATAGTTATAAATATACATCTTATATTGATAAATAGAATCTCATAGAGATAAAATGCACATCGTGTAGTGGTGAACACATATAATATATCAATAGATGCACATCTTACAATATCATTTAATTATAAAGCAATAAGGGATAAATACGCATGTTATTAATTTGTATATTCTTGAAAAAATATTCATTTTTTACAAGATACGAATCCTATAGTTGTAAATGCTCACCGTATAATTATAAATGCACATGTTATAGATATACATGCACATCCTATATCAACAAATGCAAATATCATAAAATGAATGCATATTTTATAATGGTAAATACACATGCTTCAGTAGTCATAAACACAGGTAGGGTATAATAATTAATCAATTTTCTCCATTTATTAATAATCTAACATGATTTTTAATTATCAATGGAAATAATAGCAAAACAAATACATAAGAAAACTTCTAGTTGATGGGGATCTCTTTTGCTATCCACAATTTGGTTGGGTTTAGGAAGATATTTAATAAAGTTTTAAGATGTTGATGTTGATTCTTTAGTTTGAATGGGATGTAAGATGAAGATATATGTCAATCTTCCACCAAGATTTAACACTAATGGTTCTAAGTAGGACTACTCTATGAAATTCCTAAGAAGAAAATTATCTCAAAAAATATATAATTAGTAAGCCAAGTGCTTGAAACTTTATTCACATCAACATCATAATCTATCGTGTACAATGTTCCCCAATGAGTATATATACTACTCATAAGAATTAATCACAACTAATCACTAATTATCTGACAACTAACCTAGTTATTACCACTATTTACACATTATTAACAACCTCTAATACCGTGAGTCTTGAGCTAACATAACCAACTCACCTTATGGTCGGTTTAGTTATGTAATTAATTAAAATTAGCTCTAATACTCTAGTAAATGTAATTAAATAGCTAATTAAAGGATATGAACTACAAAATTACAAAAATTTAAACTAGCTAATACATACGTGAAATACCAAGTAATGAAACCTTAAATTATACATGATATCCTAGGGTTTACAATAAGTGCTACAAATAATGAGGTATTCGCATGCTTATTGTCTTATCATCTATGTATACTATAGCTTTGAATATTTTCATCTCTTTTACACAAACATGACTTCAATGGCTTGACTTCTGAAGTATCTTCCTCTTGCATTATGTAAGATACATATAAGAACATCTTAAATTATCTTTAGATTTAATAGAAAAAATACCATGAGAAACATCTAAAATAACCAGCTCCGTGATTAAGAATTTTATTTCCTCATTATCAAGAGGATCATGATATGCACCCACATCATTCTCCCCTAGTTGAGAAGAATTTTTCCTCAAATCTTCATCATCATAAAATGGAGAAAAATCATATACATTAAAAGCTCTTGATATTTCACCATAATAATTAGGTAAATAAAGTTCATAAGCATTATCTCTAAATTTTCTAATTATTTTAAAAGGACCATTTGCTCTGGGCATTAATTTTTTTTACATAAGTTAAGAAATATTTCTTTACAAAAATGTAACCATGCCTGATCGCCTAGAGAAAATACCTTTGGAACTCTATTCTTATTAGGTTGAGCTTGATACCTTACATTTAACTTTTCAATGTTGGCTCAAATTTGTTGGTGAAGATTTTTGAAATACCCAACTCAATCCATAGCTTCATTGTTATTTTAATTATCCTTTCATAAAAGGAATAGTATTGATTATCCTATAAGGATTCATGTCATACACCACCTTTAACATATTAGAATGAGTTATACATAAAGGACTTTAATTATAAGCAAACTCGGCATAAGCTAGGTTGATATCCCAATACTTGGTACTTTTACTTACCAAACCTCTCTACAATGTGCTAAGAGTTTGATTTGTAACCTCCATTTGACCATTAGTTTCTTGATGATGTGAAGTACTAAATAACAACTTTGTACCCAACATGTGACATAAAGTCTTCCAAAAGTAACTCAAAATTTTAACATTTCTATTTGAAACATTACTTTTAGGAATACCATGAAGTGTTGCAGCCTCTTTAAAATATAAATTAGCAACATGTGTGGCATTATTAGTTTTATGACATGGCATGAAATGATCCTATTTAGAAAATTTATTGACTACTACTATTATATAGTCTTTACCGTGTTGAGTTCTAGTCAAGCCTAAGATGAAGTCCATACTAACTCCTTCCAATGGTTGACTAGGTACAGGTAATAGAGTGTACAAACCTTTATAAAAGAAGATTTTACTTTATTCCCAAGTAACAAGTCTACTTAAAATAACTTGTACACCTTTTATCATGTTTGACCAATAGAAATTTACTAGTAACATTTCCATGGTTTTATGAGTACCAAAATATCCAACTATTCCTCCTTCATGTACTTCTTTTATTAGTAATTCTCTTACACTCAATTTAGGCATGCAAAGTTTATTAAGCCTGAATAAAAATCCTTCATGCAAGATATAGTTACTATAAGATCTAGTTTCTTACATGCTTCATAAATATCATATAAGTCATCATCTTTTTTATACAAGTCTTTCAAAATTTTAATTCCAAGTAACTTAGCATCCGTCATGACTAATAGTGTACATTTTCTAGATAAAGCATCAACTACACCATTTTCTTTACCATATAAATGTTTGACAAAGAACACGAAAATTGTGAGAAACTTACCTATTTGCATATCTTGGACTAATTTTCTTTTGTCCATGTAAGTATTTTTTGACTTTCATAATCTAAATGTAACACAAAGGGTTTAGGTCTCCAATAATGACTCCATGTATCTAAGCAATGGATGATGACATAGAATTCTTTATCGTAAGTAGAGTAGTTCAACTTGACCCCATATAAGTTTTTACTAAAATATGCCATATCCCTTTTTCTTACTAAATTACTCCTCCAATCTCTAACCCACTATTATCACAAGTTACTTCAAATAGTAATTCAAAATTAGGTAAGGATAAGACCGAGGCATAACATTATTCATATTTAAGATTCTCAAAGGATTTAATAGCTATATCTGCCTTTTTAAAACTCTCCTTTTGTAATACCCCCATTTTTCACAACTAAAAAATTAGGTTTTAAAATAGTGTAGAAGAAAAAATTCAAAACACTCCTAAGAAAATTGGGAGATACCACTGTACCTAACACAGGATAGACATCAGTCACCCATCCCATATTAGATAAAAGGCTAAAAATAAATTAGCTAATTTAAGGTAGAGTACACAAGATCAAATTACATAAATATTTAAAATAAACATTTACCAAATAAGGCCCTGACATCCCCAGACAAATTCAAATATAGGGAGAATTATTAACTAAAAATATAGGGCTAATATAGTGGAAGAAAAGTTATGGTGTGACCCCAAAACCATGGTCCATCACAAACTACACAAAAGCCTTTGAATGTCCACACACTTAAGCCCTGAACCCCAAATGAGGATGGCCTACTACTGGTCATCCCTAAAATTCTACACATAGCCCTCTTCTTGTGGGAATGCGCAGGTGATAGAGAAAACAAACACATTAGTATGCTATACACTGAGTAACCTAAGTTAGCTCCTCAATAGAAGTCACAAGTTGACATCGTTTTATCATGTCATGGAAATCATACTTAACATGCAACATACCAATACCATATAATTGAGTGTACCTATCATCGTTAGGTAAGGTATAAGGATTTACTATCATGTATAACTCAGGCAAATCAAAATGTATCATGCTCATTTTCATAGTACAATATCATAAGTAATCACACACCGGTACTAAGTAGGTTATACGAATGAACTCTAAGGTTTATTTTCCAACTTTTTATCGTCACTATCATCATCAAGCCATATATTCCAATCATTATCTAAGTATTCATCATCAAGCCACTTATTCTAATCATTATCCAATTATTCATTTAAATTACCATCTAGGTATCCATTCAAACTTTTTATCATCATCAAGCCATTTAGTCTAATCATTTTCCAATTATTCATCATCAAGTCTCACATACCATGGAAGCTTATCCAAACCAAGAGAAATAAAGTTTAAGCCAAAGCCAATAACCATAATGGACATAAGTCCAATCCAAAGCCAATCACATAAGTAACTAGACCCTTTATTATCAATACTCATTACTATATGATCAGTGTTTGGAGTAGGTAGCCATCGAAATGTACAAGGATCCCACACAAAGGCACCAATAAATTCTAGAAGGTTGACTAACCCCTAATAACTAATTGATGATTAGGTAACCCAAACTCATACACAACTTAATTTTCTTTTACTTTACATGATTAGTACATTATTCATGAGGTTATGTGATCACACAAGGCCTATACAAGGAGTAAGTAAGAAATTTGCATATTTCTTCCCTATTAAGCCTTTCCATCCCCCAGCCATGTGTGGGGTTTCCATTTATGCTTGTTCAATATTAATCACACCCATTATATTATTCCATCTAATCACATTCCTTATTTCACCACCTATTTCTCAAGATACATCACATATAATATGTGGTACACCCTTTAAGCCTTTACATCATCTCTTGAGTATGTCATGAATCATGGTTTATTTAATCAAGTTATTAGGTTATTAATCCATTATAATATATGTATTTTATCCATTAAATATTTATATAACACTCTCATGCATAGTCTCAAAGCATATCTAAACCTAAAAAAATCACACAACCCAACCGAACCATTCTATTAATCTAGCCCAACTAGTCGATCAATTTGGGCTGACCAGTTGATTGGTTTAGCTCACCTAGACTAGATTTTTCTTAAACTAATTGATTGATTTAGACAAACCCATTAAATATTCACAAACCGATCAATAAGTTCTGACTAATTAGTCGATGGGTTTAAGTAGAGAGTAAGACCAGTCTCTATAGGACTACCACTCGATGGGTTGGGTCCACCAGTCGACTATTCTAGGAATCAGTTAATTGGCTTGACCTAACCAGTTGGTTGGTTTTCCCTCCAATAGCACCAAACCGTTATTTATCATGCAAATTATGCTTATAGTTATTTATCATACAACATTGAAATGTTATAAAATCACATAACATATTTTTTGCTTGCATTAGCTATATATTTCACCAATAATCATCACAACCTAATATTTCCTCAAGATTCATGTTTTTTACTTAAAATTCCTAGTCTATCCATTAAGTATAGTTTATGTAAGCTATATAAGCATGCCAACATGTAAAATCAAGCTTAAAGGGCTCTATAACATGTAAAGTTATTCATAACCCATTTCAAAAGTAAGAATGACTTACTTGATGCAGTCAAAACTTTCCTCAATTAATAAAACTCATCATAAGAAATCCTCAACATTCAAAATCTTAAAAATAACAAGTTTAACTCAAAATTTCATGAATAACTTTTACAAATCCAAACTTAAAATAGAAAGGAAAAAATAAACATACCAAACCAAAGGAAAATAGAGGTTAATTCAGTTGAACTACTCAACCTTTTTCCTAAATCTAACTCTTTCTTACATAACAAATAAGATAAGAGAGAGATAAATAAATGATCAAAAGAGCAAGATAATTCAAATGTATAGCTTGAAGTGAAGAGGGAGAAGTTAATGCTAGAGAGTTAAAGTATTTTGATGGCTAAAAAAAAGGTGAATATAAGGGGTGATTGGGGCTATTTATAGCCAACAAGTTGATACAAATTACAATTGTAGTTAAGAATAGATCAAAAACCCTAACTCTCACTATTTAAATTTGAGTTAAATAGAAAAATATTGTCCAACATATGCAGACCTATCCTCTAAAGCTCAAATGGTGATTATAAAGGAGTGCAAGTCAATTAGTCCAAAAATGTAATACACAAGAGGGGAAATGGAATGTTAGTATGGAAGGAATCCCCCAACTAAGTAGAATTAAGTCTGAAATTGAAGTAATGATCCCAATAATGTGTAGGAGAAAGAGATGGAAGAAAACAAACCTGAGGTCATCTTCCCTCTCAATTTTCTCAATCGACTCCTCAAATTGATCGGAAGTAGTATTTTTGTGCCAATGCTACATAAAAAGGTTAAAAGTCATTTAGGAACAATTTAGAATGGGGTAAAAAGGTTACATTTTGGTATAAGAATTGTTCTCAAAAATTTGAGTTTTGAAAATAAATCTAGCCCAACAAATCACTCGATTGGTTTGGTTGAGAAAACTAATTTTACTGAAATGATGAACTATTCAATCAGTTAATGAAAGTAGTTGATCGGTTCACTTATAAAACTTATTTAATTTAGTTTTCCAATCCAACTTTACCTCTTACCTAAGAATAGTTGCAAATCAAAATCAAATACCAAAAATGGGCATAATTTCTCATTCAAAACTTTACAAATTACTGGGTTATCACACCTTTTTTCATAAGTTAAGTTATAGGTGTAATTATGGTTGAGAAGACTTTAATAAAGTGTTTATAAAAACTAGATAATTTATGAAAAATTCTCACTTTATAAATTTCCTTGGGAATAGAACATGCTTAAATAGTTTTAATTTTGGAGGGATCAACCTTGATACATTCTCTACTCATAATATAACCCAAAAATATTTCACTAGGAAGCACGAAAAAACATTTATCTAATTTTCCATAGATTTTTGTATCCCTTAACCTTTAAAATAATATCCTTAAGTGTATTAGATGATCCTATTCATTTTCAATATGCATAAAAATATCATCCATGTAGATTATAATAAATTTTTGAAGAAAAGGACAAAGAACTTCATTAACTAATCTTATGAAGGAGCTAAGAGCATTACACAACCCAAATAGCATGGTCATCCATTCACAGAGGCCATATTTAATTTTAAAGATCAGTTTCCATTCATCCCCTTCTCTAATGCACATTTGATGATATCCACTAGGTAAGTCTGTCTTTGAGAATACTTGTGCACCACTTTGTTCAACTATCATGTCATTTAACTTAGGAATAGGGAAAAAAATATTTTTTTGGTTATAATTTTTATCAACTCTTGAATCTATACACATGCACCAAGTTCCGTCCTTTTTTTAGGGACATTTAGGGTGAGCACACAACAAGGAATCATACTCTCTCTAACATACCCCTTATCTACTAACTCTTGTATTTGTTTTTATGTTCCTTAGATTCCTCTTGATTACTTTTATAGGCTAGTTTATTAGGCAAAGGCATTCCAAAAATTAAATCAATAGCATGTTTTTCCTCTTATAGGTGGTACTCCAGGTGGAAGATCATTTGGAAACATATCATTAAATTCAACAAATAGTCAATTAAGCTTAGGGTTATCATTTTTAACCTCACCTAATTGATTTTATTTAAATTATAGAGCATAGCATATACCTTCTTCTATACAATTAATCATAGCATTTTCATGTAAGAACAATTTCTTTTTAGAAGGTGGATCTCTTATGCTAAGGTTATCATATTTTGAAGTTTTAAGTTTATGCTTGGTTTTTCCACAATGAATAAAGTACTCATGAGTAAAACCATTATGAATAAATTATCTATCATATTTCCATTGGCTACCTATCAAAATACCATATGCATCTATAGGCAAAATAGCACATAGAACAACATCATGGTAATTACCATTAGAAAATGAGATAAGGATTGCTTTGTTACCTTAACTTCTTTATCTTTAATTATCCATTGAAGAGAATAAGTCTTTGGATGACTTGTAGTAGATAATCCAAGATCCTTGATTACTCTTCACTAGCTACATTTGTGCATGAGCTGCTATCAATGATGACTCAGCAGCCTCTTTCTCCAATGCATTCTCTCGCTTTGAATATTTTGTCCCATTGTGTTGCTTTCTCTTGTGTTTTAAATTAAAGTATATGTTGTAGCCTAAAGCAACCTTCGATGGCCTCATAGAATTCACTTGCATATTCTACATTATTCTCAATCATGGTACCCTCTTCTTACTCTTATTAACTAAGGGAATCCATATGTTGGATATCCCTTAATCTTATAACTATTTGATTAAGACATTTCCTTGTTTAGTGTCCAAATCATTTACACTTGAAGCATTTCTTGTTGGAGATATCCGTCACTTTATTCTTTCCTTATTCTTATCTTGTAGTACCTTGTTTATTTTCCATATTTGTATGGCTCAAATTGGGATTCTACTTCAAAGTAGAATCACTTGAATAGTTCTTTGTCATTATAAGGCATTAAATTTGTATAATTTGGTAGATTTTACATATTTTCACTCTTTAAAGAAAATTTTACTAAATCCTTAAGCGAACCATAAGCATACATTTCAACTTTCTCACATATCAAATTATTAAGGCCACTAAGAATCTAACGCATTTTTTCTCTTTTCATTCTTGTATGTCACATATTATTGCTAAACTCTCAAATTCTTTAGTGTACTCCTCTACACTAAGAAGTCCTTGCCTAAGGGTAGTTAACTTAACATACATTCCTTGTTCATACTCCCAAGATACAAATTTATTTCTTAGGTCTCTCTTAAATTTTTCCCATTAATTAATCTTAGCTTTATCTTATATTTCTCATGTCCTTTTTAAATTTTCATACCAAACCCTAACTAACTTTTTGAATTTTAGAGTATCAAGTTTACATTTTTGTTCATCACCTTTCTCTTTGAATTCAAACATCGCCTCTATCTCATGTTGTAACACCCCCAAAATTCACTACTGAAAAATTTTGTTAATTAAAAGGAAATTAGCGGAAGCAAATTAATAAAACGTGAACTTTGGGAGTATTACCGCCACACTTAGTACCAGACCGGTTCACTCATACCGTTCCAGTACAAAGTGCTAAGGCTAAGAAAATGAAATACAGCTTGAAGGAAATTCCACATACACAAATCAGAGTAGTGCATCAAATCGTTTACAAGAATAACATCTACCAATGATGGTTACTTAAATAGCATTAGCATTAAAACCAGGAGTTTAAAAGAGAGAAAGAAAACCCTAACGATACCAGATAACTCCTTACTCTCTTTCCCATAGCCCACTTGAGTAGCACCTGAAAAGATCTGCAAGGGCACTGCCCATTGAATAGGCAGGGGGCCCACAAAGGGAATCCCTTCATTACTACGATACTGAGTAACCATTTAATACCACAATTAAAGACAGGCTCGCGATGTAACACATAATGCAAGCTATATACATATGTAAACTGAGGTGCATACATAACAATCACACGTAACACAAGTTATAATTCACGATCGATATCTTTGGGCCTTAAGCAATGTCATAGTATAAAATCCATACATTCGGGCCTTAAGCCATTATTCCATCACCATTCAATCAGTATCATATTTTATATCCATGTGAGTGCGAGAACCCCACTATTATAGCCAAAGGACTGGAAAGTATACACTCAGGGCAGAACGCCTCTGACCACTATTATTGCCGGTGGACCGGAAGATAAACATACAGGGCAGAACGCCTATGACCACTATTATTTGCCGGTGGACCGGTCTGACCCCAACTCACATGGTGTTCCACTATAAGTGATTAGTATTTTTCCATAACTTTATTCACATACAATACTGGTTTTATTGAGCTCGGGACCCCCACTATTATTGCCGGTGGATCGGAATATATATAAAATCATCATCCAGGGCACAACGCTCCTGGCCACTATTATAACCGGTGGACCAGGATATATAAAGAATCATCATCCAGGGCACAACGCTTCTAGCCACTATTATAACCGGTGGACCGGTAATCAATATCATAATCATCTAGGCCCGGCTCATTAATATTCCACTTTCAATGCCTTGAACGGGAGATCAATAACCCGGGACATAAAGGTACACCGGTCGTACCGGTGCATATTAGCTACTCAGTACCCTTCAACCACGAACCTAAGGACGCAAAGGTACCCTGGTCGTACTGGTGCATAAAGCTAACTCAGTACCCTACCTACAAGGACACCTAATCCATAAGTATGCATACCCCCTAACTAGGTCCTTAGAGATAGAAAGAGTAAGATATAGGGCCTGACTGGGGCACAAAGGCACACCAGCAAATACTAGAATAATCGTGGACTAAACCACGTCCTTAGGGTAGCAACCCCTAAGGAGTCACCATTCCCGATCTCGAGGTCTTTCACTTTAAGTATTAGTGTCTTAATTAGAGTGATCACGAAAAGCACAATAATCCGATACTTATTCACTTTCAATCATTCTGATATCATTAGTCATTTCTTATTCAGAGGATTATCCAGGATGTCACAGAGAAACCATCAAGGCCATACTCATCATCAGATACTCTTACTTGGCTAATCAGCATTATTTAATCATATTATAAAGGTCCACGATCACAAAGACATGTTAGGTACAAATTACTCATTTGCCCTTTACTTATATAATTGCTAAGTATTCCTTCCTTACTTGACAATTTACTATATTACCCCTTAGGTTACATAATTACCAAATTACCCCTTGTCCAATTTAGATTACCAAATTATCTTCTACACTTTTTAGATCACCATTCACCCCTCATAATTGCCACACTTATCATATTTCCCATTTGGTTGGTTAGATTACCAAATCGCCCTTCTCCATTGTTATAATTACTAAATTGCCCTTGAGTTGGATAAATTACTAAATTACCCTCCTTCATTATCATGATTACAATTTTGCCCCTTTAGTTGGTTAAATAATTATCACTTTATCCTTTAATTGGCTAAATCGCCAAATTTCCCCTTTAGTTGGATAAATTACCAAATTGCCCCTTTAGTTGGGTAAATTATCAAATTGCCCTTCTCCTTTATCATAATTACCATTTTACCCCTCTCAAATTATTTTAATTGCCATTTTACCCTTTTTAATTATCATAAATCCCAAATTACCCTTCTTCATAATCACAATTACTAATTTACCTTCTTCATAATTATAATTACAAATTTTACCCTTCTCCATATTAATAATTACTATATTACCCTTCTCCATTATTAAAATTACCATAATGCCCTTTCATTGGTTAATTTACCAAATTACCCTTCTCTAGTATCATACTTATCCAGTTGCCCTTCTACAATCATAATTTAATTACTAAATTATCTTTCGTCCTTGTCATAATTACCAAGTTACCCTTTACTCCCAAGTTTACCCTAATATATTTTTATTTACAAAATTACCCTTTTACCTCTTACTTTCAAATTACCATAATATCCTTTTATTTATGAAAATTACCACCATACCCCTTTTACTTGTAAATTTACCCTACCACCCCTTTTTCTTTACAATCTACTATCTTACCCTTTTACATCCAAAATTACCATTTTTATCTTTCCTTATAAAATTACCATTTTGCCCTTCTTTTCCAAAATTACTATATTACCCCTTACTTATAAATTATCCTTTCACCATTCACTTATACAGTTACCATATTACCACTTACTTATGAAATTATGACTTTGCCCCTCTACCTCCAAAATTACCATAATGCCCTTTTACTTGAAAAATTCCCATCTTTTCCTTTACTCATAAAATTACCATAATACCCTAACTTCCATAATTACCACAATACCCCTTTTTACTTGTAAATTACCATAATACCCTCCTTCATCCAAAGTTACTATTTTACCCCTACTTCCAAAATTACCATTCTCACCACTTAGTTATAAAATTACTATATTGCCCCTTGACTCCAAAATTACCGCTTTACCCTTTCCTCCAAAAATTACCATAATACCCCCCTTTTTTTCTCACAACTTACAATTTTATCCATTTACTTATAAAATTATCATTCCACCCCTTTCTTTTTACCAAATTACCCTTTTACTTATAAAATCACCGAAATACCCTTTTCACTTATAAAATTTCCACTCAACCCCTTTATTCACCATTTTTATGAATTTACCATCACTACATAAAATAATGATATTATCACTTCATTCTTATCATCTAAGTCCACCAACTTGTCATTATTCAACATGATACTCATTAGCAACTACATACATTAGATCATATACTTCATAAGCATAATTACTAAAATACCCTTAGGCAATAATATTACTCATGCATTAGCAACATAATACATCATAAATAAGCATTTAATATTTCCATCAATAATCAAACTTATTCCTTAATTATCATACCTACACATGGCACAAAGGTTATCATTCCCTTTTTTCTTTCAATCAATGTAAACAACCATTTATATATCATGCTAGGCTCACAAAACATACATAAAATCATACCAAAATCCCTAATGTGCTAGCATACGTTTTTCCATGTATTTAAGGGAGGATTAACGGTTACCTTAATCCCGAAAAATATCAAATCTTACCAGTATCCCGGTTAAAGATTTAGGCTTTAATTAGCAACTCAACACCTAAAAATAATATCCATCATATTTATGTTAGAAATAAGAATCCAAGCATAAAACTTTATAAAATTTAATTAATAAAACACTTAACATAAAATACTATTGTACCTTAAAAATTATCCAAATAATTTCCAAAATAAAGGGGGAGCTCATGCTGCATGAACAGCATTTATCTCATGCAAAATAATGGGGAGAAAAGGGCTCGAAGAGGGTGAAGGAAGAAAAATAAGCCATTTTCGGGTTGGGGTCTTTGGGCTAGAAAAGAGGGTAGGTGGGGGAGGTTTCAAGGCAAGGGAATGGTGCAGAAGTGAAGAGGGGATGTAGGTGGTGGCTAAGGGTGGTTTCACGGCGCCATAGGGTGGCAGAGACGGCGGCGGCGAAGTTGGATGCCGAGATGGGTCGAGGTGGAGGGGTTGTGAAGGAAGGAAAAGGAGAGGGAAAATGGAGGGGTTCAAGGGCTGTTTTCGGCCAACTGATGCATGGCGGTGGTAGAGGGGGTTGCAGGGTGTCGAACGGTGGGTTGGGTGGCGGTAGAGGTGGCCGGACGGTGGCAGAAGTGGCGATTGCAGGTGGCTCAGCGGTAAGGGAAAAATTGGGGAGAAAAAAGAAAAGGGTTGGAGAAGGGAGGAAGTGTAGGGATTGAGGGGCGGTGTGGTGGTGCAGGGCAGTAGGGGGTGGTGGCAGGAGGCAGCGCAGGGGCTGGTTGCGGTGGTGCAAGCGGCGGTGGGCGGCGGTGATAAAAATCGGGGAAAAAATGGGAAAAAGGAAAAAGAGAAGAGGGAGCTCGGGGAAGGAGAAGAGGCTCAAAAAATGTGGGAAATGAAGGCTGGAGAGATGAAGAAAATGAAGAGGGAGAAGAGAGGGGTAGTGGCTGGTCGGCGGGAGGAAAAAGGGTGGCAGGTGATGGTCGGTTGGCAGGGGAAAGAGAGGGAAGAAGAAGGAAAGGGAGAGGCATGTGAGCTGTGGTCTAGGGGCTAGTTTGGCTCGAAAAAGGAAGGAATATGACGGGGGAAGAGAGAGAGGGAGAGGGAGCAGGTGGTGGCAGCTGCAGGGCGGTGGTTGCAGGCATGCTCAACCATGGCAGAGGAGCGCTGGTCGGGCGTTGAAGAAGAAGAGAGGAGAAGAAGGGGTTGGGCAGCTGGACCGGCGTAGGAAAGAAAAATAAGGTAAACTGACCGGTCCAGGGGAAAAGAAAGGAGGGACGGGCCAGTGTGCGGGGTGTGTAGGAGAAACGGGCCTGTGGCCCAGCGTGCAAGGAGGGGAGGGAAGCAGGCCGGTGCGGGCGACCCAAGGAGGAGAAAAAGGAAAAGAGAAGAAAGAAGAAAAAGGAGAAGGAAAATGAGAAAATAGAGAAAATAAATTAAATTAATTTATAAAATCATAAAATGTAATATTCTTGATAAATTATTTAATTAAATAATTTAATTCATTATAATCTAATATATTAGTTTAAAAAGGTTAAGGTCAGTAAAATTTTAGCTTGGAAGTTTATTTAAATAAAATAATATGATAAATAGAAAAATATTTATTTTTATTTTATTAAATACTCTTATCCAAATTTACATCTAAAATCTATAAAATAATTAAAATAAACAATTTTAAAAGCGGATTTTATTCCAAATAAAAACTATTTATTAAAATATAGGTTTTCAAAATTTTTGGGGGATTACACATGCAACCATTCAAAGTATAATTCAACATTTAAATCGCCATAAAATTAAGAAAACTCTAGCTTCCTACCTTTTTCCTCACCATGAGTATACCACCCCACATTTTTGTAAAATGATTGAATGAAAATTGTGCCGATTTTTATACCTTTGATGTTTATATAATATTATGATTGTGTTTGAGACAAATTTTGGTTTGGAATAAGGTTGAAAATATAGTTTATTTAATTTTTTAGGCTAACCGATCAACTAGTCGTCATTTTTAGCAAAATGGGTTTTCTTGACTAGTTGGGAGAACCAATCGACTAGTTTATAGAACAATCGACTAGTAGGCCTAAACTAATCAATTGGTTTGTCGAGCTAGACATATTTTTCAAACTCAATTTTCTAAAAAATTCTTATATTAAAATAGAACTTTACCAACCCATGCCAAATTGTCCCTAAGAGATTCCTAACCATTTTCATGATGCATTTAGCTTGAAAAATTACCTCAGTTCTATATGGAGACCGATTGGGAAAATTGAGGGGGAGAGATGACATCAGCCATATTTCCTTCTACATCTCTCCTTTGCACATTTTTGATATCAATGTTTCGATCTCAAACACGGATCTCAGCAGTTAGAAGATTTCTTCCAGGGAGACCTTCAATTACCTCTCTTGTATATTCTAATTCTAGCCTAATTGACCTACATTTTTGAAAAATACCATTTGACCTCTAAAGAATAGGTTAGCATATCTGGGATGAAAATTTTCCATTTAACTCAAATTCAAAAGGAAATTTATAGGGATTTTGAATTTTTCCTAAGCCCTCTAATACTCCTCTTGATTGGTTGGCTATAAATAAGGGTATGCACAAACTAGGTCAACCTAGAATATTGGATAGGACTGGATAGGTAAAATAGGGTCAAGGTTTGATGGTTTTTTTATATTAAAAAAAAAAAGGTCTAGGTTTTGGGCCATATTTTTCTAAGAAAACATGTGTCCAGGTTAGTCCAAGTTTGACCCAATTTTTTTAGTCTAGCTCAATTTCAACTCATTTTTAAAAAAAAAGTTTCGCACGTATTATCAAAATTGAGTTAGTTTTGAAACTAGGTTTAAATAGGGTGACACTAATTCATATAAACAAAATACTCAAAAATAAGTTAAATAGGGATCATTTTTAAAAAAACAAGATCGATATGGGATTGATCTAGTTTGCAATCCCCTGAAATTTTAAAATCTTATAATTTAATAAATAAATTTTATTTAGGATAAATTCGCCTTTAAATCTATTTAATTTAATTATTTTATGGATTTTTAAGTATGTAAAATTGGATATAAATATTTAATAAATTAAAATTAATATTTTGATATTTTATCACACTTTTATTATTTAAATAAATTTTCAAACCATTATTTTACTAAAATTATCCTTTTTAAACCCTTATATTTTAAATATCTTAAATTAAATTATTACCCATAAATATTGCATTTTATTATTTTATAAATTAAATTATTTTTAATTGCCTCATTTTCCCTTTTCTTTTTCCTTTTTCCTTTTTCCTTCTCTTTTTTCTCATTTCTTCTTCTTTCTTTTTCACTTGGGCCGCCAATGCCCGGCCTGTCCCTTTCCCCCTGCGACTGGGTCGCTAGCCCATTCTCCTCTCCTGCCCCTTTTCCTCCACCCTCGCACGCTGCTTCCTTCCCCTTCCTTCTCCCGCGTGAGGCGACCTGCTCGCTCGATGCACCCAGCGCCCAACCCCATCCCTTTCTTCTTCTTCTTTCTTTCTCCTTCCTCTTTCCCCAGTGAAATTCCCGACCTCCTGCCATCATTGCCACTCCACCTACAAATCCCTCTCCCCCCATTGATTCCCCCTATCTCTCTCTCCCTCTCATCGTTTTCTCTGCCCCATTCCGGTCCCACCATCCCTGTCTCCCTTCGCCCATGCCCGGCCATACCTCCTTTCTTCCTCTCCCTGCAACTCCCATTTCCCTACCCCCTACTGATGGAAACCGGGTAGGGTTTCGCAAAAGGATCGAAGGTTTAATCGAGCGCAACGTTCGATTTCCGCCGGTACAGCCTAAGGAAATCTTTCCAAAGGAAGAACCACAACTTCAGAAGCACAATTGATTCAATGGCAACTGAATTTAGAAGGTGAAAGATCAAGATCGATCGAGAAGAGAACGAAACAGAAGCAGAGAATAAGCGAAAGAGAGAATCGCCAAAAGAGAGAAGAGGTCGAGAGAGTTCGAGCAAAATCGAATGAAACTTTATTTCTGTCCCAAAAGTGTCTGTATTACATCGTATTTCCCCTATTTATATGTACACAAAAACCGTATATGATACACAATACATACGAACGACGAAACAGATCTGTTGGGCCAAGGATAAGTGTCGAACAGCCCAAAACCAAACAACACCAACTGTAGTGTCGACCAGCCCAACGCAACCAACCACAAAAATGATCCAAAATACAATTAAGCTTAAGGCTTAATTTCCCATCAGCTAAAATAACTATAGCTAATCATGGTCATTAAGGATTGATTAATCCACAATCCAGCTAGTCCAATTTAAGGACCGGGTGGCGGATTATACAACCGTCCTAATTCCCATTAGCCCATTCCGACCGGCGAATGCATCATATGGGATTACAAGAATTTTAATAAAAAGTTACAAAAAAAAACTGTACACTCCAGGCTTAATCCGAACGGCCCAGCAGACATGTTCCAGTTCACAGAATCCCATAAGCTGCAACATTATCCTATTAATTCAACAAATAAGATAAACAATTGTAAGTAATTAATTCACAGCAAATTTCAAAATTACTCAGATATAAATTTACAAGATTCACATCATTCCCCTCTTCTTGCAAAGGTTTCGCCTCTGACACCTGAACAAGTCCCAGAAATGGACTAAGGTCTGATACATTGAAAGAATTACTCACATTTCCAAACTTAGCAGGTAAGTCAATTTTATAAGCATTGTCATTTATTTTTTCTAAAACAGTAAAAGGTCCATCCCCTCTAGGATCCAGTTTTGACTTTCTTAAATTTGGAAACCTTTCTTTCCTTAAATGAACCCAAACTAAATCTCCAGGTTTAAAAATCATTTTTCTTCTTCTTTTATTAGCATGTTCAGCCATCTGTTGTACCTTCTTATTAATTTGTTGGTTTACATTCTCATGTAATTTCTTTATACTTTCAGCTCTAGATTCAGCATCAAAATTTTGTAGATCAGCATGAGGTAAAGGACTCAAATCTAATGGAGTTAATGGATTAAAACCATACACAATCTCAAATGGAGTTTTATTAGTTGTAGAATGTAAAGTCCTATTATAAGCAAATTCCACCTGAGGTAAAATATACTCCCATTGTTTAAGGTTCTTTCCAAGGACAGCCCTCAACATATTTCCCAGAGTTCTATTAACCACTTCAGTTTGACCATCAGTTTGAGGGTGACAAGTTGTAGAAAATAATAATTTAATCCCTAATTTACCCCACAAAACTTTCCAAAAATGGCTTAAAAACTTAACATCCCTATCTGAAACTATAGTCTTAGGAATTCCATGTAACTTAACCACATTAGAAAAAAATAATTCATCCACTGCTACAGCATCATTGGTTTTATTACAGGGAATAAAATGAGCCATTTTACTGAATCTATCTACCACAACCATTATAGAATCCTTAGCTCTATTAGTCCTAGGTAATCCTAACACAAAATCCAAAGAAACATCAATCCAAGGATGGTTAGATACAGGTAAGGGGTATATAATCCAAAAGGTTTTGAAGTAGTTTTTGCCTGTCTGCATTTAATACAATTAACACAATGTTTCAAAACATCCTTTTTCATGTGTGGCCAATAAAAATGTTCAATTAAAACATCTAAAGTTTTCTGAGTTCCTAAATGAGCCATTAATCCACCACTATGTGCCTCTTGAACTAATAATCCTCTATAAGAGCATACAGGAATACATAATCTATTTTCCCTAAACAAGTATCCTTCATTAATAAAATATTTTCCTTGAGAAGAAACTTCACACCTTTTATAAATTTCTTTAAAATCATTATCTTCTAAGTATAATAGCTTAATACTGGAAAATCCTAATAAAGTAGTATCAGCAGTGTTCAATAAAGCATATCTCCTAGATAAAGCATCTGCAACTATGTTATCACTACCCTTTTTATATTTAATTATGTAAGGAAAACTTTCAATGAATTCTATCCATCTACCTTGCCTCCTATTTAACTTTGACTGACTCTTTAAATACTTAATAGCCTCTTGATCTGTGTTAACTACAAATTCCCTATGCCACAAATAATGTTGCCATACCTCCAAAGCCCTTACCAAAGCATACAATTCCTTTTCATAGGTAGAATAATTCAAAGTACTACCATTTAATTTTTCACTAAAATAAGCCACTGGTTTTCCTTCCTGAGAAAGTACCGCCCCTATTCCTAATCCTGATGCATCACAATCTAATTCAAACATCTTTTCAAAGTCAGGCAAACTCAAAACAGGTGCTTGGGTTAACTTATTCTTAAGCGTCTCAAAAGATTGTTGTTGTTCTAATCCCCAAATAAATCCATTATCTTTTTTTGTTATGGTAGTTAAAGGAGCAGCTATAGTACTAAAGTTTCTCACAAACCTTCTATAAAAAGAACACAATCCATGAAAACTTCTTACTTCAGTTACACTTTTTGGTACAGGCCACTCTTGAATAGCCTTAATCTTTTCTTTATCTACAGACGCACCTTCTTTTCCTACCACAAATCCCAAGAAAACCACACTTTCCAAAAAAAAGTTTGACTTAGCTAAATTAGCATAAAGTTGTTCTGCCTTAAATACATTCAAAATAATTCTTAAATGTCCCAAGTGTTCCTCTAAGGATTTACTATATATAAGTATATCATCAAAATAAACAACCACAAATTTTCCAATAAATTCCCTTAATACATGGTTCATAAGTCTCATAAAAGTGCTAGGAGCATTTGACAACCCAAAAGGCATCACTAACCATTCATACAAACCAAAGTTCGTCTTAAAAGTTGTTTTCCACTCATCCCCTGGTTTCATCCTTATTTGATGATACCCACTCTTTAAATCTATCTTAGAAAATATAACAGCACCACACAAGTGATCCAGCATCTCATCCAGCCTAGGAATTGGATATCTATACTTAATAGTTATTTTATTTACTGCCCTGCTATCCACACACATTCTCCAACTACCATCCTTTTTTGGCACTAGTAATACAGGTACTGCACAAGGACTCATACTCTCTTTAATGTATCCCTTACTTAACAATTCTGTTACTTGTCTTTTCAGTTCCTTAACCTCTTCTGGATTTTCCCTATAAGCAGGTCTGTTTGGTATGACAGCTCCTGGAATAAAGTCTATTTGATGTTCTATTCCCCTTAATGGAGGTAATCCACTAGGTATATCTTCAGGAAATAAATCACTATATTCTTCCAATAGCATTTTCACTGTACTAGGTACTTCTTCAATTGTTTCTTTCAGACTCTCATAGCAGCCCTTAAAAACCATCAAATATACATTAGCATTTCTTTTTATTGCTTTTCCTACATCCTTTCCTTTAGCATAAAAACCAAAATTTCCTTTCATGTCTTTTGTACTATGATCATTTCCCAAATTAGAATTAGTTAATTCCTTATAATCAGATTTAATTTTGGTTTGATCCTCAAATATTTCCTTTGGAGTCATTGGTGCTAAAACAATCTTCCTATCATCCTTTTGTACTGTATACCTATTCTTATAACCATCGTGTACTACCCTTCTATCATATTGCCAAGGCCTACCCAACAACAGGTGAGCAGCATGCATAGGAACTATATCACAGAGAACATAATCTTCATATTTTCCTAATTTTAAATTCACTAGAACCTGTTGACTAACCTTAACATCTCCTAACTCATTAAGCCACTGCAATCTATATGGCTTTGGATGTTTAGTAGTGTTTAAACCTAATTTAGATACTAATAAAGTACTAGCAGCATTAATACAACTACCACTATCTATAGCCATGTTAAAACACTTATCATCAATTAAACATCGAGTATGGAATATATTTTCTCTTTGTAAAGCATTGGAATCAGGTAACTTATTACTATTTAAGGCTCTTCTAACCACAAAAAGATCCCTACTCACTAGTAATTCTACTTCATCTTCTAGGTCACTATCTCCCTTTCCTTCTACATTAGCCCCTTCTTCCTCTTCTTCAGATTCAGATTCAGATTCTACTTCCCCAGATTCTCTAATCAAGATATTCCTCTTGTTTGGGCATTTAGAAGCTATATGACCTAAACCTCCACATCTAAAGCATTTAATATCCCTAGTCCTGTTTGACCCAAGTACAGGATTTGCCATTACATTCTTACCCTTTTCAGGTTTCTGCCCTGCCTTAACCTCATTGTTTCTCCCTCTAAACTCTACTTTATTATTGTTCTTCCAGTTTCCAGAGGTATTTCCCCCAAAATTTCTCCTCATAGTAGTCTTAAACCCAATCCCAGGGGGTTTATATTGCCTAGATTTCTTCAACTGAATTTCTATTTTTGTAGCTATATTCACCATCTCAGTTAGTGTTCCACAAGGATACAGCTCTACCTTATCAGCTATCTCTGAATTTAGTCCACTCAGAAACCTAGCCATAGTAGCATCATCATCCTCAATAACTCCTGTCTTAATAATTAAAACTTCTAACTCTTTATAATAATCATCTACTGATCTCATTCCCTGACTAATAGTTTGTAACCTTTTATGCAACTCTCTATAGTAGTAACTTGGTACGAATCTCTTTCTCATTAAAGTTTTAAACTCTGCCCAAGTCTGTATAGCAGATTCTCCACACCTACGTCTAGTTAACACCAAATTATGATACCAAGAAGACGCATACTCAGTAAACTCCACTACAGCCACTTTAATTTTCTTTTCCTCAGAGTAATTGTGACACTCAAAAACCAATTCTATTTTTCTTTCCCACTCAAAATAGTAATCAGGGTCATTTCTCCCATTGAAACCTGGTATGCTAAGCTTAAGATTATTTAAATTTCTATCTACGAATTCTAATTCCCTATCCTGCCTAGTGTTCTGTCTGAGCAGCCTATCACTATTGTGGGATACTTGATCTTCTAACTCTTCTAGATTAGCTATGGGTGGAATCCTAGTCCTAGGATCCATTGGAGCTCTTCCTAAAACTCCTGCTTGATTAGTCTCAATTCTGTTATTTTGCATTTCATTAAGTCTTACTTCTTGTTCTCCTAATCTTTGTTCTAGGTTAGCAGATAAGACAGCAAACTGTGCAGTCATTTGTTCTTGAAAAGTCCTAAGGGTTTCTAGAAGGTCATTACTAGACACAGATTGATTCACTGATTGGCCATTATTAGACATGATGAAATTCAAAAGTAATTAACAATCAATCAAAGCAGTAATTAATCACAGAAGCAACTGATCCAAGAGTCACAGATAATAAACACACAAAAATACCACAGGAATATGGCTTCACAAGTATCAGCAGTAGTAGCAACAGTAAAAACTTTACTCAGAATAACTCACTGTATATGATAATTTGACAAAACTATTTCAATAATACGAAATAAGTAGGAAGGAACGATATTACCGCGTCCGCTTAAGCAATTAGTTCAAAGATTTAGGATGCCCCTCTTCTTGGAGGACTATCCCCTTTCTTGAAACCAAGATAGTTCGCCGGTTGTAAAATTTCAACCTATATACTTAACAATAACAGACAATTTGTCGAAGATGGAAAAATTAAGTATAGCAGGTAGTAGTATTAACAAGGAAATCACAAATCAAAGTTACCAACAACAGTAGGTCACGCGGTCAATCAAGATTCAGATTCTTCACCAAACCCTAGGTCGATTAGGGTTTTCTGTTTCAGACTTTCGAAAAAAAGAAACAAATAGTAGTCGAAATGCTTTAATCGCCGGTTTGGAAAGCAACAGAATCGATACTGAGTTCGTCGCTGCAAAACCCTAAAATTTCACACCTCAAACTAGGGTTAGCGAAATATAGAAATCGAATTAACAAAATGAAAACAAACTTAATCAAAGATACCAAAAACTACGAGCACTCTAGAAAAACCGAGGCTTTGATACCAAATGATGGAAACCGGGTAGGGTTTCGCAAAAGGATCGAAGGTTTAATCGAGCGCAACGTTCGATTTCCGCCGGTACAGCCTAAGGAAATCTTTCCAAAGGAAGAACCACAACTTCAGAAGCACAATTGATTAAATGGCAACTGAATTTAGAAGGTGAAAGATCAAGATCGATCGAGAAGAGAACGAAACAGAAGCAGAGAATAAGCGAAAGAGAGAATCGCCAAGAGAGAGAAGAGGTCGAGAGAGTTCGAGCAAAATCAAATGAAACTTTATTTCTGTCCCAAAAGTGTCTGTATTACATCGTATTTCCCCTATTTATATGTACACAAAAACCGTATATGATACACAATATATACGAACGACGAAACAGATCTGTTGGGCCAAGGATAAGTGTCGAACAGCCCAAAACCAAACAACACCAACTGTAGTGTCGACCAGCCCAACGCAACCAACCACAAAAATGATCCAAAATACAATTAAGCTTAAGGCTTAATTTCCCATCAGCTAAAATAACTATAGCTAATCATGGTCATTAAGGATTGATTAATCCACAATCCAGCTAGTCCAATTTAAGGACCGGGTGGCGGATTATACAACCGTCCTAATTCCCATTAGCCCATTCCGACCGGCGAATGCATCATATGGGATTACAAGAATTTTAATAAAAAGTTACAAAAAAAACTGTACACTCCAGGCTTAATCCGAACGGCCAGCAGACATGTTCCAGTTCAAAGAATCCCATAAGCTGCAACATTATCCTATTAATTCAACAAATAAGATAAACAATTGTAAGTAATTAATTCACAGCAAATTTCAAAATTACTCAGATATAAATTTACAAGATTCACATCACCTACCGTCACCCCTCGATCTCCCTATCACCTCCCTTCTCTTCCTCTTCTATTTCTTCCTCCTTCCTTGCCCGTTTTGCATTTTTTTCCAAACATCCCATGCTCCCCAACCCTCTCTTTTCTTTCCTTTCTTCTCCTTCCCTCACTCTCTCTATTTTTTCTTCGCCACGCAGCTCTGCTACTGCCGCCGCCTCAACAGCCACCTGCATCACCCCCTGCCACCCTCTACCTCACCCTTGAATCATCCTAACACCCATTGAGCCACCCCACAACCTCCTTCTTCCTCTCTTCTTTTTCTCTTCTTTTCCTTCCTTCTCGGCAGCCACCCTGCACCGCCATATGCCGTTGTTGTTCCGCCGCCTATTCCGCCAACTAAACCACCACAATACTCCCTACAACCCCCTCTACCACCCCAAATCATCCTTTGGCCAAAACTACCACCTGTAGGCCCTCATTTTTCCCCTCCCTTTCCTTCCTTCTCAGCCTTCCATTTCGACCCTTCCTCGGCAGCCACCTTCGTAGTCTCGCTACCAGCACCTCCACCCCCCTTATCTGCCTTCAACCCATCCCCGACCACCACTTACAACCCCTCTCCACCTCTGCATCCTTCCCTTGCCTTAAATCTTCCCCCACATGCTTTTTTCTTAGCCCCAAAACCTCAACCCGAAAATGCCCATTTTTCCCTATTTTCACCACCTTCAAGCCCCCTCATTTTCCTTTCTTTGCATGCAGCTCATGCTGCATGAGCAGGATGAGCTGCTACCCTTCTTGATTTATTTGGGTAAAAATTTTAAGGTATAATAATATTTTAAGTTAATTTTTTTATTAATTAAGTGTTATAAAGCCTTATACTTTGATTTTTATTATTTCTAATGTAATAAGTCTTGATATTATTTTTTGGTATTGGTTTTGATAATCAAAGCTTAAACCTTTAACCAAAATACCGGTAAGGTTTGTTTTTTGTGGGAATTGAGGTAACTGTTAAATCTCACTTAAACGCATGGATTAACGTATGTTAGCACATTAGGATTTTTAGTATATTATTATGCTTGATATATGTTGGTTGATATCATATATATAGTTTCTTGTGATGTGATAAGTTCATATTTTGACACATTTTATACCCTTATAATCTTATTTTTTTAGTATTTAATTTAACTAATATAGGTGAATAATTATGATTTTATGCTTAAGTGGTAATAATTGCACAAATGTTATTATTTAAGCTAAAATGATATAAATTAAGTAATTTTAGAATATAATATTATTTATTACTATTTATTTAATTTTATTTTACAGGTTTTGTTTTTTAATATAAGAAAATAAAAATAAAAAGAAATTGGACCTTTGGACCAACGGCTAAAAGCCGAAGGACCAAAGGCCTGGGAACAAGCTAAACGAAGCCTAATGGGTAAGGTGACCTAGAAAGATAAAGAAAGGGCCCAGCCGAAGAAAAAAAATTGGAGCGAAAGAAAAAAAAAAGAGGGAACGGCTGCGACATGAGGTCTGACGTGGCAGAGAAAAGTCAAGAGCGCCGCACGAAACAAATAGAAAAGGAGAGTCAGCCGCAGCAGGGCTGATGTGGCACAAAAACGCATAACAATAAATAATGGAGAGGATTCGTGAAAGAGAAAAGAGTAGGGCGGCAGAGTCGTGGGCCAAAGAGAAGAGATAGTCCTGAGGAGGGGTAGCGGCCGAGGAAAAAGAAGCTGCACAGCGGTAGTACGAGTAGGAACAGTAAGACAGAGCAACCGGCAGGCCCTAACGCACGAAAAGAAAGAAACTGGTAGGCACAAAAGGTAAGGCACCGGGCAGCCATAATTATCAGTGCTGAGAAAGAAAAAAAAGGGAAAAGTAATTATTGCACAAAAATCAAAGTGCCGAGAGAAGAAGAAATAGGAAAGGATTTATCTGGTAGAATTTATTTCAGATAAAATTAATTTTTATCGGAAAATTTTTTTATCTTTTATTTAGAATTAATTCCGGTTATTTTGTTCTGTATTTTTAATTTATATTTTAGATATATATTTTTGCGTAATTAATTCTATAATTATGACTAGCTGATTGTTTACTATTAAGGAATAAATTGAAACCCTAGACTATGGTTTGATATATAATTTTATTTTCTTTGTTTCATGATATTGTTTCTTGACTCTATTTTAATTACTATCGTTTATATATACAATTCTGTCAAGTATAATTTATTTGGCGCATGCCTTGTTTTGGTTTCCTCATAAGTGACAGTATGTAAGATTATTTACCTGTTAGGTGGCCATATAAATATACTAGAATTTATATGTATAAATTGCAGCTAGGTTAGATAACAATTCACCTAATAGTTTTGTGATTCTAACTAAAGTAATAAAACGTTAAGATACGTGTGGGTCAAGGAAACGAAATACAGCTAGACATGCTTTGTGTACTAGTTTGGGTACTTAGATTGACAGCCTTCCAATTACACTTAATGCATTAAATCTAGTTAAATATAGGAGTCGCTTGTTGCTATTATACTGCTAGTATTTAATAGGGTTAATATTGGCGCTTTGTGGTATTAATTAATTAAAGGAAGTAATATAAGGTCTATGGACCTGCTTTTGGTGTACAACTTGGTCGATCTCTTTTGCATGATTAAAATATGACTTAGAAATAAATATTATATTTTGACCTAATCTAGTGGTGGATTTTGATTTCTCTAGCATCTTTATCATATCTGTGGGTTTCCCATTATTTTTATTATTAGTTTATTTTATTTATTCTTTTTATTATTTTATTATTTTTATTTTTATAACCCCCATTAGTATTTTTCTTATTTAGTTATTTTGTGTCATTTAGAATTTTTATTTTTATTTATTTTTAAGTTAGTTAAATAGAGGTGGGCCCTCTCAATCCCTAGCCTAGAACGATACCCTATTTACTAGTGCTACAATTAACAATAAGAGAGTTTAAATTGTGTGTCGGCTATGGCCACACCATGATGTTTGATAAAAAATGAAGCATGATAGATTATGTGTTATGTATGGAGATATTGTTTAAGGTAGGAGTTGGTTATTAATGAAAATGTTAAGTGTTATCCATGTTGTATTATGCTATTGTGATCTTTAATGTATGATTAATATTTTGTGAGCCTTAGGGGTATTTTAGTAATGTATCTTGTACAAGCATATGGCCTAGTATATATATGGGTGCTAATAAGTATTATATGAAATATGAGAGTTGTGGATGAGGTATTAATATTAATATTTTATGTAGAAATGATAATTTAATGTGAGTGGTGTACTAAGGGGTAATTTTATAATTAAAGGGGGAAAGGGTAATTTTGTAATAAAAGGACAAAATGGTAATTTTATGATTAAAGGGTAAAATAGTAATTTTATAATTAAAGGGAAAAAAGGTAATTTTGTGATTAAATGACAAAATGGTAATTTGGAAATTAAATGATGTAAAATGGTAATTTCGTAATCAAGGATAAAATGGTAATTTTATAAGTGGAAGGGTATTATGGTAATTTTTGGAAGTTAAGGGGTAAAATGATAAATTTGAAAGTAAATGGGTAAAATGGTAATTTTGTAAATAAAAGGGGGAAAGTGAGAATTGAAAAGGAGTAACTTGGTAATTATAATAATCGAGAAGAGTAAAATAATAATTTAATAAAAGAGAAGGGTAAAATGATAATTTAATAATGGAGAAGGGTAAAATGGTAAATATGATAAATGTGATGGGCAATTTGGTAATTTAACCAACTAAAGGGGTAATTTGGTAATTTGACCAACTCAAGGGCAATTTATTAATTATAATAAAGGAAAAAGGTCAAAGTAGTAATCTAACCAACCAAATGGAAAATGTATAAAGTGTAACAACTATGAAGGGTGTTTAATGGCCTAATAAGAGTGGGAGATAGCTCGGTAACTTAAATCGAGTAAGGGTGTAGCTAAAGTCGAATGTGTGCTATGTGTCCTACATGCCTTGGGTGTCCCATATAATTATACGCCGTGGTCTATATGCTATTACCTTAACTGTTTCATGTGTAGCATGGCGTGGAACCGATGTGTGTTTATGTGTCTGCTTTTGGTATGTGCTGATATGGATATGCTATGAGTTATGATGTGATGTGATGTGATGTTCCCCTTTAGGACATGCATGCTAGGATGATTAATGTGATGATGTGGGATGGAGGCATGAAAAAGAGTAATGGGAGAGAAAGATAACAAGGGGGAAGTAAGTAAGGGTGTTGACAAACTAAGCCGGCTCGCGAGCTTTTTAGGCTTGGTTCGTTAACGGCTCGGCTCAGCTCGATTCGCTTATTAAACAAGCTTAAAAATTGGGCTCGAGCTCGGCTTGATTATTAAATAAGTCAAGCTTGAGCCTAATAAATTTGGGCTCGAGCTCTTTTAGAGTATAAAAGCTCGTGAGCTTGGCTCGTTTACCACCAAAGCTCGAGAGTTGGCTCGTTAAAAGTTTGGCTCAACTCATTAAAAGTTTGGCTCGTTTATAAACAAACCAAGCTCAAGCTTTATTTTTAGACTCGTTTAGTAAATGATCCAAGCCCAAGCCTACCCCGGCTCGACTCAATTCGGTTTGTTAACAACCCTAGAAGTAAGTTGGCTAACGTAGGTAAGAATGACCTAAATAATCCACAATCTAAGTGTAATACCCTGTATTTTTAAAATCCAGATTCATTAAGTTTAATGATTTTATTAGCGTAATTTGATGTAAACAATTAATTATTTTAATTTTGATTCGTTTTATGGATTTATCAACGATTTTGAATTCATAATTGAATGTAATTAATCATTTTCAGGAAGTAATATTTTATCGACGTTTTAATTAATTGAATGTAATATTTTTGGGAAGTTTAAATTAAAAATAGTTTCGAAACTTATTTAAGAATTTCTTTTTGAAATTAATTTTCTTCCATTCTACGCTTTTTAGTTTGCGGAAAACCGATTTCGGAAATTATTAAAATTAGTCTTGATTTATTAGAATTTGACTTAAACATTTCATTATATACTTTTAAATAATTTTTCGAGGTCTTATAATACATTTCCGTAAATAATATAAATGTTTATGTTCGTTGTTAAATCCTTCCGAAAATGTTTTCGAAATTCTTTATATAGCCTTTTTATTAATTTTAAGCCTTCGGATTCGTTCGTAATAAATTTTCGTTAGATAAATTTTATATAAAATCTTCCAATAATATTTTTATATTTTTAGTATTTTATTTTATGTGTATTTGTAATAAAAAAAAAACCAGCACCCGACCGGTGCCCCAGCCCCTCTCCCTCTTCCTTTTTCTCTCCTTCTCTTCTTTCTCCCTTTCCCGTGAGTCCCTGTCCCGCAACCCTAACCCTAGCCAGCCACCCCTTCTCCCAGCTGCCCCTCCTTGCTTCGCCCCGCCGGCCGAGCTCCGACCGCCATCGACCCGCACAGCAGCCACAGCCGACTACTGCAGCAGCAGCAGTGCGACAGCAGTGCAACGGCGGGCGACGACAGCAGCAGCAGCAGCAGGCCACACAGCTCGCGCCACCGCCCGGCCACCGGCGAGCCCTGCTGACCACCTGCGAGCCCTGCTGACCACCGGCGAGCCACCCTCGTTCCCCGACGAAGCTTCTCCGGCATTTTCTTGTCCCGATTGTGTTGATTTCTTTCGGTATAAATTTCGGAAAACCCTAATATATATATTTGATTAATTGAGTATGGATTAGCTTATGAAAAGCTAAATTGGTTGTTTGTTTATGTATATATGTGCTGGAAGATTGATTTGGATAGGTTAATTGTGTGGTTGTGTTGGAATTTTGGAAAAATTGGATTTTTGGCCGGGGTATGCCCGAATTTTTCGGATCCGTCCGATTTATCTATTTTCGATAAATTGATTATACAATATGTTTTAAAATGTATCCGATTTCATTTTGGAACCTTCAATTTGAGAAATTTATGTAGGTTTTATCGAAAACTGATTCCTAGGTCGAATTTCGGGTGTAATGAAATTGGGTCATATAATTGAGCCGTTTCGCTCAATTGATTTTATAATATTGTTTAAAATGTATTTAATTTTATATTGGAAGTGTTGATTTGGGAAAATTGTACGTAATTGATCGGAATTGGATTTTTAGGTCAAAACTCCCGCGGGTTTAAATTGGTTTGGGTAATCGGATTATTTTATTTAATTGACTATATAAATTACATTATAATATGTTTAATTACATTTTCGAACTGTCAATTGATATGTTTTGGCAAGAATTGATCGGATTTGCGTTCCGGGCTCGAAAACCCTAATTGTGCTAAATTGCGTATTTCTTTTATGGGTTTTGAGCAATTGATTATTTGATATGTTATAAAATGCGTTTAATTGCATTTCTAAACATTCAATTTGATTAAATTTATAGAATTTTAACAAATTGTATTTTCGGGCCTAAAACCCTAAATTTCAAGTGAAATTATGAAATCGGTTACTTGCATTGTTGTCTTCTAAAATTGAATGTATAGAAATAGTTGAAATGGTATTAATTACTTTCTAATACCTTTAGTTTGAATTAATTAAATTGAATTACTTGAGTTTGTGTCGTGGGCTTTAAAACCCTAATTTTCGGGGATGACTTTATAAAATTGATTTTTTTTGCTATGTGTATTTTATCTAATCGAATTCTATCTTTGGGTTTTAAATCGTTTAAATTCTACTTTAACCTAATCGGTTTGGATTGGGTTCTATGTAAATGGTTGGGTTACTTATTTAGTTGTAAAACCTAATAAATAAGTTATTTTCAATAAATTAGCTTATGATCGATTATTCTTTCTCGGGCTTTCCAAATTAAGTTGAAATGTTCCAAGTGATATTTGTATTAATCCGTTTCGATTTAGTTTTAACCTTAAATCTTAATAAAGCTATGCTTTTAAGTTCTAATTTTTGGTCACATTTTCTAAGAGAGATCATTTGGGTTGTTTGTGTTTGTTTAATTAGAATATGTGAATTTTTGATTGATAGAATAGTTTCTAATTTATTTTTCGATTTCTATCGGATCTTGGAAAGCTTTCTCGTGGATCCACGAGCTAAGGATCTCTCTCCCTCTTATCTCGCTTAGCTAGCTTCGGATCTAGGTAAGTCTCTACTTACCTCTACTTATGGGCGTTTAGTAAGGACGAAGCTAATGGCCTTGTGTTATGTGTGACGTGGATGTGTTGAATGTTGTGTATGCCATGCTATGCCATGTATTATATGATTTGTGCATAACTTGTCACATGTGTAGCGCAGGTTGGAGATTGAGGTTGTTGTATGTGCTCCCATGATATGAGTATGACATGTATATGTATGATGTTTATGATGTATTATGTTATGGCCCTCTAGGACCTGCATATTAGGATAAACGGTAATGTGAGTTGGGAACCATCATGGGAGTCTTGAAGTTTGTATGATGGTATTAATGTTCTATGGTGGTCCTAATGGTTTGTATGGTGGTATTTGTGATTTTATGGAGGTATTAATGTCGTATGGTGGTATTAGGGTTGTATGGTGGTATTAGCGATTTTATAGAGGTATTAATATTGTATGGTGGTATTAGTGATTTTATGGAGGTATTAAAATTGTATGGTGGTATTAGGGTTTGTATGGTGGTATTTGTGATTTTATGGAGGTATTAATGTTGTATAGTGGTATTAGGGTTTGTATGGTGGTAATAGTGATTTTATGGAGGTATTAATATTGTATGGTGGTATTTGTGATTTTATGGAGGTATTAATATTGTATGGTGGTATTAGGGTTTGTATGGTGGTATTAGTGATTGCATGGTGGTATTAATGGCTTATGGTGGTATTAGGGTTTGTATGGTGGTGTTATGGTTTGCATGAGGGTATTAATGTTGGTATGGTGGCATTAGGGTTTGCATGGTGGAGTTAGGGTTTTGCATGGGAGTTAATGATTGTACGGTATTAGGGTTTGGAGTAATTAACTCTGAGACGTTGTGATTAAGTAGGGTTGGAGTAACTAACCGTGATTGTTGAGGATAATTAAGGTTTGGGATGGCTAAGTATGGGGGTTATGGTGAAATAGGGATAAGAGTGGCTAACCACGGTTTGGTGTGGACAATTAGGGTTGGTATGGCTGCTTAGAGTTGCTTGGCGTTATCATGTGTTTTTATTGATTAAAGTGTGGTTATGAATGTGGGTTTTTATTAGTTGTGATGAGTATAGTATAAAGAGAATGATTTATGCATGTCAAGGGTGTGATGTGATTCGATAAGACACGAATAAGACATTAATTACGTAAAGCGAAAGACTGATGAGCCCGACCCAGTCCGGTCCACCGGTTAGAATAGTGGCCAGAGGCGTTTTGCCCTGGGTGTTTATTTCCGGTCCACCGGCTATAATAGTGGTCAGAGGCGTTCTGCCCTGAGTGTTTATTCCGGTCCATCGGCTATAATAGTGGGGGATTCGGGCTCGACAGACCCAAACGAATAAGTTAATCCACAGGAAAGATACTAAGTACTTACAGCGAAACACCATGTGAGTCGGGACCATGATCCGGTCCACCGGCTATAATAGTGGATCAGAGGCGTTTTGCCCTGTGCGTTTATTTTCCGATCCACCGGCTATAATAGTTGATCAGAGGCGTTCTGCCCTGTGCGTATATCTTCCGGTCCACCGGCTATAATAGTGGGGCTCCCGCGCTCACATGGGTTATTGAAGAATATGTGTGGAATGAACATATTATTAATGAGAATAAAGAATAAGTCTAATTGGACCATGACCAGATTTTATTATCTGTATTGCTACATGCTGCTTACGTGAGTATGCCACGTATTGAGTTTTAATAATATGGATTGTTCCTACCTGAGGCGTATGAGCCACTTTACATCTCGGTTATACCACGCTTATACGTTAAATAGAATGTTACGTATGTTTTATATGTTACTCTAGGTGTATGGTAAGATTTATGTTGTGAGTTGTGAATATGCATAATATTGTATCAACGTGTTGTACCCGAATTTAATATGCACTTGATGTATAGTTATATCCCTCCTATATGATAGGGTAGCGAGACTTACTCAGTATTGGACCCGTACTGATACTACCTTGGTTGAATGGGTCCTGTGATGATCCACCGATGGTGGGGAGCAGACCTCTTGTGCAGGTTGATACTGTGTTGTGGTGGAAGGCCTGACTTGAGTGAGTAGGCAATCCGGATATTGCTCCATTGGGATCTATTTCATTTAGCTATATTTTGTACTACGCTTCTTGTTTTGAAACCGTACTCTTAAGTTGTAATCTTAACAATATTTTAACTGTTGTTGACTCGTGGTTTTTGTGAATGGTCTATATTAACTATGGACCTGTGTTTTGATGACTCTTACCTAACGATTGTTTAGTTTAGCCTTAGCACTTAGTATCGGAATGGTAGGAGTGAACCGGTCTGGTACTAAGTGTGGCGGTAATACCCCCAGGTTTATGGTTTTAATTCTTTCGTTTCCGCTAAACCTTCTGATTTAAACGAAATTTTTCAGGAGTGAAATTTGGGGGTGTTACACTAAGAGTGGGAGAAGCAAGGGTTTGTATGGGATGGTTAGAATCCGCATGAGGGCAAACTTTATGTATGGAAAGTTGCCTCGAGGCGTGAAGAAGGTAATAGAAGTGTCGTTTGAGTGTCTGGGGGCTTCGGGTGAAAAATAGTACGTGGGATAGTATAAGGGTGCATAGGAGACTAGGCTAGAGTTTAAGGGGAAACCCTAATTTGAGTGGGGGGAAGAAGAAAAAGAAAATAAATAAATAAATGAGAATGAGTGGGACATGAAGTGGGGATTCAATCTAAGGGTTGTGATGTGTAGGGGTGTTAAAATAGTTTGGGTTGTGTGAGGAAAAAAAGGACGGACCACATAGGCTTAAATTAGAGTTTCTGGAGAAAACCCAAGGGTAAGTCGGTGAGTGGATTTTGAGGGAACAAGTGTGGGCCTCGACCCCTACACTTGGAAGTCAAGATGTTGGGGCGAGTTAGGAGGCGCCAAGTCTCAAGATATGGGACGGGCCCTCTTAGGAGGATAAGTATAGCTGGAGTTAGCTATGCATGTCTAGGGCGGAACTTATTGAATAAGATACAATAAAATACTAATCATGTAAAGTGGAAGATTATTGAGCCAGGTCCAGCCGATCCACCGGTTAGGAATAGTGGTTAGGTGCATTCTACCCTATAAGTGACCGATCCACCGGCGAATAATAGTGGTGTGGACATCATTCCGCAAGTGACTGGCCCACCAGTAATAATAGTGAGAGATCCCAAGCTCAATAAACCAAACCTTAATTTGTTAAGGCGAGTAAAAGACACTAAGTACTTACAGTGGAACACCATGAGAGTCGGGGCCAGATCGATCCACCGGCATAATGGTGGCCAAGAGCATTTTTCCCTAGAGACCGATCCACCGGCATATAATAGTGGTTAGGTGCATTCGGCCCTATAAGTGACCGATCCACCGGCTATAATAGTGGGGTTCCCAAACTCACATGGATGTTCATAATCCGAGATGATTGATTAATGATGGACTAATGGCCTTAAGGCCCTAAAAGTACCGATTATTTATTATGGCCTATTAATGTTAGTTGACCTATTAAGTATGTGAATGGAAAAAAGTGAATGTTACGTATACACCATTAATATCTAATTGATTGTTGAATATGTGGTTGTATGGATCTAAAGGTTATGTTTATACCTATTGTTATGTACGAATATAGTAGTATATCATGTGTTACACTGCGTGCCTACTTTTAAGTGTGTTTTTAAAAGGGTTACTCAGTACCGTAGTACTAAAGGGTTTCATTCGTGGAGCCCATGCCTATTCAATAGGCAGTATCCCTTGTAGGTTGTTTTTAGGCGCTATTCAAGTGGGCCTTGGGAAAGAGCATAAGGAACTATCCGAAATTGTTAGGGTTTTACTCTGTCCCTTTAAATTCACAATTTCAATGTATTCGTTGTTTTATAAACATCACTTGATGGGTTATATTTACTTACGCTACTCTGATTTAATTATTAGTCGATTTTCTCGTAAATTGTATGTTTCTCCTTTAGCTTTAGCACTTGGTACTGGAACGGTATGAATGAACTGGTCTGGTACTAAATGTGTCAATAATATCCCCAGAATTCATGGTTTGTTATTTTGCTTCTGCTAATTTTCTTTTAAATAAACGAAATTTTTCAGTAGTGAATTTTGGGGGTGTTACATAGTTCTTAGGTTCTGAGTCCAAGTGTAAACCAATTTTAAACCAGTATGGGTTTTGCTATATAATTTAGTAAAAACCAAGTATCTAGGTTAGTTTGAGTTTAACCTAGTGCACACCCCTAGTTATAAATAACCCTAATCATCCATTTTGTGCACCTTTCTTTCAGCCACAAAAATCTCTACATCTCTATTTCCATGTTTCTTCTTTTCTGCATTTCAAACCTTGTGGTCAATTTTCTTACATTCTTCTAATACTTTCTCTAGCTCTCTCTTATTTTAATTGTCATGTAATGAAGATTTAGATTAGGGCAAAAGATTGATTGTTTTAGCTAAGCATATCCTTATTGTGCCTTAAGTTTGTATGTTCTTTCTTTACCTTCTATTTTAAGTTTGATAGTTAATAAATTTTCATTGTGAATTTCTGAGTTTAAGATTTATGGTTTTAAGGTTTTAAAAGCTGGGAACTATAACAATTAGAATTTCTTGTTTAAGGGAGATTTTGCTTGCATAAAATAAGTTATTCTTGTTTCTAAAATGATTAATGAGTATTCTTGCATGTTATGAGTTTTCCTTAATTTGATTCTATATATTGGCATGAATGTATATAGCCTACATAAGTGATTTGGATGGATAGATTGCATACTTTGAGCAAAAGGCATTAAAATTGATAAAAATAGGATATGATGATTCAATATTGAGATATGCAAGTTAATTTGGTTGAAAATATATTAAACTATGTTGGTACATGTGCTAATATGGTTAATGATGATTTATAAGTATGAATTTGCCTAAAAGTAATGGTTTGATGTTGTTGTATGGCAAATCAATCAACTTGTTAGGTCAAACCAATTAACTGGCCTCTAGAATAGTCGACTAGTTGACCCAACCCATCGATTGGTTAACCTGCCCCATTGACTAGTAGACCTGCAGAGACCTTAGTCTTGGTTTTTCTCTCTCATTAAGCCCATTGACTGGTTGGGTAGAACCGATCGATTGGTCTACCCAAACCAATTAACTTGTTGGTGCAACCGATCAATTGGTTAGGCCAGATTGATCGACATGTTCGATTGTTTGTGTGACTTGTTTGCTTACGGTTTGGTCTTGCTTTGAGGATATGTTTAGGACTATCATATGATCATTAATGGGAAAAAATATAGAATTTATCATAGATTAATGACCTACTAAAAAAGATTAAATGAATCATATTTATGATATACTCTATGAGTATTATAAATGCTAAATGGGTACTCCACTTATGATATATAACGGTATTAAGAAAAGAATAAAAAATCATATAATAGGCTTGAATGAAATCATATGGTGGATACGAATAATATTAGATAAGAATTAATAAAACTCACATGGTTGGAAAAATAAATAAATAAAAGGATTGATATGGAATAAACATAGAAATTACCTTCCTTGTTTTGTGTATAGCTCTTGTGTGATCAGTTATCCTTATTAATAACATAGTTATCACGTAAAGTGAAGACAATCAAGTTGAGTATGAGTCAAGGTTACTCGATCCTTGATTAGCTACTAGGGGTTAGTATGCCTTTAGGCATTTTTGGTGCCTTTAAGCTATGCCTTCGGATGAGATCCTTAGAGGTCATAGTACCTTACCTACTTTAGGCACTAATAATGTACTATAGGGTATCGATACTAAAGGCTCTAGTTACCTAGGTGGTTGGCTTTAGCCTAGACTTATGTCCATATTGGTTGGGTTCGGCTTAGACTTAAGTCCATTATGGTAATTGGCTTTAGCTTGGACTTATGTCCACTTTAGTTATTAACTTCAGCCTGAACTTTATGTCCCTTATTTGGATAGGCTTCCATGATATGTGAGACTATAGGGTGATGCACATTCCATCCCTCGATAATAATAAAATATAGATGATAAGTAATTGGATGATAAATACCTATATAAGGGATAAGCGAATACAAATAATTGGTTGAGAATGGGAAATGGATGGATGAGAAAAAGGATAAGGTTGGTTTGTACACCTGGAAAATGGCTTAATGACTAATTGACTATTGATTGGAATGTTATTTGGATGATTAACTTGTGTCATATATGAATAAGGAAATGGTATAATCTAAAGTATTGAGTAATTGAAAATAAACCCTAGTGGTTGCTTGAATTTAATCTGCTATTACATGTGTAAGTACCTATGTGAGCATGATATGTTTTGCATTGTTTAAGTTATGCATGATAGTATGTTCTAATGTACTCTTACCTTTACATATATGGATTTAGCATGGCACGTGACAAAAGTTATATCTATGTACAATAGAATTTGCATGCTTGTGTTTCCACTAAGGAAGCAACTTAGCTTGCTCAGTATGTAGCATATTGATGTACCCATTTTCTCGAACACCTGCTCGTTTCCATTAGCAGAGGGTCAAGTGCAGGTTTTTGGGGATGGCCAGTAGTGGGCCTTCTTCAGCTTCTATTTGAGACTTGAAAGTGTGGACATTTGGAGATCTTGTGGGGTCCATAGGGGATCGAGGTTTTGATTTGTTGTCATATCCTAACTTTGTTTTAATGTAGCCCCATACTTTTATGTACATGTATTTTGGCACTGATTTGGTTGAGGACCATCAAGGTCCTTTGATGTAAACAATTTTTTAAATTGTTTATGTAATTTATATTCATGTACTCTATTGTTTTTAAATGTCTTGGTTAGTTTTAACCTTATATTTGATATGGGGTAGGCGGTAGACATCTATCATATATTAGATATGGCGCTAATACCTTATTTTCTTATGTATGTTTTTAGCTTCCTCATTATTTTAAACAAAATTTTTTGGTAATAAAAAATGGGGGTGTTACAATGCCTCAATTGGAAATAATTTTTCCTTTGACTTTGATTTGATCCATTTGTTATCATGGTCTCCTTCATCATACTTCATTTTGTCATTCATATGTTTTCCTCTTTCTTGAACCACACCTCTAACCATGCCTTCCACTCGGTCATTGGTGGCTTCCATGTTATTTTGCATGTGTATCAATGTCTCTTGATAAGCTATGCATGCCTCCATGCATTAGAGTTGATTTTACATTGCTAGGATTTGTTGAAATTGGACATTATGTGTATTTATGTTGACATTGAGTGCTTGGATTGGGGAAATTATGGAATCCATCTTATCTTTATTGGCTTTGTTTTTTTAGTAGAAGATAACCACATGGTCTATATAGGAATAACAAAACAATTATGTATATGAGTTAGAGCAAGGAATCTTAGAGGTATAGTAGGTTTATTATTAGGTTTTTTGAGGTTCTTAAATGGAAACTTACTAAGAAATGAGTTATAGTGATAACTAAGAAAGGTTAGTATAATTTAGAGTTAGGAAATTTTAGTTCTTAGATAAGATGTAGAGAAAATATGCTGCAATGGAAGAGGGAGAAATTTGAACATTTGATGATGGGGTATCTTCAAGTAGGTTGAAGATATGAAGATGATAATGCGTCAACTATGATATGAATTGAATGGAAGAAGATGTGGAATAAATAGATAGTTCGAATATTTAAGGTTAATATTTGAATGGAAGAGCAAAAACTTAATGGAGGAGAGTAATAAGGGTTCAAATATGGTAGCTGATATTCAAATATGGCTTGAAAAGAATGGAGGAAGATAGGCTCTTGAAGGAATTAGTGGATGGTTGAAAGAAATGAGGAAGTGGTCGAATATATGATGTGCATATTCAAGGGTAATAGGCTAAAGAATAAGAGATCTTTAAACGTTGAATTTGAAGATTCAAAGAGAGGATGGAGATGTACTAGAAAGGTGGTTGAAGATGTGCTATCAAGACTCGATCAAGATTGATTCTTGGTTGAAGATATGCTAACAAGACTCTATCAAGATTGAATCTTGGTGTTGAAGATCAACATTTGTGCATAGGCGTGCATGAAAACAATCGTTCTTAAATGGATAAATAGTGAAAAAAGGTTGGGAAACCTAAGCTTTGATACCAAAATGATGGGGATCTCTCTTGTTATCCATGCATTGTTGGGTTTAGGAACATCTTCAATCCAATTTGACTATGTTGATGCCAATTGTTTGGTTTGAATGGAATGTAGGATGACGATATGAGTGAATCTTCCACCAAGATTCAACACTAGAGGATCTAAGTAAGATTATTCTAAGTAGTTCCTAAGAAGAAAATTATCTCACAAAAGAGAGAATTTTTAAGCCAAGTTATTGAAAGTTTGATCACTTTAATATCATAAGTTATTGTGTAAAATGTTTCCCAATGAGTATATATACTACTCATAGTAATTAATTACAATTAATTACTAGTTACTTGACAACTAACCTAATTGATAACAACCTCCATTAGTGTGAGTTTTGAGTTAACATAGCTAACTCATCTCATGGATGATTTAGTTGTGTAATTAATTAGAATTAGCTCTAATACTCTAAAAAAATGTAATTACACACCTAATTAAAGGATATTAACTACAAGATTACAAACATTTAAACCGGATAATACATACATGAAATAACAAGCCACAAATCCCTAAATTATACATGATATCCTGGGATTTACAACAAATGCTACAAATAATGAGGTATTCACATGCTTGTTGTCTCGTCCTCCATATATGTCATAACTTTGAATGTTTGTATGTCTTGTGCACAAATATGTTAAGAATGCTAATTATTCATTATCAAGAGGATTGTGATATACGCCTACATCACTAATGCTTTGTACCTTTTGGTGAAAAGTCTTATATTATGAAATAAATTTTTAAAAGTTACAGGCATTATACTATGAAAATGAGGGATTAATACAATTGTATTCATTACTCTATGTGAATAAAAAATAGATTATTGCTCTCACTTTTGACCCACGCTTTTAAAAATTTAAAAGCCTATCTTTTATTTTGACCCACACTTTTTTTCATACATTAAATACTTTATTTTTTTAATGAATTTTATAAATTAATGTTTTAAATGAATGTTTATATTATATTATATTATATATATATATAGAAAGACTGCAAATTGTTCAAATAATTTTCTTTTTTATATGAAGAAAATATTATTTATTAATAGTAAGATATATTAATAATCAAATATATATTATCATTCTAATTGAAAAATGGAATCTAATATTTCATATATTAATAGTAGTTGTAACTTCTAGTATTAATATAATCATTTGTGTAAGTAATGATAATTAGTAATATTATTTATTGAGTTACATAGAAAATAGATAGATTATGTGGGGTGTACGTAGAAAACAGAAATTACTATTTACTACCGATGTACAAAATGGATGGATTTATTTCGGTGGGTTAGTAATCAACCTTCTACATCAAAAAGTAAGGAGGGGGGCATCAGAAATTTTAATTATAATAACACATGTTATATGCATTTGTCATGATATAACTCAAATTGAAGAAGAAGAAGAAGAAGAAGAAGAAATCCACCTATAAGGAGGCAAAATGAATTGTTGTGGATCAATCGATTATAATGTGTTGGCAGAGTAGGAAAAAAAAACAAAAGGCAATTTCTCTAAAAGCCACAATCTCAAGCGTCACATATTAAAGAGGCCTGGCCTATTAAAAGTCAGGCGATTACTAAACATATGAATATTTCTACGTACATACAAAGAGGTTTTAAGTGAATGAAGTCCTCTTTGCAATTATGGAAGGGTCTTTTTGTACGGATCTTTCATTTACTAAGATCTGACGTATGGCATTAATAAATTACTGTTATATTGAATTGTTCTACATCGAGTTTGGCCCGAAACTACTTTCTCCTTAATTTATATCTTTTATATTGAGTATTTAATAAAAATAAATATATTTTAATAAAATATTTATTTTCGATTAAATTAAAATATAAAATAAATATTTATTAAAATAAAAATATTTAATTTTAAATAGATTATATAAGATGTATCAAATATGAGAATAATTTCCCACGATCCGGTACCAAAAGATCATCCAATTTTAGGATCTTAAAAGCGCCGTCCCCCAGGGCCGAGGGGAGATGGTCGGCCCGCCATGGTCAGCTGATTGGAATTAATCGGAAACTTTTGGGTATAATAAAAGGAAAATGCAAATAATGCAAACAAAGGAGAATAAATTAGGCGTTCCAATTAACTACTAGTAGTAAGTAGTCTAGAACTATTACCAAAGGAGAATAAATTATACTTTTGGGTATAATAAAAGGGAGTAGGTAAACGACACTCTCTTTTCACATCAGCAGGCACGATACCAGTACCACCCAGGCATTAATTCCTACTGCCGCATCCCTCCCTCCATAAACAGTAATCGGCATGATTTCCAAAGGACAAGGTCTGGCCATAGCAGGGCCTTCATATGCATTGTTGCTAAGCAAATAGATGACCTTCCATGCTAAGAGCAGCTTTGCCAGATATGAACACCGTGTTTGTTTCTTCAGCAACCCGCAACTCCAACACCCCCCCTCGTGATGAAGCCTGCACGCAACAAACCGGACGAGACAAAAATAAACACGCAATTAAGTAAGTAGCATTAGTATATTATTATTACTAATTTAATATGAAATACAATAGTACCACGCTACGCCTTTAAGTTTTAGAGTATCTATATTATGGAACGCAAAAACATAGCCACACAGACACAGAAAAGGCCAAAAAGAAAAAAGTCCCCCCCCCCTCCTCCTCTTGTAACTCACGGAGAATCAGCAGAATTTTACAAGCTAAAAGTAGACACTCCAAAAAGAAACGGGAGAATCGGAAGAGAGGAGGGAGTACCATATAAGCCTTCATGTCAGACTTTCCAAGCTTTTTGCTCCAATATGGCGCCAAGCTACAATGCACGCTTCCACACACCGGATCCTGTTCATATATTTTTTAACAATGAGCAGCATAAAAATAGTAAATATTTTTGGGAAAAAATAGATGGTGGTCTATTTTGTTCAAAATAATTAAAGTTGGTCAATTTATTTAGTGTTTAGTCCATTTTTTTTATATCCTAATATACATGTATATATAGAGAATATTATCTATACATTTACATATAATTAGGTGTACATATTAATATAATTGTATATACATAATATTTTGTACTTGTAACTAAATATTTTTGGACCATTTTGACTTTTATCCAATTACTTTCGCCTAGTTAAACTATAAAGAATTTTTTTCATATTTCTGTCACCCCGAAAGTAGCCGACTAGAAAGCGTTTTGGAATAATGCACTGGAATTGCACAAAACCACATTGAAAAATATGCGCCTCAATAGAAAGCTTGCTCAGGGTTAGGGATAAAACCAAAGGCCAACCCGAAAAGATAAAAGTTGGCAGGAATACTAATACTAATACTAATACTAATACCAATGGAATGCTAATACAAGGTAAGTCAAATAATACTAATACTTATACCAATGGAGTGCTCCATTTTTACCTCCGCGATTCCAGAATTAGGGAAAAAGGCACGAGAGAAGAAATCAAATCCAGAGGCAGGTGGAGCAGGTCCAGTGACAATAATGCCCCTGCCAGGCCATTTCTTGAACTCGTCAAGGGCCGGCTGTAAATCTGCCACTTGTTTTCCACACGAAAGCTCTACCTACACAAATTCAGAAACGTAATATAATGATGCGTAAAGCAGAAACCAATTCCTCATAAAATTAGTCAGAGAAATCAACCAACCACTCACAAGAAGATCGCCGCCGAAGGACATCTTTGTCACGTTCCGTCTGAAGGGACCGGTAAGTGAATTAGGAACGAATTCATGTTCCGATTCATCAAGCTCAACGGTCGGAATCAATGGGAAACCCAGCTGAACAGAGAAATCTGGTTCCTGCTGTTTCACATCACCCTTAAATTTGGGTCCGTCAACCCTGGTAGCGGTGACAACTCCAGCAGTGCGAGAGACGAACTCTATCTTGTTTTCTTTCACGATACCAGTTGAGAAGAGTACGTACGAAGATGCTAGTGTTCCGTGTCCACAAATGTTCAGCTGCAAAATTAACAATAAATAAACATTTTCCAGCGTCAATAAAAAAAAATATTATACGTCTAAACTCTTGAGTTATGATGGAGAGACTATTTAATTATATTTTTCGATAAATAATTTCGAACAAACTATAAAATAATTATTTTTAATAATTAACTTCAAATAAATCATAAATATCAACTGCAAATATATATATATATATATATATATATATAGAGTCAGGTGCGTACTTATTTTTGGTACAAACATAGGAACAATTTATGACCGTTGGATCTAAATTAGATTTGACGGTCAAAAATTGTTCCAGATAAAAAAAGTTCACGCGCGACATCCATCCCCTCTACCCCTCTTACCCCTCACCCGTTCTGTCTCGATCCACACCGCACCTCTCTGCCTTCGCACCCGAACCCCCGACGCCCCTTTCCAACCGTCTCTCCCTCTCCATCGCACCATCTCTCCATCTCTCCATCGCCATTCTTCAACCTTCCTCTACCTCCTCTTGACATCAACCGCCGCTACACTATTCCGCCACACAGGGGACGCGGACAAGCACCACCGATGGCGCAGCACAACGACGCGCGACCTATGGAGGAGCTCCACCGTTGCTACAGCTAGAACAACCAACGCAGCAGTCCAGCGCACAACCTCCACGACCGTCATCCCAGTCCACACCGTTGGTATGATTCCGAACTCTCCCCTCCAATTCGTAAGTTTGTTTGTCTGATTTGGATTTTGTTAAACCAAATTAGTTGATAGGATTTGTTTTCTAATTGCGGGACGGTAAGCCGTCTCTGTCGCGCTCTTATTTCCTGGAGGGTGGCCGAAGGAAAATTGGTATATCACATCTTCTTCTGCTACTCCTCTTCTTTCTTTCTCCTCGTCCTTCGATCGCCTAATTGATCGATTGTTAGGTTTTTTATTATTATTTTCTTTCATATTTATTTAAGTGAAAGGAAGAGACCGGTCCATCGACCATCCTCTGGTTAAGGAGCTTGTGGAGAGGTCTTCGGGGAAGTCGAACGACACCACCGTTGACTATGAAGCGGTTCTGTTCGAGCATTTGCTGTGGATGTTGGATAATGCCAATCCTCAGCCTGAGTCATTGGACGAGCTTGTTGAGTTCTACGCTTGCCGGTAGAGGATGACGAACACGCATACCGAAGGCATTAATTTAAGGGTATGGTATATGTAAATTCTCGGAATCAAAAATGGAGAGTAGCTGGCCTGGCCTATTTTCAAACTACATTCAGTATCTAAGGAGGTGAGGGAGAGCCAACGTATAATTTTAATGGGCATTAATTTCCTTCTCAGCTTGATCTGTTGTATGAGTTAGCTCTTATTTGTTTTTACGTCCCTTCTTACCCTATGTATCAATTGTGTATAGTCTATTATCTATTTGATTATAATAAAATGCCGAATAACTTTTGAAAATTTATATTTATTGTTGCATTGGTTTGTATAATTATTAATTAAATATCACTGTTTTATATATTCACTTTTTTTATTATATAGTTTTTTTTAAGCTAGCCACCATAGGAGCATGCATATAATACTTTATTTACGGTAAGCTAAAATAGGATCTTATATCTTAAACCTCACAGATATGATAGATATCATTTTTAGGCATCAACTTTATTTTTAATCACTTTTAGCTTTAGACATAAAGTTGATAAGTTTAGAGGGTTTAGGGTTTAGATGGTTTAGAGGGTTTAGAGGGTTTAGGGTTTAGGGTTTATAGGGTTTAGGGTTTAGAGGGTTTAGGGTTTGAGGGTTTAGAGGGTTTGGGGTTTGGGGTTTAAAGGGTTTATGGTTTTTATGGTTTAGAGGGTTTAGGGTTTAGAGGGTTTAGGGTTTAGAGGGTTTAGAGGGTTTAGGGTTTATGGTTTTTATGGTTTAGAGGGTTTAGGGTTTAGAGGGTTTATGGTTTAGGGTAGAGGGTTTATGGTTTAGAGGGTTTAGGGTTTAGGGTTTAGGGTTTAGAGGTTTGATGGTTTAGAGGGTTTAGGGTTTAGGGTTTAGGGTTTAGAGGGTTGAGGGTTTAGAGGGTTTAGGGTTTAGGGTTTATGGGGTTTAGGGTGTAGGGTGTAGGGTTAGGGTTTAGAGGTTTGGATATAGGTTTGCGTTAGTTTTTTGGTTTAGTATTATTAAAATTTTGAATGTTGATTTAATTTTGATCTAATGGTTGAGATTTGTTCTTATGTTTGTATAATAAAAAAAGTTTACATGTGAACATCACCCTATATATATATATATATATATATATATATATGGACGCACAATTTAGTTTATGATATTAAATATTAGCTTGTTCTTAAAATCATAATAATTATAATAACAGTAAATCAAGGACGACTCTTGGGAAGCCGTCTGAGACTATCGAATTGATTTGGTCCAACAAATGCCAGGGAAACAGGTGTCTTATCTATTACCCCTGCTACGTAAAATCACCATCAATGACTTACCGTACACACTCTGCACACAGTGATAACAGAGCCTCCTCAAATACGTACTAAAAAATTGTGACAAGAGTAGTACTTCATATAGTTCTTAGTGTCGCACGACCGGACGGAAAGCGTATGGGATAAGTACAACGGAAACATTTTTTAAAAATTTAAATAATGGAGACGGAAGAAAATCATAAAAAAAAACCTATATATATATTATATTTTTTAAAATATTTTAGTAATAATGTGGACATAGAAAGCAATTTCGGGACGGTACATCAATGGTACTTCGTACTAATTCATCTTGCACCCCGGTACTGAGTGAATCTGCCGTCGTACAGAATTATAGCATAAATAACACATTCAATATCGAATTATTGTACCGGTGTTAATAAAGCGCCATTCAATAAATGAACACATACAAATATTTATATCACCTGCGGACAACGGAAACTAAACGCAATAGAAATTATTGGACCAGTCTCGTAGGCCAGTCGTACACTTCTTCACATACACCCGTTTTCTTGAACAAAGTACATAGATTCTTACAATAAACTTTTATTACTACTCTATTTGTTTTTCAAATAATATTATTACACATATAATTCTTTGTATGAAAAAGGAAAACAGTCATTTTAACAAAATTAATAATCTACTTTTCAATGCTTCTTAAATATTGTTTCACAATATAGCACAAAATACACTAAAATATAAAAGAATAAATGTTTTATTATCTATTTGTTTTCATTACTACTAAACTATAATAATTAAACTTTGGAATATTAATTAGATGAATACAATAAATGTAAAGCTATATTAGTCCAGTCAATTTCTTTAAAATTTATTATTCTTCAATGAGTTTTAAAGCATCATCATCCTTTGTAGGGATCCGTTTTATCATTAATTTTTCTAAAACATAATAAATTTAGTTTGACCCTCTTTACATAGATAAATAGAAAAGTAAATAACAAAATTAAGTGTTTGTTTGGCTAGGAGATAATAGGGATAAAAAAATTATCCTCATATTTTATATATCTTCTATAATTTATTTAAAATTAAATATTCTCATTTTAATGAATACCCATTTAAAATCTTAATTTGATCTAAAATAAGTATTTTTAATAAAAATATATTTATTATTATTAAATTTTTAATATAAAAGATACGCCCTAAAAGATAAAATCTCACTTAATAATACTCTCCTTAAAAAGTATATATACATATAAACCGTCTCCTTCATCTTTCACCTACTACCTACAAAAGGAGTAATATTTTTCTTTTAATATGGATTCCTACAAAATGAAAAAAAAAATACAAATAATAGTATGAAGGCATTTTTGAAATATAAATATAATCACTATACATTTATATTATAAATCATTATACTTAAAAAAATTTATCATCAAAAACTGCAAGATTTTTTTTAAAGAATAAAATGAACGACTATTTGTCAAGGCTAGATGAAACTTTTCAAAAAAAAAAAAAAGGCTTTAAGTCGTTTATTTATAGCTTTGAAGGCTTAGGTAACTAAAAAAACCATACACTTATAACCGCCGGGAAGAGTTCCCATCTCAAATGGTTTTCTTTCCCCACCCCATCCCTATAACTCTTCCGTCGTCCCCCCCCCCCAAATTCTCCAGACTTTTCAAGTCTAGGTGTTTCCCGAAGGACCCAAACAAACCTCTTTTCATCATCAATGTGTTTATTTCTTATCTTCAATGTTCACCTGTTTTTTTTTATTAATTTTAATTCTCTAACTCGCATGGGTTAAAATACGGTGCATTATCAAGGAAGCTTATCAAAATTAATCGAAAAGAGAAGATGGACACCGATCGATAAATACAGGATAAAAATCTGTAAATACTATTCGTTCTCCTGAAAGCGCTTCGACGTAAGTGAAGAACCGACATATAAATCTGTAACATGAAGCTCGTTACAAAATAAATAAATAAATAAAAAAGATACCTCCGCGTGAGGAGCAAACCAGCGGATGCGAAATCTGAGATCGTGGTCGCCGCCATAGCCATTTTGGACGTGATTGATTACGTCGTCCTCCTCGATTAAGATCTCGGTCAAGAAACAAGTGGCGGAGATGTTGAACTCCCTTGCCACCGATTGCATCCACGCCTCTTCTTTTTCCTCGTCCAGAACTATAACCGCCGCGGCATTACCTTTCAATGCCGCATCAGCGAATGCATCAACCTGTTATTTATTATTATTAGTATTTGTACAATTAATCGGGGCACCGAATTAGCATATTAAAACCTAGAGCATAAGTGAATAAGATTAACAAAAGTGTTTACATTCAATTACCACATAGTACTTGAGAGCTTCTCGGACTCTACCCATTTATTTCGATTTCGATCTGTAAAATAAAGTCTATATGTTTTTTTCTCTTTTCCTTCTTTCGTCTTCTTCCTTTTCTTCTTTTTCTTAGCTTGTACGAACAAAGGAAGATGAGAAAGAGGTCGGGTGCGTGAAGGGAAGGCTGAAGCTGGTTTAATAGGCAGAGTCTGCCGGCTCAGCCGACTTGGAAGTTGCAATATAATTTATTTTTTATTTATTTTATTACTAATACTAATATATTTATGCAAGTAGAGCTAACCGGCTTTTTTTTTCTTTTTTTCTTTTTTTTTTTTTTTGCCTTTCCTCTTTTTGTGTGATTCAGTATTTTTGGGGAGAATGAGATTCATTTAAACCATGGCGGGATTCATTTAAGAAAATTCATTGTACGATAATGGCGGGATTAGATTTATACGTGGTAATGACACAGAAAACAGTGTCGATGAGACAGAAATACGTGTAAACCATGCATGTTAGTTTAGTTATGGATATTGACCGTCTGACGTTCCCATTAAATGTTAAGTAATTCACTCATGCTTCGTTAAGATTAGAATTAATGGCGATGAGAATAAATATTAAAATTTAATTTAAATAAATAAATAGAAATAAAATGAAACAAATGACGGACAAGGAGTAAACTAAATAGGAGGATGATTCCATTGATATAAATTAGGGGCATTTTTATCTTGTCAAATAGAAATATTACTTATGTTAACATTTATCTCCGTTACCTTTGAAATTAGGGTTAATAAAAATAATATTAATCGGAGTAAACAGAAATTAAACCGTAACACCCCCAAAATCTATAATTATATAAAGCAGAATTATTTGGCAAACAATATATAGACAATTTTTTACGCCTAAACTTTATCTATTATTGCTAATCATATATTATCACTGCCATATATTATGGCTAATTAATAAAGTAGAATAACTAATCAAATATGCCTATGTATCAAAATGTTATTCATCTTCTACGTATTAATTGAGATATTCATCTATTGTACATATATCGAACAACGCCTGCAAATTTAATATATAAATAATTAATACACTAAAGGCAATGCATATTCATCTACCATATACACAATTTGACTATTCATCTCCTATGTGTAGCAAATGTATATAACTACTCATTTACTGCACATATGTCGTACAAATAATTTTAAGGAAGTATTAATCAAGAACAAGAAAAACACTTGCATAGTAGTATATAAACTATTCATACATAAAAGGAAGTGCATCTCTTCTCCTCCCTAGTGGAAGAATGACCCATTCGAGGTTTGCAATTCCGATCTAAATACATGAGGATTCTAAATGCAATATCAAGTAAGGAACTCCATTGGCTGAATTAATAAACCAGTGCAGTATTATCATATGGGATGAAGCGCCAATGCTTCATCGTTATTGTTTCGAAGCTCTTGATAAGACAATGAGAGATATTGTCCGATTTAGCAATAATTTCAATCAAGATAAACCTTTTAGTGGAAAAACTATTATCTTTAGAGGGGATTTCAAACAAATTGTGCTTGTAATTCCTAAAGGTAGTCGCCAAGATATTGTTTGTGCAACCATTCAGTCATCTTACATATGGCATGAGTGTAAAGTGTTCACATTAACAAAGAACATGTGGCTTGAATGTGTATCCTCAGCTAAAGGACGTGATGAGTTGCTTAATGTTTCTAAATGGATTGCAAGTATTGGTGACGGAACTATTGGAAGTGGAAATGATGGTTTTTCTATACTTAATATTCCTAAGGATTTATTGATCAAGCCCATTAGAGATCCATTACATGATATTGTCCATAGCACATATCCATCTTTCAAAGCCTTGATGACCGATCCAAATTATTTCAAAGGTAGATGCATATTGGCACCAACTAATGATGTGGTTGAATTGGTCAATGACTACATGTTACCTATTTGTGATGCCGAAGAAAAAATGTACTTGAGCTCAGATAGTTCATGTAGATTTGATTCAAACATAGACTTACTTTATAACCTACAAACCCTATAATTTTTAAATACCCTTAACTGCTCAAGTGTGCCAAATCATGCATTGTGTTTGAAGGTTGGTACACCGGTAATGTTGATTCGAAACATTGATCATAAATTTGGATTATGCAACGATATGCATTTGGTTATCACTCGACTTGGAAGTTATGTTCTTGAAGCAAAAATGCTTGATGGAGAAGATCCGGTGATAAGGTTTTGACTCCAAGACTATCTCTTACATCATCTAACTCAAGAATGTCGTTTAGATTCAATTATAGCAATTTCCTCTCTTTATTTCATATGCAATGATAATAGATAAAAGCTAAGGTCAATCTGTAATACCTAGTATTAATTAATCCTTAAATTAGACATGAAAGACTTAAAGTTTGATTAGTAGGTGAAGTAAACCAAAAGATTATTTTTAAGCGATCACCTTGTTGTCTTGAGTAAGTCCATAAATGTTAAGTTATAAAAATGACCCAGATTAAATTTAAGAACGAGTAGAGGAAGGTAAAAAAATTAATGACAATAATAATACCGATAATAAGAAAAAAGTAATTAAAATAGAAGGGATGGTGATACCAATAATCTTATTATGAATAACACTTTTAATAATAATACCAATAACAAGGATTGTAAGAATAATAATAATGTTAGCAATAATTATAAAAAATAAAATAAAATAGGGGAAGTGATAACACAATGATAATAATATTGATCATAATAATACTAGTGAGATGTTTCTTTTTGTGAAAAGTAAACCTTGCTTAAGTGGGATTCTTTGGAAGGCTTTTGCTAATCAATTCCTAACCAAACCCCCATCATTTTCCCCACTTAAACCCAAGCCAAAAATCCCCAACCTATTGAGCAAAGGACCCTTCCCCATGCAGCCCATCACCTCCCTTCTCCTCTCCATGCATGTGTCCCTTCTTGTCCAGCAACCACTCTCCATTTGCAGCTTTCCCTCTACCCCCAAACACATCCCATCACCTCTCTACATTACCACCCTCTCATGCCACACCATAGCCCCTACACGTTGCAGCACCAACCCAGCCACCCTCCCTCACACCACCCGGCTAACCTATAGCCCAAACCCTCGAAACCCAGCCCCTTCCCCAACTTGTAGCCTTCACCTTTCCTTTCCCATAACCTGCACCCCTACTCTATCTTCTAATCATCTATCCACCTGTTTTTCTTCCTTTCCCATGCCACTCCACCCTACAAAACTACAGCCCTCAACCCAGCCATCCTCCATCACACCATCCAGCGACTTGCAGCCATAGTTGCACATAACCCCAGCCATCCACCAACTTGCAGCCCCTAACTTTCCCTCCTCTCAACCTGCACACCTACCCAACCTTTCTATCCATATACCCCTCCATTTTCTTCCCTTCCCCATGCCTCAACCTGCTCTTGTAGGGCCCCTTTCCCATGCAGCCTGTTCGACATCCTCACCCCCCCAAAAAAACCCACTTGCAGCCCCTTAGATACTAACCCACGCAGCAGCCCTTTTCCCCCTACTTTCCCCTCCTTTTATTAAGTCCCAACCTGTAGCAAACACCCTTCTTCCCTCTCCCTTTAAGCCCTTTAATTTCCCCTTACAGTCCTCTCTTTCCCTTCCCTTAATTCTAGCAACAAAATTTTGGTTTGCAGCCCCAAACTTCCCCTTCCCTTCATCGAAATTTCCCCTTCCCTCCTTGTGTTTCACCTCCCCAAGCAGCCATTATTTTTCCCCAATGTAAGTATTCTATCTTTCGGTGGGTTTGGTGCTTAAATTCATGCACCGGCCACCTTGTTTATTTTCCTTAATCATTTTCAAGTATTAGCTCATATAGGTTGTCTTTTGATTATTTTAATTAGCATAAATAGTAATTCTCGTAGTTGAGGATGGTGTATTCATTTCTAGGTAATCTCAACCCCACCTAAGGTATTTGTGGAAGAAGCCTCGAGGTGTTAATATTTTATTAGCTCAAGGTAAATTCAACTAATCTATATATGGTGAAATTTTATATGAGAATGATAGGTTAGTTTTTCTAGGGTAAAAATCATGTTAGGTTGAAGATATCAAATTATTGTATTTTGTGGGAAATGGGAGCATGTTGTAGTTCTTTTCTACATGAATATTATGATTTGTAAATTAATATATATTATCATGCAAATTTTTATATGCCTAAGTAATATTCTAAAATTTGAAGAGTATATGCTAATGACAACGAATATGGATTTATGCTAGTAAAATGAGATGAGTATGTTTAGGGTAAAAATGTAAATTTTATATACCATGATTCGTACTTGACATTTATTTGTGGAAATTGCATGAATTTATGAGATATTAGAAATGCATGCTAGGAGTGTATACGTGTACTTTGTACGGTGAATGGTTAGGGATACTATGGTATTTTATAATACCAAAGAAATTATCGTATGTAAAGTATCATTAGCTATTTTATACTAGCATTTTCATGACAAATATCCTAAATAAGTAAACTTGATAATAAAAGTGAAGGAAAATGTGGTAGTTATAGGTTGAGGGGTATTTTGGTCATTAAGGCAAAAAGGTGTTCAAAAGTGAATAATTGGACTAGTTGAAATAGGTGTTGGCCTTAAAATAATGTTGGAAATAATTGAACAATTGGTTTGAACAACTAAATAGGATAATTATTTCAGGCTATGGCATGATGCCTAACCCTAGGTCGTGTGGACTTAGAATGGTTGTGACACTCGTGGTATTTTGGATGTGATGTTAGTTGTTGATTGATGACTAAGTTGGAATTTTATAAACTTCAATATTCTAAAAATAATGACCCAGAATTTCATAAGACACTAATTACTTAAAGAGAAAGACTTGAGCTGGAAAGGAATCTTGTGCCTCGGACTTGGCCGCCGAGTGCATAGTTTGGGCCTTTAGATCAAGGGGCTCACTTCTACTCTATAGGTATTCCATACACCCTATAGGGAGTACGTGTACTTAAGGACTTGAGTTATGAGGTTTAAAATGGATGACTGTTATGTCATGTGGCTTCCTTGGCGAGCTTTACCCTGGAATCGAGTGATTTATTTTGGTACCACCCTCCTTGACGATCATTGATATGGATATGGGATTGTATTCCACTTAAGAATTTTTATATAAATTATATAACTGGATTAGACACCCACCATAATACTTCTATAATAATTGGATTAGCAATGACTTGACCTTGGTTAGATTGTTTGGAATATCAACAGTTCTTCCTATTATGCTATAATGTATGGTCGTTGGTAAGTTAAAATGGTTATAAAACTATAAGCATGCTTTAAATGCTTTGATAGGGATTTTGACCTAACTTGTAATGTTAATTGTGATGTGGATTCGTTTTATGAAATCATAGCTTTGCATGTGATCATATGTTCTATTTGAATTCCCTATTTGTATGATGATTGCTACGTAGGTATGCTACCTCTCCAAAGGCATTGTGGTTTACTCAGTACGAGGAAGTTGTACTGATACAATCACTTTTCAGAGGAGTACATCCATGGCATGCGTTGGTTGAAGGATTATGAGGAGCGTCACCCTTTCGAATAGTTAGATTAAGGGAGCAAGTGGACCCCGTCCCCCTTTTACCTTTTCTTGTAACTTTGATGGACCGGAATAGTGTAAGGCAAACCATTGTTGACTTTTGTGTACTCTTTTGTTATTTTCTGAAAATGGTTGGCTACTTAATTATTTAGTGTACTTCTCTCATCTTTTTGTTAGTTTGACTTGTTTTAGGCCTTAGCACTTGACATAAGGATGGTGAGGAGGCCGGACTTATGTTAAGTGTGGCGGTAACACCCATCGTTCTTTAATTTCCACTTCTGCAAAGCAAAATTTAAATGAAAATTTTAAGTCGTGATTTTGGGGTGTTACACAATCAATGTCTTATGTTAGATTACTATTGAAAAAATAGTTTTCAGCCATGGTTAGTTGTACGTTGCAATGTTAAGAGTTACACATGGTAATGGACTAAAAATATTGATATATGACAATGACGAAAAAGAAAGCATATCCACAACAAATGTTATCTTCAAGGAAGTATTCCAAAATATCTACCTACATTATGTATTTCCTTCTTCAACCATTTGTTCCATATACTTTGTATTTGTCATTTCAATATATAATGTATTACTTTGTTATTTCATATTTCTCTTAATATTTTATCCTTTATATTAACCATACTTTCTTATTATAATTCTATTATTTATTGTATAATTTTTTATTTTTAGTATTTTAACATTTATTATTATAATATCTAAAACTCTACTCGTGCATTGCATGGGGAAATGTAACTAGTTCATTAATGAAAATTTTCTTTTTTAAATTATAGAAGAAGCAAAAATAATTAATTTTGGGGATATTATTACCACACTTAGTACTAGACTAGTTTCCTTCCATTGTTCTAATACTAAGTACTAAGACTTAAAAGAATAGAGCATAATTTACACAAATCTAATGTTCCAACTAAATTAGAATAGCATATGAAAGACATTATAAAAAAATAATAATAACCACTTATAATCCACCAAAATTTTAAAAACCTATAAATTAATAAATAACTTTTATTCGAGATAAAATTAGCTTTTAAATTTATTAAATTTAATTATTTTATAGATTTTGAGTATATAAAAGTGGATGGAAATATTTAATAAACTAAAATAAATATTTTATTGTTTTATCATACTCATTTTATTTAAATAATTTTCCAAACCAATATTTTACCAAAATTATCCTTTTTAAACCCATATATTTAATTATATTAAATTAAATGATTAAATAAATTTATTACCCAAAAATATTATATTCTAATATTTTATAAATTAAATTATTTTAATTTACCCTATTTTCCCTTTTCGTTTTTCCCTTTTTCCTTTCTTTCTCCTTTTTTTCCTTTTTCCTCCTTTCTTTCCTTTTTTCTTTTCCTCCTTCAGGCTGCCCGCACCAGGCCTACTCTCCCCTTCCCCCATATGCTTGGGCCGCTGGCCCACTTCCCTTCCCTCCTCTCCTTCTTTTACATGGGCAGCCCACCCTCCTTTTCTTTTCCTCCTTCCCCGGTGGAGCAACCTAGCCCAGCTCCCCATCTTTTCTTTCCTTCCTTTCTCCCCGTGGACCTAGCCAGCCCAACTCCTTTTTCCCCCTACGCCCAACCTGCTGCACCTCCTTCTTTATTTCTTCTTCTTCTTTCTTCTTCTTCCTTCTTCATTGATCACCCCAACTTGTCACCGTCGCTCATGCCTATCACCTCGGGTACATCAGCTACTGCCCTGTCACCATTGCAACTCTCTCCCTCTCTCTCCTCCCCATCCCTTTTTTTCACCATTTTGGGCCAAACCAGCCATGCATTCACCATCCACATGGCTCTTCTTTCTCCTTCTTCCCTTCCCTCTCCCTCCCACCCTACCACCTCCCTGCCACCCTACACACTGCCACTAATCTCCCACTTGTGCCCCTATTCCCCCTCTTCTTTTTCTTCTCCTCTATAGCCCCTTTCCTACCCATTTTTTGAGCCCCTTACCCCTCGATCTTCTTCTCCCCATTTTCTTCCCCTCTATCTCTTCCCCCTCCATTTTGCACCACTGCTGCCCTCTGCAGCATCCACCGCCGCATCAACTCCCTGTACCACTCCCTACCACTTTCTACCTCAGCCCTGCACCACCACAATACCCCTTCGAGCCCCTACAATCCCTTCTTCCCCCTCTTCTTTTTCCCTTCTTTCTCTCCCTTATTGGCAACCACCCTGCAACCCCTCTATCCATCGTCATCCCGCCGCCTCTATCGCCACCCAAACCACCAATCCACCCCCTACAACCTCCTCTACCACCCTCACACCTCCTTTTTCCGAAACAAGCCCCCTTTCCCCCTCTCTTTTCCTTCCCTCTCAGCCCATCCACTCCACTAGCCCACTTCACAGCCTCACAGCCACCCTTGGCTGCTAACGACCTATCTTTGACCACCACCTACACCCCCTTCTTCACTCCTACACTCTTCCATTGCCCCAAATCCTTCCCCACTTGTCCTATTTCATTGCCCCAAAACCCCAACTCAAAAATAGGTAATATTCCCTTTTCTTTCACCCACCTTCGAGCCCTTCTCCTTTTGTGTTGCATGCAGCTCATTCTACATAAGTAATATGAGCTGCTACTTACCTTTGTTATTTTAATTCATAAATTTTAAGCTATAATAATAATAATAAGTTAAGTTGTAATCCCCCAAAATTTTAAAAGCCTATAGTTTAATAAATAAATTCTATTTGGGATAAATTAGCCTTTAAATCTATTTAATTTAATTATTTTATGGATTTTTGAGTGTATAAAATTGGGTATAAATAGTTAATAAATTAAATAAATATTTTGTTATTTTATCATACTCTTATTATTTAAATAATATTTCAAACCATTATTTTACTAAAATTATCCCTTTTTTTAAACCCTTACATTTTAATTATATTAAATTAAATTATTAAATAAATTTATTATCCAAAAATATTGTATTTTATTATTTTATAAATTAAATTATTTTATTTAATCCCATTTTCCCTTTTGTTTTTCCTTTTCCCTTTTCTTCTTCTTTTTCTCTTTTCTTTCTTCTTCTTTTTTTCCCTTGGGCCGCCAGTCGGCCTGCCTTTTCCCCCACCCCCTGCGCCTAGGTTGAAGGCCTGCTTCCTCTCCCCCTTCATTCTCCAACATGAGCCTAGATTTCCACCCTATTTCTTTTCTTCCTTTCTTTCCGACCGGGCCGACCCGCTTCTTCTTTCCCTTTGCCGCCCAGCTCCCCCTCCCCTTCTTCTTCTATCTTTCTTCTTCCTCTTTCCCCAGCAAAAATCCCGACCACCCCACCATCTCCGCCACCCTACCTGCAACCCCCTCTCCCCTATTGATCTCCTTAACTCTCTCTCTCTCTCTCTCTCTCTCTCTCCCGCCATTTCTTTGCCCCATCCCGGTCCCACCATCTCTCCTTTCCCTATTCCCTGCCATCACCATTCGGTCCATTCCCCTCTCTTCTCCTCCCTCTCCCTGCCATAGCCATTCCCCTACCACCCTATCGCCGCCCTATCCAGCCACCCTATCCCCTCCTCTGTCTTCCTCTTCTTTTTCTTCCTCCTTCCCTGCCTCATTTTGCATTTTTTTCGAGCCACATATGCATGCCCCGACCATCTTTTTCTTCCTTTCTCCTCCTTCCCTCATCCTCCCTATTTTGCTTCGTCGCCGTCATTCCGCCACTACCGCCACCTCAACAGCCACATGCACCACCCCTTGCCACCCTCTACCTCACCCCCAAACGATCACAACACCCATCGAGCCACCCCGCAACCTCCTCCCTCCTCCCCTCTTCTTTTTCTCTTCTTCTTCTCCCTTCTTGGCAGCCACCCTTCACCGCCCTTTTACGCCGTCGTTCTGCCACCTCTGCCACCACCCGAGCCACCACAATAACCCCTGCAACCCCCTCTACCACCCCCAATCCTCCTTTGGCCGAAACCACCACCCACAGGCCCTCGTTTTCCCCTTCCATTTTCATTCCTTCTCAGCCCTCCATCTCGACTCCCTCCTCGGCGGCTCCACTTTGCAGCCTCACTGCCGCCGCCTCCGCTAGCCTTAGCCGCCGTCAACCCATCCCCGACCACCATTGACACCCCCTCTCTACCTCTACACCCTTCTCTTGCCCTAAATCCTCCCCCAACCATCTTCTTTCCTACCCCCAAACCACTAACCCGAAAATAACTATTTTTCCTCCTATCATCCACCTTCGAGCCCCTCCTCCTCATTTCTTTAGATGCAGCTCATGCTGCATGAGCAGATGAGCTGCTGCATGTCTTGATTTATTTGGGTAATAATTTTAAGGTATAATAATATTTTAATTAAAGCATTTGATTAATTAAGCGTTATAAATTCTTATACTTTGATTATTATTATTTCTAATATGATAAATCTTGATATTATTTTTAGGTATTGTTTTTGATAATCAAAGCTTGAACCTTAAACCGGAATACCGGTAAGGTTCATTTTTGGGGGAATCAAGGTAACAGTTAAATCCCACTTAAACGTATAGATTAACGTATGTTAGCACATTAGGATTTTTAATATATTATTATGCTTGATATATGTTGGTTGATATCATATATGTAGTTTATTGTGATGTTTGATAAGAAGGAAGCATGTTAGGTTATATGTTATGTATGGAAATATTGTTTAAGGTAAGAGTTTGGTTGTTAAAAAAAATGTTAAGTATTATCCATGTTGTATTATGCTATTATCATCTTTAATGCATGGTTAATATTTTGTGAGCCTTAGGGGTATTTTAGTAATATATCTTGTACAAGAATATGGCCTAGTATATGTATGGGTGCTAATAAGTATTATTTTAGATATGAGAGTTGTGGATGAGGTATTAATATTAATATTTTATGTAGTAATGATAATTTAATGTAAGTGGTGTGCTACGGGCAAAAATGGTAATTTTAATTAAAAAGGGTATTATGGTAATTTTTGAGGTAAGGGCAAAGTGGTAATTTTGTAATTAAATAAAAAAGGGTAATTTTGTAATTAAAGAATAAAATGGTATTTGGAGATAAAGGGTATTATGGTAATTTTGGAGGCAAGGGAAAAGTGGTAATCTTGTAATTCAAGGGCAAAAGGGTAAATTTATAATTAAAGGGCAAAAGGGTAATTTTAGAATTCAAGGGTAAAATGGTAATTTCATGATTAAAGGGTAAAATGGTAATTTTATAATTAAAGGGACAAAATGGTAGTTTTGTAATTAAAGGGGTAAAATGGTAATTTTGTGATTAAATGGACAAAATGGTAATTTTGTAATTAAAGGGGCAAAATGGTAATTTTGTGATTAAAGGACAAAATGGTAAATTTGTGATTGAAGGGCAAAGTGGTAATTTTATAATAAAAGGGTAATTTTGTAATTTCGTAATATAAAAGGGTAATATGGTGATTTTATAATTAAAGGGTAAAATGGTAATTTTGTGATAAAATGGCAAAATGGTAATTTTTTAATAAAAGGGTAAAATGGTAATTTTGTAATTAGAGGGAAAAATGGAAATTTTAAAATTAAAAGAGGTCAAATGCTAATTCCGTAATTAAGGATAAAACGATAATCTTATAAGTGAGAGGGTGTTATGGTAATTTTGGAAGTTAAGGGGTAAAATGGTAAATTTGAAAGTAAAGGGGTAAAATGGTATATTTGTAAATAAAAGGGGTAAAAGTGGAAATTGAAAAGGAGTAAATTGGTAATTATAATAATTAAGAAGGGTAAAACGATAATTTAACAAAAGAGAAGGGTAAAATGAAAATTTACTAATGGAGAAGGGTAAAATGGTAAATATGATAAATGTGAGCGGTAATTTGATAATTTAACCAACTAAAGGGGTAATTTGGTAATTTGACCAACTAAAGGGCAATTTGTTAATTATAATAAAGGAAATGGGCAAATTGGTAATCTAACCAACCAAATAGGAAATATATTAAGTATAACGATTACAAAGGGTGATTAGTGGCCTAACAAGTGTGGGAGATAGCTCGGTAACCTAAACCTAGTAAGGGTGTAGCTAAGGTTGAATGTGTGCTATGTGTCCTACATGCCTTGGATGTCTTATATAATTTTATGTCGTGTTTTATATGCTATTATCTTAACTATTTCATGTGTGGCGCGGCTTGGAAAAGAGGTATGTTCATGTGCCCTCTTCTGGTATGTGCTAATATGGATATGCTGTAAGTTATGATGTGATGTGATGTGGTCTTTTAGGACATGCATGCTAGGATAATTAATGTAGTGATGTGGGATGGAGGCATGAAAAAGAGAAATGGGAGAGAAAGATAACCAAGGGGAAGTAAGTTGGCTAACGTAGGTAAGGATAACCTAAATAATCTATGATCCATGAGTGGATGAGTAAAAGGGGACTTAAATAAAATGAAAGAATGGGAGAATCGAGGGTTTTCATGGGATGGTTAGAGTCTGCATGGGGGCAAACTTTACGTATGGAAAGTTGCCTCGGGACGTGAGGAAGGTAATAGAAGTGTCGTTTGGGTGTCTAGGGGCTTTGGGCGAAAAATAGTACGTGGGACAATATAAGGGTGTGTAGGAGACCAAGCTAAGGTTTGGGAGGAAACCCTAATTTGAGAAGTTGGAAAAAGAAAAAAAAATAATAAAAACATAAACGAGAATGAGTGGGGTAGAAATTGAGGGTTGGATCTAAGGGTCATGACGTGTAGGGTGTTGAAATAGTTTGGGAGGTGTAAGGCAGAGAAGGATGGGCCACATAGGCCCAGATTATGGTTTTTGAAGAAAACCCTAGAGTAAGGCGGTGAGTGGGCTTGACCCACACACTTAGGAGCCAGGCTCCCGGTGTGAGAAAGTGGATTAAGGGAAGGATGTCGAGTGAGTTAGGAGGTGCACAAGTTTCAAGATATGGGACAGGCCCTCTTGGAAGGATAAGTGTGGATACAGTTAGCCATGGATGTCAAGGGTGAAATATTTTCAATTAAGACACTGATCACTTAAAGAGGAAGATGTTGAGCCAGACCCAGACCGGTCCACTAGTGAATAATAGTGGCCAAGGCTGGGGTGCCCTGCATGACCAGTCTACTGGTGAATAATAGTAGCAGGGTGAATTTTTCCTGCATGACCGTTCCACCGACTATAATAGTGGGGGATTCCATGCTCAACAAACCAAACTTAAAAACGATAAGACACAGGGAAGACACTTATTACTTACAATGGAACACATTGTGAGTCGGGGCCAGACCGGTCCACTGGTGAATAATAGTGGCTAGGAGCGTTTTGCCCTGCATGACCGGTCCACCGGTGAATAGTAGTGGCTAGGAGTGTTTTGCCCTGCATGATTGGTCCACCGACTATAATAGTGGGGTTCCCGCACCCACATGGACATTTATAATCCAAGATGATTGATTCATGATGGACTAATGGCCTTAAGGCCCTAAAAGTATCGATTGTTCATTATAGCCTATTAACATTTGGTTGACTTGTTAAATATGCGAATGCGCGAAAGTGAATATTACTTATGCATTATTAATATCCGATTGACTTGTCAAGTATGTGAATGTACGGATCTGAATATTATGTTTACACCTGGCGTTATGTATGGATACAGTAGTATATCATGTGTTACATTGCATGCCTACTTTTAAGTATATTTTTACTAAGTACCGTAGTATTAAGGGATTCCATTCGTGGGCCCCTGCCTATTCAATGGGCAGTGTCCCTTGCAGGTTGTTTTTAGGCGCTATTCAAGTGAACCCTCGGGAAAGAGCGTAAGGAACTATCCGAAAAGTCCAAGGGTTGTATTCCTTCCCTTTTTAAACCTTAGTTCTGATGTGTCCTTCGTTTTCTTGTAACCATCATTAGTGGATTATATTCTTACAAAATTTTTACTTGCGCTCCTCTGATTTAAATATGTTTGAATTTCTTGTAAATTGTATTTTACTCTTTTAGCCTTAGCACTTGGTACTAGAATGGTAGGAGTAAAACTAAAATGCCCCGAAAATTTTAATTTTAAAAATTATAGTTAAATAAGATTTTATTGGGAAAATTATTTAAATAAATTATTTTTACTAAAATAAAAGAAAATTTATTAGGGCAAATCAAGAAGAAACTTATAAATACTTTAATTAGGAGAAATTTGGGTATTTTAACTAATTAAATATTTTATTATAGAAATTAATTAAATAAATTATTTTTATTTAAAATAAGAAGGAGAAAATAGTTTCAAATTTATATGAATTTTATAAATAATTTAATTTGAGAAAATTAGAGTGTTTTGATAATTAAAATAGAATTTATGGAAAATCCTTTAAAAATCCTATTTTATATTAAAAAGGGATTTAAATATTATTTTATTTAAATATTATTATTTTTAAATATTCTAAAAATCCCAATTAATTTAATTAACCTAAACCATTATTCTTCTCTTTTTCTTTTCCCCTTTTCCTTTCTTTCTCCCTTTTTCTTTCTTTTTCTCTCTTTTTCTTTGTTCTTCTTTCCTTTCTTTCTTTATTTCCCTGAACCGCCGGTCCAGCCCACCTTTCTTCTTCTTCTTCTTCCTTTGCACCTCCCCCCGTCGTCGACAACCTGCAACTCTGCCGGCCCAACTCCTAGGTTTTTCGTACATTCGTTGTGTAATCCCCCAAAAATTTAGAAAAAGCTATAGTTTAATTAATTACTTTTATTTATAATAAATTAGCTTTTAAAATTATATAGTTTAATTATTTTATGGATTTTGATTATATAAATTTAGATAGGAATATTTAATAAATTAAAATAAATATTTTATTATTTTATCGTACTCATTTTATTTAAATAATTTTTCAAACCAATATTTTACTAAAATTATCCTTTTTAAGCCCACATATTTAATTGTATTAAATTAAATTATCAAATAAATTTATTATTAAAAATATTAAATCCTATTATTTTATAAATTAAATTATTTTAACTTCTCCCATTTTTCCATTTTTCTTTTTCCTTTTTTTTCACACCTTCTCCTTCTTCTCCTTTTCCTCCTTTATTTCTTTTCCTTTTTTTTCTCCTCCTTTGGGCCGCTCGCACTCGGCTTGTCTCCCCTCCCTGCGCGCCTAGGCCATAGGCCTATTTCTTCCCTCCCCTCTTCTCCTTCTCCCACACACGATGCAACCCAGCCCAATCATTCTTTATTTTCCTTTTTCCCAGAATAGACATGCCTATCTTTTCTCCCTTACGCTAACCGGTCTGCTCCCCCTTCCTTTCTTTCTTCTCCTTGCTCGTGCCCGACTAGTTGCTGTTTTGACTCCATGCCTGCTACCACTGAGCCACCTTGCAGCTGCCACCACCTGCCACCGCACCTGCTCTCTCTTCCTCTCTCTCCCCCGTCATTTTATTTCCTATTTCGAACCAAACTAATCCTTGCATCCCTAGCATGCATGCCCTTTTCCTTTCCTTCTTCTTCCCTCCCCTCTCCCTCTCAATCGACCACCCCTGCCACCTTACTGCAGTCCCGACCGGATACCTACTCCCCCTATCTCTCCCTCTTCTTTTTCTTACCCTCACCATCCCTTCATGCCTCATAATTTCGAGCCCTCTTCTCCTTCCCCGAACTCCTTCTCTCATTTTCTCCTCCTCCCATTTTTCCTTAGTTTTTGCACCACCGCCACCCTCTGCCGCTTATACCGCTGCACTAAACCCCCTGCGCCACCTTCTGCCACCGCCTGCTACTGCCCCGCACCATCACACCACCCCTTTGAGCCCCCGCACTTCCTCCCTTCTCCCCCTCTTCTTTTCCTCCCCACTTTTCTCCCTTATCGGCAGGCCACCTGCAACCGTCCTGTTCGCCGCCATTCGGCCACCTTTTCCGCCACCCAAACCACCAATCCACACCCTACAACCTCCTCTACCACCCCATACCTTTTTTATCCGAAAAAGCCCCCTCACCCCTCCATTTTTCCCTTCCCTTTTCCTTCCTTCTCAGCCTGGTCTACCCCGACGCCCCCTTTGCTGCCTCGCCATCGCCATCTCCGCCACCTTTGGCCACCAACAACCCATCCCCAGCCTCCACCTACACCCCCTCTTCACTCCTGCACCCATCCCTTGCCTCCAATCCTCCCCCATCTACCTCCTTTTCTAGCCTAAAGACCCAAAATCAAGCCATCTCCCCCTCTAAGTGTGAATGCTATGTATTGACTTTGCATTATGACTTATCAACATTTCATGGACTTGTTAAGGATGTGAATGCTATGTATGCACATCTTGTTATATATGTATATAGCTTTGTATCATGTGTTGCATTGCGGGCCTACTTCTAAGTGTGTTTTTAAAGGGTTATTTAGTACCATAGTACTAAAGGGTTCCATTCGTGGGCCCCTATCTATTCAATGGGCAGTGTCCCTTGTAGGTCTTTTTTCAAGTGCTATTTAAGTGGGAAACAGGAAAGAGCGTAAGAATTGACCGGATTTTTGATACGGTTTTATTATTCTCTTTCTAACTCTTGGTTTAAATGTAATCTTCGTTATTGTAACCACCATTGGTGGATTTCATCCTTATAAATGGTTTATTACGCTACTCTAATTTTAATATGGTATTTTATTTTCTAGCCTTAGCACTTGATACTGGAACGACATGAGTGAACCGGTCTAGTACTAAGTGTGGCGGTGATATCCCCAGAATTTATAAATCTTGTTACTTTGCTTCTGCTAAATCTTTTAATAAAATAGAATTTTTCAGTAGTGAATTTTGAGGGTGTTCCACCACTATTAGTGGTTATAGGAATAAAATCATTAATCAAAGAAAATATGAAAGTTAAAAGATAAACTCTGAAAGCTTCTAAAGTAGTCATTATGCTCTTAACTAAAAAAAAAAAAATAACACATTCAGGCTAACTTGCAAAAGACACTGCCTATTGAATAGGTAGGAGCCCATAAAAGGAACTCTTCAATACTACAATACTGAGAAATTCTTTATACAAAACTAAAAGCTAGGGTCCGTATGCAACACATCATTCAAACATAAGAACAATAAATCACACATATACGTATAGGATCAGATACAATAATAATCGGAATAGACACGTAACTCAAGATCACGTATTACAAGGTTCACTCACGTAAGAGTAACGACACTTATCAAGAGAGTATCCAAGTGAAGCTCTTTGTAGTATAATTAAAAGTATTTAACAACATATCCCATCAACAAAATCACCACTCAATCCAAGACAGGTACCAAGCCACACTCATACCATAACAACAAGTCATACGTTGAATCATCATTATTTAGACATAAAACATTAGTTAAATATTATTCATAATCATCTCTCGAATTATATCTATGTAGGTTCGAGAACCCCACTATTATAACTAGTAGAATAGAAATAAGATATCCAAATCTAGTGCAAAAGGCACTTGGCCACTATTATAGCTAGTAGAATGGTCTTTAAAGCAAAATGCTTCTGGCCACTATTATTGAGATACCCCAAAATTTTAATTCTAAAAATTATGGCTAAATAATGATTTATTAGAAAAATTAATTAAGTAAATTATTTTATTAAAATAAATGGGAATTAATTAAGGTAAAACAAGGAGAAAATAATAAATAAATTATTTAGGAAAATTTGGATATTTTACTAATAATCATGGAAGTTAGGAAAAATTTACCCAAAATAGCCCAAATTAATCTAATAAGGAATTAATTATTATTTTCTAAATATTATTATTTTAAATAACCCAAAAATTCTTAAATACCCAACCCACCTATTTTTCCTTTTTTTCCCTCCCTCTTTCCCCCTTTTTCTTTTCTTCCTCTCCTTCCCTTTTATTTTTCCTTCTTCCCCCAACCTGGGCCAGCCCGTCCATGTGGCCGAGTTCCTTTCCCCCTCCCTTCCTCCTTCAACATGGCCTAGGCCCACACGACTACCCCTCACCCGTCATGCGAACTGCCCCTTTTCCTTTTCTTTTCTTTCCCCTGGATCGCCGGTCGACCCCTTTCCCTCTTCTTCTTCTTCTTCCCACACACCTACACCCCGACCCTACAACCCTAAACCTGCCGGCAGCCACCTACACCGTTTAGCCATCCTCCCCTCCCTATTTCGTCGCTTTCTTTCACAAATTCAGCCCCAACCGACCCTTTTCCCCACTCCCGAGCACCCTGCCCCTTTCTCTTTCCTTCTTCCCTCGACCTTGGCGCCCCTACCATGGCATCACTGCCTTAACTACCACCACCGATAGCATGCCTATCACTTGCACCCTCTTGTCTTCTTCCCATTGTCATTGCCCACCCCATTTAGCCTATAAATACCCCCATAGGCAGCCACAATCAGACCTTTGTTTTCGTAGACCAGAAATCCCGATTGTGCGCCACCGCCCAAACAACCCCATATTCTGCCACTATCGACGATCTTCGTTGTGAAAACCACCCACCAAAACCTTCCCTACACCACCCTCTACAAAACTGAGCCACCCTCCTTCCCTATCTTGCCCTACACGAGTAGCCCCGACCGTGCAAAATTGCCATCCGGATCAGTCCACTTCAACCTCTTGCCGCCTCTCGCACCGTCGTCTACCGCTAATTCTGTCGCAACCAATGCCACCCCTACACTCCAAAATGACCAAGGGAGCCTACTTTACCTCTCCATACCCCCATCTTTCCCTGCCTCCCTCTCCTTCTCCCTTCTCCACCTTCCACCACCATTTGGCCATCTCTCTGTCCACCGTGCGCCACCACTTTTGGCCGCACCACCACCTCCATTCCACCCCTCTCCACTTGATACACCTTCCACCACCTCAAACACCCCCTCATTCCCTCTCCTCTAGCCTATAAACCCATCTTTCCACCTCTCTTCCTCCTCCACCACTGCCGCCGTCACTGCCACGCGCAGCCGCCGGTCCTGTTACCAACCCTAGGTGGTGTTCTAATATCCCCAACCCTTAAAACTTTTATATATAAGTGTTAATATTCATAGTATTACCCTTATTATTATTATTATTAATGTTGTGTTATTATTATTATTATTATTATTATTATGTTACCACCATTACAATCTATGAATCTAACCTAACTTTAGAAATGTTTATAACTATGGTATTATCATTTAAAAGGCTACAACTTTAGCATTTATATAGTATCTTTATTATTATTATTATTATTATTATTATTATTATTATTATTATTATTGTTACGACTACTGTTATTATCATTATTATTATTAATATCACCACCACCACCACCACCACCATCATCATCATCATCATCATCATCATCATCATCATCATTATGATTACTACTACTACTACTACTACTACTTAACCATACTTTATGACTTTACTAACCAGTAATAATGTTATCATTATTATTAATGGTCTATAATTTTAATGTTAATATAATTAGGATTTTCCCCTCGTTGCTACTACTATTATTATTATTATTACCCTCACTATTGTTCCTACTATTATTACTAATGCTAGCCTTGGTCTATTATTGTTATCTTTATTATTATGGTAAATATTTTAACCCTTATATTACTATTACCATTTTTTATTTTCATTACTATTAGTATTATTCTTAACATTATTGTTATTATTTTCTTGCTAATATTGTTAATACTAACTTTGTCCATTATCACTTTTTATTATTAATATAAATATTTGGACCCTTATATTATTATTACCATTTTAGTTACTATTATTATTGTTATTGTCATTATTTTTATGCTTAACATTATGATTATCCTTACTACTACTACTACTACTACTACTACTACTACTACTACTACTACTACTACTACTACTACTACTACTACTACTACTACTACTACTACTATTGTTATTAACGTTATGGAAACTGAAATTGGCATGTTACCATTTTGTTACTATAGATGAAAAATACTCAACCTTAGTATTATTATTATTATTATTACCCAAATATTGCTAATATTATTCCTAATGCCTTTGTTACTAACATTATTCTATGGTATTATTATTAACTATTATTATTATTATTGTTATTATTTTGTTACTATTATTGTGACAAAAACATTCAAACCCTTATATTATTATCATTCCAAATATAACTATTATCATTATTATCTTTAGCAATATTAGTACTTTGTTGGTATTGCTATTATTATATTATTATTTTAACCCTAACACTATTATTAGCTTTACCCTTAAAAATAATAGGGCTTCTATTTCTAGGAGCGTTAGTATTACCATTATTATTATTATCACTATTTTTCTATAACAAGTATTAGTACTATTATTAGAAAAAATAAAGCTATTAGATTTAATAATGTAAATATAGCTATATATATTAACATAAACATATTTTGACTAGTAATATCTAGTAGGCTAACTTGAGGATAGAAACCCTAGTTTTCACTTATAAATCTCCCCTTAATAATAAAAACCCTAATCTTAGACTAAAATAAGAAATAATAGTATTTTTGGTAGGAGGAAAACCAATCCTTAGTTTTTCCCTCTTATAGGTGAATCGAGCCAAAACACTAAAGAGGCGTAGGAGCATACTCCAAGTCCGACATTGTTTTAGGTAAGGATGTAGCTAAGGCCATGCGTGTTGTGTGACTTATATGCCTTGGATGCTATATATCATGTTATGTCGTGTATCATATGATTGTCATTAACTTGTCTTATGTGTAACACAACTTGGAGTTGAGGTATGTGCATGTGTTTCTTATGGTATGAGTATGATATGTATATATGGTGATTATAATGTGATATGATATGACCCTCTAGGATATGCATGCTAGGATTATTGATAGTGTGATGTGGGAATAAAAGGATAAAAAGAAAGAAAATGCAAAGTGAGTTTACTAAGGGGGATATGAGGTTGACCAAAATACCTCATGATCCATGAGAGGAAAATAAAGAGGAAAAAATGGCCAAAATGAGAAAGAGATGGGAACCATCATGGGAGTTCTAGGGTTCACATGGGGACTTCGAGAGTTTGTATGGGAGTGATCCTTACGTGAGAAAAGTTGTTTTAGGGTGTGAATAAGTTGAGGGGAGAGTTGTGGAGTGATTGGAGACTTGGAACGAAAAAGGTTGATGTAAGGGTGTATAAGGGATATAGAAGGATTTGAACCCTAAATGCTCTCTCCTCCTCCATGGCTCGCTTGAGGAGCGCTATGGCTGCAGCTAAGAAGAAGAAGAAGGCATCAGGGAGTTCAAAAAAGGATGCTGGTAATGGAGTGTCATTGTATGATATAGGTAGGGTTGAACAGGTTGTAGAAGGTTTGGATTCGATGTCATCGCAGGGTGTAGGTGCGTGCATGATACATGCAAACACGAATGTCGATCGCTGTCCCTTAAATAGGGTTGAATGTTCGATTCATAGGGAGGTTAATGAGGGTTCAGGGATGGACAAAGGGAATATAAATGTTCTAGTTTTGGCTGAAAATCATTAGGGTTGGGAGGAAGAAAGGGATCACTCGCTTGACTATTCATTGGATAAAAAGGTATCCTGGAAGGATATGGTTTTAGGTAACAGGATTCCATCTAGAGGAGAAAACTTGAGTTACATTCCATTAGTGCTTGCGGGGGATAAAATCCAAGTTACGTTGTAGAAGGATAAGGTTGGTCACAATTATAAAGATTGGCAATGGGTGATCATGGGTTATGTCATTGGTTTCAGACCTTCTTTGGCCCAAATGGTTGGCTATGTCAAAAGAAACTGGTCATGTGTGAAAGAACCAAAGGTTTTGATGCATGACCAAGGTTTTGTAGTGTTAAAGTTTGATTATAAGGAGCATAGGGATTGGGTATTGTCCAAGCCTTATTGGTCATTCTTTAATCGACCTTTCATCTTGAAAGAGTGGCATAGGAGGTTTCAGTTTACCAAGGAGAAGTTTCAATTCATGCCATTATGGGTGAAGCTAATGAATCTGCCATTAGACTATTGGGATGTCGACTCTTTGAGCCGAATAGGCAATGTTGTGGGTAGACCTTTGTTTTTGGATGGTATCACCTCAGCGGGAGAACAAATATCCTATGCTCGTATGTTGGTTGAGGTGGATGTCTCGAAAAAACTTGTGGAGTCAGTGGAGCTGGTGGATCCAGAGGGTGCAATTGTGTCCTAGAAGGTTGTGTATGAATGGAGACCTGCTTTTTGTGACTTGTGTCATGAAGCAGGTCATTATTCTAAGAAATGTAGGAAGGATTCAAATACACATTTGCATTATGTAGGTCCTTCTAATAAGGATGAGGGGCATTTCAAGGCTGGTTAGGGGTTTAAGTAGTGGAGGAAAGCTCAAAAGGAGATGACAGTGGCTTAGAATAGGGTGGAGGAATTCTCAAAAGAAGTGGAAAAGGCAATGCCATAGATTTTAAAGGGTGTAGAGAATAGGGTAGGGGTTGATCATATGGAAGAGCACTACAATGGGGAGGGCTACTCTAAGCCTCCAAATAGTGAAACTCAACTGTAGAGGAGCTCTCTAAAAGGAAAAGAGAAAATGGCTACTGGAAGTTCAGGTAGTCTATTGAATTTTTGGTTGGTGCTGATGATGAAGATATCCCATAGGAAGTGATTATAAAGGAACAAGGTGTTTTGTTGTTGGGAGAATCTCCTTCTCCTCATTCTTCCAAGGATCTTGTTAATGTTAGGAGTTTGGAATGTCAAGGGATTGAATAGGCCCTACAAGCAGAAGGAGTTGAGGCACTGGTTATCAGTGCATAAAATGTCTTTTATGGGGCTGTTAGAAACAAGGGTGAAGTGTAGTAAAGCAAACAATATCTGTGCAAGACTTGGTAAACAGTGGGGGAGATTTGATGACTATGTTTCTCATTCTAATGGGAGGATTTGGTGTATTTGGGATAGAGAGGTTTGGGATGTACAACTTCTTGCATGCAGTGAGCAAAATTTACATGCCTTTGTGGCTGCAGTTCATTCAAATGTGTCCTTTTATGCAATATTAGTCTATGGCTTTAATTCTGGAGTCAGTAGAAAGTCTCTCTGGAACTGGCTAGAGGACAATAAGGTAGAGGATGAGCCTTAGATAGTGATGAGGGATTTTAATGTTGTGTTGTAGCCTACTGAGAAATTCCAAGGTAAGGTTATCAATCTCAGTGATGTAACTGAAGCTAGAGATTGTTGTAATTCAATTTTAATTCATGATTTAAGTTTCTCTGGTTTGAAATTTACCTCGTCTAATAGAAGTTTGGGCGATAATTTAATTATAGCCAAGTTGGGCAGGGCAATGGTTAACTTAGCATGGTCTTCTAAATTTCCTTTTTCTTATGCTTAGTTTATGGAAACCCTATTTTCTGATCAGAGCGCTGCTGTGATCAATTTGGCTAAGAGAGGCCTTAATTCAGTTGGCAATTTAAATTCTATGATATGTGGACTCTAGATCCTAGTTTTCTTCCCTTGGTGACTAATATTTGGAGACAATATCCAGTTGGATCTGACCACAAGAATTTTCAAGCCAAGCTAAGGGAGATTAAATCTAAGCTGAAGTCTTTTAATAGGGACAAGTTTGGAGGCATTTCTTACAGGGTTCAGGAGGCACGGGTTGAAAAGGAATCAAGAATTACTGGCTCAACAACCTCATAAATTATCTTTGCAGGAAGAGGATAAATTAAGCCTTAAGCAATATGAGTTTTTTTGCAAGATGTGAAGAGAGATTCTTCAAACAGAAATCAGGCATTAAATGGTTGAATTTGGGGGACTCTAATTCCCATTTCTTTTTCTATATAATGAAAGCTAGATAAAAGCAGAATGTTATAAGGAAAATAAATCTCAGTGATGGCCAATAGTGTTCAGATATTGTTGGAATCTCTAAGGCTTTTGTGTCTTTCTATTATGATCTTTTAGGAAATGGGAGCTAGGCCTTAGGAAGTGTCTCAAAGGAGGTTTTATAGTAGGTTCCTAGTCTGGTTGTGGAGTATCAACATGAGTTACTTAGACCCATTTCTTTATTGGAAGTTAAAGAGGCTTTGTGGTCTATTGGACATTATAAAGCTCCAGGGTCTGATGGTTTTACTGCAGGGTTTTGTAAGGCTTCATGGAATGTGTTGGGAGATGACCTATAGTCGTTGGTAAGGAAGGTCCTCCAGACTACTGCAGTTCCTTTTTTTTGTGCCATACAAAGCTGGTACTTATTCCAAAATCAGAGAATACACAAGAGGTAACTGATTTTTGACCAATAGTATGTTGCGATGTGGTGTATACGGTTTTGGAAAAAGTTTTAGCAGGTAGATTGTAAAAAGTCTTACCTGCTATCATCCATGCATCACAGTCTGGTTTTATTAAAGGGAGAAGAATTGGTGATAATGTTTTATTAGCCCATGATTAACTGCATATGTATAACATGAAGCATATTTCTCCAAGATGCATGATCAAGGTAGATATGAGGAAGGCATATGATTCAATAAATTGGAAATTTTTAGAGAAGGTGATGCTTGGTCTGCAATTTCCTTCGCATATAGTTAAGTTGCTAATAGCCTGTGTTTCTTCTGTTTCTTATTCTTTGTGTGTCAACAATGTCTTGCAAACTCCTTTCAAAGGAAAAAAAATGGGCTCAGGTAGGGGGATCCATTATCTCCCTATTTGTTTTTCGTGGTAATGGAGTATCTCAGTAGGCTGTTTCAAAAATTATGGAGGAAGGAGGAGTTCTAGGGACATCCTAAATGTAAGAAATTGAGGATTATCAACTTAGCTTTTGCAGATGACCTGTTGGTTTTTTGCAAAGCTGATTTATCATCTATGATGGCTATAAGAGGTATTTTAACTAATTTCTTTGCTACTTCAGGGCTTCATGTTAATCCAGATAAGAGTAGTGTGTTTGTGGGTGGTGTGGACCAAGTTCTAAAGAGCTCAATTCTTTCCCATCTACAATTTCTAGAGGGGAAATTTCCTTTCAAATATTTGGGGGTCCCTTTGGATGCCTCTAATTTAAAAGCAACAAATATGATGGTTTTGGTTCATAAAATTTCATGAAGGCTGCATAATTGGGCTAATATGTTGTTATCTTGTGCAGGCAGATTACAATTGCTAAAATCAGTCATTTTTAGCATTACTAATTATTGGAGCCATATTTTTCTTCTACCCAAGAAGATTTTGCATAAAGTTGTGGGGTTATACAGGGCTTTTCTTTGGTCAGGGAAAGTGTCTCAGACTAAGAGAGCTTTAGTAGCATGGAAGGTGGTCTGCTTACCTAAGAAGGAGGGGGGATTAGGTATTCTGGACTTATATACCTGGAATGTGGCAGTAGTGGCAAAGCTTTTATGGTAGCTATGTCAGAAGAAGGATGCATTATGGATTAAATGGGTTCATTCCTATTTCATAAAAGGCAGGAATTTGAATCTTGTCACCTGCCTTGCACAACTTCTGAGCTGCTGAAGAATATTTTTGGATTAAGACCTTGTTTGCTCCCAATTTTCTAGCATTTACAGATGAATCATTTTACCAAATTACAGAGGTGTATGATACAATAAGGTATTCAGCTCCTAAAGTAGGGTGGTGGAAAGCTGTTTGGTCTAACCTAGTAGCTCCAAAGCTTAAGCTTATTTTCTAGTTGGCTGCTCACTCTAGGCTTCCTACAAAGGATATCTTAATCAAATTTATTCCATCCATCAATCTTCAATGCAGTTTCCGTTCTCAGTAGGAAACATTTCTCATTTATTTTGCCATTGTCCTGTGGTGAATAAGGTAAGGTTTGCTATAAGTAAGGCTTATAAAAAAAGGATTAGACATAGATCTTGGCAGGAATTGCTGAGATACTTCTCTAGAGTAAGGGGTAGAGGTGCAACAAAAGCTCAATTTTATTCTTGTTTTTATGTTATAGCTTAATATGAAGTATGGAAAACTAGAAATGCTATTATTTTTTCAAATATTGCGTGGGACTTGAAAAGGGTAGCTCATCGTGTTTCTTTGATCATGTCTTCTCTATGTACTCATCTTAATAGGAGTGATAAGTTTAGAGGTATGTTGGGGATGGTAGATCCATTCTACAACTTCATTTGTAATTATTCTTGATGATATACAAATCACTTTCTTAAAAAAAATGTTGCATAAGGGACCCGATTAGGGTTTTGAGAAGAAGCACTAATCTGGGAAAAATGTGGAAGTAAAAATAATCAAGGGAGAGTGGAGTATGGGTTAAGAGTGGGAATTTATTTTATAAGGGGTGAGTATGGGTTCCATAGGAGAGAAGAGACTTTGGGTGAACAAGAGAGATGTTACTTGTAGGAGAAGAAAGGTATTAGGGTTGAAGTGGCCAACTAGAGTTTTTCGGTCACATGTGGAATCTAGGGGGTAAAATGATATGTTTTGGAATTGGATCTAAATGAGATAAGATATAAGGTGATAAACGAAGTAATGGTAGTGTAAGTAAGAGGGAGTTGGGCCACATCGGTCCAATTAGGGTTTTCGAGGGAAAACTCTAGAGGGTAATAGTAGGTGGAGTTGATGTTATAAGGTGTTGGGCCTAACCCACACCCATAGGAGTTGGGTTTTTCATTATGTGTAAGAGTAAGGGGAACTGGATGATGGGGCGTAATAAGGGGCACAGGATTCTCAAGATATGGGACAAGCCTCCTTGAGAGGATAGAAGTAGAATGCCAGTGATATGCATGTTAAGGGTGAAATTATTATTGAATAAGACAAGAATAAGATACTATCCATTTAAAGAGAAAGATTGTTGAGCCGGGCCTAGACCGGTCCATCGACGAGTAATAGTAGCTAGGAGCATTTTTTCCTGCATGATTTCCAGTCCACCGCCTATAATAGTGGGGGATTCCGTGCTCAACAAACCAAATGCAATGAAGCTAATCCATGGGAAATACACTAAGTATTTACAATAAAACACCATATGAGTCAAGGCCAGACCAGTCCACCGGCGAATAATAGTGGCCAGGAGCGTTCCACCCTAGAGACCGATCCACTGGTGAATAACAGTGGTCAAGAGCATTCTATCCTGTATATATTCTGGCCCACCGATTATAATAGTGGAGTTCCCGCACTCACATGGATTAATAAAAAGTATGTGTGGAATGATCATATTGTTAAGAGGACTAAAGAATAAGTTACATGGAAAGTAACCAAGCCTTATTACATGCAGTATTATATGTTGCCTATATGATCATGCTTATGTTGTATGCTCTATATGTTTGGCCTTAGTTGCATTTGTTACCTTACTCAATACGTAGCGTACTAATCATCCACTTCATGGGAGGTGCTCATTCCTATGAGTAGAAGAACCAATTGAGTTTGTGCAGGTAGGGGATGGCATCTTCAATGCCTACGACACCTACGAGGCATTGAGCAAGGCAGAGAGTTGAGCCTAAACTTGGCTTGGGGATCAAGAGTGACTGGCTAGACTCTATCTTACTTTTACTATGCATCATTTTACTCTAGTCATATTTTATCGTACTGTGTTTAATACATTCGAAAAACTTATTTAATTACTCCTTGGGTTGTAACTCTCTTTAACGACACTCTGGTTTCTGTATGGTGAACACTATCATTTTTTTTATGAAAGCATGTTTTAATTATCGAATTGTGTTTGAAGTTAATCCTATTTAGCCTTAGCACTTAGTACTGGAACAGTAGGATTAAACTAGTCTAGTACTGAGTGTGGCGGTAATACCCTCGGAATTTACAGTTTTGTCATCTCGCTTTTGTTTAATACTTATCATTAAATGAAAATTTTTAGTAGTAAATTTTGGGGGTATTATAATTATAGCTGGTAGAACGGTAAACATATAAAATCTTCAAGGCGACACACACTTGGCCACTATTATGTTAGGTGGAATGGTATAATAATATAATCTATATGGTCACAACCTACATGATGTTCCACTATAAGTGATTAGTGTCTTTTCATTTAATGGGCACATCAATTCCATTTATTTAACTCGAGGGGGAGATCATGAACCTAGAGATACAAAAGTACACTGGTCATATTAGTGAATACAAGCAACACAGTACTCTCCGAACCATCAACCCAAGGACGCAAAGGTGCGCTAGTCACACTAGTGCACGAAGACACACAGTACCCCTACCGACATTGACACCTAATCCATAAGTATGTATATCCAATAAATAGATTCATAGAGCTAAATAGAGTAAGATTTAGGGGCTGGCTAGGGCACTAAAGCACACCAGCAAAATCCAGAATAATTGTGGACTCAACCATGTCTTTAGGGTAGCGACCCCTAAAGAACCACCATTCCTAATCTTTAGGTCTTTTACTTTAATTATTAGTGTCTTAATTAAGGTGACTATGAGAAAACACATCAATCACATACTTATTCATTTTTATTTGTTTATATTATTACTAAGTAATATTTATTATTATTATTATTATTCATGTTAACTTAAATAGTCCACTAAGGTCATCATAAGTTCCAATTCATATAATTAGGCACCTTACATCAAAATGACCAAAAAGCCCCTAAGGTTAAGGCTGCTTCTTATCATCCACTTTCATCACATACTTCATTTTTATTTATCCACATGTCATAATTGGTTACCATGACATAATTATATTATCGGTTATATAATTAAGTATTCTATAAACCAAATGATCATTGGACACACAAATCCTAACATGTACTTCTAGCACATCCAACAGAAATTTTCATTTATAATTTACAATTAAGGCATCTCTTGCATGGTTATAAAATTAACATTATAACACATATTTAACCCTAACCCATGCATTTTTCTTATGATATACACAATTTACTAAAATACCCTCATCCTTATAGTACATATGATTATTTTTAAACAAGTGATACTAAGGCCATAACCCTTATTATATTATTTAACATCACTTATGACTTATCATAAAGGTTTATTATATTAATTGTCATATTATTTACAAATTACCGATTTACCGCTTCTTACTTACAAAATTACTAAATTACCCCTCTTACTTGCAATTTACCAAAATACCTTCCTTAGTTGTAAAATTACCAAACTACCTTTTTAAGCTGTTAAATTATCAAATTATCCTTCTTACTTATAAAATTACCAAATTACCCTTCTTACTTGTAAATTTACCAAATTACCCTTCTTAGTTGTAAATTTACTATAGTACCCTTCTAACTTTTAAAATTACCAAATTACCCCTTTCTCATGCAAAATACCCTTCTTACTTAATAAATTACTAAATTACCCCTTTTCATGTAAAATTATCAAAATATTCTTCTTACTTGTTAAATTACTAAATTACCCCTTTCTCATGCAAAATTATCAAAATACCCTTCTTACTTATTAAATTACCAAATTATCCTTTTTTTACATAAAATTACTAAAATGCCCTTTACACAAAATATTAATACCTATGGCCTGCATACATCATTTACACCACAATCCCCTTATTATTATTCTTAGCTCCCATGCACATTTATTTAGGTCACTCTATTTGTACAAGTAAAATTACTAAAACGCCTTTAGGGCTCATATTAGCATTAATTCTATTACAAGAGGCCATATTTTACTCATCATGACATGTATATATCATGATTAACAACAAAGCCCACTATTTCCACATATGTCACCTCTCATACAATATAGTATGCTTTTCATTCTATCATCCACATAATATGAGATGCTTAGCCACTCATAACATACACACAAAGCACATTCCAAAGCCCTAATGCCTGGCATACATAAATCCATACATTTTAGTAGGGAATAATAGTTACCTTATTTTTGGTAATAACTAAACTTTATTGGTAACCCAGTTTAAAAGTTTAAACTTTGATTAGTAAAAATTATACCTAAAAATAATATCACCATGAGCATATTGGTAGTAGATGGTTAAAGAATAATTTTTTTATCAAAGACAAGCATATTAAATACATATTATTACTAACCATATTACACCTCAAAAATATGTCAAATAATTTTAAAATGTGTAGCAACACTCACGCAACATGGGTTGCATGCACGAAGGGGGAAAGAATAGGTGGAAGGGAATTTTGGTTAAGGCAAGAAGGATTTCAATTAAGGGCTTGTGGAAGGGAAGTTGTAACACCCCAAAATTTACAACTGAAAATTTTCGTTTACAGAGTTAAGTGCGGAAATTAAAACAATAAAAACAAAGGGTGTTACAGCCACACTTGGTACAAGTCTGGTTTCCTCTACCATACTCATACCAAGTGCTAAGGCTAAATTCATTAATCCGCTTAAATTAATATTATGATTAAAGAAATCAGGATAGAGAGAACATTAGATAAATACTGTTAATTAAAAATGACATTAACAGTTTACGAAATCAAGAGAGAAATGATAGGAGGACACGAGGGTCCAAATATAATCGAAAATAAGATAACAAAAGAAACACCGGATAGTCGTACGCTCCCAAATCCGAACTATCAGCATTTGACTAAGGTTAGAAGATAACCTGCAAAGTCCACTACCCATTGAATAGGTAGGGGCCCACGAAAATGAACCCTTCAGTACTACGGTACTGAACAACCCTTTATACCAAACTAATACGATAAATCAGCATGGATCACATGTAAGGCATACAATAAACATAGTGTAAGATATATAAATAAAAATACGATGATTGAGATACAATAATCACTCAGATGATCAATTTCTATCAAGGTCATGTACTACTCATTTTTATTCATTTGAAACAGCCGAACTTATTATTGAACATCCCAAAATTACTGTCTGAGTAATAATTAAAAGTCAACTTCAGCATAATTCATGTCTCAGCATAAATTCCAAACAATCACATACATCACATGCATGTTCACAGGTATAATTTACTAAGATTCATATCATCCTAGGCATACTTACAGGTACAACATAATAAATCCATAACGTCACAGGTAAACTTATAGATATAACATAATAAGATCTATAATATCATAGGTAAGCTCACAGACATAAAACCAATACAAGTAGGCACGAAGGCCGCTACCAAATCCACAGGCAGGCACAAAGGCTACTACTGAAACCATAGAAAACCTCAGGTAGGCACGAAGGTTGCTACCGAAAACACAGAAAACCTCAGGTAGGCACAAAGGCTGCTACTGAAACCTCAGAAAACCTCAGGTAGGCACGAAAGCTACTACCGAAACCTTAGGTAGGCACAAAGGCTACTCCAGAACCACAAGTAGGCACAAAGGCTACTACCGAAACCTCAGGTAGGCACGAAGGTTGCTACCGAACAATTCAATAATCTGATAATCATTATTTCCATCTAATCATATCATTTCCATTTTTATTTACTTTCTTGAGGGGAGATCAATCAACCTGAAGACACGAAGGTACTCCAGTCATATCGGCGTAACAAGGCACCATCGTATCCTACCGACTATCAACCCAAGGACGTAAAGGTACCCTGGTCGCACTAGTACATGAAGGTAACACAGTACCCTACCGATAAGGACACCTAATCCATAAGTATCGATACCCTTTATTAGTCCGCAGAACAAAATAGAGTAAGATGTAGGGCCTGACTGGGGCACTAAGGCACACCAGCAAAAATCCATATCAACTGTGGGCTAAACCATATCCTTATGGTAGCAAACCCTAGGAGCCACCATTCCTGATCTCGAGGTCTTTCACTTTAAGTACTAGTATTTTATTAAGGTGACCACGAAATTGCATAGGATACAGATAAATTCAATTCCCATACTTAACCGTTCTTACTTATTTCCAATCATTCGAGACAACAATAATCAAATTCAAGTTCGAAGCCAACATCTAAAATATACTAAGGCCATCCTAGACTCAATTATTCGCATATGAATACTTTAGGTCAAAAAGACCAAAATACTCCTCAGACTAAAAATTCTCAGATTATAATCTATTTAAAAACTAATTCCATTTTATGTATTCATTTGCCATGAAAAGGCTAAAACACCATAATTAAATTATTCATTATTAATTTATCAGATATGTCAAATGACCATTTTTCCCTTATACATAATTTTGCACATAAAATCATTTTCCACACCTTTAATCCATCCAAAATGCATACTCAACAACAACTAATACATATTAGACATGATTTTCAAGATAAATATCATACTACATAAAAATGAATAAATTACCCCTAGGGCAAACATCCATAATTAATTAATCCATAATTATATCTAAGCATGCTCAACCTATTATTTTGTACATAATTATCATATAAATTATTTTTTCGTCACTAGAATGATTTTAATTATACTTTCGTACTCGACATAATTTACATAAGATAACATACACGTTTTATCCGTTTTCATGATAATAATAATCAACACATGATTAGATACAAATAAATCATGCTTAACATATTTCATCAACCAAAAACCCTAATGTGCTATCACACAATATTTACAATTTTAGTAAGGTATAACGGTTACCTGAATTCTAGAAAAAACACAAAAATAGCGGTATCCTACTAAATTTATCGGATCTCGCTAATCAACCTTTCGTACCTAAAAATAACACCAAAATTATTGAATTAATATCTATCAAGTAAAATAATAATTATAATATAAAATATTTATTATTTGAAAATTAATAAAATACCCTTACACTTAAAATGGGTACCAATATTATATATATACTTTTTTTTAAATGCACACAACTCACGATGTATGCGCAGCGTGAGCCATGCACACGTGAAAGAACTGAAGGGCAGCGGGGGTGGCTCGGGGATTGGCGTTGCTGGCTAGGGTGAGGGACGAGTGGATAGGAGCAGCTAGCTGTGGTGGTGGCGATAGGGTGGTGCTAGAGGCTGGGGAAAGGTTGCATGCGGCACTGCTCGGCTTAGGTGGTTGGTTGGGTGAGTTCGTCGGTTGTGCTGGTGGCGTGGGTTGCTGCAAGCTGTGGTGGTGCTACGGGATGAGAGGGAGGTGGGTGTGGTGTCTGCGAGATGGGAGTAGCAGGGGCTATGGATCGAGGAAGGAAGGAGGAGAATGGTGGTGGGCTGGAGCTGCAACAGGCTTCGACGGGGGAGGAAGGAAGGTGTTGGTGGTGCTGCGATGGATGAGTGTGTTGGACGGGAGCCAGGGGCAGGGAGAAGGAGGAAGAAGATGATGGAGGAGTTGGGGCTACGGTGGTCGAAAGATGCAGGAGGAGAGGGGAGGGTTGTGAACGGTGGCCGTTGGTGCTGGTCGGGATGGAGGAAGCTGGGCGACGCGCTATGACGGGGCTGCGATGGTGGTGCTCGAAAGGCACAGGAGGAGAGGCAGGGAGATGAGGGCTTGTTTAGTTGGTGAGATGGCTGGGACGGGATGAGGAGTGTTGTTGGACGGGAGAAGGGTGTTTGGTGATCGAAAATGGAGGTGTAGGGGCTGGACAATGGTTAGGGAGCGTATGTGTGTGTTATATGCAGGGCAAAACCAACGAAATAGGGAGAGGGTTGTGCGACGGGGAGATGCAGAGGGGAGGAGTTATATGCATGCGTGTGTGTCTGTAAAGAGGGGGGTTGTTTGGTGATTGTGTCGTGTGCGTGTGTATATGTGTATAATGTCCATAGTGTGTAAGTGTGTCTGTAGCGTGTGTATGTGTATATAAATGTATAGAGGGAGATAGAAAATTCTTCGGGAGAAATGTTCGGATAAGGCAGAGGGTAGAGTAGAGTTTATTTATTTAGTTTTAAATTTAATTTAGGTAGATTAAAATATTAGATCTAAAAATAGTTTGGGAAAAATTATTAGAATTTGGGTAAGTTTAAAAATAGTTGGAAAGAGTAAAATAATCGAGAATAATTTTTAGGAAATTATTTTTTTATTACGGATTAAAAGATTATTAATAAAATAATTTAAAATAAGATTTATAGATAAAAATTAGGATTAAATTAAATAACCTAATCTCTATCAAAATTTTAACCTAATTAAATTTATACTTAAATAGTTGAAATTTTCGAAAAATAATAGCACTTTTAAGATTAATCTCTCTAAAATAATAATTATAACTAATTATACGATTATAACTTTATAATTACGGTTTTGAAAAATGGGGTATTACAGAAGTTGTGGTAGATAGTTAGGTGTAGGAGTGAGCAAGGTGTAGGTGGTGGTTGGGGGTAGGAAAGTGGTGGCTCAGGGCAATGGAGACACCAGCAACGGGGGTTGGAAAGGAGGTTCAAGGAAGGGAGAAGAAGAGGAAGATAGGATAAAGAAGAGGAGAAAGGAAGGGCTGTAGGGGGATTTCAGCAAGCTGAGATAAGGAGGTGCTATGGGGATGTTAGCTGGTGCAAGTTATGGGTCGAGAGGAAAAGAAAAGAAGAGGAAGGGAGAAAGTTGCCTATAGGGGTGTAATATCCCAAAATTTTAAAACCTAGAACTTAATAATTAACTTTTATTTGTAATAATTTAATCTCAAATTATTTATTTAATTATTTTTTGAACCTTTGATTTATAAAAATGGATATGATTATTTAATAATTAAAATAAATATTTTATTATTTTATCATAGTCTTTTATTTAAATAAATTTCCAAACCATTATTTTACTAAAATTATCCTCTTAAATTTATACTTTAAATTTTGAAGAAATTAATTTAATAAATAATTTTTTTCCATTTACCTAATTTCTAACCCTAACTCAAATAAATTATTTTATTTTTCATTTTCCTTTTTCATCTTTTCTTTTTCCTTTTTTCTTTCTTCTTTTTCCTTCCTTTTTCTTTTTCCTTCTTTTCTTTCTTTTCATTAGTTGACTAGCCTTCTTCTTTTCCTTTGCTTCCCCCCTGGGCTGCATGTTTCTCTTCTCTCCTCCTCACCCATCTAGTCCCCCTTCCTTCTTTCCTTTTCTTCTTTCTTTTCCCTAGGTTGGGCTAACCCAACACTCTTTTTTTTTCTCCTCTCTCTTACACGAGCCTGCCTACCTCTATCTTTTCTCCCCACCCGACCTGCCTTCTTCCTTTTCTTCTTCTTCTTCAGCTCTTGGACAAACCAAACAGCCCCTTCCCCCTATGTCTACACCTACACCTACAATTGCCCCCTCTACACTTGCACAACCCTACACCCTCCTCTCTCTCCAATCCTTTTCCCTTCCATTTTTGACCCTAAATACCCTTTACGGATCTTCCCACATGCCTTCCCTTTCCCTTTTCTTCTTCTTACACCCTACCACCCTACCCGAGCCTGCAACATCCTTCCCCTACACCCACCTAACCCAACTAAACATACCTTCTCCCTTCCCTCTTCTTTTTCTTCTCCTTCTCTTCTTCTCCTTTGTCCAACCTCTTTTCTCATCTCCTTCCTCTTCTCCCCTTATTTTTCTTTGTCGCCCCTAACCATCATCTTTGCAGCCCAACCAACCACCACACTGATTCTCCTACCTCTCCTACTTTATCCTTGCACCACCCCTAACAACTGAAGCCCTCCATCTGCAACCAACTCCCTCTTCCTTTTCTTTTCTTCTCCTATCTGCCCCCACCCTATAGTGCCACCTTGCATAGTAGTCTCCCCTCTTCCGTCGCCGCTGAAGCCATCCCTCAACCACATGATATCTGTAACACCCCAAAATTCACTACTTTTTTTAAGTAGAAGAAATTACAATAGAAATACATAATTAAAACCCATGAATTCTAGGGATGTTACCCCCACACTTACTACCAAACTAGTTCTCTCCGACTATTCCAGTACCAAGTGCTAAGGCTAAGAAACAATTGATATTAAATTCAAATCAAGAGTTCATAAAAGAACTAGAAAGATCATAATATCAAAATCAGAGTACGCATGAAGGTTTACAAACCAATAGAGTAAAATCAATCATAAGATAGAAATCAGAGTGCGAAGTCAAAATTTTTCGAAGGGAACAATCTAACAACTGAAAAAGGTTTATTCAAAATACTCAATACAAGTAATGAATAAAAAAAGGTAAATTTGATACAAAAGAATAATACACGGACATAAATTACATAAAGAATGAATATGTCCACGACACTCTCGAACTTTGAGCCAAAACATGCTCAACACTCAACCTCGCCAGATGTCTCCCCCACCTACACAAAGTCAAAAAGAGCCTTCTACTCATGGGAATAAGCAACACCCATGAAAAGGATGATTAGTATGCTATGTACTGAGTAAGGTAACCGAGCACTAAGGCCAACACATAACAACACATAAATAATGGAGAATAATAAAAGAGCATAATCACTAACATGTTATCATATTTACATACGATCATCCAAGTAAAAGTACAAAGGCCCATATATAATCCGATTCAATTACTTAATTAATCTCTGATCAGAAGTCAATTCACACCATACTTTTTATCAAAGCCACAAGAGTACGGGAACCATACTATTATAGCCTGTGGATCGAAAACACATAGGAAATCATGCCCTAACCACTATTATTCGTCGGTGGATCGGTCTCGAGGATACTATAGTAGCTGGCCACTATTATTTGCGGGTGGACTGGTCTAGCCCTTGCTTGCATGGTGTTCTACTGTAAGTACTTAATATCTTTCCCATGTCTTGGCACAAACATGTTTGGTTTTGTTGAGCACAGAATCCCCCACTATTATAATTGGTGGGCCGGAAACGCACAGGTGCAAAGCCTGATCACTATTATAGTAGGTGGATCGGAAACACATAGGACATCATGCCCTAACCACTATTAATCGTAGGTTGACCGGTCTGGGCCCAGCTCAACAATCTTTCACTTTACATGATTAGTGTATTAAGTATCTTATTCAAAGGCTTTCACCCTAGACTTGCATGAATCACTCCCTTTACACTTCACACATCACAAATCATAAATACCATCCTCATAATTACACTTAATCACCACAAACACATGATACCACAAAAACTCTAAGTAGCCACACCAAACCCTAATTGCCCACAAAAACCCTAGCTCGGTCTCCTATGTACCCTTAAATTGCTCCACGTACTATTTTTCACCTAAAGTGTTCAAACACCCAAACAACACTTACATTACCTTCCTCACATCCCAAACCAATGTTCCATATGTAAATTTCACTCCCATGCAGACTTTACACATCCCATGCAACCTTTTGAACTTTTCATGCACATCCTAAGTCCATTCATACGAAACCCTATATTCAAACCATATAAAACACAAAGATTCATCCATACCAAACCCTAAATTCAATCCATACCAAACCGAAGATTCATCCTTACCAACCCTAAATTCAAACCATATAAAACCCAAAGATTCATCCATACCAAGCCCTAAATTCAATCCACACCAAACCAAAAATTCATCCATACCAAACCCTAGATTCAAACCATATAAAACCCAAAGATTCATTCATACCAAACCCTAAATTCAAACCATATAAAACAAGAGATTCATCCATACAAAACCATAAATTAGATTCTCCCATATAAAACCATAGATTAAATTCTTCTATACGAAACCATAAATTATATTCTTCCACACGAAACCCTAAATTCCCCATTTATTCCTCCACTCATAGATCATTAAAATACTTAGGTCAACTCATTTTCCTTTTAGTCAACTTACTTCCCATTTTCCATTTTCAACCTTTTTTCCCACATGATACCACTTTTATACATCCTCATATGCATGTCTAAAGGGTCACACACAAATCATCACATACCATAATACTTCATCACATACACATAGTACACGTACCATGTAAACACACAAAAACATACTTCAACTTCGTGTTATACTACATACAAAATAATTACAATAATAAACAAAGGATGCATAATATACAAAGCAAATAATGCACATCAACACATGATAGGCCTTAGTAACACCCTTACCTAAAATGACACCGGTCTTAGAGCACACTCCTATGCCTCCTTAGGGATTTGACAAAATAATAACATATTAATAAAAATAACAATAACAAACTTCTAACTTTGCTAAAGATATAAGAAATAATAGAATTATTATAAAAGTTGATAATATAGAGTTGAAGACTTTGCCCTAATAATAATAAAAATGATACTAAAATAATATCAATAATAATGATAATAATAATAATAATAATAATAATAATAATAATAATAAGACTAATCGCATAACAATAACAAAACTAAAATTAAAGTAGCTGTAATATTAATAATGAAATAATAATAATAGTAATTCAAAATAGTAATAATAAAAATAATAATTATAATATTAAACACATAATAATAATAATAATAATAATAATAATAATAATAGAAACAATAAGAATAATAATAATAAAATCAAAATAAAAAATACAATAGGGCTTCAGCCCTCAATAAAAATAATAATCAAAACATTAATACTAATATTAAAAATAAGACATATTAAAAATATAAATAATAATAATAATAATAATAATAATAATAATAAAATAAAAATAAATTAAGGCTTGTAAAAATAGGGAAAAGGATTGAGAGGGTCTAGGGTTCAACATTAGGCTAGAGGTGATAGGCGACACCGGCGGTGGTGCACGATGGTGGTGGTAGTGGCTGGAAAAAAGGAAGAAAAGAGAAAAAGTTGAATGCCGGGAAAAAGATAGGAAGAATTAATATGGGATTTGGGGTGTTTAAGACTGCCTAGAGGGAGAGGAGTTGAATGAGGGTGGTGGCACAACCAAGGGTGGCGGCACACGGTGGCGGTGGTGGTGGCCGAATAGGGAAGAAGGAGAGAGAGAGAGAGGAGGAGAGGGAGGGAGAGGAAAAAAAAGGTAAGGGAAGGTAGAGGGTGGTCTGCGGAATAATTTGGGAGGTAAAAGGAGAGGCGGTAGCTGTGGACGAGGTGGCGGATGGTAGCGTGAAGGGTGGTAGAGACAGAAAATAGGTTGATTGAGGGGGCTACTTCGCACTATCGGGGTGGCTTGTACAGGAAGAATCGAGGGATATGGGACATTTGGTTAGCTAAATGGCGGTGCAAGGAAGAGTTTGGTAGGCGGCGTGGGTGGCGGAGTTGGCTAGAGGCGGCGGAAGAAGCATTTAAAGGGGCGATGGTGGTAAGGTCGGGGAATTCTAGGCAAACAACCAAAGCTCGTTATAGAGCTCAAATCGGGGGTATTTTTATGGTGTAAAAGAAAAGGTAGGGTTTTGTGGGTATGCTAGGGGGTAAGCAAGTAGGGTTATGGTTAATGGCGGCGAGGTTGGCCGGTGGGAGTAAGTTTTGGGCAGGGGAATGCACAGGAAAAAGGGAGGGAATTGCATGAGAAAAGGGAGCGTTGGTTGGGTCAAAAGGGTTGGCGAGTCAGAGGGGAGAGTGAGGAAGGAGAACAGTAGGTCAAAATGGCTATAACCGGCGGCGAAAGACCAAGGCAAGCGACGAAGTTGTAGGTGCTTGATAGTTGGGGAAGAAGAAGGAAGAAGGGTTGGTTGAACCGGGTGGCCGGGAAAGAAAATAATGAAAGAAAAGAAGAAAGACCGGCCGGGTGGCAACAACTACTAAAAAAATATCAAGACATAGCGTTTCAATGGGGAAAAGAGGGAAACGCGGCGTAGAGGAGAAAAGAATGAGGCAACAGCTACACGAGCTGGGCCGCGCCAAAGGAAAGGAAGGAGGGGAGGAATGGGCCTCTAGGCTGGCCTAGTTTGGGGAGGAGAAAAAGAAAAAGAAAAGAAGAAGAAAGAAAAAGAAAGAAAAAGAAAGAAAAAGAAAGAAAAAGAAAGAAAAAGGAAGAAAGAAAAAGGAACAAGGAAAAAGGAAAAATAATGGGTTAGGCTAATTAAATTAATTAGGATATTTAGGATATTTAAAAAATAAAATTTAAATAAAATAATATTTAAATCCCTCTTTAGGCTAAATTAAGATTTTTAAAAGATTTTTTATAAATTCTATTTTAATTAGCAAATCACTCTAATTTTCTTCAATTAAATTATTTATAAAATTCATATTAATTTGGAAATATTTTCTTTTTCTTATTTTAAATAAAATAGTTTATTCAATTAATTTCCAAAATAAAATACTCAATAAGCTAAAATACCTAAATTTCTTCTAATTAAAATACTTATAAATTTCTTCTTAATTTAACCTAATTAATTTCTTTTTATTTTAATAAAAATAATTTATTTAATTAATTTTTCTACTAAAATTTTATTTAAATATAATTTTTAAAATTAGAAATTTTTGGGGCATTTCAATATTCCCCTTAACACTTCCCTACCTTAGTTTACTGAAACCCCACTACAACCCTTCCTTTCTCCTCTTCCTTTTATTTTCTTCCTCTTCTTATCCCTTCCTTGCACCTCCTTTCCAACCATCGTCTCTACTGCCCTTAGCTACCACTCTCCGACCCCCAGCCACCACCTACACCCTGCCACTCCTCCTACACCAAACCACTACTCCAACTCCCCTCCTCAAGCCCTTAACCGACACCCTCCTTCCCTTTACCTAAACCTCCCCTCCATTTATTCCTCCCCCCTTTATGCATGCAACCCACATTGCCCATCTAGCGTGACTATTGCTGCATCATTTTAAGATCCCTTTCCTAATTTTTGAGGTATAATATAGTTAGTATTAACATGTATTTAATAAGCATTTTGATAAAAAAAATTATTCTTTTAATTATCTACTAGTATTATGCTAATGGTGATATTATTTCTAGGTACAAATTTTACTAATCGAGGATAGTGGTAAATTTTAGTTATTTCTAAAACAAGGAAACCTTTATTTATACTAAAATGTATAGATTTGTGTTTGCTAGCACATTAGGGTTATGTGTATGTTATGTGTTGCTGATCACCTTATGGTTTTTCATATTATGTGTAAGATAGAATGAAAAGCATGCTATATTGTATGAGAGGTGACGTGTGTGGAAATAGTTGGCTTTGTTGGAAATAATAATGTTAGAATCATGTACATGTCATGATAAGTATATATGGCTACTTGTAGTAGAAATAATCCTAAAATGAGCCCTAGGAGCATTTGAGTAATTTTACTTGTACATAGGGAGTGACCTACATAAATATGCATGGTAGATGATAATGGGTATTATTAAATGCTAAGAGTTGTGGTGCTAAATGATGCATGTGGGCCATGGGAGATAATATTTTATATGTCAGGAGTATTTTGGTAATTTTACATGAGAAAGAGGTAATTTGGTAATTTAATAAGTAAGAAGGGTATTTTAGTAAAATTATATGAAAATGGGTAATTTGCTAATTTAATAATTAGAAGGGTATTTTAGTAATTTTGTATGTGAAAGGGTAATCTAGTAATTTAATAAGTAAGAAGGTTATTTTGGTAATTTTGCATGAGAATGGGGTAATCTGGTAAATTAATAAGTAATAAGGTATTTTAGTAATTTTACAATTAGAGAGGGCATTTTGGTAATTTTATAAGTAAAAAGGGCGTTTTAGTAAATTTACAACTAAGAAGGGTAATTTGGTAATTTTATAAGTAAGAAAGGTAATCTGGTAATTTTATAAGTAAGAAGGGTAATTTGGTAATTTAACAACTAATAAGGGTAATTTGTTAATTTAACAACTGAAAAGAGTTATTTGAAAATTTTACAACCAAGGAGGGTATTTTGGTAAATTTGCAAGTAAGAGGGGGTAATTTGATAATTTTGCAACTAAGGAGGTTATCTTAGTAATTTTAAAAGTAAAAAGAAGGTTATTTTAGTAATTTTACAAGTAAAAAGGGTAAATAGGTAATTCTTCAACTAAGAGGGGGTATCATGGTAATTTTGTAAGTAAGACGGGTAAGTAGTAAATTCTCAAGTAAAAAGGGCATTTTGGTAATTCAGTAAGCAAAAGCGTATTTTAGTAAATTTACATGCAAGAGGGGTAATTAGTAATTTTGTAAGCGAGAAGAGGTAAATTGGTAATTATGCATATAGCATGGTAATTGATTTAACAAAACTTTCATAATAAGTCATAAGTAATGTTAAATAATAAAATAAGAATTATGGCCTTAATATCACTTATTTAAGTATAATCATGTATATTATAAGAATGATATTTCAATAAATTAGTGTGTACCATAAGAAAAATGCATGGTTTAGGGTTGAATGGGTAACTAAGGGTGTGTTATGATGTTAATTTCATAATCATGCAAGAGGTGCCTTAATTATTAATTATACATGGAAATGTGTGTTGGATATGCTAGAAGTACATGTTAGGGTTGATGTGTTCAATGATCATTTGATGTGTAATGTACTTGATTCCACGACCAGTAGTATAACTATGATACGATAAACTATTATGGCATATGGATAAATAAAAATAAAGTATCGATGAAAGTAGATGATAAGAAGAAGCCTTAGCCTTAGGGGCATTATGGTTGTTTTGACCTAATGTGCATGAGTATAAGAATTGGAACCTAGGATGGCCTTAGTGGTGTATTTAAGTTAACATGGCTAATAATACTAATAAAGATTACTTAATAATAAGAGAAACAAATAAAAATAAATAAGCATGTGATACACTAATAATTAAAGTGAAAGACCTTAAGATTGGGAGTGGTGGCTCTTTAGGGGTCGCTATCCTAAAGATGTGGTGTGCCTTAGTACCCCATCCAGACCCTATATCTTACTCTATTTAGCTCTACAAACCTATTTATGGGGTATGCATATTTATGGATTAGGTGTCCTTGTTATAGAGTACTATGCGTCTTCGTGCATTAGTGTGACTAGGGTACTTTTTATGTCCCTAAGTTGATGGTTGGAGGGTACTGTGTTGCTTGTATGCGCCAGTATGACCGGTGTACCTTTGTGTCTCTAAATTTTTAATCTCTCCCTTTAGTTAAATAAATGAAATTTATTTGTTAATTAAATGGAAAGACACTAATCATTTACAATGAAACAACACTTGGGTTAGGGCTAGACTGTTCCACTGGCAATAATAGTAGCTAGGAGCATTTTTTCCTTGGAGATCATTCCACTGACAAACAATAGTAGCTAGGTGTGTGTTATCTTAGAGATTGTATATATTTACCATTCCACTGACTATAATAGTAGCTAGGAGCATTTTGTGCTGGAGACCGTTCTACCGACTACAATAGTGGCTAGGTACCTTTTGCCCTAGAGTTGGATATCTTAGGCCTGTTCCACCAGTTATAATAGTGATATTTCCAAATCTATGCTGATATAATTTGATAGATGAGTATAAATAATATTTAACTAATGGTTTAAGTCTAAATAATGATAATCAAATGTATCACCTGTTGTTATGTTATGATTGTGGTCATGGTGCCTGTCTTGGATTGAGTGGTGGTTTGGTTTGATGGAGTATGTAGTCGGATACTTTTAATTATACTCAAAAGAGCTTCACTTGGATGCTCTCTTGGTAAGTTTTATTACTCCTATGTGAATGAACCTTGTGATATGTGATCTTGAATTACTTGTCCATTCCGATGATTATTATATCTATTCCTATACGTATATGTGTGATTTATCATTCTTATGTTTAAATGATGTTTCGCATGTGGGTCTTACCTTTTAATTCTGTATAAAGGGTTACTCAATATAGTAATACTGAAGAGTTTCTTTTGTGGGCTCTTGCCTATTCAATAGGTAGTGTCCCTTATAGGTTAGCCCATAGATGTTATTCAAGCTTTCTTTTTAGGTTAAGAGCGTAGGACTGTCCGGGAATGTTTTAGGGTTTATTATTTAACCTTCATATTTCCTTTGTTTAATAATTTTATTCTTGTAACCACTAATAGAGGATTTTATTTTTGTAATATCTTTAACACACTACTCTAATTTATCTGTAATCTTGGTTTTGTGTAAATTATGTTATGTTTTTGTAAGTCTTAGCACTTGGTGTTGGAACGATGGAAGGAAACTGATCTAATACCAAGTGTGGCGGTAGTATCTTCGAAATTTACCATTTTTGCTTCCGCTATAAACTTAAAAATAAAATTTCTTAATAGTAAATTTTAGTGGTGTTACAAAGGGGTATGTGGTGGTTGTTTGGGTGGTGTAGGGAGGAAGTAGGGGAGGCAATGGAGTTGGTGTGGTAGTTGGTTGGGTGGCGGAGATGGTGGTTAGGGGTAACGAAGAAAAATAGGGGAGAAGAGGAAGGAGAGGAGAAAAGAGATATCTTCAAGGGAGAAAGAGGCTTGAGGAATGGAGAAATGAGGCAGAGGAGAAGAAGAGAAGGAGAAGAAAAAGAAGAGGGAAGGGAGAAGGCAAGCTAAGTCATGCACGACCAGGTGGTGTAGGGCGGTGCTGTAGGTCGAGACTTGAGCGTAGGGTAGCAAGGAGAAGGAAGAAGAAAGGGGAAGGGAAAGAGGGACGTGGGAAGGGCAGTAGGCTATGCATAATTCAAAAAGGAAGGAACAGGGGAGAGGGGCAGGCGTAGGCTTGCAATGGTAGGTGTAGGGGGAAGAGTTGTAGGCGAGGTGAAGTCATGAGGGAAGGTCTATTTGAATCGATGTGCAGGGAAGATGGAAGAAGAGAAGAGAAGGAAGGTAGGTAGGGCGGGGAAGAAAAGAAAGGGTTAAGCCAGTGCACATGAGGGAGAGGGAAAAAAGAAGGGGAGTCTGGCTGGACCAATGGGGGGAAGAAAGAAAAGAAAAAAAAACAAGGAGGGGGCAGCTGGGTAGGCAAGGAGGGCCATGTGAGAGAGGGAGTAGGCCAATGGCCCAGCTGGGGGAAAGAAAAAGAAAAGAAGAGGGTCGGTCGGCCTAGGAAAAGAAGAAAAGAAGGAAAAGGGAAAAGGAAGGAAAATGGAGAAAGAAAAAGGAAAAAGCGAAAGGGAAAAAGGAAAAAGGAAAAGGGGAAAAACAAAATAATTTTTTTGTGCTAGGAGTAGAAATTAGGTAAAAGGGAGAAATTATTTATTAAATAATTTATTCAAAATTTAAAGTATAACTTTAAGAGGGTAATTTTGGTAAAATTATGGCTTGTAAGTTTATTTAAATAAAAGAGTGTGATAAAATAATAATTTATTTTAATTTATTATATAATCATATCCATTTTTATAAATCAAAGGTCCACAAAATAATTAATTAATAATTTAAGATTAAATTATTCTAAACAATGGTTAATTATTAAATTCTAGGTTAAAAAATTTGGGGTATTACATAAACTTTAACCCTGATTTACCTTGTCGGGGTTAATAAATGAGATCCCCAAATGAGATGAATCAATTCTTTTGCTTCCTTTTACCTCAAAATAAACGGGTCATTTGTTAGTCACTTCACTAATACCAACACATGATTTTAGCATTAAAAAAGGAACAAGAAAAAAAGTTATGTTGAGTACAATTAAGTGCAAGAACATTTAGAAATTATCTCCGATAACGCATATATATATCAATGACATTTATATGTGCATTTGATGTTTTCTTTTTTATAATATTAATTCTCATCCTTTACACTATAATTTATTAAATTTAGTTTAAATTATTTTAATGATAAATATTTATTTGGTATCAATCACAAAGAAAATGAACTAAACTAAGATATTTTTGAAGAATTTTATAAGTAAAAAACTCAACCAAAAATTTAACATTATATAAAAAAAACAACTTTAGATATTTCAGGCAAAACATTTTCATCTAAGCTTGTTTTTGATTATTCAACTTGTGTTGGAAAGTTAATATCAAGATTTTAAATTTAAATTGTTCACTTTATGTGAATCAAAATTGTAACATCCCGATTTTTACTATTAAAATTTTTTATTTTACAGTAGAAGCATATAAGTAAAATATTGGGGGTTACCATCGTAATCGACATATGTTTAGCTTATACAACTATCCTTATATCAATCACAAGGCTAAAACATTTAAAGTAACGCAAAGAAAATAGTAACAAAAGAAATCTTTATAATACAATAATGATTTTTGAGCTTAAAACCGAATTATAACACAAGATACAAAATGAGGGATACTATAAATCAAGAGTCTAGAAATGTATCTGGTGAAATACATCTACTGGATAATAATTACTCTTCACCCAATCCCTACTACAAATGAATTTATTTATCTACATATAAGGCATCATAGGTAGCATAATTATCTAGTTTATTTTCTGAGATCTACACATAAGAATCAAGGTCTCCTACTTGTGGGAATGACTGGTACCTATAAAACAGGTGGTTAGTACATTACGTACTAAGTAAGGGAATAGTACTATTGAAACAATGATACAATTAACACATGCTTTCAGATCATATAATAATTATCTGAACGAATAAATGAAACATCTCGTAAGATATAAAATTATTGAGATATCTTTATTAAGTATAATCCGTTTTCATTTATTTATATACATTGAGTGTAGGAATCTCACTATTCTTAAACTGACAGAATGGTCTGAAATACTTTCTCAGAAAAAATACACCCAAGCCACTATTATCATCCAATAAAATGAATCTAAAAATATCACCTTTTTGGGATAACACACTCTCAAGCCATTATTCTCCCTTATGGAATGGGAAATATATATATAAAAATAACGCCTTGGTCCTGACTCAAGTACTCTTCTACTTTAAATCAATGGTATCTTTTTCATAGATTATACCAATATATTTTCATTTCAAGATGAGTAGGAGCTCCACTATTTTTAATTCAGTGGAAGGGCTAAAACACCTTCTTAGGACAAAATGCTCCTGAGCCACTATTCTCCCCGTTGGATAGAGAATACACACACACAAACACATATAGCTCACCTTGGCTCTACTCATGTGCTCTTCCACTTTAAGTGATTAGTGTCTTATTAAAGGTAAATGCTTAGGCAACGAACACATTAAAATAGATATACATATAGCATAGGTCGAAGTCCTTAAGCTCTTTTCAACCCTTAATTACACTCCCTTTAGCAATCATTCTCCCATATTAATTATTCATCCATCATTTATAATATGTCACTCTCGAAGATCATCATTATTATTGTACCCATAATGCATGATCTAATTCCCATGTACATACATTAATAATTCTATCCTAATGTATTACTCATAGAAATATCCAAAACCTTATTTCCATAGATTTTTCATAACACCTCCCATAAAATTTACATTATTGCCAATTCTAATAGATAACTTTATAATTTTAAACATTTACAACGTATTCAGAATTTGAATAACCTCTAGATTTTACACATGGAATAATGATATTATCATTTTATGATTATTATGTCCAAATTAACCATTAATTTATTTAAGGAACCCAAAAAAACAATTAAACTTCCAAGAATTCTTCATGATATCACTATCACATTTTAATCCACCTAATACATAAAATGCCAAAATTTCCTTGTTATCCTATAATGACCAAATTACCCTTAAGGGCAAAGAATAACCTTTATTTTATAAAATCTTGTACCTTCCATATATATTATTTTCCAAATCTACCAATGATCACCATACTTCATAAAAATACTCATGCCCACTTATCAAATTTTATTTAACCCACATTTCATGTCATAAGATAAATTCCCAAAACTATGATATTATTACAACAAAATCATAATGATACCTCTTACCTTCTCTCAATTTCTTTCAACATAATATTCATATCATTAAAAAATATCATGATCAACATATGTTACATCATATATCAATAATATCATGAAAAATACACATAAACACACAAGAAAATAACACAAAACCCTGAACTTTGAATAGTATCTTTATCAATTTAATAATGTTCCCCACCTTAACACAAAGGAACATCTAATTTAAGTTAACATTCAAGAATAGGATAAGGGTTGTTTATTCAAGGAAGAAGATGAAGTAGTTGTTCGGTATTTAACCGCGTGCCTCATTTCACTCCTTCACTACTACAAAATTGATCTTTGTTGACCCCTAATGGATGATGAGTATCTCAAAGCTGTTACTAAAAGTGCTATAAAATTTTGGTTGAAGATAAAAAATAAAGTTCTAAGGCTTAGATAATGATTTGAAATTAAAACTAACATCAAATCTGTAGCTTAAAAGAGAATATTCAGATTGCTTTAGGTAAACAATTCATTTAAAATTATCATTAATACATCTTTTGATACTACTTTTTTTATATAATCAACTTCTAAACATTATCTAGCAATTAATGTTATAGGTTATGTGGTAGATTAAGATATTGGATTTTGTAATAACTTACATGAAACCCCCTTTAGTTATGTGAGAATAAACTAATGTTGCAGCTTTATATAATGGTTTATAGGAACCAACACCTAAAGCTCCTTTACTTGTCAGGGAATGAATGAATGAGTTCCCTTTAGAAATAAGTTTTTTTGTAATAATTGTTATTTAAACCCTATAAAATTTCAATTCTCATTTCATTGTTGAAGGCTTTTGCATGTACTTAGTTTTTTTTCTCTCCTATATCACTTTACTCTAGAACATAATATAGCTGTAATACCCAATCCTAAAATCCTTCTACATGTGTTCAAAATTATGTTGATATAAGAGCAATTAGTGTTAGTTTTAAAAATGGGATTGAAATTCTAATAAAAATGTGAACTTTAGGCATATAAATTGACTAGTTTTCCCAATTGATCAATTGGTACGCTTAAAGATTGATAACTTTATTCTTAATGAACCAGGAAACTAATTTACTTAAACTGATCAATTGGTTATCTTGTGATTTTAGACACTTTTTTTATTTTGATTTGAATCTCTTTCTAATGTATATGAAAATTTCTAATTAGAATATATTTGTGCTAATGAGCATATTGTGGTTCATTGTGATTATTTTTATATTATTTAATGATTTTATTTAGTTAAATTTCTATAGAAAGCACTTTTTGAGGCATACCTTACCTTCTATCTTCTCCTTCACTTTCTTCTCTCTGTTTTGGAAGTTGGGTTGTGTGTTTGACTCTTTGCACATCTTTCCTGATTTACCAATCTTCTACAATTGTTTCTTCCTTGACTACACTCAACCTCCCTCATACCATCATGTCTTCTTTTACACATTGGTTGCCCACACTTAATAGTACTAGTCTTATTTCTCTCCCTTTTATAGATTTTGACTAGCTCCATCTTCTATATCCTCAATTCCTGATTTATCTTCACTTCTTACCTATTTTTTTTGCTCCCTTCTTAATTTCCCTAGGTGAAATTTGCTAAGTGTTGAGTATTCTCCATTCTTCTCTTTGTTTTTCCTCTCTAATGAGAAAAAAATAAAGGTTACTCTTATTTTCTTCCATCCTTGTTCGAGTTATTACCTCTCTCTCCTTCTCATGATCTTAGCTTTAGTTCTCCCTTATTTACCTTAATCAAAGAGGGATTATGGGTTGGGAAAAGTTGAAGATTCTATTTTCATTTTCCTTGGAATTCTCTTTATAAGAAAAGGTTACTCTTATTTTCTTCCCTCTTTGTTTATCTTATTTTCATTGATTTTTATGGAGTCATAAAAAGGATTTTAATGGTTTTGACTCTTTATTTTCTTAGGAATCAAAGTCTTAGTAGACAGTCGTCAAGTAGAAGTTTTGTGTTAGAAGAATTGCTTCAAGTTAATAAATTTTTATCTTTAATATGAATGAGATTTTTATTGCTTATTGTAGTTCCATATTCTTGGTGAGTTTTTGGTGTAGTTCATGGGAAAATTATATTGTAAAATTTGAGCATGTGGTAGAGTATTCTTATAAAATTTAGGCACTATTGGTTTCTCTAACTTTATGCATAATTTTGTAATTTATGTTTGATTTCATTTAAATGCTTACATTACCATGTATCCTTGTGATTCTATGTGTGGAGCTTGCCTCTAACAACATGATAGGATTAATATGGTAAAGTTTAGATAATTTTGGTGTGTATATCACAAGTCTAGGTGTTGATTTACCTAGACCAATCGATTGGTTCATTGAATCCATTGATTGGTTATATGAATAGATACATGGGTTGGAAATTTTGATCTGGTTGAAAGATTAGTTGATTGGACCAATGAACTAGTTGATCAGTCCCTATGAGTAGTTGATCGATTTATAAAATCCATCAATTGATAACCCTGTGAACATAGTAGTTTATTCACTACTTAGACCCATCAACCGGTCGGAACAAATCTATCATATCTTGATTTTTGATAAATCTAATCCTAATTAATTTACTCTTTAATCTTATCCTAATCTCAAAAAATTAAGATTTACACCTTCCTAATTCTCTAACCCTATTATTTAACCTAATACATATTTATCAATAATTAAACTATCTTAATATCATAACCTAAATTATATTAACCTTACCTAATAAAAAACTAAACGTATTAATCTTCCTATTTCTTTTCCCTCTTTTTATTTTTTCTCTATTCATATTTTAGTTTTCATGCTCCCTCTCCTTTTTCTTTTTCCCCTTCTACCCACTTAAAACATTGCCAACAGAAAATTCCTGGCACACCCTATCACTTGCCGAATCTTCCCTTAGCCCCATCAACTACCAACTCCTATGAATGTGGCTAGGGTTGAATTTCTCTTTTAGTCGCTGCACCCCTTTCTCTTTCGTCTTTGCATGTGCATGTACATATATAAATTTCAATCATTAAATGTAATACCCTAAAAATATGCTTAGCATAATCTCATATCATTAATGCCCTAATTTAATTCTAACCTTTATAAATCTTATGTTAACCCTAACCTAATTCCTTAATCTCGAAACTTTAACTGATTTTGAAACATTGACTTTGATAAACTATAATTCTTAAACAAAAATAAAAACCCGCTAAAATTTTCACTAATCATAATTACTTTTGGCTAATCTAAAATCACCCTAAATTAATCCCCCAACCCTTCTCTTTTTCCTTTTCCTTCCCCTTTCCTTTTCTTCCTTTCTTCTCCTCCTTCCATCAACCTTAAGCTTTAGCATTTGAATTTGTTACAACTTGCACCACCCACTTGCACCATCACCCATCACCTATCTACATCCTCATGCATCATCCATCATCCATCACCCATCATCCATCACCTTTCTCCTTCTTCTTCTCATTCTCCCATCTCTGTAGACCTACACACCCCCATGTGCACCATCCTATCTCCCTACCTCCTTCTAATCCTTATACAACACCTACATACAACCATCACCACCCTTGCCCTACAACTTCTACCCTACTCCTAACCATCCTCTATAGCTATCACCATTATCATCACCTTGTAGCTGCACCATCACCTTCATCACCACCACCACCTAATTCTTTTTCTTCTCCCAAATTCATACCATACACACACATGTATATATACACAAATATACTATACACTCTTCTTCCCTTCTCTTTGGTTTACCTCCATTCTACCATTCTGTGTCTAAAACACTACCTAAGCACTCCCTCTTCCCTCCCTCCCTCTTTCTTCTTCTTCTTCTAACTCCTTTTCTCCCTATTTTGGGCATGTGCACCACCATTCCACCATCATGCACCACCTTAGCCACAACTTGTTGTCCATTAGATAAGGGTGAACCACGAAGGTCACCCTAACCTTCTCCAACACCATCGCTTACCACCACCTCTTTTCTCTTCTTCATTCCTGCATTTGTTGCAGTTTCATAGAGTGCACGACCTATGCACCACCTGCCTCATGGTCATGCAACACTTAAATATTCTATTGCACAACCATGAAACTTTTGCACCGCTTAGCCGTGCATCTTCTTTTTTCTCTTGGTCTACTATGCACTCTTGCTACACAACTGTATAACTTTTGCAATGCCTGAGCATGCATCATATTTTCTCTCGACCAAGAGCTACACCGCTAGTTGCACAACCGTGCAACTTCCTATTTTTGGCCTACACCCCTATTTTCACCCCAAAACCTTGTCTAAATACCACCAAAAGTTAATTATAGCTCTATCACACATTCTTATACACATCCACACATCTCAAGCTCCTATTTTACTACAGTTATTTCTATTTTTACCCTATTTACCTTAATTTCTCCTTTGATTTAACTCTTCAAACCTAAACATGAAATTTATTATTTTTTATAGGTGGTATTCTAGTAACTTGGGAGGAGAAATTCTATGATTTGCGTGCTTAGAGCCCGGTGTCCTATTTGGTAAAGATATTATTCAATGTTTAGGATTTTTGATGTTAATTACTTGTATGATTATATGTGTTTCTCATGATATTGTTGATATATGATTTAACATGTGTTGATCATGATATTTTATGATGATATGAATATTATGTTATTGAAAGAAAGTAAAAATAGGTGAGAGGAACCATTATGTTATGATTTATTGGGATAATGTCATATTTGTGGATATGTATCTTAATGTATGAAATAAGGGCTTAAGGATATAATGTAATTGAAAGAAAGTAAGAATGGGTGAGAGGTACCATTATGTTATGCCTTTGTTGCGATAATGCCATATTTATGGAAATATATCTTATGGTATGAAATATGGGTTAAATGAGTTTTGATAAATGGATTTAATGATTTTCATGAGGCATGATAATAAATGATGGACTTGAAAAATAATACGTGTGGAAGGTATAAGATTTTATAAAATAAGGGTTTTTATTTTTGCCTAAGGGTAACTTAATCATTATAGGATAATAAGAAAATTTTGGTATTTTATGTGTTAGGAGGATTAAAATATGATGATAATAATAATAATAATATGAGGAACTCTTGGAAGTATTATTGTTATTTGGGGTCCTAAATTATGTAATGGATAATTTGGGGCAAGCCATCCTATAATGATAATATCAATATCCCATGTATAAGATCTATAGGTTATAAAAATTTCTTAATATGTTGTTAATGTTTGACCTTATGAGGTTATATATTGGAATTGGTAATCGTGTAAATTTCATGGGAGGCATTACAAAAAATCTATGGAATTTGGGTTTTGGATATTTCTGTGAGTAATATCTCGAGACAATATTATTAATGTATGTATATGGGAATCAAATCATGCATTTTAAGTATGATACTAATAATGGGATTTGGAGATGATATAATATAAGTTGTCTAGAGTAATTAACATGGGAGAATGAGTACTAAAGGGTGTGTAATTAGGGTTTGAAAGAACTTAAGGACTTGGACCTATGCTATGTGTATCTCTATTTTAATGTTTTGTGCCTCAAAATCAACCTTGAATAATATACTAATCATTTAAAGTGAAAGAGTAGGTGAGTAGGGCCAAGGTGATATATATATATATATGTATTCTTGCTGCTAGGAAAATAGTGGCTCAGGAGAATTTTGCCCTAAGAAGGTGCTTCTGTCCGTTCTACCGGATTAAGAATAGTGGGGTCTCTACTCATCATGAAAAGATATGTGGATCGGGACCAAGGTGATCTATTTCTCTCTCTCTCTCTCTAGATATATATATATATATATATATAGATTTAGGCTCTTGTACAAACCATTACTTAAAATACAAATATAGGAACCTTTAATTACCATTAGATCTAGAAGATTGAAGGGTCAAGATTAAAATAAATTCAAGTTAGTTATTTACTAAATATTGACCATTGATCAAATACTAATCTAATGGTTATAATTGGTTCCTAAAAATGTATTTTAAAAATAGTGTGTATGGGACATTCACCCTATATATATATATATATATATATATATGTATATATGTATTCCTATTCCACTAAGGGTAATAGTGGCTTAGGAGTGAAGATGTTTTTAATCTTCATTCCACCAGAAAGAATAGTGACTTAGGTGTGTTGTCCCCTAAAAGAGTTTCAAACCATTCCATCAGTTTAAGAATAGTGGGGTTCCTGCACTTAAGTATGTGAAATAATAAAAATGGATTATACTTAATAAAAGAATTTGGACCATTTCCTATTTTATGAGAAGTTTCATTTATTTGGTTATTTGACTTATTATCTAATATGAAAGCATGTGCTATTTGTATCCCTATTTTGATAGTATTGTTCTTTTGCTCAGTACGTGTAACACCCCAAAGTTCACCACTTTTTTTTTAAAGTGGAAGAATTTTAAGTTAAAATCGGTGAATTCTGGGGATGTTACCGCTACACTTGGTACCAGACCAGTTCTCTCCTACCGTTCTAATACCAAGTACTAAGGCTAAAGAAAAGATTAACATTTAAACTCAAACCAAGAGTTCATAAAATAACTAGAAAGATCATTCATTAAAAATCAAAGTATTTGTAAAAGTTTATAATCAATATTAAGATAGAAATCAGCGTGCGAAATCAAAATTCCTCAGAGGGAATAATCTTAGAATCAATAAAAAGGTCTATTTGAAATACTCCATACAAAGTAATAAATCATAAAAGAATAAATGTGATATAAAATAAATAACATAATGGAGTAAAATCACATGAAGAGAAAATATGGCCACGATACTCTCAAACTTTGGGCCAAAACACAAGTTCAACACTCAGTCCGGACTGATGTCTCGACCACCTGCACAAAGTCAGAAGGGCATACTACTTGTGGGAATGAGCAACACCCATGAAAAGGGTGATCAGTACGCTACGTACTGAGCAAGATAACAGATGCACTAAGGCCCACACATAAGCACATAAAATCATATAAAGAATGTAGAAGAAATAAAGAGCATAATCTATCATGATAATATAATATCATACAATCATTCGAGTAGATACATAAAGGCCCATTTATAGTCTGAATTAATTATTTAATTAATATATGATCGGAAATTGATACACACCATGCCTTTTATCAAATCTATGCGAGTACAGGAACCCCTCAATAATGCATTTTATACTACTTTTTTTTTACTATGCAAGAAACAAATCCATTTTATATGCCTAGGACTAATTTTCTTTTGCCCATGCAAATATTTTAGATTTTCAAGATCCAAATGCATAACAAATGGCATAGTTATCAAATAAGGACTACATGTTTCTAAGATCCTTATGATAGCATAGAATCCCTTATCATATGTTGAATAATTCATTTTAGCACTCGTTGTTTTTTCACTAAAAAATGTAATGGCCTTTTTTTTATTGAGGGAGTACCCCTCCTATCCTTACTCTACTATCATCATATGCAACTTCAAATAATTTATTAAATTTAGGTGAGGATAATTCTAGTGCATTACATAGCTTGACCTTTAAAGTAACAAATGCTTTAAAGGAATCTTCTCCCTACTTGAATTTACCTTTGTTCATATGATGTGTAATTAGAGCAACTATAGCTAAGTTGTATGTAATGAATCTATTATAGAAACTCTCTAGTCCATGATAAATCCTCATCTTATGCATATCTTTATGTATTTTTTAGTCTTCAATATCTTGAATCTTTGTAGGGTCCACATTTATACATTCACTACATAAAATATAACCAAGGAAAATAATACTTGAAAGCGTGAAATCTCATTTTTCTAATTTTTTCATAATGTTTAGCTTCCTTTAGCTTATTAAATAATCTCCTAAAAATGACTAAGATGATCGTGCTCATTTTTACTATACAAAAGCATATCATCTAAGTATACCACAATGAATTTTTCTAGAAAAGGTCAAAGAAATTCATTCACTAGTCTCATAAAAAACTAGGTTCATTACACAATCCTAATGGCATAAAAGTTCATTCAAAAAGACCATATTTCATTTTGAAAGTAGTTTTCCATTCATCCACTTCTCTTATTTTCATTTCATTATATCCACTACTTAGATAAATTTTAGAGAATAATTATGCTCCATGTAATTTAACTAACATGTTAGTTAATCTAGAAGTTAGAAATTTATACTTGATAAGTATATTATTCATAGTTCTAGAATTAATACACATATACCATGTACCATATTTTTTAGGAACAAGTATTTTAGGTACTGCATTCTCTCACATATCCTTTTTCTATGATCTCTTTTATTTTTCTATCTAATTCCTTAGCCTCTTATACTTTATATTCATAGGCAGGTTGATTTGGTAAATACATGCCAGTCATTCAGTCTATAAAATGTTTTATCCCTCTTTTAGATGGTAACCTCGGTGGTAGGTCATTAGGAAATAAATCTTTATATTCATCAATATGCTCATAAAATTGAGGATTATTTTCATTTGTCTTCCTTTGTAGGGATTCCTTGATAATCACAACATAGAAAAAACCTTGTTCCCTAATATATTCTATCATAAACTTTTCATGCAAAAATTAACTATTTTTACTTTTAACTATGTTATCACTATCATATTTAGAAGATTTAATTTTATTCTCTTTCTTATTCTTTCCAACAAGATACTCATTATTAATACAATTATGAATAGAAAATTTATCATATTTTCATGGTCTACCTAAAAAGATGCCACATGTATCGAAATGCAAAATATTACACAGCACATCATCATGATAATCACCAATTTGAAAATAAAATAGGTTGTTTTTACCTTGACTCAATTTTCATTATTAAGACATTGAATAGAATAAGTCTTCAGATGTGGTGTTGTCTCTATCCCTAATTTCTTCACCATTCTCTCATTAACTACATTTATACATGGTCCACCATCAATGATAACCCAACAAATTGTATCTCTCACTATTCCTTTAGTCTTAAATATTTCCTCTTATTGATTAGCTCTCTTATTAGCTTTCATTTGAAGAACTCCTTGCAGGAAATAAAAAGAATTACCTTCATCCTTGGAATCACTTGAAATTTCTTCATTTGGCTCGAACTCAGGGCCTTCATCATATACCTCTATAGCTTCAATATCTTATATAGATAATACTCATTAGTTATTACATTCTCTAAAAATGTGTCCAAATCCTCATCATTTTAAAGAATTTATTTTAGAGAGCTCATTCAAGTTGACCTTGTTACTTCTCAACATCTGTAGAGCTTGAGGTAACAGTCTTGTACTTGGTTGTTTCTACACTTCGGTAGTACGTTGTAAATGAAGTACTTTGCTTGGAATGAAGCTTAGTAGATTTGATTTTGTTTTTAAATCTCAAAGATAGCTTAATCATATAATCAATAGAACCATATAAATAATTTTCAACTTTATCCCAAATCATCATGTTAAGGTCACCTAGAAATCTAGCACATGTTTGTTCCTTTATTTTATGGATGTCATATATAAGTGCTAAACTCTCGAATTCCCTAACATATTCTTCAACACTATAAAGTCATTATCTAAAAGTAGTTAATAAAATGTAATTATCTTAATCATAAAATTAAGGTAAAAATTTCCTTCCCAAATGTTTCTTAATATTATTCTAATATTTGATTTTTGATTTACCCTCTCTTTCCCTAGTTCTCTACAAGTTATCATACCATATCATAGGAAACTTCTTAAACTTAAATGTAGCTAAATTAAATTTATGCTCATCATAATAATCCTTGAATTCAAAAATATCCTCTACCTCATATAATCACTCAAGAAATAATTCAACATCAAGTTTACAATCAAAATTAGGAAGATCAAGTTTGATAAGTTCATCTTCTTTATGATGATGCCTTGATTAATATAGTTCCTTTCATTACTTACACTCCCTTGAGACTATTTTTCATATTATACTCATGAGTTCAAATATATTTCTATTTCTATTTTAGGATTGATTAACTTTGTATAACTTCCCATTCGATAACTAAGGAATTACTTTTTCTTACAAATTTTTTATCGAATCTTACTTGGCAAATTGAAACTCTATCCTTTGGAATTGAGTTTGCATTGTAGGAAGTTGAGCATTGGTTGTAGCTAAATTGATTGAGAGATTTTGGATTTCCTAAAAAAAATCTTAAACATTTGGTTCTCCTTCCATAGTAATCAACTTGCTAACACACTCAACAAAAGATTAGTAATTCTATAGGGTTCTATTAGAACCTGAATCACTCAATGGTCTCCTTCAGTTTTTGAGTTGGTTCTTGTAGAAATTTTTTATTCAAATGAATCAAACACATAGCCATAAATATACACACAAATGAATCAATTAATTTTACACATTTCATGTTAAGTTCTTGGTATAGAATTAAATAAAAAATAAACACTAATCATTAGACATCTTCTAACCAAACTTATGTATGTATTCTATGTTTTGACATGAAATATAACCAAAGACGATTATAAAACTTAACCTATATGTATTATCTATATGCAGATCATGAACATTAAGTCAAAATTATGGATAAACACAACTCATATTTGAATACACAAAGACACAAACTATACACAAACATTAAACACCAAATGGTGATTAGGGTTAAACGCTTATTCAATTCTCATGTAATTTAATAAATCATTAATGGTTTTTATTTTTCATGAAAACCTATCCTAACCATGTACAATACCATGTAGAATATTTATATTCTTATTCATTCAAACACAGTAGCACACACACACACACAATGTCTACTCAAATCACTCGACATATCACCTATGTTTTGTTTCGGTTCTTAGCATGCAATCATTTAATATTCACTTCAAGATCATCATAACACATTTTCTAACTACAAATGTGACCATAAAAGATCATTAAAATGCATGCAATAATTGAAGAAAAGTAATTAAGATTTAATAAACCAAAGCAATAATGATAAAGAACCTCAACCCCAAGTTGATGTAAATATGTTTGTTGGTTTCCACCTTAAAGTGATGTATTCCACCAACTTGTCTCAACCAAGCAAAGATTTGAAACCAAAAATTGACATGTAAGGATCTTTTTTCATGAATTTTTGAAGAAGAGTGTTGATCAATATGGAAAGGATTTTGAATTTGTAAACGTCTTTCACTCAAAGCACAATTGGAAGATTTTATCCTCACCAAGATTAAAAGATTTCTAAAGAGAAAACACTAAGTTCTATATATAAAAATTCCTAAAATTTCTCAATATTAAACTCACTTGAAGGGGGGAGGAAGGAAGGTGGAAGATATAATTAGTTTTGGCTAAATTCTTATTCATTTCATTCTTCTCCATTCTATCGAATGTACAAGTATATATATATAAACATATAAGGTTGAGCTCAACCTCCATTAATTAATCCCAAATAAATTGGAATAGTTAATAAAAATTTCAACTAACATACATCTTTATGGAATATATAATGATTCACAATTACAATGAAGAGACATTACAAAGTGTATATAAAATATTAAAGCTGCATAAAACCTTATCATGATAATACATTAAATAATAAAGTAATTAAGCTTCATATCTTATAGCTTTCTCTTCCATGCAACTTTTTAACCCTTTCATCATCATTATCTTTCACACTAGATATCATTGGGGAAGACTTCTTCTTAAAAACCTATATAATACGTGCAAGAATCACTTAATGAAATAATATTAGAGTTATTATGAAGGTGTTCAAGATTCTTAAGAACAATTGTTACAATCTCTAAATATGCTAGCTCTTCACCTTAAACAAGAGAATAATGATGTGGAGATGCTCCTGCATCAATAAATTTCACCAATCCAAAAATTATAGGGAAGAAAAACAGACATACCACCTCCAAGAGAAAAATAGAAGAAGATTTAGATGAAAGCAACTCAACTTCCTCCTAAATCTAAAACTTTCTTGCTTAAATATAAACAAAGAATAAGCTAGATAAGGGATCAAAAAAGTGAAAGGAATTTGATTGTAAGCTTATGGTGGAGAGGAAATAACACAAGTGTGAGAGGGCTGAGAAATTTCAAAGGATGAAATAAAATTGAGAAGAAGTGATTAGGGTTATTTATAACTAATATATTAGTTAAATAACAAGTGAGGTTATGTAAAATATCAAAAACCCTAATTTTACCATTCAAATTTGAGTTGAATGGATAGATTTATCAAGAGTAGGTTGAATTCTTTCTTGAAGCTCAAATGGTGATTTTCAAAAGAGTGTAGGTTGAGTTCATCTAGAAAATGTCAAACACAAGATAGGAAATGATAGATTAGCTTAGGAAGAAATATCCTAGGATAGTAGGGATAACCTAGAATTGTAGCATACTTCTAGAGGAGTGTAGAAGAGAGAAAGAATAAGATATGAGCGAGGTCATCCTCTCCTTGGTCTGTCAAAATTGAGACCTTAAATCTATTTCAGGTAGCAACTGCTGCTAAATAAATGATTAAATGGGTGAAGAATCTCTCAAGAACTATTTAGAGTTGGATTATCAAAGTTTTATTTTGACATAAAGAATTTCCTAGAAAATATCGAGTTTGAAAAGTACTTGATCAATTTGGTGAATGAAACCCCATTGGTGAAATGATGAATAGGTTAATCAGTTCTTAGAACCACTAAATTAGTTTGCTATAAAATTTATTTTGATTTAATTTTCTAGACTTTACTCAAATTCATTTTTACCTCAAACTGATTCATAGTTTAAATTAAAGATCAAACATTATCAAATTTTATTAAACAACAAATTTTCCATTATATATATATCTTAAAAAATATGGGGTATTACAATGAGTCAAGACTGAGGTGTTGGGCCCATTCCACAAGATAATAATAGTGGCTCAAGTGTTTTGTTCTTGAGAGGTGATTTAGTCCATTCTACTAGTTTAAAAATAGTGGCTTAGATGCATTTTGCTCTAAGAGGTGTTGGGTCCATTGCACCAGATGATAATAGTGTCTCAGGGGTGTTGTCCTTGAGAGATACTTCAAACCATTCCACCATTTTAAGAATTGTAGGGTCCTTGAATTGAATGTAAATAAAAAAAATTGGAATATGTTATATCTAATGATGAGTCCTAGATCAATAATTACCTTGTATTATTTCATGTGATTGTTTATATCCCTTAATCAACTATATGTGTATACTTTTTGTTGTGATTGCATGTGATTGTTTGTATCCCTTAATCAACTATATTGTAACCTAGCACAGTACGCAATGTGTTGATCATCCTTTATATGAGCGTTGCTCATTCAAACAAGCAAATGACCATAATGTTTATGTTTAAGTCGATCAGGACTTATTAGATGATTTTGTAGACTATGATGCTTTGTATATGGTAGAGTGATTTGTTATACTAGGGATTTTAGGCATAAAGTCATGTTATTTGGATGATAATTTACCCAGGTACCTTTTTGGGCTTTTAAATTTATGGTATCTCTTTTTTCTATATTTCGAATATTGTACTTAGAGTTAATCTCTAACTCATGTTCAAGTTTATGAAAGTTCTCTCATTTTCTATTTAACATGTTTTAAATTTTAGTAATTTTACAGAGTGATTAAAGTAAGAATGGTGAGATAATCCAGACATATATCAACTATGATGGTAACATCTAGTTATTTGGTATTACGCTTTTGCTAAAAAAAATCATTAGTAAAGTTTGGAGTGCTACATAGGGATTGGAGAATTAGATTTCTACCATCCAAGCTGACCTTACATATAAAAAAAATAAAGAAAACATTGTTCACATGCCCTAGTATAAAATACAACATGTTATTTGTAATACCTAGTTTTAATAAATCCTTAATTTAAATATTCAAGACTTAAAATTCGATTAGCAGGTGTAATAAATCATAGGATTCCTTTTAGAATGACCATCTTATCTTTACGAGTAAGTCTATAGTTATTAAATTATGATAATAACCTAGACTAGTGTATATATGAGTAGGGGAAGATAAAATTTGATGACGGTAATAATAATGATAATAAGAAGAGAGTAGATAATAATAAAAAACAAAAGGATGGTAATAACAATAACCTTATGAGAAGTAACACTCTTAAAAATAATACCGATAACAATAATTGTAAGAATAATAATGTTAGAAAAAATTATGATGATAAGGAGTGGTAATGATAACACTAATAATGATAATATTGATCATGATAATAATAGTGAGAATAATGATGAAAATAAAACCTTGAATAGGTAGGATTTTTCCTTAGTATCCATACTCTTAAAAGCCTAATACTTTGGGGTATTTTTTTTCTACCTAAATTCTAACCAATCCCCATCATTTTTCCCACTCTAATTGAAGCCTAATTCCCTTAACCTGTTGAGCACTCCCCTCTCCCATGCAGCTAGTTGACACCTTTCTCCCATGCTTGAACACCTTTTTCGCATACCCCACACTCCTACCTATCTTATCCACTAACTTTGCATCCTTTCCCCTTCCCCTAGCAGCATCCCATCACCCTCCCTACTCTTCTCCTCCCTCACGCCATTCCAGCCCTACAAAATTGCAACAAACCAGTCCAGCCAACCTCCCTCACACCACCTAGCCACATGCAGTCACAAAACCACACGTAACCTAGCCCTCCCACCAAGTAGCAGCCATCATCCTCTCCTCCTCTCAACTTGCTCACCTACTCAACTTTTCTATCCATCTACCCATCCATTTCCTTCCTTCTCCATGCAACCAACCTTCCCCTTTCCCTTCTCCTAAGCTTTCAACACCCTTCTCAGCATCCTCCCGAACCCACTCTTGTAGTAGCCCCATTTTTCCTCCATTTTCCCTTTCCTTCTTAAGTCCCAACATGTAGTAAAGTCCCTCTTCCCCTCTTCATTTTTTTCCTCTATTTTTCCCCCTACAAATCCTCTTCTTCTCCCCTTACTTCTAGCATTTTATACTCTTGTTTTCAGCCCCCAAACTTATCCCTTTCACCACCAAACTCCTGCCCAAAAATAACCCAACTTGTAGCCTTGCTAAGCACCCCTCTTCCTTCGTGTTTCACCTATCCAAGCAGCAACCAATTCCAACATAAGTATTCTATCTTCCGGTGTGAGTGGTACATAGAAATTCCATGCACCGGCCGCCTTAGTTAATTCCCTAATCGTATTTCGGGTATTAGTTCACATATGTTGTCATTTTATTAATTTATTTAGCATAGATACTAATGCATACATAGTTTTGGATGGTATTATTTATTTTTAGGTAATCTAAACCCCGATTATGGTATCCTTGGAAGAAGCTCTTCGTGGTATTATTTTTCTTAGCTCAATAGAGGGTGTTGACACTGAAGGGTTAACATACCTAGCGATGTGATGCGGTTGTTGCTACCTTGGCCTATGAACAAGAGTAGCATATGTTTATATTTACTTTACTTTAATATGGTTACTATGATTAACACTTATATTGGGGTATTATTAGGGCCTAGCTCATGATGGAGGACATAAGTGCTCACCCAAATTTCTTACCTAATTGTAAATTATGTGATTACAAAGAGGTAACAAACAAATAGAATATAACGATGCCTTAGGTATCCATAAGTCTTCTAGAATGTTGAACTCTTATCTGTTTTGAATACTATAGGGATTCATGATTCTTTCATCCTTGTAAGAAAGAGTTTAACCCTACATACATGATCCATTCATATATAATAATATCAACATGCTTTGGTAAGTATGTCATTATTGATGCTTATGTTAATATAAAAGTATCCTTAATACGATAATGTGTTCATGTGTTATTACACTCATACCTCCATAAGGAATCATGATATTAATATCTTATGAATAGTATCACATGAAATGCTTGGTTAAATTATATTAAGTGAATTGTGTGTGTTTCGCATTATATGATTCTATTATTATATGTGTGGTTGGTGTGAACTATGTTTCCTTGCTTAAATGGCATGCCTATTCTAGTATGTTTAGGTATGAACATAATATTCTTGTCTTATGTGTGCCATGATCTATGTGATATGGGTAGATTGGTTTACTCAATATGAATTCATATTAATGGGGTTGTTACAATCCTTTACTCAATACCACAAGTAGGAGGCCTTAAGCAAGATTTGAAGGATAACAAATGAGTGATCATCCCTATAATTTTATTGTTTAGTAAAGGTTACCAAAGCATAAACATTATAGGGATGCTCACTTTTAATGATCCTTAGTTGTCAAGACTCTTTATGTTGTGTAGTTTTATTCAAATTTTGGTTATCTTTTCCTTATGTACTTTTACATGTGTTTCAAGAATTAATATAACCTTTATTTTTAACCTTAAAAATTTACCTTTTTATTATGTTATTTGATTTGATTAATTTAGCTTTATCTTGTGGTTTGGTTGATTTTAGATATTCAATCTTATATCTAGTACAATACGGATGATTGTATGTCTATCCTATGTTAGGTATGATGGTAAAATCTTATTTTTCATAGGATGTTTCGTATTTTGCTTCCATAAATTTTTTTAAAAAAAAATTTAGAGTAAAGAATGGAGATGTTACAAAGAGAAGCTAATATTAAGATTGCAAAGGTCATTCATACTTTGTCCTTACAATATTATGGGAACAAACACTATAACTTATTAGAAAGTTGCTTATTACTATAGCAAGAAGAATTAGGAAGTGTGTTAACGAAAATTTGGAAAGGGCCAACAAAATGGGCAAGAAAAATATAGGAATGCACCATCCATAAAGAGGTTTACAAGGGTAATTCATGTGGTTGTAATACCCCATAATTTTGTAGGATTCATTGAATGGAAACTTATTGTGTTTAATTAAATTTTATAGTGTTTAATTTTGATTTGGAACTATAATTCGGTCTAAGATAAAGATAGATTAAATAAAGTTTGGGAAATTGAATATAATAAGATTTCAGGCAAATCGATTAACTAATTCTATAAAGTGATCGAATACTTCATCATTTCAGCTAAGGGGTTTTGTTTAACCGAATCGATTAATAGATTTGGTGAACCAATCGACTTGTTAGTAGAATACTCGATTGGTAGGCTAAATCGATTGACTGGTTGTTCAGAATGAATATTTTTTTTAGAAAACTTAATTTTTCTAGAAAATATCTTATATCAAAATTAAACCATGATAATCTAACTCCAAGCTATTCTTTAAATATTCGTATCCCTTTTATTATGTATTCGGCTCTAGATGTTACCTTGAACTGATTCAAGGGTTTGATTTGGATAATTGAGGAAGAGGATGAACTCGCCCTTGTCGTATTTCATCTTTCTCCTTTACACACCTCTAAAAGCTTTACTTCGATTTTAGACTGTCTCTTCTTGGCTGGAAAATTCCTTCACACTCTAATCTTCTATTACCCTTCTTATGTTTGATATTTTCTAGATGAAATCAACCTGCATTCCCTGAAAAATCACCATTTTAACTCTAGAACGGAAGTTAATCTAACTTGATAAATATTCCCTCTAATCTTAGATTTGAATCATAAAATTAGGGTTCATGATATGTTACATAACGTTACTCAATCCTTAACAGATTTATTAGCTATAAATAACCCTAATCACCCCTTCTTGTCATTTTTTTAGCCTCCAAAATATCTCAACTCTTTAGCATTTTCTTTCCTCCTTCTCCACATTGAGCTTGCTTTTAAGTTCTTTCCACATTTTTTATCCTTTCTCTAGATCCTTCTTGTTTTATCTTTAAGAAAGAATGAGTTAGATTTAGGAGGAAGTTGAGTTTCCCTTAGTAGAATCTTCCTCTATTTTTCTCTTAGCCTTGGTAAAATTTTTTTCCTTTATTTTTATTTATTATTGTCAAAATTATTCAATGATTTATGAATCTTTAACTTGCTATTTTTAAAGGTTTTAAAAGTTGAGAATCCATCAGGTTGAGTTTTTCCATTAATGGAAAATTTTTGTTAGCACTAGGTAAGTCATTCTTACCTCTAAAATATGGCTTGAATAAGCATATGACGGGATTTATCTTGTAAAGTGTTAATTTGGTATGTCTTTATGAGAGTTTAACTTCCTATTGATGCATGTTAAATTATTTGTGAATCCTAAGAAAATGCATGATTTTAGAGAAAATAGGGCCAATTTGCTTGAATATGAAGAATGGCTTAATTTATGAGTGGGTAAAATATTGACATGATGCTATAATATGTTGTGATTTGCATATGATAGGATTTTAGAGTGTGGCTTGTGTAAAAAATGTTTGTTATGTGCTATTTGGGAGCAAACCAATCAACTAGTTCTTAGATTAGTTGACTAGTTAGCTCAAACTGATCGACTATTTGGTTTGTAGTGACATTGGTTGCTATCTAGTTAAATTGTTAATTGGTTTGACTAAATTGATTGACCAGCTCAAGAGAACCCTATGTTTAGTTGAGCCAAACCAATCAATTGGTTGGTGTAAATTGATCGACTAGTTGGTAAAATCAAATGATCTATTAGGTCAAACCGATTGACTGGTTTGCCTAAATTATGTGATTTTGATCTTTTTATCCTTGATATGCTTTAAGACTATGCCTTGTGCTACTATACGACTATTGAATGAGTTGAATACACTTTTTAGAATGGATTGATAACCTAATAAGTATTTTATGCCTTTAAAGGGTAATTTAATCTAGATTATTGGCCTAAAATGGATTATTCTAATGGATTGATTAATATTGGTTAAGTACTAATACAAATCCCACCAAATGGTTAGGGGAATAAAAATGGTTAAGATGGAGTAAGTATGTTGATGCTTTACTTGCATAGTTGCATGTTGTATGGGTCTTGTATGATCATATAACCTTGAAAATAATACATTAATCACTTAAAGTGGAAAATGATCAAGTTATATATAGGTTTGGGTTACCCGATCCTCGATTAGCTACCAAGGGTTAGACTGCCATCAGACATTTATTAGTTCCTTCAAGTTTTTCCTTTAGGTAGGATTTTATTATATCCGGATGCCTTACCTACACTAGAAACTGATGATATATTAGGGAGTATCGATACTAAAAGATATGGTTACTTAGGCAGTTTTTGGCATCGACCAAACTTTATGTCTATTGGTGGCTACTTGGCTTCGGTTAGACTTTATGTCCTTTAACTTGGATAGGCCTTCATAGTGTGTAAGACTATGGGGTAGTGCATAGTCCATTGCTCAATAAGAATTGAAATGGGAATGTAGATAAAAAGGAAAATAAAAAAGAGAAGAATAGAAAGAGAGATAATGGCTTATAAATAAATGACCTAATAAGTTAAGTTCGAAAAATGGTCTCAATAGGAAACTATGTGAATGGATAATAAAAGCTTTAGTAATAGTTTGAATAATCTTCTTATTAGGGTGCATGTGGTTACCTATTATGTTATGTTATATTGATAAGCATGATGAGTCGTGTATGATATGAGTTTTTGTTGCATTATATGGCCATGATAACGTATGCATATCTATTTGTATGGCATAAACATGAAATATATTAGTATGATCTCCATATTATGTAGAGAATTTGTGTGTGCATGACTCCTGTTGAGGAGGTAACTTGATTCACTCAATACAAAGCATACTAATGTGCCTATTTGCTTGGTCACCTACTCATTCCCATAAACAGAGGACCATGTGAAGGTTTTTTGGGATAGTCGATAATAGGCCTACCTCGTGTTTGGCGTGGGTTTTGAGAGCATGGGCATCTGGAGACTTCTTTGATGTCCTTCGTGGACCATAGGTTATGGCTATGCCCTACTTTTGTGTTTTTGTAATTGTAATTCTGTACTTTGGCTTAATTTCCTTCATGTATTTGAGTATTCGGGGACCATCGAGGTCAAATTCTTGTGAACATTTGCTTTAATATATATGTATCATTTCTTACACACTCTACTCTACTCTACTTTTAATTGGTTTGATTTCTTAGCCTTATATCTAACATAAAACACAAGGTTGCCACTTATCTTATGTTAGGTATGGCAATAATACCCCATTTTTCCAAAGTATTAAGTAGTTTTCTGCTTCTAAAATATTTTTAAAATAAATGTTGTTATTAATAAAAAATTGGGGTGTTAAATGCTGTTTCATAAAACAAAATATCTAAAAAACTATATTGGTATCCTTGATCCTCCTTAATGTTGTTTGATGTTATTCCGTTTTACTTCTAATCTTGATTTATTTTTCTTCTAAGCACTATCATCGTGGTTTGTATAATGTATTTCTTTGGCTTTAAAGATGTAACTTTGTTTTTTTTTCTTGTGATTGGTTTTTGGGGGGGGGGCGGATTTGTGTTATGACTGCATATCCACTCCTACAAATGTAATCAACTCTCATTTTTATGTAGACATTCATGCTCTCAATGTTAGTTGTGCTTGGTGAACGTTCTACCTTACAATAAGAAGAAAACCCCTAAAGCAACAAAGAGAAGAAGAAAAGAAATCTATCATATCAAAATCAAAGTGTTGGTCATTTGACCTTATGGTGTGCTTTATTTATTTATTTATTCTGTTTTCTACTTTTGTTGGAAAATATATTATTATGCTGTGAAAGGATGTTGTAGGCTTTGGCGAAGAATTATTGAATGGAGAATAGTTTATGCCGCCATATAAGCCACTTGAATGGATGTGGAAATTGATGTGGGTTTTGTGACAACTTACCTAAATATGTTGTGTCCAGGAAGGTGTTTTTCTCCCTGCTATTGTGTGAATATGATTACCTCGGAACACTAGAAGAAATATAGATGATCCCAAATCTGGTGGTGTTGGGTATACGGAAGCTGCATCAATTGTTTCGCATGTTGTGGTGGTCTAAGGTGTTAGATTTATTTATTTATTTATTTTTGCAAAGCTGCAACATGTGTAAATCATCTTGACGTTCAACTGTAAAATAGTTTTGAGTTATAGGGTGTAATAATTTATGAATCGGTTGATGTTATAATTTTTCTCGTCGCATACGGCTAACAACCCTTCTTAACATCCCAAACGATCAGAAAAATGGTATGTGATGATACTTGATGGTCAAATTCAATTATATACAAACTAAAGAACTCTACTTATATAACAAAGGACGTACAGGATGTGTAATCTTATCTTTTTGTAATACAATTCTTTTATCTAGCTTTCACTTTATCATAAAAAAGTATGGGTACAATTCATTTTTATATATTTCGAAAGTACGGATACATATCTAGTATGATTTAATACCCTTATACTAACTACCATGATAATCCCAGTCAAACCAAAATCGAACCCTCCATAATAATAATAGCTTTTCCTGTGAGCCTCACTCTGCCATTATTCTCATCCAAGTGCAGCTTCAAAGTTCCAGTTCTAGGGGAAGCCTGAGTTGTACATTCAGTAAGTCAAATACTTGATAACAAAGATAATACAACTCCATGAACAAAGTTGTGAGAGAAAATGGGGGGGGGGGATGTGTGTGTGTGTGTATATACATACCGCATAGGCGAGCAAATCTGTCTTCTCAAGCATTTTGGACCAATAAACTGCTAAAGCACAATGTGCACTCCCACAAACAGGATCCTACAACACAAAATTGGTTTGCCCCTTGAGTCTTCCGGGCATTCAATAATATAATTGCTCAATGTACAGAAATCTATGCAGAAAACCAGTCAAAAGATAATTGTCTATGAAATTTTGGTTCATAGGATGATGGAGATAGATAAAGAGATGTGTGCAGATTTGGATAGGAAAAAAAAAATGCGCCAGTGTATGGATTTAGGTATGAAGATGAGCCCCTTATCCATACCCACCTTCATATACATATTCTTAAGACCATTCAAATACCCTATTGAATTTTTCAGATTATGCTTATATTTTGAAATTACAGTACATATACCTACAGATTTTGATGCATACATATGACTCTTAATTTCTTCTAAGCTATAATAGATTATAATATAAAAATATCACTGTTATATTCATATTCAAACTTATTTACATAATATTATTTTTTATAATTTTTATCAATACAGTTGAAAGACATTAATAATTAAAGTTTACCCCAAAAACTGTGGCAGCCTTATAGCAGGAAACAGTGGGAGTATTGAATTTGGTAAATATACAGAAAAAGTATCACCTGTCTCATACCTATCAAAATTTAACAGCCATTAGGATACAGATATGTTGTGGGCATGGTTAGTGGATCTGGGAAACTGATATGGATCCCCTACCAAAACCTGGCTTATCATCATCACAACAAGAATTCAAGTGCACGACTCATGAATCCACAAGCCTAAAGCCCAATTAGTTTAGTTCACATGTGCTTGACGCTCTAGACTTTCACGCTCCAATAGAAGCTTGCTAAAAAAGGGAGAATTGAAGGGTCAAGAATACAATGACATTTCAACGACAAAACCTCACAACCATGCCTCATGTAAAAGCGTATATGGAAGGAGATCACATGGAATTGATTGTTAATAGAAGGATGGCACATATATAATGAGACAAACTCGGCTGGGACTGGGATTCCAGACTAGGATTTAACAACAAACTATTGTCACCTCATTGATGCCCATCTTGGGGAAAAAGAAACGACTGAAGAAATCAAAGCAAGATCCAGGTGGTGCAGGAGCACTTATTATCAGCCCTCGACCAGGGCATTTTTGAATATCTTCAAATTTTGGTTGTAGTTCTGTAACATCCTTTGCTGATGGAAGCACAACCTAGTGAAACAGAACAAATAAACAAATCATTTCTCAACAAACATGAGAATTGGCAGAGAATTGCAAGGAACAGTTTATTTTTATTTTTATTTTATAGTGCTTTCACACTATCACAATGTGATTAAAACTTAAAAGTCCTAGCAGGATCCTAAACATATAAATGAACCAAATCAAGTAGGAGAGAGCAAAATGGAGATTGATGTACAAAGAGATCAGCTTCGGTTGTCGTCATCTTTATGTCAATTGCAAGCAGACCACCTAAGGCTTTAGAAACAAACGACAAGTTATCTGCAGCATAGTCAATCAAGGGGACTTGAGGAAAGTCTAATTCAATGAAGGAGTCGTGCAGCCCTTCCCCATCATCGTAGTTCTCCACTTTGACAATTTTCTTAGCAGACAAAATTCCAGAAAGTGTTGAGAACTCAATCATGCTACCCTTCGCTAATCCAGACGAGAAACAAAAGTGTGCAGCTGCCATGGTTGCATGCCCACATAATTTGACCTGAGAATCATAACTTGTGTCAACCTAGCAATATAATATTTTGAGAGTTTACTAGTTCCTTGCCATATTATCTTAAGTTCACCGTTATCATTGAAAGAAACACATGATATAAAATACAAATGCATGCTTCAACCTTACAGAAGGCATTTCACTGACGGGTGTTGGAGCATAATAAATTATTAATTAAACTGAGTCAAATTAGTGTCCAGGGTTTTCATACATGATTCTTAGTTTTTTTTTTTTCTTTTTCTTTTGGGGAGGATATTCTTAGGTTATTAGTGGAACTAATAGATGATTCGCGGTAACATACAACTGGCGGAAGAAAAACAAGGTTTCTAGCACAAAAACCCAGCAAACAAACCAGTCTCATCTCTCTCCACGACACTTGTAATTTTTCGCAATGAAACAAGCCATGAAGAATTATTAACCAAATACTGAAGACACCTAAAGTGTAAATACATATTGGCAACGTTAGCCTATTGAATAGGGAAACAGACAGACAAAGCGGCTTGCCTCTGTAACGGGAGTGAACCATCGGAGATTAAACCTAGAAACTGATGACTCGTGATCAGAATCAGTGATACGAGTCAAGTAACATGTCTGGGAGATATTGAACTCAGAAGCCACGGATTGAAGCCAGTCTTCTGGTCTTTGTTCCTCTAGTAAGCAAACTGCAGCAGGATTGCCTTTAAACGCCGAGTCACTGAACGCATCAACCTGTTTTCAGATCCGCGTGCATTTATACATAATCATGGCTCGGTCAGAGAAAAAAAAATTGCGTCGATTGATTGTTGTAGAACACAAAATTATTGAGAGAAGGATGTTAAACCATCGTTATTAGTTCTTACCACTGCGTATTTGACTGGATTTCTTGTCATTTCTCACTCCTCACTCGAATCTAAATGGCTGTGACCAACGCTCACTCCTGCTATTAAGGATTAGATTGTCGAGAGTTGGAGCGTTGGACTATGCTTATCGGTGGATAGTATGTTACAGCCTGAAATTCAAATAAAAAACATCGGAAATTCCACGCTTTCTAATTTCATTTATTTCGCAGGAATCCCCTACTTCATTTGATAATTAGAAAGTTGAGGAATTGGTTATAATAATAATCCTGCTTGTCGTCCTTATTGAATCTGATTCTTGCGTAGATGGAACTACGTTGCACCCTTGAAGATCAGCTGGCGTTGATTTCGTGAACGTCTTCTTCTTCTGTTGGAGTCTTTGGTCAAATTTTTGGTTCGCTTTTGCCTGGAGGAGATCTAGTGGGTTGAATCAGGAAGATTCTTTTGTTGGGTTTTCACTTAAGCGACTACCGGTGGCTCGCGTCGTTCGATCTTCTTACGGAGCAGGGAAAAGTTGACCCAACCCGCCCAATCCAACCCGATTCGAGTAAAATTCAATCCAATAAGATCTGAAAATTTTAATAACTCGACCCAATTTAGATTCGATCTGATATTAATCCGATCCAATACTGAACCGATAAAAATAAGCACGACCCTAACCCGATACCAACTCATGACCCGTCATTGATCCAATCCGTTATTGATCTAACCTCATACTCACCCGATCCGTCATTGACCTAACCTGATAGTGACCCAACCCGATATTAACCCGACCCACTTCGACCCGACTTGGAACCGACCCGACCCAACGTTGACCCGACCTGACCCAACATTAACCCGATCACACATCAAAATATATTATTATAATAATAAATTACACATATTTTATTATTCATTTAAAGCTTTTAAAAATATAGTATTTTATAAATTGTACTTATTTTTCATAATTTTACCCTAGACATTATTATTTATTAATGATATTCTAATAAGATATATTATTAATAAATAAAAAATCAAAATAAAAAAGGCAAACATCCAGTTGTAAACTAGTAAAATAATTTTCAAAAAGTGTTCAATTACATCCACTGATCCACCTATTTGAAAAAACTCTTAATAGAAGATTATAATAGTGTCATTTATCAGTTATTACCCACAAAATCCAACAAGCAATAACTACACCCTGTATCAAGATTAACTCACGTTACAACCCTAAATTTAAAGTTTTAATTATATTTTTTCTTTTAATTTTATTAATTTACTTTAAATATAATTTAGTATTTTACTTTCATCAATTTTAAATTTACAATATCTAATTATTTTTATTAATTACAATATTAATTATTTATATTTTAAATTATTTAATTTTTAATTTATATCAGTTTATATATAATAATTAATAATTTATGAAAATATATAAAATTAATATTTAATTTAAATTATGTTTAAAATAACTTATTATAGTTTTTTAACTATAATAATAATAATAAATAAATAATATTACAATAAAAATACAAATATAATATAATTAATAAAAATATTACAATAAAAATATAAATATAATAACATTAATAAAATAAATATAAGTAGAGAAATATATAAAATAAATATAACTAAAGAAATTAATAAGATAAATTATGTAGAGAAATGAATATGAAAAAAAAAGATAGGATAAATGATATAAAAAGTATTGGATAAAAAATAATACTTTTGAAGGTAAATTTTTTTACTGTTAATATTAACCGTGTTATATATATATATATATATATATATATTCTAATAGTATAAATTTAGCTAAAAATATATTAGAAAGTATCAAAAATCAATTTCAATGATTCGTAAGACAACATGCACTCATCACGTATAGCACTTGTGGTCCACATACTGCAGGCATGGATCGAGAACTCGAAATTATTGAAGCACACAGAATTTGTGGGTAAATTTTTTTCCCATAACCATAATTCTAAATTTAAAGTCCTTAAATTTGAAATTAGAATATATTTTTTAACACCAGATGCTCTAAATAAATATTAAACTGGTCGAACTATTTTTGTTAGTTTTTTTAATTAAAGTATTGTTATAGTTTATATTTGTGTAAGTTAATACTATATTTTGATCTCTTGAGACTTTGAAAATAAAAGTTAGTTCATTCATAACTAAAAATGCTTTGTAGATTGCTAATATGTACGAGGGATATTGATAGAAATAAAAGTACATAAATAAATTAGAAGTCCAAAAAGGATTACAAGAAGGACAAAAACTAACCAGAGTGAGTGTGTGTGTGTGTGTGTATATATATATTAATTAGGTATAGCTTATACTTGATCGAGAACCAAAAAATCTAAATGGACCTGTTATAAATAATTCGAGTGTGACTCGGAACTCATTGCCATTTGGATGAAGTATATGAAACATGATCTGTTTTAGCAAAAATAGCAATAGCAGGTGAAATCATATTATGACGGCTAAAAGAGTAGGAGTGATTAAGCACAGCTTCTTTACCGGCTTTCCACAGAAATCTAGTTACAGAAAAGGAGTCTAACTTTTGATCAAGGGACTCATCTGTAATACACCGTATTTTTAAAATCTAATTTTATTAAACCTAATGATTTTATTAGCGTAATTTGATACAAATATTTAATTATTTTGATTTTGATTCGTTTTATGGATTTATCGACGATTTTGAATTCAAATTTGAATTTAATTAATCGTTGTCGTTGCGAACCATTCTAGATAAATTCGTTCACGACCAGGATTTTATTATATTCTTATGATTTCGATTTTTGGTTAAAAATATGTATTCTCGTTCTTTCTCGTGTTTTGATTTTTAATATTTTAAATTTGTTTTCGATTATAACTTCGTCATGTGATTACAACTTTATTTTGGGGTTATATTTCGTTAACGAAATATATTATTTAAATTATAGAATTTCTATTTAAATAGTTAAATTTATTTTAATAGTTTTATCCGTAGAAAATATTTCCGACATTAAATTTCTTCATTTTCGGTAATCGTTAATATTTTCGAGAAGTTTTACATTAAAAGGTTTTTATAGAAATTATTTATAAATTTCTTTTCAAAAATTAATTTTCTTATGTTTTACGCTTTTTGATTTACGGAAAACCGATTTCAGAAATTATTAAAATTAGTCTCGGTTTATGTCAATTGTGTCTCTTGTAGACAGGCTAAAACTACTTCAAAACCATTTAGTTTAGATACCCCCTTGCATGTACCTAACCAACCTTGGGTTGATGTTTCTTTGGATTTTATTTTAGGCTTACCTAGAACTAATATGGCTAAGGAATCAATAATGGTTGTAGTAGACATGTTTAGTAAGATGACTCATTTTATACCTTGTAATAAAACAAATGATGCTGTGGCTATGGCTGAATTATTTTTTTCTAATATAGTTAAGTTACATGGCATACCTAAGACCATAGTTCCAGATAGGGATGTTAAATTCCTGAGTCATTTTTGGAAGGTTTTGTGGGGAAAATTAGGAACTAAATTATTATTTTCCACAACTTGTCACCCTCAAGCTGATGGACAAACTGAGGTAGTAAATAAAACATTAGGTAATATGTTAAGGGCTGTCCTTGGAAAGAATCTTAGATAGTGGGAATATGTTTTACCTCAGGTAGAGTTTGCTTATAATAGAACTTTGCATTCTACAACTAATAAGACTCCATTTGAAATTGTGTATGGTTTTAATCCTTTGACACCTTTAGACCCGAGTCCTCTGCCTAATGCTGATTTGCAAAATTTTGATGCTGAATCTAGAGCTCACAATATAAAGAAGTTGCATGAGTCTGTAAGTCAACAAATCAATAAAAAGGTGCAACAATTGGCTGAAAAAGCTAATAAAAGGAGGAGAAAATGGTTTTTAAATCTGGGGACTTAGTTTGGGTACATCTTAGGAAGGAGAAGTTTCCAAATCTTAGAGAGTCAAAATTAGATTCTAGAAGAGATGGACTAGTTACTGTATTAGAGAAAATTAATGACAATGCTTATAAGATTGATTTACCTACTAAATTTGGGAATGTTAGTAATTCTTTTAATGTGGCTGATCTTAGTCCATTTCTGGGACTTAATCAGGTTTCAGAGGCGAAACCTTTTCAAGAAGAGGGGAATGATATGAATCTTCAAAATTTGTATTTAATTAATTTTGATAATTGCTGTAAATCATTGTATACTTATAATTGTTTGCTTATTTTGTGAATGATTAGGAAATAATGATGCAGTACATGGAGCATGGATTTGAATGGCTGCAGCGGCTGAAGTGTTACAGAAATGTATTTTATTATTTTTATGTAATCACATGTGATGCATTCGCCGGTAGAAATTGGCTAATGGAAATTAGATTGGTTGTATAATCCGCCACCCAATCCATGGATAATGGATTAGTTGGATTGTGGGTTAATCGACCCTTAATAACCATGATTAGCTAGAATTAATATAAGTTGATGGGAATTGATGTATACATATTTCTTTTTATTTTAAGGGAGAGTTTGGTGTGTTTCTTTGGGCTGGTCGACTTGTCCAGCACCAACCCATTTTTTTCTTTCATGTCTTTGGGCTGTATCAGTGAGGTTAGTTAGGCTGATTGTATGTTGCATTGTGTATTTTTATACGGCCTGTATGCCTCATATAAATAGGGCATATACGACCTGTAGACGATAGTTTTTGGCTGATATAGGATTTGCATCTTGATTCTTCTCGAGCTTTCTCTTGCGTTCTCTCTCTCTCTCGGCGAACCTCTCACTCACACCTTCTTCTGCTTCTGCTCTCTGTCTTCGATCAATTCTTGATCGCTTCTGTCTCTCAAATTTAGTTGCCGCGGTTAAACTATGCCTCTGAATTCTTGAATCTTCCTTTGGAAGTTTCCTTAGGCTGATTCCGACGAATCGAACCCCGCGCTCGATTAATTTCTTCTATCCTTTTGTGAAACCATAACAGGTTTCCATCAGGAGGTGGTCGGTTGCTCCTGGCGGTGTTCAATTTAGCCGATAGGGAGAACAATAGAACGGGGCCGACTGTGGTGGCGTGGCACGGGCGCGGCAGTGCAATCAACGGACGTTTGTGGTGTCGGGCGACGACGGAGAAAGGAGGGAGGGAACATAGGTTCCGGCTAGAGAGAAGGCAGCGATAGTGGACCAAACAATGGCAGCTCGCAGTCGTAGGGCATAGCAGGGGCAGCGTCGAGCTCGATACGCTTCGTTTGTTTGGTTGAGTTTCAGAGAAACGAAGAGAAAATGAGAAGAGAAAAAGAAGAAAAACAGGTGGACCGGTTCTAGTTAGACCGGACCGGTTATTATTATTTTTTTAAATTAAAAACAATCTAAAATATAATAAATGATAATTATAATTTATACATTAATACATTATATAGTTATTTTTATTATCACATTTGTTTTATAAAATTATATATGTTTAAGTAAAAAATTATTTGAAGTGATCAAATATAATACTATTAAAACTTATAAATATATATATTATTTTATTTACCTTATAAAAATAAAACACATATAATATTATTATTTCATTTATCTTTACTAGTAATCTTATGATTGTTTCTAATATATACAATGTAATAAATTATAATTATACATTGTATATTCTTGTTTTGTTTACCTTTATTTTATAAAATTATCTTTTTTAAGTAATCAAATATATATAATATATGTTAAACATCAAATATTTTTACTTGTAAAATTTATAAATATTTAGAGTAAGCAAATATAATACTTTTCAAACTTTTAAATATCTTTATTACTTACCTTTATAAAAATAAAATACATATAAGATTTTTATTTTATTTATATTTACTAGTAATCTTATGATTGTTTCTAATATATACAATGCAATAAATGATAATCATACATCGTATATTCTTGTTAAGCTCGCCTTTATTTTATAAAATTATCCTTTTTTAAGTAATCAAATATATATAATATATGATAAACATCTAATATTTTTACTTGTAAAATTTATAAATATTTAAAGTAATCAAATATAATACTCTTAAAACTTTTAAAAATATATATTATTTTATTTACCTTGTAAAAATAAAACACATATAATATTCTTATCTTATTTATCGTTACTAGTAATCTTATGATTGTATTTGATATATACAATATAATAAATGATAATTATACATTGTATATTTTTGTTATGCCCACCTTTATTTTATAAAATTATCTTTTTTTAATTAATCAAATATTTTAATTAATCAAATATTCGTGGGGCCCCTATCTATTCAATGGGTAGTGCCCCTTGCAGGTCTTTTTAGGTGCTACTCAAGTGGGCAACGGAAAAGAGAGTAAGGAATTATCCGGTATAGTTAGGGTTTTTCTCTTTCTCTTTTAAATTCCTGGTTTATAATGTTATGTTGTTACTATAACCACCATTGGTGGATTTTATTCTTGTAAACGATTTGATGCGCTACTCTGATTTATGTATGTTTGAATTTCTTTCAAATTGTATTTCATTTTTCTTAGCCTTAGCACTTGGTACTGGAACGGTATGAGTGAACCGGTCTAATACTAAGTGTGGCGGTAATATCCTCGAAATTTACCGTTTAATATTTTGGCTTCCGCAATTTTCTTTTAATAAAACGAAATTTTTTAATAGTGAATTTTGGGGGTGTTACATAACATGGACTTATTTTGACTAGTAATAACCTAGTAGGCTAACTTGAGAATAAAAATCCTATTTTTACTTGTAAAGCTTCTTTTAATAATAGTAACCCTAATATTAAAGTAAGTAGGATATAATAGTAATTTTGGTAAAGGGGATTAATCCTTAGCTTTTCTCTCTTATAGGTGAACTCAGTCAAAACCTAAGGAGGCTTAAGAGCATGCTCCAAGACTAGTGTCGTGTTAGGTAAGGATGTAGCTAAGACCCCCTATGTGTGTGTTATGTGCCTTGTAAGCCTTGTATGCCATATAATATGTTATGTTGTATATCTTATGATTATTATAACTATTTCTATGTGTAGCGCAAATTGGAGTTGAGGTATGCTTATATGCTTTCATATAGCATATGTATAATATGTTGTGCTTATGATATTATGTGATGTGGCCCTTTTGGACATACATGCTAGGATATTAATATAATGATGTGGGGTGAAAGGATGAAAAAGGAAAAAGGGGCAGTGAGTTGACCAAGGGACATGGGATTAACCTAACTATCTCATGATCCATGACGGGGCAAATAAAAAGGGGATTATGAACAAAATAAAAAAATGGGTGAATTTTGCATGGAAATTCTAGGATTTGTATGGGAGATTCTAGGGTTTGCATGGGAATTCTAGGGTTTGTATGGAATCTTTGAGGGTTTGCATAAGGTGGATTTAATTTGCATGGGGACAATTTTTACGTTTGAAAAGTTATCTTGGGGTGTAAGTAAGGTAAGGGAAGAATCGTTAGGGTCATTAGAGACCTTGGGTGAAATATAGTACGCGGGTTGGTATAAGGGTGCACACGAGACCTGGCTAGGGTTTGGGAGGAAAACCTTAATTTGAGATGCTTGTGAAAGTAAGAATAATTGAGGGTGAGTAAGAATAATTGAGGGTGAGTAGAGTATGTTATGAGGGTGGAAGAATGTCATGTGTAGGGTGAGTATGGGTATCATGGGGAAGCAAGGATGGAAGATGAGAAAATGAGGGTGACATATGGAAAATAAGGGTGCTAGGGCTTGGCGTGGCCAGCTAGGTTTTGGAATGGCCACCTAGGATTTCGTGGTCACATGTGTATTTGGGGGAGTAAAGTGAAATGATGAGGGTTGAATCTAAGGGAGGTGATGCGTGGGGTGTTAAAATGGCCTTAGTTGTGTGAGGTAGAGAAGGATGGGCCATATAGGCTCAAATTTGGGTTTCAAGAGAAAACTATAGGGTAAGGCAATGAGTGGACTTGGAGGACATAAGGTAGTGAGGCTTGACCCACATACTTAGGAGTTGGACCTCCGGTGCTAGTAAGTAGAAGAAGGAAAGGATGTTAGGGCGTGTTAGGAGGTGTAGAGTCTCAAGATATTAGAGGGGCCCTCTTAGGAGAATAAGAGTAGATAGAGTGTGACATGCATGTTTAGGGTGAAACTGTTAAATAAGATACTGTAAGACACTAATCATTTAAAATGGAAGACTATTGAGCTAGGCTTAGACCGATCCACTAGGATAATAGTGGCTAGGTGCCAAGGTGCCTTAGAGACCGATCCACGGGCATATGATAGTGGTCAGGTGTGTTCTGCTCTATATGTAACAGATCCACTGACTATAACAGTAGGGGATCCCAAGCTCAATAAACCAAACTCTAAGTTTGATAAGACACATAAAAGACACTAAGTACTTATAGTGGAACACCATGAGAGTCGGGGCCAGATCGATTCACCGACATAATAGTTCCTAGAAGCATTTTTCCCTAGAGACCGATCCACTAGCATATAATAGTGGTGAGGTACATTCTGCCATGTATGTTTTTGATCCACCGGCTATAATGGTAGGGTTCCCATACATGCATGGATTGATAATAAGCATGGTGTAAAATGAGTATTGATAAGAGAATTAAAAAATCAATTTATCCGAATAATAGCTTGGCCTTTATTTATCTATAATGATTGTATTCTATTTATGTGATCATACTTGTGTTATATTCCTTTGTGTGTTTACGTTAGATGCATGGTTACCTTGCTCAATAAATAGTGTACTGACCACTAGTTTCATGGGTGTTGCTCATTCCTATGAGCAGAAGGCCCCTCTAAGTTTGTGCTGATTGGTGATGTTGTTTTCGATGCCTTCAATGCTTATGGGGCATCGGACGGGGTAGAGAGTTGAGCATAGAATTAGCCTAGGGATTAAGATAGACGTGGCTGAATTTAAATTTTTATGTTCCTTTTTTTTCCCGGTTTATTTAGACTTAATTTTTATCGTACTGTATATTTTCTCTCTTTTGAGAAATTTTAATTATGTACTCTAGATTGTAAACTCTTTTCTATGTACTCTAATTTCTGTCTTTTAAATGTTTCAATGCTTTTATGAATCCTTGATTTGAGTTTGAATTATGATGGTTGGTAATCTTTCTTTGTACTGGACTAGTCAGGGGCTGGGCTTGTACTGATTACGGTGGTAATATCTCCAAAATTCACAATTTTTGATTTACTTGCTTCTATGGAATCCTTTAATAAAATGAAATTTTTTGATAGTGAATTTTGGAGGCGTTACAAGTTGTTATCAGAGCATTGGTTCTAATAACCAAACTTATTTTCAAGCAAACTTTGATTTACAATGTTTTTCCCAAATTTTGAAACATTTTTTAACCCAAAAAAGGCCTTTCCATTTTTAAAGTTCCGAGTTCAAGCCATAGTGAGGAATATAAGGGTAGATTAGGGTTTTTCCAAAAAGGGGAATAATGTGAAATGATTGCTTTGAACTAGTAGGTTCACTCCTAACCTCACCTTTTCTATTTCAGCTTTCGTTGGTGATGAACAACTGAGTAGGGAGTTTAAAGGAGGCCTTTGAGGCTTTCGTGGCATTCGTCTAGTGCCAGCCCCTAGTGCCTACCCCGCACCCTCACCCTGTTGTGGGTGCTGGTGAGGATTGGCTTTGAAGGGTTACTAGACATCACCCTCTAACCTACTTTGATAAGGAAGACCCAATGGTCCTTGAAGGGTGAACCCGGGACATAGATCACACTTTCAAAGTAGTGGACTGTCTGCCAGATCGACAACGCAAGATCATAATTTTCATCTTGAGAGGCGTAGCAGATGCCTGGCGGATGAAGCACCACGCCCAAGGCAGTCCTCTAGTGTCTTAGTAGGCATTCAAGACCTCCCTCCTCTCCAGATTGTACCTCGAGAGCTAAAAGAGGGATTGATTATGGTTCATCAGTATCACGTTTGCTTCATCAAACTGCTTAGATTTGCCCCAAAGATCGTTGCCAATGAGTCTACGATGGTGTTCTAGTTCGAGTAAAGTTTTCACATTGGTATCTGCTAGATGTTGGGTGTAGTGTCCCTTCACCGACTTAGCTACCTTGTACGAGTACGCCTGCATCATTGCCACCTTAGTCCAGGAGCAATCCAATAACCTCAAGAAGAGGAAACCTGAGGGCTAGAGTTTTGGGAGTAGGACCTAGCCATAGAAGGAAGGATAGATGAGACCCCCTCTAAGAGATTGTAGCAGAGGCCTAGACTCTTCAAGGAATTTTCATGTAGACAATGCAACCATAGTCACTCTAGCCGAGATTGTGGAGGCAGACTCGTAACCTACCTAAATTGTGGCTAGTAAGGCCATAGAGCTTTTGAGTGTCGGGGACCATTTCACTCCCAGTAATTTCAAAACTAGTAGTGCTAGTGGCAGACCTACCAGTAGCACAACCAGACTTCACCCCGTAGTTCCATCAACGAGCACTTATTCCAATCGAGGCTTTAGATCAAGATGTTAGGGGAAGACCTCCGGGATCCAAACTCTTCCCTCTGAAAGGAGGCCAATCAGGCGGGTGCTTGCATATGATCAGCTAGGTGGAGGCTGACTGCCAACTAGACTTCTTTCCAGGTATGTTCACCATATCTTCTTTGCCAATACTTGTTCCCTTTGATTCGATCATCCTTGTCCTTTGTGGGTGCTTCTTGTTGCTAAGGCTAATCCGTCATCCCTTACTAGCATAGGATTATTTGTAGTGCTTTCTTGAGTAACAAGGAGAATATATCCAATTATCTTACAATTGTGGCCTTAGTCATAGGCGGGATAAACTTCTTGGTAAATTATTTCTTTAAGGGGGTAGTCGTATAGTAGTCATGTTAGTATCATCCTTATCCACATAGAGCGTAGTGGGCCTTAACCCTATGAATTAGCAAGTGACTTCAAGAACAAAGTCTTTCTTTAAGGGGTAGTGATAAAACACCCCAAAACCCTAATTTTAGAAATTATGGTAAATTAATGATTTATTAGAAAAATTAATTAAATAATTTATTTTATTCAAATAAGAGGAAGTAATTAAGGTAAAATCAAGAGGAAATAAATAAATAATTTAGTTGGGAGAAATTAGAGTATTTTGCTAATTAAAATAGAATTTAGGAAAAATCTCTTAAAAATTCTAAATTAATCTAAAGAGGAATTTAATCATTATTTTATTAAAATGTTATAATTTTAAATATCCTAACATACCAAAATATTTTAAATACCCCAACCCACATTTTTCTTTTTTCCCATTTTCCTTTTTCTTTTTCCCCTCTCTTTTCTTTTCTTTTGTTTTCTTTTCTTTCCTTCCTCTTCCTCTTCCTTCTCTTTCTTCCATTCTTTCCCAAATCTAGGCTAGCCCACCTCGCGGCCTAGACTTCTCCTTTTCTCCCATGGGCCCAGGCTCGTTAGCCCCTCCTTTCTCCCTTGTTAGCCAACCGGCCTAGTCTTACCTCCTTCCTTTTTCTTTATTTTCTCCCTAGACTAATTGGCCACTTACCCATCTTCTTCCTTTCTTCTCCCTCGACCTTCCATCTCCTCAATGCTCAACCTCTCCACCTCCCGATGTAGGCAGGCGGCCTCTACACCGCTATATGCTAGCTTGCCACCCCTACCCTCTTTCCCATCATTCCCTTTCTCTTCTCCACCTAATCATGCTCTCTCTCTCCCCTCACACATGCCTTACTTCCCCTTCCTTTCCCCTTCCCAAGTTAACAGGCCCTCCAAATTTGTAGGCCTTCATCGGTTGTACACCACTGGCCAACGATCTGCATGCGTGCTGCCCCCTTCTCTCTTCCCCCTCTATTGGCCTATAAATAGCCTTTAACCACCTCCATTTCAACATTTTTTCTCAATCCATAAATCTTCTCCCTTTTGTACGCCACCTCCTATTCAACCACCTATTGCACCGCCACTATCCAACACCGCTGCCCAAACCACCATAAAAATTACTCCCTACACCACCCTCCGTTGAGCTACACCCCTCACCACCCTCAAACCTTGTTGCACGAGCCTCCTTGGCTGTGCAAAGTTGGCCATTTGACCAACATCATTTCAACCCCTGCCATCCTTTGCGCTGCCGTCAGCCACCACTCCCTATACCCTCCAAAATGACTAGTAGAGCCTCCCCTACCTTCCACTCTCTTCCTTTCCCCCTACCCCCTCTCCTCCTCCCTTCCTCCCTCTCTACCACTCTCAGCCACTACACCGCCGCCACCTTTAGCTGTGCCACCAACACCATTCCAACCCTCTCAACCTAGGCATCCTCTACAACCTCAAATACCCCTCTCATTCCCCCTCTCCTACTGTAAACACCCACCTTTCCACCCTTCTTCCCTTTTTTCCCGTCACCGCCGATGCCGCCTGTCACCACCAACTCTAGGTGGTACCCTAATTCTTAAAACCCTACTTATGATATCATGATCCCTTTTTATTTATACTGGGTTATTATCCTCATCATCATTGTAACACCCCCAAAATTCACCCCTGAAATATTTTTTGAAAGAATAAAGCGGAAGCTAAAATAGAATTTGGGGAATGTTACCGCCACATCTAACATAAGATAAATGTCCACCATCTATCTCATACTAGATACAAGGCTAAAATCTGTCAAATAAAATTTCAAACATCTATGCCGTGAGAATAAACTCCCACAAGGAGATATCCATAGACAGATGGCAATTGAATAAATTCACTAAATAAAATCATCGCTAAATGAATCAGTGGAACCTGTGAAATAAATTCGAATTTTAAAAGCTTATCAGAGTATGAGGAACTAAAAGTCAATTACAACACCCCTCAAATTTTAAATACAACACTTGAAACTTCCAAAAATAAATACAATTAAACAAGACAATTTTCGATGGATCAAATTCCGAATTGCCCACTCTCTCAAGCAAGCCTTCCACCCAAATACAATATCCGATCTCAAACTTGCACAAGAGGTCTGCTCCCCACCATTAGTGGATCATCATAGGACTCATTCAACCAAGGTAGCATCAGTATGGTCCGGTACTATGTAAATCAAGACTACTCAACTCATGGAAGGAAACATGAAATGCATAAGATACAAAAGACTCTAGCTTACAATTCTCATGCTCAATTATACGTATGATAGATGCACCATTCCACTCATACAATAATTCATGCTCAATTATACACGTATTACATACAATAAAACATAGGATCACGGATTCATACTTATGAGTACATAACTAGACATGACGACACATAAGATATGAGCGTACAAGAAATCACGATCGCATGCTAAGTAACACCAATCCAATAATCTAATAATAATCATTATTAAATTTAATTTTATTTATTTACGATGAGTTTAGGGACCCCACTATTCTTAAACCGGTGAAACGGTCTGAAGCACTCTTGGGGACAACACACCTAGGCCACTATTATCATCCGGTGGAATGGATCCTACACCTCTTAGGGAAAAACGCTCTTGAGCCACTATTCTTAACCGGTGGAACGGCTTGAATCACCTCTGAGGGACAGGACACCTGAGCCACTATTATCGTCTGGTGGAACGGACCCTACACCTGGTCCTAACTCATGCAATCTTCCACTTTAAATAATTAGTGTCTTATTCATTACTTAATTCATATCATACTTTTATTCATGTTGAGTATAGGGCCCCACTATTCTTAATCCGGTGGAACGGACTGAAGCACCTCGTAGGGACAGGATACCTGAGCCACTATTATCATTCGGTGGAACAGATCCTACATCTCTTAGGGAAAAATGCTCCTGAGCCACTATTCATAACTGGTGGAACGGCTTGAATCACCTGAGCCACTATTATCATTCGGTGGAACGAACCCTACACCTCGGCCCAACTCACGTGATCTTCCACTTTGAATTATTTGAATCTTATTTAAGGATTTTAACCGACCATAAATCAAGCCCACATGAATAATTTCATGACATAAAGATATACCATAGGGTATTTGTAACACCCTAAAACTCACTACTTTTTTTAGGAAGAAGAATTAAAATAGAAATACTTAAATTAAAATCCGTGAATTCTGGAGATGTTACCGCCACACTTAGTACCAAACCAGTTCTCTCTGACCGTTTCAGTACCAAGTGCTAAGGCTAAAAGAAATTTTTGTCAAACTTTAATTAATAATTAAACCAAGAGCGCATAACATTCAAAGATCAGAGTACACATAAAAGAATTGTAATTCATATTCAAAAGAGAGATAAACTTACAACTGATAAAAGGTTTATTTGAAATACTCAATGTAAGATAATAAATCAAAAAGGATAAATTCGATACAAACAAAATAACAAGTGGACATATATCGCATAAAGAATGAATACGACCATGACACTCTTAAACTTTGAACCAAAACATGCTCAACACTCAGCCCCGACTGATGTCTCACCCACCTGCACAAAGTCAGAAGGGCATACTACTCGTGGGAATGAGCATCACCCATGAAAAGGGTGATCAGTACGCTACATACTGAGTAAGGTAACCGAGCACTATGTCCAACACATATAATCACATGAATAATGTAGAATAATAATAGAGCATAAGACCAAAATGATAACATAAATGCATATGACCATTCAGGTAAAAGTACAAAAGTCCATATATGATCCGATTCAATTACTTAATTAATCTCTAATCAGAAGTCGATTCATACCATGCTTTTTATCAAATCCACGCGAGTACGAGAACCCCATTATTATAGCCGGTGGACCGAAAACACATAGGACATCATGCCCTAACCACTATTATTCGCCGGTGGACCGGTCTCTAGGCTACCGTAGTACCTGGCCACTATTATTCGCCGGTGGACAGGTCTGGCCCCTGCTCGCATGGTATTCCACTATAAGTAATTAGTATCTTTTCCATGTCTTGGCACAAATATGTTTGGTTTTGTTGAGCACGGAATCCCCCACTATTATAGCTGATGGACCGGAAATACACAGGTACAAACCCTGAACACTATTTTAGCCAGTGGACCAAAAACACATAGGGCATCGTGCCCTAACCATTGTTATTCGCCGGTGGATCAGTCTGGGCCCGTCTCAACATCTTCCAATTTACGTGATTAATTTTTTAAGTATATTATTCAGAAGCTTTCATCCTGGACATGCATGAATCATTCCCTTTACACTTCACATATCACAAATCATAAAATTCCACAATCATAATTACACTCTAATCAACAAATACACATGATAATACAAAAGCTCTAAGCAGCCACAACAAACCCTAATTATTCACACAAACCCTAGCTCGGTCTCCTATGCACCCTTATATTGCTCCACGTACTATTTTTCACCCAAAGTGTTTAAACACCAAAACAACCCTTATATTACCTTCCTCACATCCCAAATCAACGTTCCATACGTAAATTCCATTCCCATACAGACTTTACACATCCCATGCAACCTCTCAAACTTTTCATGCAAAACCCTAAGCCCATCCATACGAAACCCTAAATTCTTTCATACAAAACTCAAGATTCCTTTATATAAAACACTAAATTCAATCCACACAAAACCAAAGATTCATCCATACCAAACCCTAGATTCAAACCATATAAAACCCAAAGATTCATCCATACCAAACCCTAAATTCAATCCATACCAAACTGAAGATTCATCCTTACCAACCCTAAATTCAAACCATATAAAACCAAAGATTCATTCATACCAAACCCTAAATTAGATTCTCCCATACAACACCATAAATTAGATTCTTCATATAAAACCATAAATTAATTTCTCCCAATCAAAACCATAAATTGGATTCTCCCATATAACACCATAAATTAGATTCTTCCATACAAAACCATAAATTATATTCTCTCACACAAAACCATGAATTATATTCCCCCATATAAAACCATAAGTTATATTCTCCCACACAAAACCATAAATTATATTCTCCCACACAAAACCATAAATTAGATTCTCCCATATAGAACCATAAAATTAGATTCTCCCTTATAAAACCATAAATTAGATTCTCCCATATAAAACCATAAATAACATTCTCCCATACAACATCATAAATTAAATTCTCTCACACAAAACCATACAAAACCATAAATTGGATTCTCCTATACAAGACCATAAATTAAATTCTTTCTAATAAAACCATAAATTAGACTCTCCCATAAGAAACCATAAGTTATATTCTCCCACATAAAACCATAAATTAGATTCTCCCTTATAAAACCATAAATTACCCATTTTACTCTTCCCCTCATGGATCAATAAAATACTTAGGTCAACTCACATCCCTTAGTCAACTTCTTTCCCCATCCTCCTTTTTCATCATTTCTCCTATATAAACCACATCAACATCCTCACATGCATGTCTTACAGGGTCACAACACATATCATCACATACCACAATATTTCACCACATATAGTACACATGCCATACAAAAACATACTTCAACTCCACATTATATCACATACGAAATAATTATAATAATAAATATAGTATGCATATCATACAAAGCATATAATGCACATCAACACACAATAGGCCTTAGTAACCCCTTACCTAAAACGACACTGGTCTTGGAGCACGCTCCTACGTCTCCTTAGGGCTTTGACTGGTCTCACCTATTATGAGGAAAAAACTAGAAATTAAACTCCCTCTTACTAAAAATACTATTAATTAATAATTTACCTAAGACTAGGCTTTTGATAAAATACTAAAATAATAATAGCAAAAATACTAAAAATAATATCAATATTAATATTAACAAGAATAATAAAAATAGTAACAATAATAATAAAAAATGCATTACTCAAAAACATAGTGAAATAAGGGCTTCGACCCCTTTACCAAAATAATACTAATAATAATATTGGTAAAATAAATAACCAAATTTAATAATAATAATAATGATGAAATAATAGTAATAATAATAATAATGATGATGATGATGATGATGATGATGATGATGATGATGATAAAAACCATAATAATATTACAAAATAATAATAACCATAATGGTAATAATAGTAAGGATAATATTTGAAGATAAAAAGAAGCAAGGTTTCCACCCTACATTGAAAATAATAAACTTATTAAATAATAATAATAATAATAATAATAATAATAATAATAATAATAATAATGATAATAATACTACTTGCATAATAATAATTAATAATAATAAAAAATAATAATAATAATAATAGCAAAACTAATAGTAAAGTAGTTGTAATATTAATAATGAAATAATAATAATAGTAATTCTCAATGGTAATAATAAAAATAATAATAATAATAATAAACACATATTAATAATAATAGAAACCATAAGAATAATAATAAAAAAATCGAAATAAAAATACAATAGAACTTCAACCCTCAACAGAAATAATAATCAAAACATTAATAATAATAATAATAATAGTAATAGTAATAGTATTTATATTCAGATAAATGAAATAAAATAAATTAAAGCTTATAAAAATAGGGAAAGGGTTGTGAGGGTCTAGGGTTCAACCTTAGGCTAGTGGGGATAGGCGACATCGGCGGTGGTGCACGGAGGCGGCGGCGGTGGCGGGAAAAAGAGGAGGAAAGAGTAAAAGTTGAAGGTTGGGAACAAAATAAAAAGAATGGAGGTGGGAGTTGGGGTGTTTAGGGTTGCCCAAGAGGAGAGGAACATAGTGGAGGTGGCAGCGTAGCCAAATGTGGTAGTGCACGGCAGTGACGGTGGTGGCCAATGGAGGAAGAAGAAGAGAAAGAGAGGAGGAGATGGAGGGAGAGGAAAAGAAAGGTAGGGGAAGGTAGGGGAGGGTCTGCATAAGAGAATGGGAGGTGAAAGAAGTGGCAGAAGCGGTGGAAGAGGTGGCTAATGGTGGTTCGAAGGGCTATAGTAGTAGGAGAAAGGGATGTTTAGGAAGGCTACTTCGCACATCCGGGGTGGCTCATGCAGGAATAATCAAGGTATATGGGACATTTGGTTAGCTAGAGGGCGGTGCAAGGAAGAGTTTGGTGGCTATAGATGGTGGAGAAGTTGGCCGGAGGTGGCGGACGAGGCGTCTAAAGGGGCTGCGGTGACAAGATCGGCAAAAGCTATGTAAGGATCAAAAGCTCGACCCTTGCTGGTTATGAGGGTATTTATTGAGAAAAATGACGAGAGGGTAGGGTTATGTGGATCAGATAGAGAGTAGGGCAAGTAGGGTTAGGGTTACCAGTGGCGAGGTTGGCCGATGGGAGAAAAACAGGGCAAGGGTTGTACAGGGAAAGGAGAGGGAAAAATCGCGCGAGAGATGGAGATTTGGTTGGGTCAAAAGGGCCGGTGATTCAGGGGGAAGAGAGAGGAAGAAAAATGGCCATAACCGGCTGCGAAAATCTCACTTGGGCGGCAGTGTAGTTACAGGTGCTCAATGTCGACGGGGGAAGGGAGGAAGGAGGAAGAAGAAAGAAAAGGTTGTGCGGACCGGGCAGTTCAGGGAAAGAAAGAAAGAAAAGAAAAGAGGGGAGATTGGGCTGGTTGACGGGCTAAAGTCCTTAAATAAAACGATGCGCTTTGATGGAAAAATAAGGGAAGCATCGTGCTAGAGGGGAAGGGAGGGGGAGCGGGTGCACGGGCTGGGCTGCGCGAAGGAAAGGAAGGAGGGAGGGGACTAGGCAGCGGGAGAGGGCAGGCCCAACGGGGAAAAGGAGAGGAAAAAGAAAAAGAAAGGAAAAAGAAAGAAAGAAAAAGGAAAAGGAAAAAGGAAAAAAAAAGTTAGATTGGATATTTAAATTAATTAAAATATTGGTGATATTTAAAAATAATAAATTTTAATTCCCTTTTCAGACTAAATTAGGATTTTTAAAATATTTTCCATAAATTCCATTTTAATTAACAAAACACCCTAATTTTCTCCAATTAAAATATTTATAAAAGTTATATTAATTTGAGACTATTTTCTCCTTATTTTAAATAAAATAATTTATTTAATTAATTTCCAAAATAAAATCCTTAATTAGCTAAAATACCCAAAAAAATTCTAATAAAAATGATTTATTATTTTATTCTTGAATAGCCCTAATTAATTCCCTTCTATTATAATAAAAATAATTTATTTAATTAATTTTCATAATAAAACCCCATTTAAATATAATTTTTAAAACTAGAAATTTTTGGGGCATTTCATTATCATATAAATTCAATCCATACTCAACCCTTCACATACTCAAATACATACCATATTCTAGTGTCATACTAACACACATTTGCATTGAGGCTATAAATTCGTACATACATACAATTACCATACAGAACACAGCATACACTTGATATGATTAAATAATCTATAGGCATACTTATCAACTTCCACTTCAAGCAGACATACATTCAAATTTCGCCATAAGTAAAGGTAAGTAATAACTTACCTAAATCCGAAGCTAGCTAAGCAAATTGAGAAAGAGGGAGAGTTATCGAAATCTAGACAATCCAGGAGAAAGTTTTCCTAGATCGCTGATAGAAATCGGAACTAGGTTAGAAACTATCTTATCAATTAATAATTCACATATTCTAATTAAATAAATGCAAACGGACACAAATGATCTTTCTTGAAAAACGTGTCCAAAACTTAGGACTCAAGACCATAGCTCTATTAAGATTTAAGATTAAATATAAATCAAATTGAATTAACACACATATCACTTGGGACATTTCAAATTAATTTGTAAAGCCCGAGAAAGAATACTCGATTATAAGTTAATTTATCAAAAATGACTTATTCATTAGGTTTTACAACTAAACAGGTAAACCAAACATTTGCATAGAACCAAATCCAAACTGATTAGATTAAACCATAATTCAAATGATTTAAAACCCAAAGATAGAAATCGATTAGATAAAAGATACATAGTACAATCAATTTTATAAAACTGTAACACCCCCAAATTTCACTCCTGAAAAATTTCGTTTAAAATCAAAAGGCTTAGCAGAAGCAAAGGATAAAAGCGTAAACTCGGGGGTATTACCGCCACACTTAGTATCAGACTGGTTCACTCCTACCGTTCCAGTACTAAGTGCTAAGGCTAAATCCGATTAAAATTTAGTACGAAGTATCAAAAAAACGCAAGACGACATTTAACATAAATCCTTAATAAGAGGTAATTCAAACAGAGGTTAGAATACGATTTGGGATTAGAACCTCAGAATATGTTTCTCAAAACAAGAACGTAATACAAATTATAGCTAAACAAAAATAAATCCCGAAGGATCAATATCCGGATTGCCTACTCACTCAAGTCAAGGCTTCCACCCCAACACAGTATCCGATCTTAAACCTGCACAAGAGGTCTGCTCCCCACCATCGGTGGATCATCACAGGACCCATTCAACCAGGGTAGTATCAGTACGGGTCCAATACTGAGTAAGTCTCGCTACCCTATCATATAGGAGAGATATAACTATACATCAAGTGCATATTAAATCCTGGTACAACACATTGATACCATATCATACATATTCACAACCCACAACATGTATCTTGCCATACACCCATAGTAACATATAAAAACATATGTAACGTCTCATCTAACATATAAGCGTGGTATAACCGTAATACAAAGTGGCTCATACGCCTCAGGTAGGAATAATCCATATTATTAAAACTCAATACGTGGCATACTCACGTAAGCATCATGTAGTAACAGATAATAAAAGCCGGTCGTGGTCCATTTAGACTTATTCTTTATTCTCATTAATAATATGTTCATTCCACACATTCTTCAATAGCCCATGTGAGCGCGGAAGCCCCACTATTATAGCCGGTGGACCGGAAAATAAACGCACAGGGCAAAACGCCTCTGATCCACTATTATAGCCAGTGGACCGGATCATGGCCCCGACTCACATGGTGTTTCACTGTAAGTACTTAGTATTTTTCACATGGATTAACTTATTTATTTGGGTCTGTCGAGCCGAGATCCCCCACTATTATAACCGGTGGACCGGATGTACACACACAGGGCAGAACGCCTCTGACCACTATTATAGCCGGTGGACCGGAACGAAACGCACAGGGCAGAACGCCTCTGACCACTATTCTAACCGGTGGACCGGACTGGGCTCGGCTCAACATCTTTCGCTTTACGTGATTAATGTCTTATCCGTGTCTTATTAAACCACACTTCACCCTTAACATGCATGCCAACAATGGATAATCATGCGTTACACAACATAACATGATATATAAAGCATACAAGTCACGTAACACATAGGGGCCTTAGCTATATCCTTACTAAACACTCATAAGTAGAGGTAAGTAGAGACTTACCTGGATCCGAAGCTAGCTAAGCGAGATAAGAGGGAGAGAGATCACTAGCTCGTGGATCCACGAGAAACCTTTCCTAGATTCGATAGAAATCAAAAAAACTAAATTAGAAACTATCCTATCAATCAATAATTCACATACTCTAATTAAATAAACACAAACAACCCAAATGATCTTTCTTAGAAAATGTGACCAAAAATTAGAACTTAAAAGCGTAGCTTTATTAAGATTTAAGGTTAAAACTAAATCAAAACGGATTAATACAAATATCCCTTGGGACATTTCAACTTAATTTGGAAAGCCCGAGAAAGAATAATCGATCATAAGTTAATTTATCGAAAATAACTTATTTACTAGGTTTTACAACTAAATAGGTAGCCTAATAATTTACATAGAACCAAATCCAAACCGATTAAGTTAAAACAGAATTTAAATGATTTAAAACCCAAAGATAGAATTCGATTAGATAAGATACACATAGCAAAAATCAATTCTATAAAATCATCCCCGAAAATTAGGGTTTTAAAGCCCACGACACAAACTCAAGTAATTCAATTTAATTAATTCAAACTAAAGGTATTAGAAAGCAATTAATACCATTTCAACTATTTCTATACATTCAATTTTAGAAAACAACAATACAAGTAACCGATTTCATAATTTCACTTGAAATTTAGGGTTTTAGGCCCGAAAATACAATTCGTTAAAATTCTATAAATTTAATCAAATTGAATGTTTAGAAATGCAATTAAACGCATTTTATAACATGTCAAATAATCAATTGCTCAAAACCAATAAAAGAAATACGCAATTTAGCACAATTAGGGTTTTCAAGCCCGAAACGCAAACCTGATCAATTCTTGCCAAAACATATCAATTGACGGTTCGAAAATGTAATTAAACATATTCTAATGTAATTTATATAGTCAATTGAATAAAATAACCCGATTACCCAAATCAATTTAAACTTGCGGGAGTTTTGACCTAAAAATCCAATTTCGATCAATTACGAACATTTTTCCCAAATCGACACTTCCAATATAAAATTAAATACATTTTAAACGATATTATAAAATCAATTGAGCGGGACGACTCAATTATACGACCCAATTTCATTATACCCAAAATCTGACCTAGGAATCAAATTCCGATAAAACCTGTATAAATTTCTTAAATTGACGGTTCCAAAATGAAATTGGATACATTTTAAAATATGTTGTATAAACAATTTATTAAAAATAGCTAAAACGGGCTAATCCGAAAAATTCGGGCATAACCCGGCCAAAAATCTAATTTTTTCGAAATCTCAACATAACAATACAATTAACCTATCCAAATCATTCTTACAGCACATATATACACAATCAAACAATCAATTTATCTTTTTATAAGCTAATTCACACTTAATTAATCAAATTAATATTAGGGTTTTCGAAAATTTATACCAAACGAAATTCAACGAATCGGGACAAGAGAAGGCGGGAGAAGCTTCGCCGGAGGTTGACCGGTGCTCGCCGACCATCACTCGAGCTCGCCGTGGCCGGACGGTGTCGTGGCCTGCGTGGCTCGTCGCTGCTGCGGTGCTGCTGCTCCTGCGCGGCTATTGTGCTGCGGTGGTCAGTCGTGGTGGCGAGGGGCAGCAGGTTGGAGGTCGACGGCCGGCGAAGGAGGAGCAGGGAGGAGGAGTGGAGGAGCAAGGGAGGAGGTGAGGGAGGTCGGCTAGGGCTTCGGGCTGCAGAACAGGGAGCACGGGAAAGGGGCCGGGGTAGGGGAGAGAAGAGAGAAAGGAAAAGAAGGAGGCGGGGCACCGGTCGGGTAGGGCTATTCTTTTTTTTTTTTTTTTTTACAAATACACATATAAAATAAAATACTAAAAGTTTAAAAATTATTATTGGGAGATTTTATCTAAAATTCATTAAACGAAAATTATTTCGTAAGGTTCCAAAAGCTTAAAATTAATAAAAAGCTATATAAAGAATTTCGGAAACATTTTCGGAAAAACTTACCAACGTACAAAAAATTTTATATTATTTACGGAAATATATTATAAGACCTCGAAATAATATTTAAAAGCATAAAAGTAAATATTTAAATTAAATTCTAATAAACTTAGACTAATTTAAATAATTTCCGAAATCGATTTTCCGTAAACCAAAAATCGTAAAACGGAAGAGAATTAATTCCGAAAAGAAATTTACGAATAATTTTCGAAAATCCTTTTTAATTTAAAACTTCCCGAAAATATTAACGATTACTGAAAAAGAATAAATTTAAAGTCGGAAATATTTTCTACGGATAAAATCATTAAAATAAATTTTACTATTTAAATAGAAATTTTATAATTTAAATAATATATTTCGTTAACGAAATATAACTCCAAAATAAAGTCGTAATCACACGAAGAAGTTATAATCGAAAACGAATCTAAAATATTAAAAATCAAAATACGAGAAAGAATGGGAACACATATTTTTAACCGAAAATCGAAATCAAAAGAATATAATAAAATCATGGTCGTGAACGAATTCATCTAAAATGGTTCGCAACGACCACAATTAGTTAAATTCAAATATGAATTCGAAAACGTCGATAAATCCATAAAACGAATCAAAATTAAAATAATTAGATATTTACATGAAATTACGCTAATAAAATCATTAGGCTTAATAAAATTAGGTTTCAAAAATACGGGGTATTACCAAAACCATATCCAACAAATCAGGATTTTTAATGCTCGAGCTACGAACTGACTAATTAACTTTTATTATCTCAATTTAATAGCTTAAAGTACGATTAAACTAAATTTAAATAAATCTAGATAATCAATTTCAACATTAATGAGGGTTTTAAGGCCCACGACATAAACTAGGGTAATTCAAATCAAGTAATTCCAATCAAAGGCATTAATATTCAATTATACCATTTCAACTATGAAATGCCCCGAAAATTCCTAATTTTATAAATTATATTTAAATGAGGTTTTATTAGAAATTTATTTAAATAAATTATTTTTATTAAAATAAAAGGATATTTAATTAGAGAAATTAAGAAGAAATTTATAAGTATTTTTATTAGAAAAGGATTTGGGTATTTTAGCTAATTAAGCATTTTATTTTGAAAATTAATTAAATAAATTATTTTATTTAAAATAAGAAGGAGAAACTATTTTCAAATTAATATTAATTTTATAAATAATTTAATTATAGAAAATTAGGGTGTTTTGCTAATTAAAAAGGAATTTGTGGAAAATCTTTTAAAAATCCTAATTTAGCCTAAAAAGGGATTTTAAATATTATTTTATTTAAATATTAATATTTTTAATTATCCCAAATATTCTAATTAATTTAATTATCCCAAATAATTATTTTTCCTTTTTTCCCTTTTCCTTTTTCCTTCTTTTCTTCTTTTTTTTCTTCTTCTTCTTTTCTTTTTCTTTTTCTCCTCTCCGAACTGGGCCAGCCCAGCGGCCCAGTTCCTCTTTTTCTCCCTCCTTCGGCCCAGCCCGCGCGGCTGTTTCTTCTGCCGACGCAACGCCGAGTTTTGTTTCGTTTGTCACCGAAACTCACCGTTTCATTTAATCCGTTACCCCTCACGCAGTCGCCCTTCGCCCGTCCCCCTCTACGCCGCGTTTTGAGTCCACTTCCACTGAAACCCGTCGTTTCATTTAATACCCCTCCCCATCGCGCCGACCGGCCCGGTCTGCCCTTTTTCTTTCTTTTCTTTCCCCGCGAACCGCCCGGCCCAGCGTCGTCTTCTTCCTCCAGCCTTCGCTCCAGCCCGACGCCGACGACCTGCCTGCATCTCCGCCGCCCGTCCGAAAAACCCGCCGCCGTTTTCGCCGTTTTGACAGTCCATTCTCCCCCATTTCTCTTCCCCTCGTTTCGGCAGCCGCATAAACCCTAACAACTCTCCCTTTCCTCGCGCGTTTTCTTCTCTCCTCCCTGCGAACCCTCTCCCCTAAAATTTGCTACCACGGCCCACCCTCGCCACCGAAAACCCTAACCCTACGTTCCTTACCCCGTAGCCGACCCAAATAACCCTACCCTACCTTATTTTCCCTATAAATACCCTCGTAAGCAGCTCTGTATCGAGCTCTTGAATCCCCCAACCCAGAATCCGACCTTGCCACCGCCTCTCCTTTAGACGTCTCGTCCTCCGCCTCCGGCCAACTTCGTCGCCTTTTCTTGCCACCCGTGTCTTCCTTGCACCACTCTCTAGCTAACCAAACCATTCATCACCCTCGATTATTCCTGCATAGAATTTTCCAGCTGTGCGAAGTCCTCTTCCCGATCAACCCTGTTTTCTGCCCCGCCACCCTTCGCGCCGCCCTTAGCCACCTCCTCCGCCGCTAAAGCCGCTTATTTCTCCTCCCATTCGGTGCTGCAGACCCTGCTCTATCTCCCCATGCCTTTATCTTCCTTTTTCTCCCTCTCCTCCTCTCTCTTCCTAATTCTCCTCCACTCGGCCACCGCCGCCGCCGCCGTGCGCCGCCACCTATGGCTGCGCCACCACCTCTATTCTTTCCCTCTCCTTCTGGGGAACTCAAAACACCCAAGCTCCCATTTTAATTCTTCCTATCTTGTTCCCAGCATGCAACTTTCCCTTCTTTCCTCTCTTTTTCCGGCCACCGCCACCACCGCCGTGCTCCGCTGCCGGTTCCGCCAGTTCCCACCAGTATAAGGTTGAACCCAAGACCCTATGAACCCTTCTTCCTATTTTTATAATCCTTAATTTAATTTATTTCAATTATTTGAAATAGATTAGTATTACTTTTATTATTATTTCTATTATTGTGTTATTAATATTATTATTGGTATTAATGTTTTGATTATTATTTCTGCAGGTTCTGAAGCTCTAATATATTTTAATTCGATCTTGTCATTACTATAAGTATTATTATTATTGTCATTATCCTAATTAATAATATTAAGGTGTTATTATAATTATTGTTATTATTAGTATTTTTATTATTTCGAATTACCATTATTATTATTCTGTAATTAATATTACAAATAATTTACCATTAGTTTTGTTATTATTATTACACTTATTATATTGTTGTTACATTATTTTAGTACCTTAGCTATTATTATATTAGTGTCATTATTATTATTAGGGTAAAGTCTTTAACCCCATATTATCAGATTTTATAATATTTCTATTAATATCTTTAGTCAAGTTATAATTTTGTTAATGTTATTGTTATCAGTATGTTATTATTTGGTCAAATCCCTCAAGTGGAATAGGAGCGTGCTCCAAGACCGGTGTCGTTTTAGGTAAGGAGTGCTAAGGCCTTTTATGTGTTTATGTGGTTTATGTGTTTCATATGCTATGTATTCTATACTTATGATTATTAATTATGTCGTATATGGTATGAAGTGAATTCGAAGTATGTTTTGTATGGCATTTGTATTATTTATGTATGATGATATGTGTTGTGACCTTGTAAGACATGAATGAGAGGAAATCGGTGTGGTTTGTATGGGAGAAAGGATGAAAAGTAGGATGGAGAAAGGAGTTGACTAAGGGAAATGATTTGACCTAATATTATGGTTTATAAGGAATAATCCAATTTATGTGGTTTTATGTGGAAGAATATAATTTAGGGTTTTATGCGGAGAATATAAATTATGATTTGTTTGGGAGAATTTAATTTATGATTGATTGGGAGAATTAAATTATGGATTGTTTGGTAAATTTAGTTTATGATGTTATATGGGAGAATTGCATTTATGGTTTGTTTAGGATAATCTAAATTATGATGTTATTTGGGAGAAGGTAAGTTATGATATAATATGGGAGACTTTAATTTATGATTGATTGGGAGAATTAAATTATGGATTGTTTGGGAGAATTTAGTTTATGATGTTATTTGGAAGAATGTACATTATAATATTATATGGGAGAGTCTAAGTTATGATTTGATTGGGAGAGTTAATTTATAATTTGTTTGGGAGAATTTAGTTTATGATGTTATTTGGGAGAATGTAATTTATAATATTATATGGGAGAATTTAATTGATTGGGAGAATTAAATTATGATTTTTGTGGGAGAATTTAGTTTATGATGTTATTTGGGAGAATGAATTTTATAATATCATATGGGGGAATCTAAGTTATGATTTGTTTGGGGGAAATTCAATTTATAGTTTTCCTTGGGATATTCTAATTTGTGATTTTATGTGGAAGAATCTTTATGGTTTGAATTTAGGATTTGGTAAGGATGAATATTTGGTTTGGTATGGATTGAATTTAGGGTTTGGTATGGACAAATCTTTGGGTTTTATATGGCTTGAATTTAGGTTTGGAATGGGTGAATCTTTGGTTTTGTGTTGATTGAATTTAGGGTTTGCATGAAGAAGTTCGAAGGTTTACATGGGGAGGTTAATGTCTGCATGGGTATGAAATGTATGTGTGGAAAGTTGATTTGGGATGTAGGGAACATAATATAAGTGTTGTTTGGGCGTTTAAACACTTTGGGTGAAAGATAGTACGTAGAGCATTATCTGGGTACGTAGGAGACTGAGCTAGGGTTTGGAGTGGTTAATTATGGTTTGTGGTGGTTGATTAGGGTTTGGTGTGGTTGCTTAGGGTTTTTGTTGTATCATGTGTTCTTGGGTGATTAAGGCATAATTATGAGAATGGAATCGATGATTTGTGATGTGTGGAGTGTTAAAATGATTTGGGTGATGTGAGGTGGAGTTAGAGGAGTTGTTAATGCCTAAATTAGGGTTTCGGGACAAAATCCTAGAGTGAGATAGATGTGAAGTAGAATTGGAGGAGAAGTGTAAAGGGAGCGATTCATGCATGTCTAGGATTTAGTGGTAGCACATGTGTACTTGGTGATTAAAGTATGATGATGGATATGAAATTTATGATTTATGATTCGTGCATGTCCATGGTGAAAGTTTCTGAATAAGATACTTAAATATTAATTATCCTAAGTGGAGTATCGTTGAGACGGGACCAACCGATCCACCGGTTCGGAATAGTGGTTAGGGTTTTACCCTATGTGTGATCGATCCACCGGTAATAATAGTGGTTAGGACATGATGTCCTATGTGTGACCGATCCACCGGTTATAATAGTGGGGGTTCCCGAGCTCAACGGTCACAAACCAGAATGCTTAAAAGATACTAATTACTTACAGTGGAACACCGTGCGAGCCGGAGCCAACCGATCCACCGGTTAGGAATAGTGGTTAGGACGCGTAGTCCTATGTGTATCCGATCCACCGGCTATAATAGTGGTTAGGGTATGATACCCTATGTGCCTCCGATCCACCGGCTATAATAGTGGGGGCTTCCGTACTCGCATGGATTTTATAAAAAGTTTGGTGTGTATCGGACTCTGATAAGAGATTAATGAAATGATTAATCTGGATTATATATGGGCCTTCTTACTTTTACCTGGTTGATCATATGCAATTATGTTTGTGTTCTTCTATTTTTCTGCATGGCTTGTGTTTTTATGTGTTGGCCTTAGCGATCATTTCACCTTACTCAGTACTGGACCCGTACTGATACTACCTTGGTTGATGGGTCCTGTGATGATCCACCGATGGTGGGGAGCAGAATTCTTGTGCAGGTTTAAGATCAGAGACTTCTTGGGGTTGCAAGCTGACTTGAGTGAGTAGGCAATCCGGAATTTGACCCATCGGGTTTCATGAAGTTTCAAGTGTTAACGTTTATGCGTACTCTGATTTTATTGTATGATCTTTCGAATTCTTTTATGAGTTGTTCATTGGAATTTAATGTAAATATTTTCTTTAGCCTTAGCACTTGGTATTGGAACGGTCGGAGAGAACCGGTCTGGTACTAAGTGTGGCGGTAACATTCCCAGAATTCACAGGTTTTAAGTATTTCTATTTTAATTGCTTCCGCTTTTTAAAAAAAAAAAAGTAGTGAATTTTGGGGTGTTACAAACTATTTCTATAAATTTAATTTTAGAAAAATAATTATACAAATGATTAATTTCATAATTTTACTTGAAATCTAGGGTTTTAGGCCCGAAAATACAACTCGGTTGAATTATATTAATTTATTTAAATTAAATGTTTAGAAATGCAATTAGACATATTTTATAACATATCGTATATTCAATTGCCCAAAACCAATAAAAGAAATACCCAATTCAGCATAATTAGGGTTTTTGAGCCCGGAATACAAATCCGATCAGCTCTTGCTAAAATATATAAATTGAAGGTTCGGAAATGTAATTAAATATATTCTAATATAAATTATATAATCAATTGAATAAAATGACCCAATTATACAATCCAATTTAAACCCACAAGAGTTATGACCTAAAAATCCAATTCCGATTAATTACGCATAATTTTCCCAAATCAACACTTCCAATATGAAATTAAATACATTTCAAACGATATTATAAAATCAATTGAGCGGAACGACTCAATTATGTGACCCAATTTCATTACACACGAATTTTGACATTGGAATCAAATTCCGATTAATTATGCATAAATTTCTTAAATTGACGGTTCCGACATGAAATTAGATACATTTTAAAACATATTGTATAATCAATTTATTCAAAATAGCTAAATCGGGAGAATCTGAAAAATTCGGGCATAAACCAGCCAAAAATTCAAATTTCCAAAATTCTAACATAAACTATACAATTAACCTTTCCAAATCAATCTTACAACACATATGTACATAATCAAACAATCAATTTAGCTTATTATAAGCTAATTTATACTCAATTAATCAAATCAATGTTAGGGTTTTCAGAAATTTATACCAAATGAAAAATCAACAAATCGAAACTAGGGAAGGCTGGAGAAGCTTCGCTAGAGGTCGGGGATAGCTCGCCGGTAGCCAGCAAGGCTCGTTGTGGCCGGACGGCGGCATGACCTGCGCCGCTCGTCGTTGCTGCGGTTTGCTACTACTACTACTACGAAGCTGCTGCTGCAGCTTTGTCAGTGGCAATCGATTGTGGCTGGCTGCGACTAAAGGAGCTGAAGTAGGAGGGAGGCTGGCGCTGCGGTTGGGCTCGGGTGCAGAGAGTAGGGGAGTCGGGAAAGGGAAAGAGACGAGAAGAGAAAGAGGACAAGAGAAAAAAGGAAAAAGGAAGAGGGGGGGTCGGTCGGGGGCGCCAGTTGGTCTTTTTTTGTATTACAAATACAAGTATAAAATAAAATACTAAAAATCAAAAATTATTATTGGAAGATTTTATCTAAATTTTATTCAACAAAAATCATTTCATAAGAATTCGAAAGCTTGATATCGATAAAAGAGCTATATAAAGAATTTCGGAAATATTTTCAGAAGAATTTACCAATGAACACAAATATCTATATTATTTACGGAAATATATTATAAGTCTCCAAAATAATATTTAAAAACATATAAGAAAATATTTATGTCAAATTCTAATAAACTGATGCTAATTTAAATAATTTCTAAACCCGGTTTTCCGCAAATCAAAAAAGGAGAAAAATGAAGAAAATTAATTTCGGAAAGAAGTTCATAAATAAGCTCCGAAAATCATTTTAATTTAAAACTTCCCAAAAATCTTAACGATTTCGGAAACGAATAAATGTAAAGTCAGAAATATTTTCTATATATAAAATCATTAAAATAAATTTGACTATTTAAATAGAAATTCTATAATTTAAATAATATATTTTGTTAACGAAATATAACCCCAAAATAAAGTTGTAATCACATGACAAAGTTATAATCAAAAATGAATCCAAAATATAAAAAATCAAAATACGAGAAAGAACAAAATACAGATTTTTCACCGAAAATTGAAATCATATGAATATAATAAAATCATGGTCGTGAACGAATTTATCTAGAATGGTTCGCAATGACAACGATTAATTAAATTCAAATATGAAGTCAAAATCGTCGACAAATTCATAAAACGAAACAAAATTAAAATTATTAAATGTTTACATCAAATTACACTAATAAAATCATTAAGCTTAATAAAATTATATTTCAAAAATATGGGGTATTATAATCATCATCATCATCATCATTATTATTATTAGTATGATAATATGACTATTAATTTTATTATTACTTAGTGTAGCCTCGGGATATTTATCCCATTATTATTAAAGGGGTCAAAACCCTATTTTAACTATTATTATAATTATCTTTATTTTTATTAATACCATTATTACTTTTACTATTATTATTATTATTATTATTAGTGCTAGCCTTAGTATATTATTACTTTTGTAACTATTCGAACCCTTATCCATATAAATATCATTATTTTGATTATTATGATTATAAGTATTATCCTTAGCCATATTATTATTCTTGTTATTATTACTATTATTTTATTATTATTTTTATTAATAACCTTATTATTAGCCTAAACCTTAATAATACTAGGGTTTCTATCACTATGGGTATTATTATTATTATTACTATTTATGTTACAACTAGTATTATTACTATTATTAATAGTATGATATGGGGTGAAAAGATGAAAAAGGAAAAAGGGGAAGTGAGTTGACCAAAGGACATATGATTGACCTAATTATCTCATGATCCGTGAGGGGGCAAATAAAAAGGGAATTATGAGAAAAATAAAAGAATAGATGAAATTTGCATGGGAATTCTAAGGTTTACATTGAAACTTCAAGGGTTTGCATGGGGTGGATTGAGTCTTTATGGGGACGATCTTTATGTGTGAAAAGTTATGTAAGTAAGGTAAGGGAAGGGAAGAGTTATTGGGGACATTAGAGACCTTAGGTGAAAAATAGTACGTGAGTTTGTATAAGGGTGCACAGGAGACCTGACTAGGATTTGGAAGGAAAACTCTAACTGGAGATGGTTGTGAAAGTAAAAATAACTGAAGTTGAGTTGAATATGAGATGAAGGTGGAAGAATTTCATGTGAAGGGTGAGTATGGGTATCATGGGAAGCAAGGATGAAAGGTGAGAAATGGAGGGGTAACATATTGAAAAGAAGGGTGTTAGGCTTGATGTGGCCAGCTAGGGTTTAGTGGGCCACCTAGAGTTTCATAGTCACACATGTATTTGGGGGAGTAAAGTGAAATGGTGAGGGTTAAATCTAAGGGAGGTGATGTGTGGGGTGTTAAAACGACCTTAGTTATGTGAGGTGAGTTCTGCCTTGTACGTGATCGATCCACCGACTATAATAGTGGGAAATTCCAAGCTCAATAAAACAAACTCTTAGTTTGATAAGACATATAAAAGACACTAAGTACTTACTGTGGAACACCATGAGAGTCAGGGCCAAACCAATCCATCGACATAATAGTGGCCAGGAGCATCTTTCCCTGGAGACTAATCCACTAGCATATAATAGTGGTTAAGTATGTTCTACCTAATACATTTCCGATCCACCGACTATAATAGTGGGATTCTCGTACTCGCATGGATTGATAATAAGCATGGTGTAAAATGAGTATTGATAAGAGAATTAAAAAATTAGTTTATCCAGACTATAGCTTGGCCTTTATTTATCTGTAATAATTGTATGTTGTTTATGTGATCATACTTGTGTTATATACCTTTGTGTGTTGGCCTTAGAAGCATGGTTACCTTGCTTAGTACGTAGCATACTTACCATTAGTTTCATGGGTATTGCTCAATCCTATGAGCTGAAGGCCCCTTTGAGTTTGTGCAAGTTGGTGATGCTATTTTTGATGCCTTCGATGCTTATGAGGCATCGGGCGGGGCTAAGAGTTGAGCATGAACTTGGCTTGGGGATCGAGAGCAACGTGGTCATATTTACCTTTTTATGTCTCTTTATTTATACTAGTTTATTCAGACTCAATTTATATCGTACCGTAGCTTTTATCCATTTTGAGGAATTTTAATTATGTACTTTAGATTTTAAACTCTTTTCCTCATACTCTAATTTCTGTCTTATGAATATTTTAATGCATTTATGAATCCTTGATTAGAGTTTGAATTATGATGGTTGGTAATGTTTCTTTACCCTTGTGGTTAGTATGGGGCTTGCCAGGGGCCGGGTGTGTCCTAATCACAGCAGTAATATCTCTGAAATTCATAAGTTTTGATTTACTTGCTTCCGTGGAATCCCTTAAGAAAAGAAAGTTTTTCGGTAGTGAATTTTGAGGTTATTATATCATAATAGCCTTCCTAAATTCCATAAATCTTCCCTAAATGTTGTTCCAACTAGTGAGAGATGATTGAGTTTGCTGGCGTGTGGAGGTGGTAAAAGGTGGTCTGAATGTGCAAGACAAACCAATCCAGACCCTTTTACATATCCATGTCTCACTTCCTCCTAGTTGAGCCATGTAGGAGGTAGAAGTGAGCCATGCATATGTAAAAGGGTGTGGATTGGTTTGTCTTGCATGGCTATATATAGTCTAATTAATTTTTAACCCAAATGAGAAGTGTTTTGAACTCCTCTACTTTGAAAAAATTAATAAGTATATTATCTTAAGTTTGGACATGGTGGGATGCTCCTACATCATTCTCTCCCTCTTGAGAAGGAACCCCCTCATCTTCAAAAGGTGTGTCATGAAGGAAAGGGAGTAAGTCTCCTACATTGAATATAGAGGACAAGTTTCCAATTTTTGGAGGAAGTTCATGTTTGCAAGTATTGTTGTCTATCTTTTCAAGGAATTTGAAGGGGCCATCACTTCAGGGCATGAGTTTATTCACCCTTTAGGATGGAAATATTTCCTTTCGAAGATGCAACCACACAAGATCACCTGGTTCAAAATCTTGTTCTTTTTTATGCTTATTAGCCCTCCTTTTGTTCATAACATTGACTTTCTCAATTCGTGCCCTAACTTGCTTATGTAACTTTTTGAATTCTATGGCTAGCTGCATTAGTTCAAAACTTGTTTGTGCTAATATGGCTAGTAAGATGAGATTGATGGGGGTGGGGTGGGTTCAACCCTTAAACCACTTCAAAAGGGGAATGTTTGGTTGCATATGTTCGAGAGTCATTGTAGGCAAACTCGGCATGAATCAACTTGACATCCCAATCCTTTAAGGATTTTTGGAACAAGTTCCTTAAAAGCATTGTGATTTTTCTCTTGGTAACCTGTGTTTAGCCATCCGTTTGTGGATTGTAAGTGGTGCTAAAAAGAAGCTTGGTATAAAGTAGTCTTCATAGGGTCTTCTAGAAATAGCTAAGGAACTTGGTATCTTGATAAGAGTTGATCATTTTTGGGATACCATATAACCTAACTATTTATTTAACGTATATATTGTCTATGTAAGAGGCATCATCCGTCTTATGACATAGGACAAAATGAGCCATCTTAGAGAATCGATCCACTACTACCGTAATGGAATTATATTACCTTTGTATTTTAGGTAAGGCCACTATGAAATCCATGCTTACATGATCCTATGGGTGGTGGGGAATGGATAAAGGTGTGTAGAGTCCTTAATGAAAGTGACTCTTAGAAATTTGACATACAGAACATTTGGGCACGAGGGATTACACATCACCCATCATTTGAGGCCAAAATAAATGACCTTGGAGTATATCATAAGTTTTTTTTATGCTAAAATGCTCTGCTAAATCTCCTCCATGCACTTCTTGATGAGTAACTCTTGAATGGAACACTTTGGGATTATTACCTTATTCCCATTGAAGAGAAATCCTTCTTGCACTAGTTAAGGTCCTTGAGGTTTGTCTTTCTCTTCCATGTAGCTAGAAAAGTCTTTGTCCTATTTATATAATTCTTTAAGACACCCAAACCCTAGGGCTCTACCTTCTAACAATGAGAACATACTATATCTTCTAGAGAGGGAATCGGTCACAACATTGGTTTTGCCACTCTTATGTGTTTCTATAGAGGTGAAGCATTGCAAGAAATCTACTGACCTGGCATGCCTAGAGTTGAGTTTATGTGTTCCATTTATATATTTAAGGGACTCATGATCAGTATGTAATATAAATTCTAATGGTCATAGGTAATGCTATTAATGATCTAAAGCCCTTAATATGGTATAAAACTCCTTATCATATGTACTATAGTTTGATCTTTCACCATTAAGCCTCTCACTAAAAAAAATGCCATAAGCCTCCCTTCTTGCAATAAGACAACCCTAATTCTAACTCTACTTGCATCACATTTAACCTCGAACACCTTGTCAAAGTTAGGTAGGCATAGGATATGAGCCTCACTTAACCTATTTTTGATTAGGTTGAATGCTTCTTGTACAAGTTTGGTCCATTGAAAGTACCCTTTTTTGAAACATTCGGTAAGAAGTGCTAAGAGCATGCTAAATCCTTTTATGAATCTCTTATAAAAAGAGGTAAGTTCAATAAAGGATCTAACGTTGGTAATGGATGTTGGTGTAGGCCACATTCTTATTACCTCCACCTTTAACTCATCCTTTAATATACCATCCCTAGATACAACAAACCCTAAGAAGATGGCCCTAGTACACAAAAGTCACACTTCTCTAATTTCTCATATAATTTTTTGTTCCTAAGGGCTAAGAATACAAGCCTTCAATGATTTACATGATCATCCCCACTAGAGGAAAATATAGGGATATCATCAAAATATACAACAATAAATTTTTGAAATGAAAGAGTGAAGGATCTCTTCCATGAGTCTCATGAAGGTGCTTGGTGCATTTGAGATTCCAAATGGCATGACTAGCCATTCATAAATCCCTCCCTTGATTTTGAAGGCTATCTTCCACTCATCTCCTTCCTCACTCAAATTTGGTAATACCCACTTCTCAAATTGATCTTGGAAAAGATTTTATGTAATGCCCTAAACCATATTTTAGAATTTAAGAATAAAATAAGGAATTGTTGAATAAGATTTAATTATATGTACCATTTTTAATCTAATAATAATAGTAATTATGGCAAGAAAGGAAGAAAAATGATGTAGGGACATAATTAGCGGAGACTAAATTAATTAAATAACCAAAGATAAATTATAATGATCTCTAAATTAATAAAAAATATTTAATAATAATAATTATTATTATTATTATTATTATTATTATTATTATTATTTATTGCAAAAACTTCAAAAAAATCCAAAACACCCTACCACCTAATTTTTCCTTTTCTTCCCTCTTTTTCTTTCTTTTCTTTCTTTCTTTCTCCCCTCCTTCGATTGGCTAGGCTACACCCAGCGGCAACCTAGTGCTTCCCTCCCTCCCTTCATTCCTTTTCTCCCTTCCCCATCCCAATTCTTGTTTTTTTCTTTACCCCCTCATCGGCCTAACCACGTGTACCCCCTCTTTTCCCTTTCTCTGCCTCTCGTTTTCCCTTCTTTCCCCTTTAGCTCCTATATGTTCTTCTTCCTTGATCTGCACAACCCGTGTGCATGGATGCTATCATAGCTCTCCCCTCCCCTCTCTCCTTCCTCCTTCCCCCTTTTATCCTTACATGGGGTGTAGCACGCACGTCCCTGCATGGTCCCCCTTCCGCTTGCAAGCCTCACCCATCACTTACCCTCCCTAAACCTATAAAACCTACTCCTGCCCCCAGCCTGCACAAATACTCTGCCTTGTACACTGGTTGGCAGCCACCAACACCCCTCCCTTTTCTTCTTCCCCTTCTTTTCCACTCCCCAATCCTCTGTATCTATAAATAGCCCTCCCCACTCCCTCATTTCCCCTCATTTTTTGCTAATCCACTCCCTTTCCCTTCCTTCTTTTTCCTTTTCTCTCTCCATCTATGTAAAATGGGTAGCTTGAGCTACCCTTTTGTACCTTCCTCTACTGTTAGCAATGCCTTGCACCACCACCACTGTCGCTAGCACCACCCTCCCCACCTTCCTTTCTACACATAAAATCCTCTTGCCTCACCCACACTTCGACCCCTTCCCTTACCTTTTCTCTCCCTCTCGGCTACTACCATTGCCACCACCTTGGCACCGTCATGACGCCACCACCACCACAAACCTTCAAAACTATAGGACCCTACCACCTAATAACTTCTACCTTCCCTCTCTTTTTCCACCCCTGAAAACCACTCCTTACATCTCCACCACCATCGTCGCAACATCACTACCGCCCCCTCCTTATCTACTGTCCTTTTTAGTCATACCCTTCTCCCTCATACTTACTTAGTGCATTTTATTTAATAACTTATTATTATTATTATTATTATTATTATTCTTATTTCGTTAAGAAAATAAAGAAAAAGGAAAAAGAAGTAGGAAGAAGGAGAAATGACCTAGTGATACTCTCTCTATAGTTTTTGAACAAACATCTCCCCATAAGGAGGTGTAGGATTCATACTTCAAGCCCATAGCCCAACTAAGTAAGGATATAGATAAGACTTTGGGTTATGTAATGAATCTTATGTGTATGGATGTATTAGTATGCTACGTATAAAGATATATGTATGTGAACTAAGTATGTGTGTGGTGCAGCTTGGCTTGCAAGGAGCTAAGATATGGTGATCATGATTTTAATTATATTTAGTATGTGTGGTTATAACTTATTATGGATTGACATGTTCTTATGTATGGTTGAAATATTATGATATATATGCCTAGATACCTTAAGTGATTTTTGAGTGGTTATGAAAGATTAAAGAAAATGAAGAGGTTGGAGGGAGTAAGGTGCGATAAGTTCATATTTTAACATATTGTGTACCCTTATAATCTGAGTTTTTACTATTTTATTTAAGTAATATAAGTGGATAATTATGATTTTATACTTAATTAGTAATAATTGTATAAATATTATTATTTGAGCTAAAATGTAATAATTAAATAAAATTTAGATTATAATTTTTTTATTAATTTTATTTTGTAGATATTATTTTTTTAAAAAGAAAAATATCTTTGGACCAACGACCCAAGAGCCGAAGGCATAAAGGCCACGAAAAAAAAGGAAGCAGCAAACAAAAATAAAAGGAGAAGGAGGTGGTAGAAGGAAGGGAAGTGAGTAGGGCTGACGTGTAAGAAGAGGTAGAAGAAATTAAAAGAGGGCAGAAGCCAAGAAGTTGAGGAGTAGTAGCCGCTAGGCATGAGGCTCAAACGCAGAGAAAAGAAAAGGCCAGCATAGGCTAGGCCATAGCAGGAGGCCGGAGAAAAGCAGTAGGGTAGCCAACCAGAGGAAAGATAAGGTTGCATGGATGCAATTAAAGAAAAGAAAGCATCAAGGTGTAGGCAGAGAAACCGAGTCATACCAGTGACACATAACAGATAATTCTTCAGCACGGAAATCAACCAGCGCCCAGTGACTAATAAGAAGTGAGGGAGGCTATGCACCGTCAGTTGAGAAGAAAAAGAAAGAAGAAAAATAATTACATGGAAACATAAGCGTAGAGAGGAATAAATAGAGAGAAAAGTATACCAATAGAATTTATTTCAGATGAAATTAATTTTTCATCTAAATAAATTCTTGATCTTTCATCCATAATTAATTTTGGTTTTTTCTTTAACATAATTAATTTTGGTTTTTTCTTTCTCTATTTATAATTTATATTTTGGATATATATATTTCTATGTAATTAACATGATAATTATGGTTGGCTGAATACTCTCTTCCCTCACCGTACTTAACCCTTAAATCACCTTTTCCCATATAAACATTACCCCCATGCAAAGGCTAACCACCCCATGCAAGCCATACTCTTCCCTTGAAAGATTTACACAACCTTTCATTTTGTTTCTATTATCCTTTTATTTTATCACCCATGAATCATAAGGTACTAAAGCCCTTTTCTCTCATTTATTCCAAATCACTCCACCTTCTTTATTTCCTTTATCTTTCCTCGACTAACCATACCCCTAAGGACTTCTAACATGCATTTCATATTAGGGAAAGTGGGAAACTATATATAAGGGTATATCACAAAATACAAGTTATTTCACCCATATCATATATATCATGACACATACATCACTTACCTTAGCTCCATAGATAGCAAGTTGCACTATAAGTATTTAGTCCATACTCATATATAATACAACACATATCCAAAACACTCATGAACATGTAAACATATAATTTTAGCCTTAACCACATCCTTACCTAAAAGGATACTAAGCTTGAAGCACAAATTATATGCCTCCTCAAGGGATAGGTTTGGTTGTTCACATATAAGAATGGAACACTACTATTAAATTCCCTTTTACTCTTTTTTCTTTTACTATCCCTCTAACTAATTATTAATGAAGGAATAATAATAGTAATGATAATAATAATAATAATAATAATAATAATAATAATAATACTAATAATGAAAATTAGGTAAAAAAAGTACAATTAAGTAAAAACAAGTCCACAACTAGGGGAGGAGGCAAAGCATAGTGTTGGCAGTGATGACATAAGGCGATGGAGGTGGTGGTGATATTTAGAAGACATAATTTTAGCGTTGGAAAATGGGAAGGTAGGTGGTGGTTATGAGGTGGTAGGGGTTCCTAAATTAGAGAGGTTTATAGTGGTGGTGGTGGCGTGCTACGGTAACTGTGTAGGTGGCAGTGGAGTAAGTGGCCGAACATAGAGGAGAGGAAATGAGGGGGAAGGATGGGAGAAAAAAGAAAGGGAGGGTATAGAGAGCCAGGGGAAGGATTTCTCGGTAGAAAGGGAGGTAGTGGGGGTGGTCGTTGTCGTGGAGGAAGAGCATAGGGTGGTGGAAAGGGCAACGATAGGGTATAAAGGGCAGCTCAAGCTACCCACATTGCACGAGAAGGTAGAGCAGAGCAAAGGGATTTAGAGCAGGGAAGAGTCTCATTTCATAGAGGGTAGTGCAAGGATGAGGGTGGGTGAAGGTTTTGACAACAGCGAGGCTTGCATTGATTGGGGCTACGTCTGAAGAGATAGTGGAGGATGGTTTTGGGGAGTGTTGGAGGGAAAAGAAGGGAAAGAAGGGAGATGGGGGATTTTATAGATGAGGGACAATGAAGAGGGAAATGGGGATGAGGACAAGAAAGTGGGGTGGAAGGGCAGGTGGCTGGTGGTCGGTAGTGGCAGTCGGTAGAGGGGCTACAAGGTGCAGTCTAGCAAGCAACAAGGGAAAGAAAATGGAAGGGAGAGGGGGCACACAAGTAGGAGAATTCGGGGCTTGAAATGGAAAATAAAGGGATGGGGGAAAGAAGGAGAGAGTAGGCTATTCAGTGTAAGCATAGGTGTAGGTGCAGGCGCACATGGTCGATGGCTGGCAGGAGAGGAAGAAGAAGAAGAAAAATAAAGGAGGGGGTTGGTTGGTCTAGCGAGGGAGGAAGAAAAGAAAAAAAAAACAGGGCAGTCCAACCCACCCAAGGGAAAGGGGTGGCTGCGGGGCTAGCCCAGCTGAGGAAAAAAAATAAGGAAAGAAAAAAAAAGAAAGGGGACGTAGGTTAGACTGGCGAGAAGGGAGGGAAGGAGGGAAATGGGCCTGGGTAGCCCAAAGGGGGATAAGGGAGGAAAAAGGAAGGAAAAAGAAAATAAAGGTAAAAATAATTTTTAGAAGTAGGGTGTTTAATTAATTAGATGGGTAAATTATTTTAATAATTTAATTTATTTAAAATTTAAGATATTAATTTTAGAGGGTAATTTTAGTAAAATGTGGGTTTGGGAATTTATCTACATAAAAAGAGTATGATAAAATAATAAAATATTTATTTTAATTATTAAATTATCACATCTATTATTATTAGTCTAAAGTTAACAAAATTATTAATCTAGTAGTAAAAAAATGTTTAATTATCCCAAATTAGGATTAATTATTAAATTCTAGGTTATAATTTTTTTGAATATTATAGGTTTGTCATCATCTTGTTCATTGGACTTAAAAATGAACAAGGAAAAGTCAAGGGTGTGATTGATGTATTTAAATATTAAAAAGTAGAGGAATTGAATGAATCAATCAAACTTTTGGGAAATAGATTTTTCAAAATTGTACAAGATTTACCTGGTCTTTTTAAAGAATTTGAGACTAATATGGCAGTGACCCAAACTCTACATGTTCAATTGCCATCAGGATGTTTTTTCTACTATGTTACTCTTCTTATGGAAATAATGAGAGGAGAAGAATATATATGTATGAATTTAGGAAACAATGGTGTGGATGGTACCTTGACAAGGATGAAGAATGAAACAAGGACTTTTTTTGGTTTGAAATTTTTTTTTCAATTAAATAAGAGAGTATGAGAGTTGAGATAGATGAAGAGTATTATATTCAATAGTGGGGAAGTGGAATAATTTTAGTATATATATATAGTGAAAAAAGATAATTAAAAATAACCAGTGTTTGATTATGATGATAAAGAATTATCTGAGATGTGTATATTCATTGTTGACGCAAAAATGTTTATCCATTGGTAATACATCTAGAGGAAATGGAATGTCAAAATAGAGCTTTGACTTTTAATCTTTTTTATGCAATACAGCAATAGAAAAAAATATAAGGCACTTAATTGTCTAGGAAATTATTTCTTTTATAATAAGTGCAGCTAGGATTGTATAGCCCCTCTCACTTACACATTCATTCCTTATAGGCACGTAGGAGTAAGGAGAATAAGGCTTGATAAATTAACTAAAATTTTAAACTATCTTATTTTTTATAAAAAAATTTAATATAAAAATTTTTTATGGAAACTTAAGGAATTTTGTAGTTTTGTTTTTTTCTTAACATGATGGACGGACTCAATGTTTTGTGTATTGATTGGCTGATAGAACATATATTGATTGGCTAATGAACTTTAAATGAATGAGTTTGTCAATAACCACTCATTATTATGTATCTTTTATCCCATTATTATTTATGTGTAAATTTATTTTTTCCTTTTTCATTATTATATATGGAGTGTCTGATGGATATTTTGTGTAACTTTATTCTTCATTTTTGAATATATGTATTTGATAAGTACATTAATATGTATGATTTTCCACCAGTTAGGGTTTGATCTTTGTATATCAACTTGTCTTAGATCTTATTAGCCAACATACTTGATTTATAGTTGTGACCGTGGACTCTTTAATAGATGTGTAGCTTATTGCCCCATAGAAGTGGCAGATGCAATAGATGAAAATTTGATGGGAGTAATTGATGAAAAAATATTTTTATATATTTAAAACCATTTTAATTTAAGATTTTGGTTATTTGTATAAATGATATATGAGGTTAATTATATATTTTTTAATTATTTACTTAACTTATAATAATCTCATGTATTTAATTAATTTATATCTTCAAGTTAATTTTCATATGATTTTGACAACTTGCCATATTTTGACCATAAATTTCATGTACAAAATTGGATAAAATTGATTCAAGTTTTAGTGACATTATAAAAACAATATCTACTGGTTCTATTTCTAGTGATGTTTCCAAAAATTTGATCATATCTATGTTGTTATTTAATTTCAAGTTGTAGCTGAAACATAAAAACTTGTTTGGAAAGTTCTTATGGGACTTTAAGCTTTCTATTCTTTTTCTTTCATTTCTCTCATTTATAGAAGCCCACAGGTGAATACTTGTGCAACAATATGTATAAGCAAAAGATAAAATAAAAATATAGAAGAAAGAAAATGATATGTGTTTGATATGTCAATAAAATAAAATTTTCAAAATTCAACAACAAATTTTTTTTAATATGTTGCAAAATAAAATAAGAGACTTCTAATATGTGTGTGTGTGTGTGTGTGTATAGAACTATGAAGAGAAAGACAAGGAAAGATACATAAAACCAAGATGGTGATAGTAGAAGGAGAAGGCTAAAGAAAAATAATCAGACAAAAAAGGCACTAGTGTCATCAATTATAGAGAGAGAAAAAATTCATGAATAATCAACAACATAACGCCGAAGCTAATGAGGAAAAATTTAGGTGTCGCTAACCAACCAAGTAGTATAGTATTATTTTCTCAATTTGTATTTTGAATCTAAAGTGTTGTCTTTTTATATACAAATATTCTCAAGTTAAATATTTTATGTATATTTTATATTTTTTTGATTAATTTAATTATTTTTATTTTATTTAATAGCATACTAGAATTCTCTTTTAACAAGGGTATGGTGAAACCTTATTCTTTATAATGATAATTATTTGGTTGCTTAAGTAATAGACTACACTATGTGTTGTATGATATTATAATAAACTATACCTAATTAATCAACTAATCACCTTTAATTAGCACATAAAAAGTTGAAAAAAGATACGATATATGATTCTTTACTTTAGGATAAATAATTTATTAACCCTAAATTATTTAGTTCATTTAACTAGAGATAGCGGGACTAATAATTGACAGTAGGAATATATAACTCAAGAGAGTGTGTTAGTTACATATCCTTGTTGACATATAGCAAGTAACTAAAAGGTGAGGGTAATTAATTAATTGGTTATTATAATAGAAAATTGGTAGATCCATATCCCTTAATAGCTTTTATTAATTGATTATGCAATTTAACTAGTTGATTTGAAATTCTTAGTTTAAAGTTAGTTACTTCTTTATTTTATTTCTATCACATAGGCTAGATTAGGTGATTGGAGTCATAATGTTATTTTGTTTATTCTTTGTGGGAACAATAATCTAGTACTCTTAGCGCCCTTTATTACTTGCAACTAGTAAACTTATCAGTAGTTATATTTGGCTAACATAATGTTTTTGGTGCCGTTGTCGGGGACTAATTTAAAAATCCTAGTTGTGAAAATTTAAATCTTGATCTACTCAAAAGAAATCATTTATTTATTCATTTTTATTTTTATTTATCTTTAATTTTATTTTCTGAATTTACTAGATTTGTTTGGTTTTAGGTATTCTTGTATTAGCATTGGTCATTAATATATAACTCAAAGAAATCCTAGTAATTTGTAGCCTTAGACCCAAATATCAAAATAAATGTTCATAATTTAAGAGTACATTTAAAAAAAATTCACTACGAAGAAAAAAATCAATAAATGGCTCATAGGGAGATAATTTAGCCACAATAAGTTGGAAGATCATTAAAAGATTACACTAACCCTGGTATAGTAGATTCTGCATCGAGTATTAGAAGACTAACAGTTGAAGTGCATAATTTTGAGATCAATTTTTCTATCATTCAAATGATACAAACCTCGGTCCAATTTGCAAGTACACCTAATGATGACCCGAATGCACATATTACCACTTTTATTGAAATATATGATACTTCTAAAATAAATAGTGTTTCTTGTGATGTTATTACGCTTATATTGATTGCGTTCACATTAAGTGACAAGTCTAAGAGTTAGCTAAATTTGTTTGCACCTAGTTCTATTTTATCTTTGGATGAATTGGTGGAGTTGTTTCTTAGTAAATTCTTCCCACCTACTAAAACTACTAAGTTAAGAAATGATATCACCACTTTTGTAAAAAATGACTTAGAATCACTATACTATACATGGCAACTATTTAAAGAATTATTAAAGAAATTCCCAAATCATGGCTTGTCTTTTCTTTTATACAAATGCTAACATTTTATAAGTGTATCTCTACTACTAACCATTCAATACTAGATGCACCTATCTGTGATACTATTATGAATAAGATCCCTAAGCAAGTTCATAATCTTAATGATGAACTAGCCTTAAATTTCCACCAATTGCCATGATAAAAAGGAATGTGTTTATTCATTCTATAGATTCTATCCCGATGTTAGAGGCTAAAATGGATTCAATCATTAAAAATTATATAATTTTAGTGGTGCTTCATATATGCAAGTTCAAGAGAATATACCTGTTTACAACTTACGTGGTGGACCACATGTTAGTACATAGTGTCAAGTAGGTAACACTTTCCAACCATCTTTTAATAAAATTAATTATCTTTCTAATAATATAGATAAGAAAAATAATCCTTACTTAAACATATAAAATCAAGGGTGGGGCACCATCCAAACTTCACTTAGAGAAATGAAAATCCCATAAGACCCCCTAGATTCCCACCATAAAGACCTATGCTACTTACTCAAATACTGCTTCAACAACCACATACGTCTTCCTAGAAAATTTTATGGAAATTTTCATTAGCATTATAAAGACATGTTTCCAAAATAAAGAAGCCTCAATTAAAAACTTAGAAGCACAAATTAGGCAACTAGCTAATGCAATTTCAAAAAGGGCAATCAACATTTTGCCAAGTGACATAGTGGTGAAACTAAAAGAGAAATTTAATCGTATGTCATTAAGGAGTGGTAATCCATTACACAAACCACAAGCTCACAAGGTAATGAAAGAAGAGGAGAAAGCTCTAGAATAGGTGTCAAAGTATCAAGAAGAGTAAACCAAGACCCATTTCAAAGGGCAACCATATGTCCCTCCTCCTCCATTTCTAGAAAGGATAGTCCAAAGTAAGATAGATGCAATATTTTCTAAATTTATAGATATTTTGAAAAAGGTGCATATTATTTTTCCATTGACTTATATTGTGACGCATATCCCTAAAAATGCCAAATTTCATAAAAAAAAATCATACTCATAAAATGAAATTGGAAGATTAGATTAAATGAGGAGTATTCTCCTATTTTACAAAATAAATTACCTACTAATCTAAAAGATCCGAGATATTTTACTACTCCTTATATGATTGGAAATTAGAAATTTGATAAAGTTCTATGTGAATAGGTGCTAGCATAAATTTGAAGTCTTTCTTCATTTTTAAGCATTTGAGTTTAGATGAGGTAAAACCCAATAATATGTCTTTGTAGCTAGTTGATAGATCTATTAAGCATCTTAGATGCATAATAGAGGATATTTTAGTAAAACTGAAAAAAAAATGTTAGCTTTGGTGTGCTTGATATGGAAGAGAATCATAGGCTTCCTCTCATTTTTAATAGACCATTATTAGCCATGGGAAGGATTTTAATTGATTTCCTTAAAAGCATGAAATAAACAACTAAAGATGACATTTGTTATGACATTTGATATATTTAGATTACGTGGTTGTTAATGGCTTTCAAGCAAGCATAGTGTAGGTTCCTTGATAAGGATATTTAGTGCAATCTCATGAAATTGTATAAAAATGAGGATTCAAAGTGATTAAACCCAAAGTACACTTAAAACCGACTATGATAAAGGTAGTGAAGGAAGAAGTAACTAAATTAGTTGAGGAATGTGCAATACATTCCGCCTCAAACATGGATAATGATGAGTTTTTCCATCTACAATTTTTATAGTATCACCTACTTATATTAACTTTAGAAAAATCCATAGGCACTGACTAAAGAGGAATGAGGATAGAGAGGTTGATAGCATCAATACCAACAACCAAGTGTGTGTCTTATCTAATTTTTTCCCTATGGATTTTTTGTTTTTAGCTTACTAGGCATTTTGATTTTTGATTTTATTTACAAATTCATAACAACTTAATATTTTTATGAAGAAATCATATAGCTTAAGGACATACAAACTTTGAATTTGGGAGGTAACATGAATGGAGAAATTATGAGGTCACATAGAGTGTGGATGTGTTTCATGGCATGGGCCATGTTGTAACACACCAAATTTCCCAACTAAAAATTTTCATTTTACAACGGAAGCTTATAATGAAAATGTCGGGTGTTGCCACTATAATCGATGTAAGTCTAGCTTACTATTCTATTATTAAATCAATCACAAGGATAAAACCATTAAGATTTGAAACATGATAAATATAAAACAAGTTAAAATTTATAAATATAAATATGAGATTTGAGGTTCACTCTCAGTATAATGATGAATATAGAAAAAAGGAATACCATGGATCTAAGAGTCTAAGATATCCAAGTAAACTATCATCAAGATAACATAACTATTCACACAAACCCCTAATACAGAATAATCACTCCACCTCATACAACACGCCATAGGAAGCAAAACCCTCTAGTTGGTCTTCAATGACCTGCACAAAAGCATCAATATCATCTACTCATGGGAATGAGTATGATCTATGAAAAGGATCATAAATATGCTACATACTAAGTAAGGCAACAATAATTTCGAATCAGAGGTATAATTAAATACATGCATTCATAATAAAAAATAAATACACGTGCAAACACATAAAATATCAAAAGGTAAGTATTGATTCAAGAATCTTATTAGATATAACCATTTCATTATGTTATTTATGTTGAGTTTAGGAACCCAACTATTTTTAAACTCGTAGAACGGTTTAAAACATCTCTTTGTGATAGCATATATGTGCCATTGTTATTATTTGGTGAAATAGATCCAACACCTCTTAAGGGAAAACGTCTTATGAGCTACCATTCTTAAACTAGTGGAATGGTCTAACGTACCTCTTAGTAAAAACACACCAAAGCTACTATTATTGTCTAGTGGAATGGACCTAACACCTCAGTTCTAACTAATGTATTCATCCACTTTAAATCACTAATATCCTATCCATTAAGTTACCATCTCAAGTCATATTCTTATCCATGATGAGTGTAGGACCCCATTATTCTTAATCCGGTGGAATAGAGTAAAGCACCTTTCTAAGATAACACACCTAAGATATTATTATTGTCTAATGGAATAGACCTAACACCTCTTATGGAAAAATACTCTTAAGTCACTATTCTTAAAACTGATGAAATAGTATAAAGCACCTCTCAAGTACAACATACCTAATCCACTATTATCGTCCAATGGTTAAAACCCATAAAACACCTTGACCCAACTCACATGATCTTTCAACAAAAATGATTAATTTCTTATTCATTAGTGATTTGATAAGTACAGAACATATTCACAGTAGGTAAGGCATCACAAGATCATAAGGTAATTCTCTAGGGTTAAGGCCTTTATATTTCCCTAAAACCCTAACTTCACACTTTTATCAAAATTCATCTTTTGTTACTCTTTTAACCACCAGTCTTAGTATCTCTTCCTCAAACATTAGTATGATCAATATAATCAAATTCAAGGCCTATCACTAAGGTATTGGTCATGCGATAATAACCCTATCTCAAAATTTATTATTCATGAGGCTTATAAATAATAATTTAACAATTCCATCATAAATTTTCTTGTAGGGATAAAAAAAATATGCAACATTCAATATAAATTCACAAAACTCTAATGTTAATAACATATTAAAATTTTATGGCCTAACTCTACCATTTCATAGTAGTGATAATAATATTCTAATTTTAGGATTAATATTCCAAATCAAACCATTTTCATACTTTATTAAACCTCAGTCATTCACAACTAATCTAAACATATTATATTAATTACTAGCATATTTATCATGATATAACACCTTAAAATACCATAATTCTCTTACTAAACCTAAATTGACCCAAAATGTCTTACCTTTATTTCACACAGATCTTACGTATATTGGCAACATTATATCCAAACTCAGCATTTATCTCCAGATGCCTTTTTATAGACATTTCATACTCATCATGCCTTCATAGCCCTATTACAACCATATATCACATCAAGGGTTTTCCGCATAGAAAAATAATATTCCATAATCTCGACATACTTATTTTTATCATATAATATCAACCTCATATCAGTGCATTAACAAAGATATATTAAATCACATAATAACAACAAAATGGTATAACACAAAAACATGCATAACACTTAGCAACCAAAATCCCTAGACTACTATAAGTATCCTTATGGAAATGAATCTTATCTCTAAGAACTTAAATCTTATCTTGCCTATTCGAAAATATAAAAAAATTCACCTAATAAATCATAATAAAAAACTGTTATGATTAAACCATGTAATTAGGAAAATTTAAACGTGAAAGAATGGAGGAAAATTGAACAAAATAAGGTGAGTGTTTGGGAAAACTTTACACAAAAAAGGGGTGGAATGATGGTTTATGACAAGGAAGAGGATGGATCAATGATACAAGCTATCATTGCTAGGGGTTGGTAAAGTTAGGGGAGGTTGAAACAAAGGGTGGCACCAGTGGGAATGGTAGAAGGTGGAGCGTATGCATTAGTTGGAATAACCGAAGGTGGAGGGTGTAGGTTACAGTGGGAGTTGCTAAATGGAAGGGGAGATGTTCAATTTTTATAGATGATGCCAAGGAAAGGAAATGAAGGAGAGACCTATGGAGTTTTTGGCCTAAAGGTGGGGGTGATGCACTAGTGGAAATGGTCATTGGATAGGGGGTAAGAACAAAAAAGTGACCGAAAAGGGTGAAGGTGCTTTAGTGGGGGTTATCATTGTTGATTTTTACAGTGTTTGGAAACTATAAGGAGGATAATAAAGAGGATAAAGATGATGCTTTAATATTGGAGCTTCTACAAAAAATAAAGTTAGAGAAAAGAGATGGTTGGGGCATTTATTTTTAAGTATATTTATGCCTGCATAGAGATAGGGAGAAAGCTACAATCGGGTGAGATTTTTCAACCTAAATTCCAACTCTGTAAGAGCTAGGGAATGGCTTGACAAGTGATGGAGAATTGTTGGGGTTTTGGAAGACATTGTCTAAGGGTAATACTTAAATTATATAAGGGTAATATTTAACTTAGGAATAAGGGGGGAAAGGGGGAAAAAGAGATGGGTCGGCCAAAGGAAGAACAAAGAGATAAAAAGGGAAAAAGAAAAAAGAAAAAAAGGAGATAATAGGTTTTAGTTTTTAGGTTAGAATTGGATTAATATATTTTAGGTTAGGATAGTTTAATTATCAATCACTTAGGATTAGGCTAAAATAATGGCGTTTGCAATTTAGGGTAAGGTGGGAATATTAATTTCTCAAGGTTAGAATTAGGCTATAAATTAAATCACTTGGGATTAAGTTGAAATAAATTTTGAGGTATTACCCATGTTGGCATAGAACTACAAACTTCTTTTTGATATTTTTATAGTACTGTCATCACCTTTTAGGTACCTTCTATATACTCTCACTTATAGTAAATTGCTCTTTCCTCCTTTATGTTGATTGATTGTCCATTGAGGTCAATGTTTATGATTAGTGTGGAGAGTTTTGATTTATTTTTTGTGCTTCATTTAATTTCTATGGGCTTGTTTTAGTTGAGTTTTTTCTTCTTGGTTATTTGTTATTTTTTAAGAACCCTTAACTAGTTGATGATGAAGATATAATTGAAATCATAATAATAGAGGATCACAAAGCTGAGATAAATCTAAGTGAGATTTTTTATGCTCATTTCAATATAGGGAAGATATATCTACATAATTGGATGTTAATGGAGTGAGAACATATATGACTTTCTAACCATCAACATGGAATGTTGAGATCCATCACAATCTATAGTGAGCTTTAGAACCATATAAGCATTCTTTTCTCAGCATTCTACATTAAAAAAATATAGATTTTAGTTGCTTTATTTCACTTAATAAACCTCATATTCACTATTTTTTTATCAAGCCTCTTGTCATATCTCTTCTTATCAACTATAGAGATTAATATAAAATTTTCATGTACTAATAGAATATTAAGTCATAACTTCCTTAATTGAGAAAGTAATAAAGGTGCCTTAGGATTTAATACCACATAACCATATAGCCTTCTACCCCATTTTTATTGTACAAAAGTTGTACACTCCTTATTTAACCCCTTTGATACTTTTACACTAACATTTGTGTTTTTCATCACCCACATTTTCCTTAATCAAACCTAAAACACATATCTGCCATTATATAAAAAACTTGTAGAAAATTTTATGTGACTTATGCAAGTAATTCAAGGTTGTCTGAGATGAAAGTGTTAAAGAGCATCAAAAGAGTAAGTGTAGGAGAGGTAAAAAATGATATGAAAAAAAAAGATAGATATGAAGAAAAAAATAAGAGGACAATTAGTTTACCTCCTTTATTTTATTTTGAAGAGAGTTGGTGAAAATGATGTGGAGATAAAAAATAAAGATATTTGGCCTATGTGATATGTTATGTAATTAATATATACCTCAATAAGTTCAAATTTATAAGAAGTCTATATGAGCAAGATTCTACCAGATTTTAGGATATTTTGTTAAATCCTTATTTCTCTTTCCTTTATTAAAGCCATAAACCTAGCCCCTGTTACAACCCTTGTGAATTCCTTCTTAATTCTTGAGATTGGTAACCCTGACCTAGTACAGATTAGTAACATGAGTCAAGCATATGGTTTGGTTCATTTGGTAGGTATTTGATATTCTTTTGTGAGGTATTCATCCACAAAATATGAACATTCCTTGTTGATCTATGTAGGTTACTTGTTATTTTTATATCTAACATTTCTTAGTGTGCTTATGTATATGTAGCCGTGAATATAAGAGAAAATTAAAAATAAGAGGGTATATATTAGTGAGAATGGATGTTAATGTGACTAAGGCTTGGTTAGGTTTTTATTCATTATTATTATTCAGTTCATATTTGCCATATTTATGTGTGAACTATATGTTCAAAATAATCCACTAAATTTTTGGTACTAAATCTTAGTTGAGTGGTGATATTTGTGTTATGAAAGTAGAAGATTCTAAGAAATGTACCTTTTTTTATTTTGTGATTTTGTGAGTATATCATCTATAAAACTATTAGAGGCCTTACTCGTCCTCTAAGGGTGTTCTAGGGGTTGAAAAGAGTTGTTGCGCATGCTAAGTGTAATAGAGAGACCTAAAAGGTAGCTAGTTATTTCTATTTTTCATTTTATTTTTAGAGACATGTCTTACTTAAGGACCAATAACAAATCAAGTATGGGGTTGGTCATGAACGAATATTTTTATATATTTTATACACATTTAATTTAAGTTTTTTGTTATTTATATGAATAATATATGGGGTTATCTATATGATTTTTAATTATTTTCTTAATTTATAATAATCTCATGTATTTAATTAACTTATAGCTTAAAGGTTTTTATTATTATTTTAACATCTTACCATATTGTAACCATAATATTCATGTACAAACACAAATTTAGGTGGAAAGATAAATACAAGGTCTACAAATTCTATTTTTATTGTATTTTCCTAAACTTATCATATCTAGGTTATAAATTAATTTAAAGTTGCAACTCAAATACGAAAAACTTGTTTAAAATGTTTTTATGGAACTTTAAGATTTCTAGTTTTTTCTTTCCTTTTCTCACTTACATAGGCCCATAGATGAATAACTCTTCTTATTCATAGCCAAATATGTAGAAGCACTAGGCAAAATAAAAATATAGAAGAAAGAAAATGATGCATGTTTGAATTGTCAACAATTTTTTTTCCAATATTTTACAAAAAAAAAGGAGAATAGACATCTTTTTGTGTGTGCAGAACTATGAAGAGAAATACGAGGTGAAGATATAAGAAATGAAGCAAGCAGTAGAAGAAAGAAAAGGCTAAAGAAAAAAATCAGATAGAAAAATCATATATGTCATTAATTGCAGGTAATAAAAAATTGAAGAACATATCACAACATAATGTCAAAGCCGAGGAGGAAAAATATTGGTGCTGCCAACCATCTATGCAATATAGTGTTAATTTCTTGATTCTTATTTTGAATCTTAAGTGTTTTAATTTTCTATTCAAATACTCTTAAGTTTAATATATATTATATAATTTATATTCTTTAACTGATTTATTTACTTTTATTTTAATTAATCTCATATTCTAAGTTTGTTTCACCAAGAATATGGTGAAACCCTATTCTTTATACTAATAATTATTTGATTGCTTGATAATAGGTTACTATATGTGTTTCATGCTATTATTATACATTGTTCCTAATTAATAGATTTCTAAGCTATAATTAGCATTTAACAATTTGAGAAAAGATGTGAGAGCTGATTATCCACTTTAACTCAAATAGCATAAGTAGGAATTGAATGGGTTGTGAGAATATTTATCTAATTTCTACAAAATAGGTAAAGATAAATAATTAATTAAACCTAAAGAATTATCTTTAATTAAATCCTTCATGATATATATCTCCAAAATTTGTACTTAAATAATTCTATTAATTTTTATAAATTGTCTTGCATAAATAATTACTTTTCTTATTGTATGATTACTTAGGAAATTAACTCAGAGCATGGGAGTGGATCAAGATGATTGTTGTGTAGTTTTTGTTGGGTGTTGTTACAAATAATGTGTTGTATTAATTTGTGATTATCCCATGTGATGCATTCGCCGGCATACTTGCCTAATGGGAATTAAGTTGGCTGTGTAATCTGCCACCTGACCCATATTTATTGGGTTAGCTGGAATGTGGATTACTCGACCCTTGGTAACCTTGATTAGCTAGCAGATTTTATCTAATGGGAATTAATTGTAAATCCATTAATTTGGATTATTTTACATTGTAGTTATTTTGTTGGAGTTGGGTTGTTTCTTTGCCCCAACTCTTCGATCCCTGATGTGTATTTGTTTCGGCTGATTTTTGGGTTGTGTTTGGGCTGATTTATTGTAAATGAGGCGTGATCCCATCATCAGTATACGGTTGTATCATTGGTATTATATACGCCATATAAAAGGCATATACACGTTTGTACGAAACACTTACTTTTGGTCGAAATACATTTCTGATTGAATTTTTGGAATTCTCTCTCGACTTCTCTCTCTCACGCGACCTTCTCGTTTGCATCTTCTTCTTATTCCTTGATCTGCTTCTCGATCTTTTCTGTTCTACAACTTCAGCAGCTGTTAATTCAACTACGCTATGAGTTTTTCTAATCTTCATTTGGATTAAAACCCTTAGGCTGATTTTCTTGGTGAATCGAACCCCGTGCTTGATTTTTTCGATTCGGCAAAAACTTGTGAAACCTATCCAGGTTTCATCATTTGGCATCAGAGCCTCGAATCTTCGAGTGCTCATGGTTTAATTCATTTGTTGCTGAAAATTATTGTTCTGTTCTTAATTCTTGAGTTTTTTAACCCGTGGGTCTGAAGTGTTGATTCTAGGGTTTGTGACTGACAAGAATCGAACGATTATTGTAGCGATTAAGCCGGCGACAAAGAAAGTTGTTCTGACAGAGATAGAACTATTTGGTAAACCCTAAATAACTGTTGGCATGAATTTGCAGTTAGGGTTTGGTCAAGATTCTTGAATCTTGACAATATTCGAGAAATACTTCTCAATCGGTAAACTCAAACCTTTCTTTTACTAATTACTACAATTAATAGGCATCAGCTCAACATTCTTATTACAAATTGATACTCTGCTTACACTTGAAAGAGTGCGCAGGTAGTAGTTAAATTCCGGCAAACCTTTAAGTCTAGAAAGGGGTAAGGACTCCAAGAAGAGGGGTCATATCTCACTAATTGGCTTAATTGCACAATTTGTTATAGCGGTAATCTTGTTCCTTTCTTGAAAATTATATACTTTGTTTGGTTCAACGACTGCTTAAAATTATTGTGTTGTTCTGTGTTGTTCTAGTAGATTCTTTAATCTTGTGATTGTGCTATGATCCCTTTTATATAATTGTGATCAAATTGTTGTTTTGATTGGATTGATAGTAAGGTGTGATCTTGGCTGTAGATTGATTGTTATCTGTGTTCTTTTTTTGTACTTGATAAATTAAACCTCGATAGGATTTATAATGTCTAATAACGGCCAATCTGTGAATCAATCTGTATCTGTATCTAGCAATGATTTATTAGAGACCCTTAGAACTTTTCAAGTGCAAATGATTGCTCAACTAGCTGTTTTATCTGCTAACCTAGAACAGAGAATAGGAGAACAAGAAATGAGAATCAATGATTTGCAGAATAATAGAATAGATAACCAACATGCCAGGATATTAAGAAGGGCTCCCATAGACCATAGAACTAGGATTCCACCCTTAAATAACTTAGAAGAACTAGAAGATCAAATATCCAATAATAGTGATAGGAGGCCCAGAAAGAATAATAGGCAGGAAAGAGAGTTAGATCTAGTTGATAGGAATCTAGGTAACCTTAAATTTAATATACCTAGATTTGATGGGAGAAATGACCCTGATTATTACTTTGAGTGGGAAAGAAAGATAGAATTAGTGTTTGAATGCCATAATTATTCAGATGAAAAGAAAATTAAAGTAGCAGTAGTAGATTTCACAAACTATGCATCTTCTTGGTATCATAATCCTGTCTTAACTAGGTGTAGGAGTGGAGAGCCACCTATACAAACATGGGATGAATTTAAGATTTTGATGAGAAAAAGATTTGTTCCAAGTTACTATTATAAGGAATTACATAAAAAGTTACAGACATTAAATCAGGGGAATAGGTCTGTAGATGAATACTTTAAGAAACTAGAGGTATTAGTGATCAAAACAGGAATTGTTGAGGATGAGGATGCCACAATGGCTAGATTCTTAAGTGGATTAAACTCTGAGATAGCTGATACGATAGAGTTATATCCTTGTGGAACCTTGAGTGAAATGGTTAATATAGCTACCAAGATAGAGAGTCAAATAAGGAGAACTAGGCAGTATAAACCCCTTGGAATTAGGAGTAGGAGTACCCTAAAAAGGAATTTTGGAGGATCTAATCCTGGAAACTGGAAGAATAATGGAAGGTTTAAATCTAGAGGTAAGAGTAATGAGGTTAAGGTAGGAAACATGACTGATAAAGGGAAGACTATAACAGCAAATCCTACTAGTGGTCCCAACAGAACTAGAGATATCAAATGTTTTAAGTGTGGGGGATTAGGTCACATAGCTTTTGAGTGTCCTAGTAAGAGGAACATCTTAATTAGAGATTCTGGAGATATAGAGTCTGAATCTGAAGAGGAGGAATTGGAGGTTAACGTGATTAGGGATGATATTAGTGAATCAAAAGAAGAGATAGAACTTCCAATAAGTAGAGATATTTTTTGTGGTACGTAGGGCATTAAATAGTAATAAATTACCTGATCCAAATGCAATTCAGAGAGAAAACATATTTCATACTCGGTGTTTGATTGATGATAAGTGCTTTAACATGGCAATAGATAGTGGTAGTTGTATCAATGCTTCTAGTACTTTATTAGTATCTAAATTAGGCTTATCAACTACTAGACATCCAAAACCTTATAGGTTACAGTGGTTAAATGAGTTCGGGGATGTTAAGGTTAGTCAACACGCTCTAATAAATTTAAAGTTAGGTAAGTATGAAGATTCTGTTTTGTGTGATATTGTCCCAATGCATGCTGCTCATTTATTATTAGAAAGACCTTGGCAATATAATAGGAGAGTAACACATGATGGTTATAAAAATAGATATAATGTACATAAGGACGATAAGAAAATTACTTTAGCACCTATGATTCCAAAAGAAATTTTCGGTGACCAAATTAAAATAAAGTCTGATTATAAGGAATTATGCAAAGAAAGTGTAGAGACTGGAACTAGTTCAAAGGAAGTTAAGAGGTCATCTGGGTTTTATGCTAAGAAAGGAGATGTTGAAAAGGCTATTAGACAACAAGCAAGTGTATATTTGATGGTTTATAAAGAATGCTATGAGTGTCAATTGGAGTTAAGTGAGGAAGTGCCTACTGATGTTAGGAAATTGTTAGAGGAATATAGTGAGTTGTTTCCTAAGGAGATTCCCCATGGATTACCTCCATTAAGGGGGATAGAACATCAAATAGACTTTGTACCAGGAGCTGTTATTCCAAATAGGCTTGCTTATAGAGCTAACCCTAAGAAGTTAAGGAGTTAAAGAGGCAGGTTTCTAAGTTATTGAGTAAGAGCTATATTAAGGCATCAATGAGTCCCTGTGTAGTCCTAGTACTATTAGTACCTAAGAAAGATGGAAGTTAGAGGATGTGCATAGATAGCAGGGCAGTAAACAAAATAACCATTAAGTATAGATATCCTATACCAAGATTAGATGAAATGTTAGATCTTCTCCATGGTGCTGTGATTTTTTCAAAAATAGACTTAAAGAGTGGATATCATCAAATTAGGATGAAACCAGGAGATGAGTGAAAGATAGCCTTCAAAACAAACTTTGGGTTATATGAATGGTTAGTTATGCCATTTGGGTTATCCAATGCTCCCAGTACCTTTATGAGGCTTATGAATCATGTGCTTAGAAATTTTATGGGAAAATTTGTAGTTTTTTATTTTGATGACATACTTATTTACAGCAAATCTTTAGAAGAGAATTTGAGACATTTAAGAATTATTATGGATGTGTTTAAAACAGAATAGTTGTATGCTAATTTAGCTAAGTCTAGGTTTTGTTTAGAAATTGTAGTATTCCTAGGATTTGTTGTGGGCAAGGATGGCATATCTGTTGATAAAGAAATGATTAAAGCTATTCAAGAGTGGCCTGTACCAAAAACTGTGACTAAAGTTAGAAGTTTCCATGGTTTCTGTTCTTTTTATCGTAGATTTGTTAGGAATTTTAGTACTATAGCTACTCCCTTAACAGCAATAACAAAAAAGGAAAATGGTTTTAAATGGGGTTTAGAACAACAAAAATATTTTGAAACTCTTAAAACTAAGCTAACCCAAGAACCTGTATTAACTCTTCCTAACTTTGAAAAGACGTTTGAATTAGACTGTGATGCTTCAGGGTTGGGAATAGGGGTTGTACTTTCTCAAGAAGGTAGACCTATAGCTTATTTCAGTAAAAAAACTAAATGGTAGTACTTTAAATTACTCTACTTATGAAAAAGAATTATTTTCATTGGTAAGAGCATTAGAAGTTTGGCAACATTATTTATTGCCTAGAGAGTTTGTTGTAAACATTGATCAAGAAGCTATCGAATATTTAAAAAGTCGATCAAAATTAAATAGAAGAAAGGGTAGATGGATTGAATTTATTTAAATTTTTCCTTATATAATTAAGTATAAAAAAGGAGGTGATAATGTAGTGGCAGATGCCTTATCTAGGAGACATGCCTTGTTGAATGCTGTAGATACTACTTTGCTGGGATTTTCTTGTATCAACCTTTTATATTTGGAGGATCATAATTTTAAAGAAATATATAAAAATTGTGAAAAAGCTACACAAGGGAAATATCATATCTCTAAGGGTTACTTATTTAGAGAAAATAGACTTTGTATTCCTGATTACTCATATAGAGGATTACTAATTTAAGAAGCTCATAATGGTGGACTAATGGAACATTTAGGATTTCAAAAGACTTTAGGCACACTAATTGATCATTTTTATTGGCCTCGTATGAAAAAAGATGTGTTAAAATATTGTGTTAATTGTATAGCTTGTAGACAGGCTAAGTCCACATCAAAACCTTTTCGGTTATATACTCCATTGCTTGTTCCTAATCAACCCTGGGCTGCTGTTTCCTTGGATTTCATTTTAGGATTGCCTAGGACTAATAGAGCCAAAGATTCGATAATGGTTGTAGTAGATAGGTTTAGTAAGATGGCACATTTTGTACCTTGCAATAAAACTAATGATGATGTGGCTGTAGCTGATTTATTCTTTTCTTATATAGTCAAATTGCATGGAATACCTAAAACAATAGTATCTGATAGGGATGTTAAATTTTTGAATTATTTTTTGAAGGCTTTATGGGGTAAACTAGGAACTAAGCTGTTATTTTCAACCATAAGTCACCCTCAAACAGATGGACAAACAGAGGTAGTGAATAGAACATTAGGTAATATGTTGAGAGCTGTCCTTAGAAAAAATCTTAAACAATCGGAAATTGTATTACCTCAGGTAGAATTTTCTTATAATAGAACATTACACTCTATAACTAAAAAGACCCCATTTGAGATTGTGTTTGGCTTTAGTCCTTTGACTCCCCTTGATTTGAGCCCTTTGCCTAATTCTGAGTTGCATAATTTTGATGTTGAATCTCGTACTATAAACATGAAGAAATTACATGAATCTATGAGTTAACAAATTGCTAAAAGGGTTCAACAAATGGCTGAAAGTGCTAATAAAAAGAGAAAGAAAATGGTTTTCAACCAGGAGATTTAGTTTGGATACATCTTGGGAAAGAACGTTTTCCAAATCTTAGAAAATCAAAATTAGATCCTAGGGGAAATGGACCTTTTACTGTATTAGAAAGAATTAATGATAATGCTTATAAAATTGATTTACTTGCTAAATTTGGTAATGTTAGTGATTCTTTTAATGTTTCTGATCTTAGTCCTTTTGTGGGCATTAATCAGGTTTCAGAGATGAAACCTCACCAAAAAGAGGGGAATGATATATATCTCCAAAATTTGTACTCAAATAATTCTATTAATTATTATAAATTATGTTGCATAAATAATTACTTTTCTTATTGTGTGATTACTTAGGAAATTAACTCAGAACATGGGAGTGGATCAAGATGATTGCTGTGTAGTTGCTGCTGGGTGTTGTTACAGAAAATGTGTTGTATTAATTTGTGATTATCCCATGTGAAGCATTCGCCGGCATACTTGCCTAATGGGAATTAAGTTGGCTATCTAATCTGCCACCCGACCCATATTTATTGTGTTAGCTGGAATGTGGACTACTCAACCCTTGGTAACCATGATTAGCTAGTAGATTTTAGCTGATGGGAATTAATTGTAAATCCATTAATTTGGATTATTGTACATTGTAGTTATTTTGTTGGAGTTGGGCTGTTTCTTTGCCCCAACTCTTCGATCCCTAATGTGTATTTGTTTCGGCTGATTTTTGGGCTGTGTTTGGGCTGATCTATTGTAAATGAGGTGTGAGCCCATCGTCAGTATACGGTTGTATCATTGGTATTATATATGCCATATAAAAGGCGTATACACGTTTGTACGAAACACTTACTTTTGGTCGAAATACATTTCTGATTGAATTTCTAGAATTCTCTCTTTACTTCTCTCTCTCTTTCTCGACCTTCTCGTTCACATCTTCTTCTTCCTCCTCGATCTTTTCTATTCTACAACTTCAGCAGCTGTTAATTCAACTTCGCTCTGAGTTTTTCTAATCTTCCTTTGGATTAAAACCCTTAGGCTGATTATCTTGGTGAATCAAACCCCGCGCTCGATACTTGTGAAACCTATCCAAGTTTCATCACTTCAACTATAGATAGCAAGACCAATAATTAGCAGTAGAATTACATAGCTCAAAAGAGTGTGTTAGTTACATATTCTTGTTCACACATAAATAGTAATTGAAAAGATTGAGTAATTAATTAATTGGTTATTATAATTAGATAGTGGTTGATCTAGATTCCTTGGTAGCTTTAATTGATTGATGTTACCTTTATTATATTTTCTTTGATTCTATTTTAGTTAATTTTAGCTGATTTGAAATTCTTAGTTTAGAATTAGTTATTTCTTTTTTTGATTTAAATCACCTAATCCCCATTAAAGTGGTTAGAGTCATCTTATTATTATTTAGCTTCTATGGCAATGATAACTTGATGCTCATAGTGCCCTATATTACTAGTGGATAACATACTTTTTGATAGGTATATTTGGCTTTCATTAGTGATGATATGGGGTTTTCCTCTACTAGGACTTTTAGGCTCTTGACTAAAATCCTATAGAGTGATACTATTGAATATTGGCTCAATGGATGTGAATCATTCCCAAAGAGCTTCGAGACACACTATAGCTAATGTTAGGCTCGGATAGATCCCAGACTTAGGCCCATACAATTCCTATACTAGGCTAACTCTCTACATATGCCAGGGCAACCTATTATCCTCAACCACAGAACAATTTTATCTTCTCTTCTTCTTTCATTGTACTTATATTTACAAGGGTATTGTGTTTATTTCTACATCAAAGATTATAATACAACTTTATTAATTTTATTTATCCTCTCTCCTCTCCACTTTACCCTCAGTATTCTTTCCCTGTCAACTCATATTTCTATATCCTAAGACTTCCTTGGTTCACCAAAAATAAACAATATTGATGATATATTTTGATTATGAAATGATATATTTTTGGGATTAGAGAAACTAGGAAGATGATTTAAATAATATTTTGTAGTTATGTTAGATGGCGGCATGACTAGACGAACCATAAGAAGAAAAATGTTGTAATCACAAGAGTATATATGTATAGGTCAAATGCTAGTTGAGGATTTTATTTTATTAATTTAGGTGAACCTTTAAGGGTTTGGTGTTCTTGAGGATTTTCTAATGGTGATAATATGATTTAATGGAAATGTAAATTAAGAATGAAATTCAAGAATGGTCGATTGAGGATGTAATATTTATGGGAAGGAGTTCACTTATTTTTGGTTGTACATGTCTTAATTTTATTTTTCCTTAGAGAATTTTCCTAGTTGTGGCATTTGGGTTGCCTTTATCTTTTAAGGTGGTAATAATGATGAGTTGTTTTTGTTTACATCAATATAGAGTTAGTTCTTTTCTATTAGGATGAATGCATCAATGGATTGATAGTGATGTAAATCATTGGGAAACCTATGATATATTAGGTGATGAGAATTTGGATCCATTAATTACTTTATAAGTGTAGATAATAGTTAACCATGGTGAGATATTTTGGGTTGTATAAGCCTCTTGCTTAAGAATTATGTTAGTTATTTTAAATTTTGAAAATTAAGGGTATAAAATTATGTTATTGTTATATATGTCTTTTTTGATCTTTACGTTATTTATTCTTTCTAGAAACCCAACTCCCACTTTCCTTAAGCTTTCGGTTGCCCACTTCGTTTGTCCATCTTGTATCATCATACTTTCCTTGATTTGTTTTCCAACCAAATCTTGATTCATTATTATGGATTAAACCTCAAATTCCATCTTTACCTAGCCAAACTTTAGGTTGAAGTTTATTTTAATGGAATAATGATGTAATAAACTTTTTCATGAATACCCAAGAAAATTCAGGATTTTTCTATTTAAAATAAAAATATATTATTTAAATATTTTATAAGATCCTTTATAAAATAGGAAACCTTAGTTTCATTTTGAAACATTTTGTTCTCGTTTTTTAACCCTTTCTCACAAGTTCATATCTCTGATACCTTCTAAGCCACTCTTGGATATGAAACTTCTTTTGAATCACACTAATTATTAAATTTTTTTAATCCTTAAAGTTCCCTAAGTCTCCTAGGTTGTTTCAAAATTCTAATACGAATCACTAAAAAAATATACTATTTATTTTTGGTTAGCCTTATTTCAGTATTTTAAGTCTTAAAATGATCCTTTCACCTATAAAAAATTTATGAATCTTCATTGAACAATAAATTTTAGTTAAATTGAGCTTAAAATGTTTTAAAAATTAGATATAATTAATTTTATAAATTTTTTATTTTTTTAGAAATTTTTAGACTATATGTTGTCAAATTCAATCTCTTCTTCGTTCTTTTTTCACCTTTTATATTTATGTGTTGTGGATGATTCTAATCCAAAATTTTCATTCCACCTCACCCCTTCCCTTGATTTTTTTTCCACAAAATTTATTATAAGACTTGAGGTATACGTTTTCTTACCAAAATACTTTTCCACCTATCTAACCTATTATACTTAGTATGATTTCTTCTTTCTTCTTTCTCCACTTCTCCCCTTCCTTTTTCCTCTTCTATTTTCATCCTTTTTATTCCACTCCCATATTCCTATATTGCCTTATATTTTTCTTATAAAAATATCCTGACTTATGAATTCACAATAATAACCTTCATACACATTCTTAAGTTTCTTATAATATCTTCTAATTCAATCATTTGATCCTATCTCCTCATCAACCTTATCATTAAAGATGGAAATAGGGTGGGTCTAGTATGGAGGCCCTATCCCTATCCCTACCCCATAACCCAAAAATAAAAATAATCTCCAAACGCACCCTGATCCATAATTTTTTCTTATCGGTGAATCTCTGACTCAATCCTTTATCTATTCCTAATTCCTAATTTATTTCCTAAACCCAAAACCCTAGCAAATTCCCAAAAATTTACCCTATCCCTAAACTTCAATCCCATTCCCACTCCTATTTTTTTATAACCTATTTAATTTATATGATATAAAAACTTATATAATAGATATTCATTTATATATCATTATATATAAAAAAATGTTGGAAATATGTCATAGAATCAATCAAAGTTAACCCTTCAATTGTGCTTATTAATAAAAGATCATTTGAAGTTATTTATTAAAATGTTGTTATCCCTTTGAGTAATTGTTATTTATATAGCTAATCGAGTATGGGATATGATTGTTGAACTCTAATAAATAATAGAAAAATTATTATTCAACAAGTGTCCATAGTCTAGTATCATCTAATTAAGGGATATTAGTGATCATGAGACTAGTATGTTGATTAGTTTATGATCATGCTCTATTGATCATTGATATGAGATATAAAAGTAATAAGATAGACACATATTATGGAACAAGTTATTAGACCGACCCAAAGTATGACTATTGTTAGCATGGTCATGTGCAAATGAGGTATCATTTGCTTAAGGTTAGTCTTACTTAGGGATCAAGAAAGATTGTGAGTGAAACACACAAGGATCAAATGATCAACGTCTTATGTTCAATCTTAATATCATGTGACAAAAGGATAAATATAAGTGTTATAATACATTGTGTCAAGATTATGACATTTTCTTAAATTGGGTGGTCATAACATCTTACTAGATACCTCTTATGATTTATAGGTCTAGAAGGAGTTTTGGTCCATAGCCAAGATTATGTAAACCTATAGGGTTGCACAGCAACTGAATTATATTAAAAATGGATTTAGTTTGATTAAAAGCCCTAGTAATGTAACTAAGGTGTGTTAGGGTTTAAATATAAAATCAAGGTAGGTTTTTATTATAAATAACCCTTTCTCTCTCTTCTATGGATGGTGAATTTCTAGGCATTAAGTTTAGTTCTCCACTAAATTTCGAGTGAGTCTCCTGTGGTGCTAGCATGCCTACCTAGTGATCTAGTTTTGCTATGTGTGAATACTAGTAGAGGTGCGACATAATTCTTGCTCTCTTTGTTGTACAATACAAAATTCTAGTGATTAGAGTAATCATGAATTATAATAAGAAGATGATCAAATCATTCTCACCTTCAATTGGAATCATTCTGTTAACCTAGTTAGGGCAACTAGTAGGTTCAATCTTAATCTAGCATGCATTCTTGGGTATTTTATCCTTTTTATTTTATTCCTTTGTGTTGTTTTTGTTTAGCCAAAAATCTTTCAAATAATATTTTAAATTATTTGGGAAGGATTTAGGGATGAGGAATCCAACCTCATCTATACCCCGTCTTTGAAAAATTCGTGATAAGAATGCCTTAGGATAAATCTGATCCCTAAATTCTCCCCTCGAACCCTAATTGGGAATCCCCAATGGAGCCTAAACTCGAGATAATTATCATCCATACTTATCATCTTTATCTTTAAACTCCCTCTTCTCTCCCAAAAATGATGCACCACCTCCACCATTTGGCCACTATAATTTCCACCTCTCTGCCACAAGAACCACCATGAACTTCACCATTTTCTACCTCCACTTTTCCTTCCTTATCAATTATTTCTCACCATCGCTCCCTCTTCTTGTACCTACATTTATCATGGCTCAAGCCCCTTTTCCATCATGGTTATAGTTTGATTTCCTTTCAAACTTCTCCATGTGCATGAAATGAGCTATTTGAGTCATATCACTATTGAAATGAAAACGATAGGAAATAGGGTTACAATCCTTGCAATCACAATCAAGCTATTTGAAAATAATATCAACATTAAAATATAGGGTGTTAATACCACTCATATTATAAGTATGATCTCCTCAACTATTCTTATACCAAATTCTAAGGCTCAAACATTAATTTAATTAAATTGACAATAACAATCAAAAGAACATAGTAAAGTTTACATTATACATTGAAATTGCTCTAATAATACAAGATCAGACAAAGATAATAAAAGTCAAATGAAAAGAAATATAGAAGGGATATAAGAGTTCGGGGATATCAAGATCAAACAATACTAGATCAGATACAAGATAATCCTAACTCTAAAACCCAAAAATACAAGCGTTCAAGTTAGGATCATAAGCAATCATGAAAAGTCACAACTACCCATTGAAAAGGTAGGGTAGTATAAAGAAAAACCCATCAATACAATGGACTTAAATAAATGACTATACAAAATCAAGCATGCAAAAGTGGTACAGAAAAAATATAAGGTGGCATAGGAGAAATTTAATATAAACATAAAAACTCATATGATATATCAAACAATATAATAAACATTCTATATAAGCATTTATCTCACAACCATTCTTAAACAATTTCCATAATAATCACACTAACAACCCTACCAATAAAGTCCAAAGCTTCACAAATAAGGCATGAAGGCAACTATTGAACAAAAGTAGGGTACAGTGGCAAGTGCTAAGGGTATGAAGGAAACTACCAAGCAATAGGTAGGGTACAAAGACAACTCCAAGAAACTTAGTTAGGGCATGAAAGTAATTATAGAATCTCTAATATAATATCATTCCTAGCCGAACAATAATTTCTTTCATTTTACTTACTCCAATAATACTGACACATGAAAGTAATATAGTATCTTAATGGCTACCAAACCAAGGATACTAAGGAAGCCTAGACACACTAGCACATAAATGAATCACAATACCTTACTGACAGTGACACTTAATCCATAAGTATGCATACTCTCTAAAAAGTTCAAAGAGCTAAGTAGGTTAAAATATAGGGCATGGATAGAGAACAAAGTCATACCAACAAAATATAAAATATACCATGGTTTAAACATGTTTTTAGAGTAAGTACCCCTAAAGAGACACCATTCCTAATCTTGAGGTATTTCACTTTAATTAAGGTGATCTTAAAAATCACTTAATTCATAAACTAGCTTCAATTTCCATACTTAACCACTTTTACTTATTTTTAATTATTTAAGCCAACCCTAAGATTAGCAATGAATCAAAAGTCTAGGTTAACACTAAGATGACATTTTGGTGCATTAGGTAAAAAAATGATTGAAATACCCCTAAAATCATAATTACCATGACATTATCCATTTTTAATGCTAATTCCCCTTTTATTCATAATTTTTCATAAATATGGATAAAATATGATAATTCAATGCACCTTACCATACATAAATTACATGACATGGAAAATACCATTTTTCCCCTTACATATGTATGATCATATAAGACCTTAATACATAGATCTAACTCACTATAAATCACATGATTTTTTTTCCTTAACATCATATAATACAAGTTAAGCATACACCTTGAGATAAAATAAGTATGCTATACTTGAAAGACAAATTTACCCTTAGGGCATACAAATAATAAAAATCATGCTAAATATGCCTAAACATTCTTAATCTATCATGTAATATTTAACAATTTAAAATGCTCCATATAAATAATTTCTTGCTTACATTATTTGGAAAATTAACATAATACAACAAGAATTTTTAATATAATATACATATTAGAACCCTAATATGCTATAATGTAATTTTTAAAATTTTAGTACAGTATTTGTGTTACCTTAATTTCATAAAAATGTAAAAATATAAGAAACCTTTTATGAATTATTACCTTCCATTAATCCTCCTTTTCACCTAAAATAAAACAATATAAAGCATATACATTAGTGAATAACAAGATTAATAACCAAAGTCAATGAAAATTCCCAAATCAAAACACCACATTATACCCAACCAAAGGTTACGCACACTAGGGAAGGTGAATAGGACACATACTTGTAAGGGCCAGCAATATGAGCCTTCCACACAACTCAAGGGAAATAATGTGAGGGTTGTTGTTGCATGTTGTTTTGTAGCATGAGAGTTATACAAAAGAGGGTTGAGGAAGCAATAAAGAAAATGAACTTGGGATGAGATAGAAGGAGAATAGGAGCTCAAGATAGTGGGAGTGAAATTTGCCATCAAAGCATCAATTTAGTAGATGTAAAAGGTAGAAATAGGAAAGAAAAAAGAGAAAGGAAGAAAAACATAGGGCAAAGGCTATGTGGTGATGATCAATGGTGCAAGACACACTATATGGTTTCTCATTGCATGAGCCCACAACATCATATGAGGGTGTTGTGAGGGGACTACAGTAGGTATATGAGGTTGTGTAAAGTGTCGACACAAGAATTTGTGGTGAGTGTAAGGTTCGGATGGAAAAAGGGAGGAATTATATGGGATGTTCACTTAGGGAAGGTTAATGTGTGTGGGAGGATAGGATTCTCAAAGTTATGAGAATATGGTTTGGTTCTATTGATAATAATTAAAAGAAGCTTCGACAATGAGGTGTGGATGAGAAGAACATTAAAATATGGTGATTTAAGGTTGAATATGTTTCAAACCAAAGTGGTGATGATTCGGCGATGGTGGATGAGGAATGATGATGGTACAAATGGTGTGAACCACTTATGATATGTATTCAACAATAGTTTGTAGATGATGATGAGCTTTGAATGTTAGGGTTTAGATGTAGGATGAGGTCGTGGGTTAGGGTTAGGGTTAGGGTTTAGTTCGAATAGAAGAATTAAGGTGATGTTTGGTTTGGATGGAAATATTAGGGTTTCAAATGATGGAATTAGATATTCAAATGCCAAACCGATTTAGGGCTACAATTAACTTCAAATTAGAGTGAGGTTTGGATGACAATTAATGCTGGAAAAATATGGATTATGGAGAGTACAGAAGATATAAATTAATCTCCAATTCACACAGACAAAAAGATTAAAACTTTCAAGCTAAATCGTTCACACAGATTTGATTAACTTGAATTGAACTCACACATAATTCAACTTGTATTCAACTTCAATATTGATCTTCAATTTCAATGTCCATAATCATGTCTTCTATGGCTACTTATAGCCATTCTACCACTTATCTAAAAGAATAATTCAAAAGATTCTAAGCTAAAAGATATTATGCTACTTTTATGCTAACTTTATGCTTTATCTATTATCCAACTCTACTAATTAATTAATTAACTAAATTAATTATAATGCTCAACCAATGATGAAAATAAACTTTCCATGCACGTGGTCATCATTACATGCATGCCATGTACGTGCATGCCATGCACATGCATGTAGATACTTAATTGCTTGTTTAGTACGTTTATAGCAATATAACCATCCGTTGGTCTTCAAATTTGTGGAGATACTTTTTAAATGAAGAATAATCAATTCTATGATTATGAAAGCCAATTCTTGAGTGTTTGCTCCTACATAAAAGGGGCTAGCAATGCAAGGGTTTCATGAAGGAGATGGCGAGAAGCGTGAGGTAGGTGGGGAAGGTGATGTTTTACATAAAACATGGAGGGTGTTAGGTAATGAGAAAGGTAGAAAATAAATATAGGGAAACGTTAAGAAATTTTTTGTAGTGGTGCATGGGAGGATAGTAGGAGTTTAGGGAGTGGTTATGCAAAAGAGAAACCTAAAGAAAAAAAAAGGAGAATGGAAGGAAATGGAAAGAAGAAAAGTTTGGGTGATGGTTTATGAGTAGAAAATGCTAGAACCAATGGAGTGTTGGATGGGAGATCAACTAAAGAAAAATAGATGGGGAATGAAGAGTGTGTAAGGGAAAATTGCATATGGGTTAGGAATAATGAAGGAGATTAGGTAGGGGGTTGGTGTACAAAAAAGAAGAAGGTAGTTAGAACTTCAAGTGGTATTTTTGAAATCTTCCATTATTACTTTCTTTCCCATTCTTGTGGTATTATTCTTCTTCTTCCTATTCTTCTCCTTTTCCTTCTTTTCATTCTCCTTCTACTTATTATGCTTCTTCTCCTTCTACTTCTTCTCCTTCTCCTTCTCCTCCTCCTCCTCCTTTTCCTTCTCCTTTTCCCATTCTTGTGGTATTATTCTTCTTCTTCCTATTCTTCTCCTTTTCCTTCTACTTCTTTTTATTCTTTTCATTCTCCACCTCCTCCTCCTCCTCCTCCTCCTCCTCCTCCTCTTCTTCCTTCTTCTTCTTCTTCTTCTTCTTCTTCTTCTTCTTCTCTTCTTCTTCTTCTTCTTCTTCTCTCTTCTTCTTCTTCTTCTTCTTCTTCTTCTTCTTCTTCTTCTTCTTCTTCTTCTTCTTCTTCTTCTTCTTCTTATCTGGGTAAATTTTTTACAAATCCCATTTAGATTAAGATCAACTAAAGTGGATTTAATTTAGTTTTCACCTTCACCTACATCATCCAAATAATTGGAAATTAATAAAAATGATGTTAACCTGAGAGAATGGAGGTGAAACTTTAACCCTGCTTCACTCGATTAAGGTTAAAAAACTTTGTTCCTTAATGGGGTGAATCAATTAATTCATCTTCATTAACTCTTATTCACCCCAAACCAAATAGAGAATAATTGGGTTTTTCGGCCTCAAAACTGTGATTTTAGATACCTAAATATTATAGAACATTGAGGATTACTATATTATAGTGTTTTTGAGTGTTTTATAATTTAAAATTGTTGTACGTCTGATTTATAATTTGGACCTCAAATAGATATTATTGGGTAGGTATATATTGTTAAATTAAAAGTTTCTTCTTCCATCCTACTCTAACCTTTAATGAATTTTAAATCTAGAACTCATTCGAGATTAGGTATAATCTCAAAAAAATTTGTGTCCCCCTCTTGGCTACAAAACCTCCCTCCATTTTCCTTGATACTTTGCACCAAAATATCACATGAAAACTTACTAATTAAGTTCACCTTCAAGTTACAATGTTACCATCTACTTCTTCCATAATTGATATAATGCTTTTCTTCCTTATTTTCCTTTAAATTCTCCATAAAAACGTCCCTCCATTTTCTCCCTCATTTTCCTACACTTTTAACATATTAATCCTCCACCATTTTTAACTTTAAAGCTTTCAAATTTCATCATTTTAGATCTTTATTCTTCTCCTTCATTTCTAACCCTTTTTTATAAGAGTTCTTCTATGTTTCATGGGTACTTTTTAGGTTTTTGAAAGACTTAAGTCGGGCTTGGTTCTACATATTTCTTGTTCTTTTGAATCTATATTAAAGGTAAGAAATATGGTTTTTTTTACATGCAAGAAAAAATTAGTAGGTTTCATTGCTTGATTTGTATGAAATGATAGCTTTGGGTTTTCCCATTTTAGGAATTTTGATCCCCTAGTTGTTTTGTTAAATGGATGGTATTGTATTATTCCATGTAATTTGTAGAGTCACTTTGATGTATAATTGGTTGGTGTTTGATAATTCGAAGCTTGATTTATTTTCGAATGAATTATATGTGCATTTATAAAAAAATTTATTCCAGGTTTGTATTGGAAAATTTAATATACCATGGTTTAGATCTATAAATATAGATAATATTTGATATTTAACGTGTTAAAATCTAAGTTTGTTTGATATAACTTTTAGCCAAAAGTTCCCTCCATACAGTCCAGTACACGCCTTATATATGGGTGTATACAATACACACAATACGACCCTTATACGGATGATGGGCTCAAATATAAATACAACATATCAGCCCACAATCCATCCAATTAATACAACAAACAGGTCATGGAGCTGGGACAGTAAAGCAGCCCAACTTCAAAGAAAAAAATACAAATATAAACTAATCCAAATAATGGATTTACAAATTAATCCCCATCAGCTAAATTTTGTTAGCTAATCATGGTTATCAAGGGTTGCGTAATCCACAATCCTTCTAACCTAGTAAATATGGGTCGGGTTGCGAATTACATGACCAACTTAATTTCCATTAGCCAAATTATGCCGGTGAATGCATCATATGAGATAATCAACAATTTAATACAGCAAATTCCTGTCATCAACACCAACCAGCAGCAACTATACACATCAACTCATCTTGATCCATCTCCCATATTCTGATTAAATTTCCTAATTAACCACACAATAAGAAAAGTAAGTATATGTGCAATATAATTTATAATAGTTAATAGAATTATTTAAGTACAAATTATGGAGACATATATCATTCCCCTCTTCTTTGTGAGGTTTCATCTTTGAAACCTGAATAATACCCGCAAAAGGACTTAGATCAGAAACATTAAAAGAATCACTAACATTACCAAATTTAGCAAGAAAATCAATTTTATAAGCATTATCATTAATTCTTTCTAATACAGTAAAAGGTCCATCTCCCCTAGGATCCAATGTTGACTTTCTAAGTGTTGGAAAACGTTCTTTCCTAAGGTGTACCCAAACTAAGTCTCCTGGTTGAAAGATCATTTTCTTTCTCTTTTTATTAGCATTCTCAGCCATTTGCTAAACCCTCTTATTAATTTGTTGACTTACAGATTCATGTAGTTTCTTCATATTTGCAGCACGAGATTCAGCATCAAAATTATGCAACTCAGAATTAGGTAAAGGACTCAAATCAAAGGGAGTCAAGGGATTAAATCCATACACAATCTCAAAAGGTGTCTTCTTAGTTGTAGAGTGCAATGTTCTGTTATAAGCAAATTCTACCTGTGGTAGTACAGTTTCCCATTGCGTAAGATTTTTCCCAATGACAACTCTCAACATATTACGTAAGGTTCTATTCACTTCCTTTGTTTATCCATTTGTTTGAGGGTGACATGTAGTTGAAAATAAAAGCTTAGTTCCCAGTTTACCCCATAAAACCTTCCAAAAATAATTTAAAATTTTAACATCCCTATCAGATACTATTGTTTTAGGTATTCCATGCAATTTGACTATATAAGAAAAGAATAAATCAACTACAGTCACAGCATCATTAGTTTTATTGCAAGGTACAAAATGGGCCATCTTACTAAACCTATCTACTACAACCATTATTGAATCTTTAGCCCTATTAGTTCTAGGCAATCCCAAAACAAAATCCAAAGAAACATCAATCAAGGGCTGATTAAGAATAGGTAATGGAGTATACAACCCAAAAGGTTTTGATGTGGACTTAGCCTGTCTACAAGATACACAATTAACATAGTATGTTAACACATCTTTCTTCATATGAGGCCAGTAAAAATGATCAACTAATATGTCCAAAGTCTTTTCAAATCCTAAATGTGCCATTAATCCACCATTATGTGCTTCTTGAATTAATAATCCTCCATATGAACAATCAGGTATGCACGGTCTATTTTCTCTAAATAAGTAACCCTCATAGATATAATATTTCCCTTGTGTAGAAGTTTCACACTTTTTATATATTTCTTTAAAATCATGATCCTCCAAATATAAAAGTTTAACACAAGAAAATCCCAACAAAGTAGCATCTACAGTATTTAGCAAAGCATGTCTTCTAGATAAGGCATCTGCCACTATATTGTCACCTCCTTTATTATATTTAATTATATAGGAAAAACTTTCAATAAATTCAATCCATCTACCCTGTCTTCTATTTAATTTTGATTGGATTTTTAGATATTTGATAGCTTCTTGATCAGTATTTATAACAGACTCTCTAGGCCATAAATAATGTTGCCAAACCTCTAAGACTCTTAATAAAGCAAACAATTCCTTTTCATAAGTAGAGTAATTTAAAGTACTACCATTTAGTTTTTCACTAAAATAAGCTATAGGTATACCCTCTTGAGAAAGCACAGCCCCTATTCCCAACCCTGAAGCATCACAATCTAATTCAAACATTTTCTCAAAATCAAGAAGGATTAATACAAGCGCTTGTGTTAGCTTGGTTTTAAGAGTTTCAAAAGATTCCTGTTGCTCTAAGCCTCATTTAAAACCATTTTCCTTTTTTAATATTGTTGTTAAAGGAGTAGCTATAGTACTAAAGTTCCTAACAAATTTACAATAAAAAGAACACAAACCATGGAAACTTCTAACTTCAGTCACTATTTTAGGTACAGGCCACTCTTGTATGGCTTTAATCTTTTCCTTATCAATAGATATGCCATCCTTACCAACAACAAATCCTATGAATACCACACTCTCTAAACAAAACCTAGACTTAGCTAAATTAGCATACAACTATTCTGCTTCAAACACATCTAGAATGACTCTCAAATGTCTCAAATGCTCTTCTAGAGATTTACTGTAAATAAGTATATCATCAAAGTAAAAAACTACAAACTTTCCAATAAATTTTCTAAGAACATGGTTCATCAGCTTCATGAAGGTACTTGGATCATTAGATAACCCAAATGGCATAACTAACCACTCATATAACCCAAAATTGTTTTTGAAAGCTATTTTCCACTCATCTCCTAGTTTCATCCTAATTTGATGATATCCACTCTTTAAATCTATTTTTGAAAAAATTATAGCACCATGGAGAAGATCTAACATTTCATCTAACCTAGGTTTAGGATACCTATGCTTAATGGCTATTTTGTTTAGTACTCTACTATCTATGCACATTCTCCAACTTCCATCTTTCTTTGGAACTTAGAGTACTCGGACAGCACAAGGACTCATTGACTCCTTAATATAACCCTTACTCAATAATTTAGAAACCTGCCTCTTTAATTTCTTAACTTCCTCAAGATTAGCCCTATAAGCAGGCCTATTTGGAATAATAGCTCCTGGTATAAAAGCTATTTGATGTTATATGCCTCTTAGTGGAGGTAATCCATGAGGAATCTCTATTCCTCTAATAGTTTTCTAACATTATCAAGCACATCCTCACTTAACTCTAGATGACACTCATAACACTCTTTATAGACCATCAAATGTACATTTGATTACTTCCTAATAGCCTTTTCAACATCTCCCCTTTTAGACTAAAACCCAGATGATTTCTTAACCTCCTTTGAACTAGTTTCAGCCTCTACACTCTATTTAGTTAATTCCTTATAATCAGACTTTATTTTAATTTGATCATCAAAGATTTTATATGGAGTCATAGGTGCTAAAATATTTTTCTCATCATCCTTATGTACAGTATATCTATTCTTGTACCCATCATGTGTTACTCTTCTATCATATTGCCATGGCCTTCCCAACAACAAATGAGCAGCATGCATTGGAACAATGTCACACAAAACATAATCTTCATACTTACCTAATTTTAAGTTTACTAGAGCCTGTTGACTAGCCTTAACATCTCCTAATTCATTTGACCATTGTAGCCTATAGGGTTTTGGATGTCTAGTAGTTGGTAAACCAAATTTAGATACTAATAATGTACTAGCAGCATTTATACAACTACCACTATCTTTTGCCATATTAAAACACTTATCATCAATTAAGAACCTAGTATGAAACATGTTTTCTCTCTGTATTGCATTTGGATCAGGTAACTTATTACTGTTTAATGCCCTACGCACAACAATAAGGTCTCTACTAATTGGAAGTTCTATTTCTTCTTCTAAATCACTATTGTCATCCCTAATCAAGTTAACCTCTAATTCTTCTTCTTCAGATTCAGATTCTATATCTCCAAATTCTCTAATCAAGATATTCCTCTTATTAGGGCATTCAAAAGCTATGTGATCTAATCCCCCACACTTAAATCACTTTATGTCTCTAGTTCTGTTAGGGTCATTAATAGGATTAACTGCTACAGTTTTTCCTTTATCAAATCTGTTTCCTACCTTAGCCTCATTACCTTTACCTCTAGACTCAAACTTCCCATTATTCTTCCAGTTTCCAAAACTAGTTCCTCCAAAATTCCTCTTCAAAGTATTCCTAATCCCAATTCTAAGGGGTGTATACTGCCTAGTTCTCCTTATTTGACTTTCTATCTTTGTGGCTATATTAACCATCTCACTCAAGGTTCCATAGGGATATAACTCTACCTTCTCAAATATCTCAGAGTTTAACCCACTCAAGAATCTAGCCATTGTGGCATCCTCAACAATTCCTATTTTAATCACTAACATCTCTAATTCCTTAAAGTACTCATCTACAGACCTATTACCCTGATTTAATGTTTGCAGCTTTTTATGTAATTCCCTATAATAATAACTTGGAACAAACCTTTTTCTCATCAAAATCTTAAATTCATCCCATGTCTGTATAGGTGGTTCTCCACTCCTATGCCTAGTTAAAACAAGGTTATGGTACCAAGAAGATGCATAGTCTGTGAATTCTACTACTACTACTTTAATTCTCTTTTCATCAGAATAGTTGTGGCACTCAAACACTAATTCTGTCCTTTTTTTCCCACTCAAAGTAATAATCATGATCATTCCTCCCATTGAATCCAGGTAATTAAATTTAAGGTTACCTATGTTCCTATCAACTTGATCTAACTCTCTTTCCTGCCTATTAACCTGTATTGGTCTCCTATCACTATTATTGGATATTTTATCTTCTAGTTCCTCTAAGTTAGTTAAAGGTGGAATCCTATTTCTAGCGTCCATGGGAGCCCTTCCTAATACCCCAACATGTTGGTCATTTATCCTATTATTCTACAAATCATTGATTCTAATTTCTTTCTCTCCTATTCTCTGCTTTAGTTTAGCAGATAAAATAGCCAATTGGGCAATCATTTGTTCTTGAAATGTCCTAAGTGTCTCTAACAGATCATTACTAGATACAGATATAGATTGGTTCATAGATTGGCCGTTATTAGACATCATGAATCCTATCGTTATTTACTTTATAAAGAAAAAGAAAAAAACAGATAGACAATCAATTTACAGAGAACAACACATTTTACTATCAATTCAACCAAAAACAACAAAGTGAACACACTTATAATAAAAGGATCGCAGTGCAATTACAAAATTAGGAGAATTTACTAAAACAGCACAATAATATCAAACAGTCGTTGACCCACACAAAGTAGTAAAATTTCAAGAAAGGAACAAAATTATCGCGCCAAAGAATGTTGGCGGTTAAGCTGAATTACGAGTTAGGACCCCTCTTCTTAGAGTCCCTACCCCTTTCTAGAACCAAAGGTTTGTCAGTACTGAGTTAATACCTGTGAACTCTTTAAAGAATTAGTGGAGCATTAACTTGTAACAAGAATATCAAACCTGACATCCAATAATTGCAGGAATTAGAAAAAGAAAGGATCGAGTTTACCAATCGGGAAGTACTTATCGAGTATTGTCAGGATTTAAGAATCCCGACCAAACCCTAATTGAGAAGTCCATACCAACAGTTACTTAGGGTTTCCAAGCACTGTCGTCTTTGTCAAGGCAATTTCTTCGCCATCGGCTTAATCGCAACAAGAATCGTTTGATGCTTGTCAGTCGCCAACCCTAGAAACAACACTTCAGAATCGAGGGTTAGCAAACTCAAGTATTAAGAAAAGAGCAATAAATTTCAACAATAAACGAAATAAACCACGAGCACTCAAAGATTCGAGGCTCTAATACCAAATGACGAAGCTTGGATAGGTTTCAAGAATTTTTTTTGGATCGTGAATAGAGCGCGAGGTTCGATTTCGCACAAAAAAATCAACCTAAGGAGTTTAATCCAAAGGAAGATTAGAAAAAAGCATACCGCAGTTGTAATTAATGGCTACTAGAGTTGGATTAACAGAAAGAAGATCAAGAAGAAGATCAAGGAAGAAGAAGATCGAGCAAATGAGTCAATCGCGAGAGAGAGTGAGAGAGAGAGAATTTGAAAGAGAAGTTACAGAAAAATTGTCCAAAATGTATTTCAGCCAAAAGTTCCCTCCATACAGTCCAGTACACGCCTTATATATGGGTGTATAAATACACACAGTATGACCCTTATACGGATGATGGGCTCAAATATAAATACAACATATCAGCCCACAATCCATCTGATTAATACAACAAATAGGTCATGGAGCTAGGACAGTAAAGCAGCCCAACTTCAAAGAAAAAAAAACAAATATACACTAATCCAAATAATGGATTTACAAATTAATCCCCATCAGCTAAATTTTGTTAGCAAATCATGGTTATCAAGGGTTGCGTAATCCACAATCCTTCTAACCCAGTAAATATGGGTCAGGTTGCGAATTACACGACCAACTTAATTTCCATTAGCCAAATTATGCCGGTAAATGCATCATATGGGATAATCAACAATTTAATACAGCAAATTCATGTCATCAATAGCAACCAGCAGCAGCTATACACATCAACTCATCTTGATCCATCTCCCATATTCTGATTAAATTTCCTAATTAACCACACAATAAGAAAAGTAAGTATATGTGCAATATAATTTATAACAGATAATAGAATTATTTAAGTGCAAATTATAGAAACATATATCACCTTTATTAATCTTAATGTTATGTTGATCAGGCATTCCTTTTTTATTTTTTCCATTTTTCCTTTCATCAAAGATGTGTTTAAGTGATGATCACACCTCTCCCATTGTTAATGTGGTGGTAACATCTCCCTATTTTATTTTTAATACATTTTTTCATTATCTTCAAAACAAAAAATGTTTTGTACAAAACTTGGGGGTGTTACACCTTTAGAACTCATTTTGCATTCCACTAAAATGTGTCGGGTTGTTATTAGTATAGTAGCTTGATTCTTTTTCTACTCTATATCATCCTTCAAACACTATAGGGGTATGTATATATAAGGATTAGAATATCTTTAGTGAGACTAACTTGGTTAAAGTCTATTGGTAGTTGACAGACCTTAGGTGGCATTAATAGTTCAGGGCTATGTGGACATTAGAGTCCTTATACAAACCCTACCTAGCATTAATATGCTCATTTGTAGTGGAGTGAGTTTCTCACTTAATGATCATTCTACCCTTTACTTTTTTAACTGTAGTTGGATAGTTTTCCATGTATGTTTGGCTTTTATGCCTTAATGTTGTGTTTATGCTATGAATTTTTTTCATTGGTGGTAAGACTGGATATTTAAACGTGTGCATTGGAGTTTATGTTCATATGCCTAGTTGCTCTTATATTTTCGTTACATTTTGTTAAGATGTTCTCATGTGATCTATGTTTTATTATTATTATCTTAAATTATTTCTGAAATCATGTATCAAATTCCTACGTTATGTTGGAATTATTTATATAGATGCCTTAGGGTTTTCCCTTAGAATATAGCCAGTCATGTGATATAGTATTACCATAGGGTGCTAGCTTGTCTTTCTGTTTAGAGCTCATGATTTTTATACCATAGCTCTTCTATGTTATGCGTAGGGTGCTAGCATGTTGTACTCATATGTGATTATTAGTTTTTATTCAGTACACGCATACTAATACTACAATATGTAGTCTTTCTCCATTTAATAGATAGGTGATATCTTTGTGTAGGGTAATGAAGCCCTAGTGGATGATGGGTATTATAGTTAAATGTCTATCAATGTCATGAGTGTGATGATACTTGTAGTTAGGCCAATTAGTGAGAGTTTTTACCCATGTTATGTCCCTTATTAGTTTTTTTAGTTATCCAAACATTTTTATCACTATGAAACAAATTTTATGCTTTTTGTTAACTTTGATAACCTTGTCATTATTGTTATGTATACATATATGCTTACTCTTGTAAAGTGGGTGTAATATTCAATATTATCATTCCAACCTTAGCAAAGCACCAAACAATGACTAGGTGTTGATCACGTATTTTTGATGTTCGATAAGGCAATTTTACCCTCAAATTTAACATTACTTTTGCACTACTCATTAAAAAAATGATTTAGAAAATGTAGTATGTTACACAATGAGCTTCAACCCATTGTTTAAGAATGGAAGCCTCAAATGTGCACTTGTTGTAAGAGGTTTAGTTATTTTGTCAAGAATTGTGGTATGCCAAAACAACCTAAGCTTGAGAGAAAGTAGGTATGAGTTGTTGTCCATGAAAAAAATAAAGGAATAAAGGAGATGCAAGCCCCTACACTTGAAACAGTTACAATCCCTCCATATAAGGACAATATACCTTAGAGTCTAACATTTAAGCCACCACCACAAGCATGCAAATCTTCTCAATTTTTCACTCCCAAAATAAAATGAAGCACACAAAAATCAAGAGGTCTTTTGTTTCATTTTAATAAGGCTGGGGTGGTAGGTTGGATAACTTAAAGTATTGAATCTCAATGTCTATAAATTAGTAGATCAAGCATCATCATTAATATCAAAACCCATATTTCTTCTTCTTCCTCTTCATCTTCATCTTCTTATTCTTCTTCCTCCTCCACCTCCTTCCCTCCTTCTCTTCTCCCTCATGCTCTACTCACTCCTGGTCCTCCCCTCTTTTTTTTTCCTTCCTTCTTCTTCTCCCCACCCCTATTTTTCCTTACAACATCCATTTGAAACAACCCTCATCACCTCCACCACTGACTTAACCTCCACTAGTCAACTCCTCCACTCTACATCCTCCCTGCTCAACCCCAAAGTAGATGCCCCAACCTCTCCTGCAACCCTTCGCCCTCTTCTCCTCCCTGCAATGTCTCACCCATTCATATGCCCTTCTCCCTTCCATTTCCTCCACCCATGTAGCACCTCCCAACTACCTGCCGCTAGCCACAATCGCCACCCACCTCCTGCACCATCACTTGCATCCACCCAACACCACCTGCCCTTCTCTCCTTCCTCCTCTTCTCCCTTTCTTCTTTACATCATCTCTCCCTATAGCGTACACAACCACTGTTGCCGCCCTCGAACCACCTAGAACACACCCTCCCACCAAAATCCATCTCCACCCCCACCTCCTACACCCAACAACCAAAACCCACACCTTCCACCATCACCCACAACCCTTACCCGACCATCCCCCCTTCCATTTTATGCATGGATCACACTGCACATGCAGCATGAGTTGTGTTGGCTGTTTTTATTTATTTTGGATAATATTTAAGGTATAAATGTAGTTTGGTAATTTTATATTTAATAAATATTTTTTTTAAAATTATTGTTTTATTTATCCAATATTAACATAGTATTTATGACATTATTTTCATATAAACAAATTTATTAATGAAGCTTAATCATTTTAGCCAATTACTAGTAAAATTTGCTTTAGTTAAAAATCATGTAGCTTTTTTATTGTATGTTATCCTTTTTATGGCAAGCTGATAAAATAAAATGAAATTTGTGAAAGGAATGGATGTAAAGAGGTAGCCTTAGCCTCATGGGTATTTTATTCATTTTAACCTAAAGTGCCTAAGTGTGAGTATTTAAGCCTAGGATGGCTTTAGTAGACTACACATGTTGATGTTGATAATGATCGTGATTTTGGTTACCTCATAATGTTGGAAACGAATAAAAATAGTTAAGTATGAAGGATTGATTATATGTTACTAATGTATACTTTTCATGATCACCCTCATAAAATGCCAATACTTAAAGTGTAATAGCCCACACTTTTATTAATGGATGGAATTTTTGACAACTTTTCGGCCTTTGATTTTAATTTATGTTATGATTTGATTTGAAATAAAATTTCATTTTCCATCAACAAGTTCCATGAACTGATCAACTAGTTTATTGTTTTAGCCAAATTGGGTTCCTCAACTAAACCGATCAACTAGTTTATTGTTGGGGAAAATCAATCGACTGGTGGATAAATAGTTGATTGGTTTCGAGCTAGTCACATCTTCGAATTTGATTTTTCTAAAGAAATCCCTTATACTAAAGTGGAATGATACCAACTCATACCAATTGTACCAAGAGATTCCTATCCATTTTTATGATGCCCTTCACCCAAAATATTACTTTGATTGTTCTAGAAGTTAATTGAGATACATGATTGGGAAAGGTATCCTCAGCCATTGTCTTCTTCCTCCTTTATCCTTTACCTTGTTCTAAGAGTGATTGCTTCAACCTCAGGTGTGATTTTGAGTAGTTGAAATATTTCTTCCATACTGACCTCCTATTCCCTCATTCATTTATGATAATTCTAGTCTATTTGATCTAAGTTCCCTAAAGTCACAAATTGACTCAAGAGATTAGGTTAGTAAATCCTAAGTAACTATGTCTATTTTGATTGAATTTGAATAGTCACAAGTTGGGGTTTGAGTTGCCTTTCAAACCCTCTTTGTTTTCCTTTGATTGGTTGGCTATAAATAGCCCTAATCATCCCTGTAATTCACTTTCTTCAACCACCAAAATTCCTTAAGTCTTATTTCCCTCTCTTCTTCCACACTTCGAGCACTTACCAAATTGTTTTTCACACTCTTCTAATCCTATCTCTATCTCTATCTTATTTCAATTCTTAAGTACGGTAGAGTTAGATTCTCAGAAAAGATTGAGTGGCCCACTTGAGCTTTTCTTTGTTTTTATCTTAGTGGTATGTTCTCACTTCTTCCTGTTTTCTTTTTCAAATTTTGATGAGGTTTTTGGTGTAATATATGAGTATAAGATTTACTATTTTAAGGTTTTCAGAGTTAAAGTTTTCACAGATTTGAAAATTCTATTTTTAAGGGGATTTAGCCTGCATCAAGTAAGTATTTCTTAATCTTAAAATATTAGTATGTGTTTCTGCATAAAAGGTGATAATTTTTGTTGGTGGATACATGTTGGTATGAAGAAATGTATTTGTATGCATGAATTGCATGTATAAATGACATAAATTGAGAAATTAGCATGAAAAAGGATAAAATAGGCTATGGTGATGTTATGGTGAGAAATGCATGATAATATGGTTAGAGATATGTTGGCTGGTGTTTATACATGTTTTAATGCGACTAAGAATAATTTTTATGCAAGAATCTACATGAAATTTGTAAATTGATGTTGTGTTAGGGTAAACTGATCGATTGATTAGGTCAAACCGATCGACTAGTTCCTAGAACAGTCGGCTAGTTAACCCCAGCCATCGACTAGTTCACTTGTAGATACCTTGGTCTTTCTCTCTACTTAAACCCATCGACCAGTTTGGTAAAACCAGTCGACTAGTCTATAAGTAGTTAATTGGTTTGCCCAAACCAATTAATCGATTTGAGGAAAGCATAGTCTGGTTGAGTTAAACCGATCAACTTGTTAACCCTAACCAATTGACTAGTTAGTGCAAACAATCGATTAGTTGGGCCAGACCAATCTACTGGTTTGGCTAGTTTGCATTATTTGTTTCCTTGTGGTTTAGTTATGCTTGAGGGTTTTGTTTGGGACTATATCATGATTATTAATAAGATAAAATGCAAATTTTAACATGGATGATTAGCCTAAATAAGGGACTAAAATGGATCATAACTTATGGCATATAATATGAATAATGTGAACGCTAAAAGTGTACTTCACTTAAGATAAGTGATAATATGGAAATAAGAGTAATGAGAATTAGTAAGGGTATAAATTAAACCACCTGGTGGATATAAATAAATTTTTCCTGAGGCAATTAGATACCCACATGTTTGGGGATATGGAAATAAAAGGATTAATACGGTTAATATGGGAATTCACCTTAGTTGCTTGTATGGGCCTTATATGATCATCCATCCTTATGAATAAAATACTAATGACTTAAAGAGAAAGAAATTTGAGTTGAGTATGGTTCTAGGTTACCCGATCCTCGATTATCTACTAGGGGTTAGTCTTCCTTCAAGTGTTTTTGGTGCCTTTAGGTGGGATCTTAAGAGATCCCAATACCTTACCTACTCTCAACATTGATGATGTACCATGGGTATTAATACTAAATGGTCCAGTTACCTAAGTGGTTGGCTTCACCCTAGACCTATGTCCATATTGGTTGGCTTCGACCTAGACTTATGTCCATTGTGGTGATAGGCTTCGGCCTAGAATTATATCCACTTGGTGATTGGCATCGGCCTAGACTTTATATCCCTTCTTGGATAGGCTTCTATGGTATATGAGACCATGGGTGGTGCATAGTCCATCACTCAATGATAATTAAATATGTTTGTTAAGTATCCGATTGATAAATTATGAATGATGATTAAAAGAATAGCTTATACTTGATAAGAATGGAAGTAATGGTATGATTGGTTGAAAATGAGTAAAGATGGTTATTACACTTTGGCTAATTGTTGATCTAACTACTTGGTTATAAATTGGAATATTGATGGGTTGACTCACCTATCTCTTACATAGATGAACTAATGGTATAACCTAAAGAATTGGTTAATTAGAATCAACCCTAGAGGTTTCTTACATGCTTATGTGAAAGGGTTGTGAATTTATGCATGAAGTATTCTATTTGTTGGAATTATGCATGACAATATGACTTCATGTACATTTATCTTTATATATATGGCTTTATCATGATGCATACTATATCTATATTTATGTATGATAATGTGGAATACTTATGTACATTGAGAGAGAAACTTGGCTTACATAGTACATACCATACTGATATATCTGTTTGTTCCGCCACCTATTCAATGCCATGACTAAAGGACCTTATGCAGGTTTTTAGGGATGGAAAATAAATTTCCTACCTCAATTAGGTCGAGGCTTGTGAGTGAGGATATCCAAAATATTTTGATAGGGTTCATGGAGGACCATGACATTTGTTTTGGGCCTCATGCCCCAACCCATCTTTTATAATTGTATACTTTTAAAATATATTCTATAACGATTTGATTGGAATCCGTTAGGGTTGTTTGTTGTAAACATTTTGGAATCATTTCAATTGAATCATTATTTGCGTACTATGTTGTTTTATTGTTTTCTTAGTTTAGCCTTATATCTAATATGGAGTAGACGGAAGACGTCTAACCTAGGTTAGGTATGGCGGTAACACTCCATTTTTCTAAGTATTTTCTACTTCCGCAAAATGTTTTTTATAAAAAAATTTGATAGTAAAAAATAGGGGTGTTACATAAAGTAAAAAGCCTTGAGATCAAGAATGGTGGCTCTTTAAGGGTCACTAACCTAAAGACGTAGTTTAGCCCATAATTATAATAGTCTTTGTTGGTATGCCTTAGTGCCCAACTAGGCCCTATATCTTACTCTATTTTACTCTACAAAACTAAGTATAGAGCATGCATACTTATGGATTAGGTGTCCTTGTTAGTAGGGTATTGCACACCTTCATGTACCGGTGTGCTTAGAGTATATTTGCATCCCTGGGTTGATAGTCAATAGGATATTGTGTTACACTTATATGCTAGTATAACTGGGATACCTTATTATCTCTAGGTTGATTGATCTCCCCTCGATAAATAAAAATGAAATCAATTGATAAATGAATGGAAATTATTATTGGGATGATTTGGTAACTGCCTTTATGCTTACCTGGGATGATGTATGTATTGGTTGTGTTGATGGGCCTACCTATGAATTGAGAAGTAGTGGGTTAGTTAAGAGAATTGGGCCTATTTTTGAGAATGACATAATTTCTAATTATGCAACAAAAAGCATCACTTAGATGTACCATTAGTAAGTTTCAATTATTTCTAGGTGAATGAGTATTGGTCAAATATGATCTTAAAGCATGTGGTTATATGAATGATCATCACATTTTAATTACTTATGCATAATTAAATGTTCATGTATTGTTGCGATGCATCTGATGCATTCCATGTTAGTCTTATATAATGATTTACTTAATAGCATCGTACTAAAGAGCCTATTTATTAGGCCCTTACTTATTTAATGGGAAGCGACCTATGCATGTTAGATCGCAAGCTCTATTCAAGGTTATTCATTAGGTTAAGAATTTAAGGCTATATGAGATCCTATCTGATAACTTGAACAGAAAGTTTTTTATATTTTCCTTATAATCTTTTTATATTTACCTTCCACTAACATTTTTGTAACCACGGTTGGTGAGTTTTATTTGGAAGGTGAATTAATCTCCTAACTATTGCACTACTTTGATTTATAATTGTATTCTTGAATTTAAGTAAAGTAATATTTTAGCCTTAGGGCATCAAAGCAATAAAGGAAATCATTCTAGTACTAAATATGGTGGTAATATCTCAAAATTTTTTATCTTTACTTCTACTTGTAACTTTTAAAAATAAATTTTTTGATAGTAAATTTTGGGAATGTTATAGTGTGAGTAATTGAGCCTAGGATGACCTTTGTAGATTTCTAATGTTGACATTAATAATGATCTTTATCATGGTTATCTCATAATGTTTGGAAATGAATAAACATGGTTTAAGTATGATGAATTGGATATATACGATTAATATGTATTTTCTCGGTCACCCTTATAAAATACTAATATTTAAAGTGAAAGACCTTGAGATTGAGAATGGTGGCTTTTTAAGGGTAGTTATCCTAAAGACATAGTTTATCCCACGATTATTTATGGATATTACTACTATGCCTTAGTGCCCCACCCAAACCCTATATCTTCCTTTATTTAGCATTACGGACCTAAGTTTAGGGTATGCATACTTATGGACTAGGTGTCCTTATCAGTAGGATATTATATACCTTCGTGTACTAGTGAGGTCAGGGTAGCTTTACATATCTGGGTTCATAGTTAGTAGGATAATGTGTTGCTCTTATGTGTCGGTATGACCATGGTACCTTAGTATATCTAGGTTCGTCTGGTCTCCCCTCAAGTAAATAAATATGACATTGTTCGATATTTGAATGGAAATGATTATTGAATTGGTTTGGTAGCAGAATTTGTGTCTACCTATAGTTTGGTAGCAACCTTTGTGCCTAATTTTGATTTGATAGCATCCTTTATGCCTACCTCTAGTCTACTAGTAGCCTTTGTGCCTACTTGTAATGATATGTGTAGTTAATGGTTGTGTTGATGGACCTACTAGTGTATTGAGAAGTCGTGGGTTGATAATGAGAATTGTCACCATGGTTATAACTTTAGAATGATAGTGCTTTCTAATTATACTATAAAGAGTATCTCTTGGATGCTCCATTAGCAAGTTTTGGTTATTTCTCAATGAATGAGCATCGGTAGTATATGGTCTAAATGTTATGTGGTTATATGAATAATTATCTTCTTTCAATTTATATATTCATAATTAAATATTCATGTATTATTGTGATGTTTTTTATGTGTTTCATGCAAATCTTGCATATTAGTCTTATATAATGGGTTACTCAATACCGTTGTACTGAAAGGTTCTCAACTTAAGTCCTTGCTTATTCAATTGGAAATAGCCTTTACATGTTATCTTGCAATATCTATTGAATGCTTAGCTCATAAAATCTATTCAATGCTACCCTTTAGGTTGAGAGTGTAGGGTTATCTAGTGTTTTCTTTCGATATCTTTTGAACTGAGAAGTCTTGTACTTCTTACCGTCTTTATTTATGTCCTTTACTGATATTTTATAACCATGAATAGTAGGTTTTAGTTGAAATGTTATTAGTTTCTTTAACTCTTTTACTTCTCTGATTTACAATTTTGTTCTTAACTTAAGTGGAATAATATTTTTAACTTTAACACTTGGTAACGAAACAGTAAAGTAAATTTATTTGGTACCAATTGTGGCAATAGCATCCCAATATTTACTATCTTAGCTTCCCCATTTAAATTTTAAAAATAAAAATTTTTAATAGTAAATTTTGGCAGTGTCATAACATGATCCTTTAACATGTTCTGTGTATTTTGTTTTAACAATACTTCACTGTATTGATACTACATTTATATTGCCACTATGATGATCTAACTTCTATTATGGTGAGCAGAGGATAATCTGTAGGGTCATGATTTTCAACTCGAGTATCTTGAGGATGATAACATGGACCCATATATAGCCATTGCTTGGGGATTAAGATATATGTGTCTATTTAATTGAGAATTAGGCTAACTGATTTAGAGTTTTTTTTATTATGTTAGGATGCTTTTTTCTTTTCAAATATTTAAACTCTTAGTCTTTAGTCCCTGTATTTGAATTTTATGGATCTCTTCCTTTTATGGTATTCTCATCTTCATTACTGTTATAATGTTAGCACAAGTATATTTTATTTTTTGGCTCTATTTTTCCTTACATCAAGTATGTTTTAGGTGACGATCACACATCTCCCATAGTTGATGTCTTTATAGTGTAATACCTCGTCTTTATGTAAAGTGTTGAATGAGAAATTATGCTAACTTTTTATGTTTGATTTTGATTTGAAACTATGATTGGGTTTGAGTTGAAGTTGGACTTGAAATGAGGTTGGAAAATTAAATTTAATAAGATTTTCAAGCAAACCGATTGACTAGTTCGTCTTTCAGCAAAAAGGTTTGTATTCAACCAACTAATTGACTAGTTAGGGAATCGATCAACTGGTATGTAGAATAGATAACTAATAAGCCAAACCGATATATTGGTTTTTCAAGGTAGGCATATTTTCAAAACTCAATTTTTCAAAAAAAATATATACTGAAATAGAAACTCGTTAATATATGACGAATTGTTCCTAAAAAATTCTTAGCCTTTTTCATAATGCATTTGGCCCAAAAATACAACCTCTTATAGATCTAAGGATTCAATTAGGAAAATTGAGGGGGTGAGATGACCTTAGCTTTGTCTCCTTCCACCTTTCTCTTCTGCACATTCCTAGGATCATTACTTCAATCTTAGACTCAATTCTCCTCAGAAGGAAGATTCCTTCCATGTCGACCTTCTATTTTCGCTCTTATGTATTACATTTATGGATCGATTGACTTGCACTCCTCTAGAATTATCATTTGAGCTATAGAGGATAGGTCAACATATCTTGGATGAAATATTTCCATTTAACCCAAATTTGAATGGTAAGAGTTAGGGTTTTTGATAAGCTCCTAACCACACTTATAAATTGTATCTATTTGTTGCCTATAAATATCCCTAATCACTCCTTTTATTTACCTTTCTTTCAGCCATCAAAATAATTATCTCTCTAGCATTCTCCTTCTCCCTCTATACTTTGAATCTTATAGTCGATTTTCTTTTACTTTTCATATCCTTTCTCTTTCTTCCTCTTGTTTTAATTGTAAAGAAGAAATAGTTAGATTTAGGAAAAAGGTTGAGTGGTTCAACAAATTTACCCTATGCTTTTCCTTTGGGTGTGATATGTTCATTCTGTCCTTGTTATTTCATGTTCAAATTTTATAAAAGTTATGAATGAATTTCTGAGTTAAAACTTGTTGTTTTTAAGGTTTTGAAAGTTGAGAATTTCATAAACTATTCTTGTTTAAGGAAAGTTTTACCTTGCTTCTAAAATGGGTTATGAGTAATCTGGCATGATATGAAACTCTTTAAGTTTGATATTACATGTTGGCATGAATATATATCTTAAAGAACTAGATTTAGATGGTTAGATTGTGTAATGTGAGTTAAAAGCATAAATGATGAGGAAAGGTTGGGTTGAGATGATAAATGATGAAATGTATAACTAAATTAAGCTAAAAATGTGTTATGTGATGTTAACACGTTCTAATATGGTATGATATAGATGTATAAGTATGATTTCCATAAAAATGATTGTTTGGTGTTGTTGAAGTGCAAACCGATCAACTGCTTAGATCTAACCAATCAACTAGTTCCTAGAACAATCGATTGGTTGACCCAACCCATTGAATAATAAGCCTGTAGAGATCATGATCTTTCTCTCTACTTAAATCCATCTACTAATTGGGAAGACTCGATCTATTGGTCTATGAATAGTTGACTGTTTTGCCCAAACCAATCACTTAGTTTGTGGAAAGTCTGGTCTGGGTCAACCAAACCAATCGACTAGTCGGCCTAAACAAATCAACTAGTTTGGCTAATTTGTATGATTTGGTTCTTCTTAATTTGGATATGCTTTGAGGCTATGCATGGGGTTGTTGTATGATTATTTAAGGGATAAAATACATATATCATCATGGATTAATGACCTAATGTATGGATTAAATAAACCATGATTTAGGACATACTTAATGGGTATTGTAAAGGCTTAAATGGTGTGCCACATATGAAATATAATGATTCTTGAGAAATAGGGTGGTGAGATAAGGAATATGCATGAATGGAATGGGCAGTATTGATATTAGACAAGCATAAATGGAAACCCTACACATGGTTGGAAAATGGAAAGGATTAATATGGAAGAGATACGTGAATGTATTAAGTGTTCTTTGTATAGGCCTTGTGTGATCACATAATCTCATGAATAAAGTACTAATCATGTCAAGTGAAAGATAATCGAGTTGTGTATAGGTTTGGCTTACCCAATCATCATCTAGCTATAAGGGATTATTCTAGCTTTAGGCATTTATTGGTGCCTTCAATCAGGATCATAGTAAATCATAGCGCCTTACCTACTCTAGGCACTGATGATATACTAGGGTTATCAATACTAAAGGGCTTTGTTACCTAGGTGGTTGGCTTTGTCCTGGAATTTTGTTTATATTGGTTGGCTTTGGCTTAAAATTATGTCTATTGTAGTTAGCTTCATCTTGGACTAATGCCCGTTGTGGTTATTGGATTCGGCCTCTATTTTTGTTCCTTGATATGGATACGCTTCCATGGTATGTGAGACCATGGGATGGTGCACAACCCATCGCTCGATGATGAATAATTGGATAATGATTGGAATGAATGATTGGATGATAATAATGGTAAAAGTTGGAATGAATACTTGAATAATAGCTTGAATGAATAACTGGTTAAATAATTGGAATGATTGACCGGATGTTGACCTATATCAGTATATGGATAAGAAAATGGTATAACTTAGTCAATTGAGCAAGTTGGAAAATAAACCCTAGTAGTTATCTGCAATACATGCTTACTACATGTGTGTGATTATCTATGATATTGTACTGTGAAATAAGCATGATACTTTCTAGGTTGCCTGAGTTATGCATGATAGTGAATCATTATGCATTATCTAATTCTGATAGAATAAATATACTTATATGGTATTGGCATGACGCATGTTAAGTATGATTTCCATGTCATGATTGAACTTGTATGCTTGTGACTTTTGTTGATGGGGCAACTTGGCTTAATTAATACATAGTGTACTAATGTGCCCATTTGTTCAATTACCTACTCATTTCCATGAGTAGAGGGTCATGAGCAAGATTTTGGGGATATCTAATAGTGAGCCTACCTCAGCTTGGGTTTGAGGCTTGTGAGCCTAGACATCCAGAGGTTTTTGTATGGTCTATGACATATCATGTCTTGGGGTCATGCCCTAACTTGTTTTTTACCATTATAGCCCTATATTCTTAGCTTATTATTCTTCTAGTATTTAACTATGTTGGAGACTGTCAAGGTCCTATGTTGTAAACGATATTTTAAATATTTATGTAACCTAAGTTTGCATACTCTATTTTAAATTAGTTAGTTGGGTTTTAGCATTGTATCTAATATGGGATAAGTGACTGACGTCTATTCTGTGTTATGTACAATGGTAACATTCCGTTTTTTCTGAGTGAGTGTAATATTTTCTACTTCTACAATATTTTAAAAATAAATTTTTCAGTATTAAAAAGTTAAGGTTTTACATGTAAAATCACCCATTTTATTATATTATGATTCCTCGTAATTTTTTAAATAAAAAAATGATTCAAAAATTAGGAGTGTTATATAAATAATTCAAGCTCATCAGTTGTTTCAAACTCTGCAATATATATTTCCACTTGAATAATACTACTATATAATATTGGTATTTAACAACCCTGTTATTTAACAACCTTGTAATATTTTAACCGTCCTTGGAAAAGATTTTCTTTTATATATATATATATTGTCATTACTAATATTTTATCATTTCACTAATAGTTTTAAATTTGGCATTAGTCAGGTGAAAGATCATACCTCTTATAATATTAATCGTGGTGATTTCACCCTCTTTTTAGTTTTTACTTCCACACTACTCCAACACAATTGAGTAGACCATTGTACTTAGGTGAATGCACCAATGTATAGATCACATTGTTGAGTATCATTTATACAAATATAAACCTTCACCCTTTCTCTCATATTTTATAGGCTTTTGTAGTTCAACCAATGTACTAAACTATGCACAAATAATCAATGAAAGCATGTAAAATTCAACTCAAGAATGACTACTATTTTTACTGATATAGAAATTTACAAATACTCAAGAGTTACATAAAATATTATCAAAAACCATCCTCTCAAGTTATATGAAATTAGAGGACAATTGCTTTGTCTATTCTCACCAAGATTATTCAAGAACCTCTTAATAATCCACTCATTAAAAGACCCACCACTTCTAATTAAAGTTTCTCTCAAAGGATATAAAAAGCTCACTTTTTTTTATTTCCCAATCGATCAAAAATTCCCTAGATCAAACCCTAGATCTAGACACAAAAATCCTTTCCTAGTTTTTATCCCCATGATCTCATGAATCCCAAAACTCTCTTAGATAGGCTAACGAAAGATCCTTGAAAATACAAAAGAAAGAATTTGGAATTATGAAATGAATTTTACATTCTCTTTAGCCTTCACACATAGACTTAAATCTCAACAGTATGCTTTGCAAAATAAGAATTAAAAAATTAAAACACATCCCAAGCTGTCAGTATCACTTCAATTAATTCCAGCAAATCACTATCCCAATCAGTGCCATAGAAGAAATTTCTTCGTGAATAGACAGGCGAAAGTATTGATTTGTTAATTATGCTCCCCCCCCCCTTCCTCTCAAAAGCCTTCCGTTCTTTTGTGCTTCTCTTCATCATCGTTTCACATGCAGGAGATAACACAGTCAAATAAAAAATTGACAAAACGAAGGAAAGAAATGAAAGAAAAACAAGGGGTGGAAAACCAAAGTTGATTTCAATCTATAAAACTCTATAAGCATGTTGACTAGTACAAGACTCATTGATGCTACATCACATGTCACTGAAAAATTTGCAGGAGCAATTAGCCAGAGTACATGGCGCCCATCTGAGCTCCGACGTTTTGTGGTACCGGTTGCTGCTGCTCCCTCTAGAAGGGCCATAGACCGCAAAATACTTTCTTAACTTTTCGGTCTGGTATAGAAAAAATTCCTGAACAATTTGTTATATTTATACCTTCCACCTCAACAGTTGCTCAATGAGAAAGGTTGAGAATTTGACGGTCACTGCGTTTGTTTTATTTGTCAATTCGGGAGTCATCTGATCACGGATTCTGTCAAACAGCTTGCATATGACAATTTGATATGTACTGGACAGAGTGGAGAAACCTCATTTATTAGCACTTCACCAGGACTTCGCAAATATTTCTGCCGCATTAATCACCTCAGTTTTGAAGATGTTATGCAAGTCAAAGACGATCCTCTTTCAAGAGTACTGCATAGAGGAGTTCATTCCAAGTATCAGGAACGCCGGGCAGGCACCAATGACTACAATCTTGGCGGCGAAGGGAAGCAGGCCTGGGACCCACATAATACACAGACGCGTGGCCATCTTTTCTCTGATCACTCATATATGTGACATTCAACAGATGAAGTAGTTTTGCTTTTGATGAATAGATATGCTTTGACAGAACATCATTGACGATATTGAAATGCGACCATGTCTTAGGTGAAGAGGGTAAACTCAAGTTCGGCAGTGTTTCCCGATGACAACTGCCACCATGTTTCCAGTCACCACCTCTGCAAAGTCGGTTAACTTATAAGGGGATAACTTTGATCACAGAAGAGAGCCACATACGTGCATACAGAGAAGCATGCTACATGTAGAGAGACGCATGCTACTCCAAGTAAGGGGTCCTATGGTACCCAAAATGCCCTTTAAATCTCCAATCACTATTATTAATTGGTCTACGAAAATAAATGGTATAAATAACATTAACAGTTATGGTTGGTATAATTACCTACTCTCTAAACTGAATTCTTAAAATTCAAAATCTGTAATAAACCTTAAGAAACAACACATAAGAACTAGCTTAAAAAGACAAGAACAATTACACTTTGATATAATTACTTACTTTCTAAAATCCATTTTAAAATTTTTAAGTATGTCCACAGTTAGCAGTTATGCTTGAAATAATAATTTTCTTTCTAAATTGACTTATAAATTCAAAATTTATGCAACGGTTGGCACAATTAGTTACATCCAAATTATTTGGAAGCAGCACTATATTTGTATAGTTGCTTTCCACAATTTATATAGTACACCCAGAGCACCTTGCAAGGTGCTCCTAATGCCATTATTTGTAATTATTGCGATTAGATTCATCCAAAAAAGGGTCGCAAGTATAGAGTATTAGACATTTAGATTCATAATTGAGAAGAATGAAATCATGAACCAACAAGAGATTCAGGCAAATAGCCCACATAACTTTGAATATTATTGACGAAGAAGAAAATTTAAGATTGTAGTTGCATATGTTCAACACTTAATAAACATGTGTATTCAGCCAAGGATATTTAATTTTTTATTTTAGGTTTATTAAATAAAACTTTTATATTCATGACATAAAATATTTAGATTCATTATATACAATAAATATGTATATTCATGTACGGAGATATTTGCCTTTTTAATTTCGTTTCACCACATAAAATTGTTAGATTCATCGCAAAAAACATTTTAAGTTTATCACATAAAATTTATATATTCATTGCATAAAACATTGTTGTTTAAACCTATTTCTATTTGGATTCATTCATACAATTACTAACATTTATTCCTCTTAACGTTGTTTAGGGATAAAATCTGGAATAACTTACAGATAATTTTATATATACAAACTACAAACCGAACTTGATAGAGTAAAAATCAAAATCCTAGAAAATTTTTGAAATTTTATTGAAGTTGGTAAGACCAACTTTAGTTGTAAGAAAAAAATTAAACTAAAGTACCTTATTTTAGGATAGAATTTAGATTAATTTAATTTTTTTTCAATGTTATAATATTTTTCCCCAATACTATCACACTCATGCTACACATCGGACTGGATAAAATAGAAATTGGAACCACAAATAATGTTTAAATTTAAAATGCTGCCAAAGTTAGCCTTGCGACCAATTTTGGTAATGGATAAAAATTCTTAAATTCATATCCTTCTTTCGGAATAAAATTTAGATCAATTTAATGATGATTTTAATATTATAATATTTTTTTCTAGTACTATTACACGTATATTACAAACCAAACTTGATAGAATGAAAATCATAATCATACAGAATTTTTAAAGTTTTGCTAAAGCTGGACCAACTTAAATTCTGGATAAACGTTTTAGTTTATTGACAAAAATGGTCTCATTCGGCACATAAAATGCATTGATTCAGTAAAAAAATTATTTCGCTAACTTTAAAAGATTAGATTGATAACATAAGACTTGCAGGTTCATGACATAAAACATAGAAATTTATGACATATAACCCAGAAACATCCTTTATTGTGCTTAGGTTCATCTACAAAAAACTTGTAGGTGCAAAACATTACACCTTTATGTTCATATAATACACAGATTCATCACAACTCAACCTCCAGGTTCTAACACATGGTTGAACACATATACATAATAAAAGTTATATAACTATAAAAAATAACCCTTCTATAAATAAGAATTATAAAATTACAAAATTGATCACATGTTCCTATAAACATGTTTTTAATAAGAATTTATAAAAATAACCCCATGTTTATAAATAAGAACTATATATAAAAAAAAATGATCCTATTTTTATATATAAGAAATATATATTATAAAAAATGACCCGTATACGTAAATAAAATTTATAAAATTATAAGAATAACCCTATGTACCTAAACAAAATTACTAAAATTACAAAAAATAACCTTAGGTGTACCTTGCAAGGTATTTTCAATTTCATGATATAAGAATTCATTCTTTTCTTCCTTTCGTACACTTGGCATTTATATATTTCACAGCTACTTTTGGTCTTCTCTACATTTGACATTTCTTCAAATCTACTATCACCAATTATATATCTTTCCTCTTCTAATAAGTAATAACAACACAAAAAACACTAACCATGCTTCTAGGTTTAATTGATTTTCTTCCAAACAAAGAAGATTCACCTCAATCTCCAACTAGTGGCTTCGTCTCCACTACTTGCTTAAAATGACAAAAACCACTAGCATTATGTCAATTGTATTTCAAATACAGTGCGGTAAATGACATCAACCATTTATGTAAACAACAGCATCAATCTACGCCATTGTACACTTAATTTTTGTGGTGGGAAAAAGTTAGACCGTGAGAGAGAGTTCCATGGGGAGAGGAGTGAGAACATGTGTGGTCCTGGAAAATGGGATCCCCCCTCTTTGAAACCAAAGAGAGTCTTGTCTTTATAGAAGATATCTAAGGAGGGAGAAGATGGACCTGCGGCCTTGACTAGGCTCTAACAAAGCATCCCATGGTTCACAACTATACATGTGCCTATATATGCAAGTTTCATCTATGAGAACTTCAGCATTCCTCTAGAAGGCCGACAATTCCTACCTTAATGAGCTTCAGCATCTCTTAAAAGGATTTTTCACTTTCTAACTTTATCAACACTTTAGGCATCTCCCAGGAGAGCATCACTTCCTTCCTCTATGGGATTCGGCATCTTTCTAGCTTCATTGACACTTTTAGAATCTCCCTAGAGGGTTTTCATAACTTTCTAGCTTTGACACTTACCACCATTGTGGGCTTCAACATCCTCTAGAAGTCTTCTGCATTTTTCAACTTTTGCAGCACTTTCGACATCTCCTTGAAGGGCTTCAGCACTTTCTAGCTTCAACGCTTCCTGCCTCCATGAACTTCAACAACTTTCTTCATTCCCCCAGAGGGCTTCTACCTTTAGTGTAACTCCTTTAAGCGGGATTTTATCTCCTTTCCTGCTCAGAAGATTTCAAAAATAAACATTTCCAAACAAAAAGACAAAAAAGATAAACCTACCACACAACATATAGCTTTTACACACGTCACCTCCCCAAACTTCTAGTCTCTCATCCTTTAGATACTCAAACGCCCCCAATTTTGGATGGCTAGATTCAATTTGCTCCCATACACACACATTCCCCACAAAACAAAGCCTCTTGACTCTTTCATTGATACTTATCCCATCAATCAATGTCTCAATCAACTCTCCACAGTCCACACACACCCCAATGCCTTAGTACCTCCTCCTCTCCTTCCACCATCACACGCCATTGATACTTATCCCATCAATCAATGTCTCAATCACCACACACACCCCAATGCCTTAGTACCTCCTCCTCTCCTTCCACCATCACACGCCCCTTTTCCCCACTTTCATAAAGGTTCCATTACCATCCACCCTACAAGCACAGCTTCTAAAATTATGTCCTTATTTAATGCCATTTTCACCCCTATTTATTGCATATTTTCAATCACCATACACCGCTCTTTACATTCCCCCCTTTTTCCTATGAATTGAGACACAAGTGCACCCATCTATTCCACAAATCCATCCCCTTCAACCCTAACTCCTTTATGCACCTCCAATTTTCTCCAGGAACTAATTCACCCTCCACTAACTCCTCAAACACATTTGGTGTGTCCTCTGGCTCTTTTGTCCACCATCGCCATCCCTCCTTTATTGATGTAATCCCCCAAAATTTAGAAAACCTATAATTTAATAAATAACTTTATTTGAAATAAATTAGTTTTTAAAATTATTTAATTTAATTATTTTATAGATTTTTTTAGTGTACAAATTTGGATAGGAGTATTTAATAAATTAAAAATAAATATTTTATCATTTTATCACATTATTTTTAATTAAATAATTTTTCAAACTAATATTTACTAAAAGTATCAATTGCGAACTAATATATTAAATTATATTAAATTAAATTATTTATTAAAAGTATTACATTTTATTATTATCTAAATTAAATTAAATTATTCTCCCCTATTTTCTTATTTTCCTTTTCTTGTTCCTTTTTCTTTTCCTTCTCCTTTTTCTTCCTCCTTTTCCTTCTTTCTTTTCTTTTCCTCTTTTCCTTCGGGCCACCAAGCTAGCCCTTTCCCCTCTCCCCTGCGCACTGGGCCTCGGCCCATCTCTCCCTTCCCCTTCCTTCCTCCCTCTCCCGCGTGGCCCGTGCGGCACAGCCCAGTCCCAGCCGCCCCTCTTTTTTTTTCTTTCTCCCAGACTGGACCGGCCTGCCTCCCCTTCTTTCCTGCGCCGGTCCAACCGCTCGCACCCCTCCCCTTCCTTTCTTTCTTCTTCCACGCCCGACCAACATCTCCTCCAGCCATGCTCGAGCACGCCGGCCGCCTGCAACTGCCATACCCGGCCACCACCTACCTCCCTACTACTTCCTCTCCCTTCCCCGTCATTTTCTTTCCTATTTCGAACCAAACCAACCCCTGGACCACAACTCGCATGCCCATCTTCCTTTCCTTCTTCTTCCCTCCCTTTCCCCTGCCAACCGACACCTCCCTGCCACCCTTCGTCCTATCGCCAACTAGCCACCTGCCCCCTCTCTTCTCCCTCTTCTTTTTCTTCACCTCTCCAGCCTCCTTTTTGCCCCATATTTTGAGCATCTCCCTTTCTCCGACCTCCCTCTTCTCTCCTTTCTCCTCCTTCCCATTCTTCCCTAGTTTTTGCACGCCGCCGCTCCAACCACCGCACCAAGCCCCTGCGCCGCTCACTGCCACCCTATACCTCAGCCCTGCACCACCACGAAGCCACCCTCAAGCCCCTACAGCTCCTCCCTTCTCCACCTCTTCTTTTTCTCCCCACTTTTCTCCCTTATCCCCAAGCCACCTGCAACCGCCCGGTTCGCCGCCGTCCGACCACCTCTGCCGCCACCCTAACCACCAATCCACACCCTGCAACCTCCTCTACCACCCCCATACCTTACTTTCCCCAAAACAGCCCCTGCACCCCTCCATTTTTCCCCTCTCTTTTCCTTCCTTCTCAGCCACGCCTAGCCCAACAGCCGACTTCGCTGCCGCCGTCTCCGCCACCTTTGGCTGCCAACAACCCATCCTTAGCCTCCACCTACACCCCTCTTCACTCCTGCACCCTTACCTTACCTCCAATCCTCCCCCATCTACCTCCTTTTCTAGCCTAAAGGCACTAAACCAAGCCATCTCCCCCTCCCTTCTACCTCATCAGCTTCGAACCTTTTCTCCCCTTTAAGCTGCATGTGGCTCACGCTGTTCATGCAACGTGATCTCCACATTGATTAGGAATTTTTTTTTTAATCTTTGAGGTATATTAATAGTTAATTAAAGTGTATTATTATTAAATAAATTTTTATAAAGTTTTATTCTTTTTAATTTCCTACTTCTAATATAATACTTATTGATATTATTTTTAGGTGTTGAGTTGCTAATTAAGCCTTGAATCCTTAACCGGGATATCGGTAAGGTTTGATTTTTGTGCGATTAAGGTAATCGTTAAGCCTCACTTAAATGCATGGAAAAACGTATGCTAGCACATTAGGGATTTTAGTATGATTTTATGCATGTTTTATGCCTAGTATGATATATATGGTTGCTTATATTGATTGATAAAAAGAAAAGAAAAGAAAATTATGATAGCTTTTGTGCCATGTGTAGAGATGATACTTAAGGAATGAGTTTGATATTTGATGGAAATGTTAAATGCTTGTCTATGATGTATTATGTTGCTAATGCATGAATAATATTATTATGAGTCTAAGGGTATTTTAGTAATATGCCTATGTAAGTATGTGATCTAATATATGTAGTTGCTAATGAGTATTATGTTGAATAATGACAAGTGGGTGGAGTTAGATGATAAGAATGAAGTGCTAATATTAGTATTTTATGTAGTGGTGGTAAATTTATAAAAGTGGTGTAATAAAGGGGTTAAGTGGTAATTTTATAAGTGAAAGGGGTATTTTGGAAATTTTGTGGTAAAGGGATATTTTGGTAATTTTGAAAGAAAAGGGTAAAACGGTGATTTTATAAGCAAAAGGGTATTTTGGTAATTTCAAAAGAAAGGGGTGAAATGATAATTTTATGAGTAAAAGGATAAAATTGTAAGTTGTAAGAAAATGGGGTATTATGGTAAATTTGAGGCAAAAATTTTATGATTAAATGGTAAAATGATAATTTTATAAGTAAAGGGGCATTATGGTAATTTTGGAGTCAAGGGTAATACAGTAAATTTATAAGTGGTAAAAATGGTAATCTGTAAGAAAGGGGTAAAATAGTAATTTTGGATGTAAAGGATATTATGGTAATTTGCAAGCAAAAGGGTAATATGGTAAATTTGGATGTAACAGGGGTAAAATGGTAATTTGTATAGATAAAAGGATATTATGGTAATTTAGAAGTAAGGGGTAGAAGGATAATTTTGTAAATAAAAGGATATTTATGGTAAACTTAGGAGTAAGGGGTAACTTGGTAATTATAAAAACGACGAAGGGCAATTTGGTAATTAAATTATGATTATAGAAGGGCAACATAATGTTTATAAAAATAGAGAAGGGTAAATTGGTAATTGTAATTATGGAGAAGGTAAATTAATGATTATAAGTATAGAGAAGGGTAAATTAGTAATTATAATTATGGAAAAGTAGAAATTGGTAATTATAATTATGGAGAAGGGTAAATTAATAATTATAAATATGGAAAAGGTTAACTCGGTAATTTAACCAACATGAGGGTAATTTGGTAATTTAACCAACATGAGGGTAATTTGGTAATTTTGATAATGGATAAGGGCAATTTGGCAATTTATCCAACTAAAGGGGCAATTCGGTAATTATGTTAATAGAGAAGGGTAATTTGGTAATTTAACCGACTAAAGGGTAAAGTGGTAATTATTTAACCAACTAAAGGGGAAAATTGGTAATCATGATAATGAAGAAGGGTAATTTGATAATTTATACAACTTAAGGGCAATTTAGTAAATATAACAAAGGAGAAGGGCAAATCGGTAATCTAACCAACCAAATGGGAAATATGATAAGTGTAGCAATTATGAGAGGTGAATGGTAATCTAAAAAGTGTAGGAGATAACTTGGTAACCTAAACCGGATAAGGGGTAATTTAGTAATTATGCAACTTGAAGGGTAATAGGGTGATTTGTCAAGCAAGGAAGGGATGACTTAGCAATTATATAAGCAAGGGGTTAAATAAGTAATTTGTACCTAACATGTCGTTGTGATTGTGGAATTTCATGATATGATTCAAATAATGTTGATTAGCAAGGTAAGAGTATTTGATAATTAGTAAATATCACGAGAACGAATTCTAATTCGGAATTAGATGAGATTATGATGGCCTTAATGATTTCTCTGTGTATTCTTGGATAACCGTCCGAATAAGAAATGACTAATGATATCAGAACGATTGAAAGTGAATAAGTATCTGATTATTGTGCTTTTTGTGATCACCTTAATAAAGAAATTAATACTTAAAGTGAAAGACCTCGAGATCGGGAATGGTGACTCTTTAGGAGTCGCTACCCTAAAGACGTGGTTTAGTCCACGATTATTCTGGTATTTGCTGGTGTGCCTTTGTGCCCCAGTCAGGCCCTATATCTTACTCTATCTAGCTCTACGGACCTAGTTAGGGGGTATGCATACTTATGGATTAGGTGTCCTTGTCGATAGGGTATTGAGTAGCTTTATGCACTAGTACGACCAGGGTACATTTACTTATAGTGGGACACCTTGTGAGTCGGAGCCAGACCGGTCCACCGGCTAATAATAGTGGCCAGGAGCGTTCTGCTCTGGAGACCAATCCACCGGTAATAATAGTGGTCAAGAGCGTTCTGTCCTGTATGTATTCTGGTCCACCGGCTATAATAGTGGGGTTCCCGCACTCACTTGGATATAACCAGAGAGATGATTGAATAATGATGGACTAATGGCTTAAGGCCCAAAAGAATTGATCGTACTTTATAACTGGTTGATATGTGGCAGCCTTGTTATATATGTGATTGTTATGTATGCACCTCTCATTACATATGTCTATAGCTTGCATTATGTGTTGCATTGCGGGCCTGTTTTTAAGTGTGGTATTAAAGGGTTACTCAGTACCATAATACTGAAGGGTTCCCTTTGTGGGGCCCCTGCCTATTCAATGGGCAGTGCCCTTTGCAGGTCTTTTCAGGTGCTACTCAAGTGGACAACGGGAAAGAGAATAAGGAATTGTCCGGAACCGTTAGGATTTTTCTCCTTCTCTTTTAAATTCTTGGTTTTAATGTTAATGTTGTTACTGTAACCACCACTGGTGGATTTTATTCTTGTAAATGATTTGATACGCTACTCTGATTTAAGTATGTTGAATTTCTTGCAAATTGTATTTCACTTTTTTTAGCCTTAGCACTTGTACTGGAACGGTATGAGTGAACCGGTCTGGTACTAAGTGTGGCGGTAATATCCCCAAAATTCACAGTTTGTTTTTTTGATTCCGCTAATCTTGTAATAAAACGAAATTTTTCAGTAGTAAATTTTGAGAGTGTTACAATTTCCACACAACCAATTCTACTCCCCATTGCTGTAAGATTCACCTCAATCCCGCCAATTAATTAGCTAACTACGTAGTTGGCCGGTTAATCTCCAATCATCATATACCATTTGTACAAGAAACTTAGCCAGGTTACTCTCCTTGTATCTGTAAACCAAAAATCACCTCCTATCCTCCCAAAGTCTCTCCCACTTTTGCTAGCAAGATGAGCTCTTTTAAAGATACCTTTGATTCTTTGTCGTCCCTACCTCCTTGGGCACCACCAACTCCTAGCATAGAATTAGTAGTGATACAAATGCCTGGTTGGCGTATATGAGGGAGAGGTATTTGGTTCCCTAACATTACAAGCTCTTATTTCCTAGAGCTAACGGGTGGGCTAACAAACCCCCCATCAAGATGCATCGCGTTGTATTTTGACTCACTAGAGGGAGGGTTCCTTCTTTAAGGCCTTCTTAAGGTTCAACAGGTTTCTCCAACCTAGCTTCCACCAAATACCAAGGGGGTATTATGTTGCTTTGTGTATGCATGCTCGGATATGAAAGTACACACGCCAACCAAATGCCTCTTTAAGTTGGTAGAGCACAAAAGGAGGTTAGGATTTGCCAACTACAAACGAGAGCCCATACGAGATTCCTACACGAGCTAAGAAGATCTATGAAGTAGTGGAAGGAGAGGTTCTTCATGAGAACCAAATGGGGCTTCAACATCCCTCCCTAAGGACAATTGGGCACAAAAGAGCAGAAGGAACTGCCTCAGAGGAGGCCATAAGTTTGAGAATAAAATTTCTAAAATTAAGGCCAGGAAGGCGGATTGGTATCGAGCGAACAAAATAGCCACGAGAAACTCAATATGCCTTCTCAAAGTTAATATTATTACACATAAAGGTATGTGTCATCATGTTTTATTTTTAAACTCTCTCCTTACTGCATAACCTTCACCATGGGTTTCTTCTACTCCTATGTTAGAGTTCAAGAATTGGGAAGAAGACAACAAGTTTGAGATATAAAAGGGAAAAAGGAAGGCTCAAGCCAACAACATTTCTAGCCATGAAGAGGGGGAAAGAAGCTTAAGAAACTGAATTACGCACCCCCAAGGATGAAGAAGGTGAGGATTGGCCGAACAAAGAACTCCTTAGGCCCACAACAAAAGCCAATGGGATCTCCAACTGATATGGTCGCCAAGGAAAAATTCCAAAGAAAGAACCGCCATCCTTACCCCTCCCTAGGGACCTATTCCAAAAATAGGCCTTTAAGATATTGTGCCGAAAGGTTCTTTGGTTCTAACAACCCTTTCACTGCTCCCACCCTCTAAGCACCCCTCTTCTCTCCCTATTCCACCTTTAGACCAAGTAAAACACCTTTGTAATACCTCAAATTTCCCTAACCTTAATTTTTTCCTTGTTTGGACAAAATCAGTGAAGCAAGGTTATGAACAGTCCCAAGGTGATCATACAATATTTACAAGAAGATCAAAGGAAGAGAGGATTGTTGTTCTCATTGTATATGTGGATGACATTATTCTCACAGGTGATGATTTGCTGAAATGGATAGGGTAAAACCAAGTCTGGCCAAGGAATTTGAAATCAAGGACCTAGGAACCTTGAAATATTTCTTAGGGATGGAAGTTAGAAGATCTAAAATGGAAGTTGTTGTTAATCAAATAAAATATGTACTTGATCTACTAAATGAAACTAGTATGAGTGTTTGCAAACTCGTTGACACAACCTAGGATACAAATGTGAAACTTGGGAACTTCGATAAAGGAGCATGAGTAGATATCTCAAGGTCTTAGCAATTAGTGGGAAAACTGATTTACTTATCCCACACTAGACCTAATATAGCATTTGCTGTCAGTTTAGTAAGTCAATTTATGCACTCACCAAAGAAGGAACATTTAGAGGTCGTATACCGTATTCTGAAATACTTGAAAGGTTCACCAAGAAAGGAACTATTGTTTGCCAAAACAGATGTAAGAAGTATTGAAGCCTTTACTGATGCTAATTGGTTTGGATCCATAGATGATAGGAAATCAACTTTATGATATTGCACCTATATCTGGCAGAATCTAGTTACATGAAGTAGTAAGAAACAAGTTATGGTTGCTAGAAGTAGTGCTAAAGCTAAATTTCAAGCAATGGCAAATGGGATTTGTGAGTTACTATGGTTGAATCGTATAGTAAGTGAGCTACAGGTTCAGGTGTTTTTTCCAATGAAACTCTACTGTAATAACAAGGCTACAATAAGCATTACCCATAATCCAATACAACATGATTAGACCAAACACGTTGAGATTGATAGGCACTTTATCAAAGAGAAGATAGATAAAGGCATAATCTGTCTACCATTTGTTGCAAATTTGTTGCAACTTCCCAGCAGACAACAAATATTCTTACTAATGGATTATTCAAAACTACATTTGATGTAATGGTGAGCAAGTTGGACATGATTGATATCTATGCTCCAACTTGAGGGGGAGTATAGAAATACGAGTGCTAGCAAGGATTCTAGGAAATAATTATTACTACAAATGGTTAGCTAAAGTTTAGGGACTACCTTATTAACCGATTAATTTATTACCTTATTGAATGATTGATTTATTATCTTATTGACGAGTTAATTTATTACTCTATTGAAAGGGTAATTTATTCCTTTTGAATAGGTTGTAGGTTATTATTAAATGTATCCCTATTTTATATGAGGATTGTTAGCGGTGAATATTATATGTATCCCTGTAATCTTTATGCTAAATATAATGAAAAACAAAGCAACATGTTCTTTTTTAACTATAATTTTTGAATCTCACTTACATCTACAACACCTTTTGTTTCTCTTTTAACTTCCTCATCTTCAACACACCTATCAGCTATGTACCTATCAGCTCTTTCATCTCTCTCCAATCCTTCCACTCTTATCAACATCACTAAATCTTTCTCATTCAACTCAGATACTCTCCTTTCAAGTAATATTATTGGCGCTCAACTCAAGCATTTTTATATAAAATTCTACATTTCTTCCTCTCTTACTTTCATCACACCAACTATCTTGGACGGAGTTAATAGTCCGCTATCAAGTATATATCATTATATGTCAAGGCTCTTTACACGAGTATTCGTTTTCCCTTACATCCGTTCATAAGTGAATTCCTTTAATCCTATCAGCTTAGCCCCACCCAATTCGTTCCCAATGCTTGGCAGATGATAACAGATTTCCTATATAGATGTCACTTTTTGAAGGTTGCGCCAACAATGGATCCTTATAGGCATTTCTTCAAATTCCTGAGCCACCCCTTAGGCCCTGAGCTATACTTCATCCAGACAATGGGGAAAATAAATTCATAAAAGAGTCTCAATCGCTTGTGAAAAAGTGGACACCACAATACTTCTTCATCCTAAGTGACTCTGAATGGAGTCTACCCAAATGGGGTCAATTTAGTCTAAAGATCCAAGAATGTTCACCTTTCTCCCCACCTTTAAAAACTAGTGAGGACAAGTTTGACAATTCTGTGCTAGATGGGCATGCTGTAAATAATAAAAAAAGTCATTAGCAGTCCCATCATCCTTAGAAAAATAGGGTCAATCTCCAACATCAATAAGTAGTATATCTTCTCTGTCTTTATTTTTATCTATTTAGTAGTTTAGTCTAACTATCAACTTATAAAGTAATCCCCAACAACTCTGTAGAATGTAATGCGTAAATAGCTCATCAACAATTTGCTGCCCTAGGTTTGTCTAAAGGCATAAAGAATCCTACTGTCCATCCCAGTGGAGCCTCCATTACCGAGGCTATCAAGCGAAAGGTATGTATCCCAATAACAATCCACCACCATATTTCTCCACAATATTGTTCTAATCAATGTTTGAAAAGGCTTAAGGCGCACCGAGGCGCTAGGGGTCCTAGAGCCTAGGCGCAAGGCGAAGGCGCATGCCTGGGAGATGTGAGGCGCCTAGTTTTTTTTTTTTTTTTGGCATATATACTTTTGTTTTTCCAATTTTCCTTGATGCTCTCTCTAATTTTATTTTTTTTCAAATGTAGTGGTACATTTTATTTTTATTTTTTACATTAGGAAGAAAAAGTTTATGCAAAAAATATATTTGACAAGGGGGGGCCTTTCTTTTCCCTATATCTTTTGTTTTCCCCTATATCTGCAAAAAATATATGCAGATATACCAAAATAACTATTTCTTGCTTTAAATTGGTGATAGCAGACTTTACAGTCTCTGCAGCCTGTTTTTACCTTTTCCAAAATAACTCTTGGTCCAAAGCTTATTTTCATATGACAAGGCTATGATATAATGTACAAAGAAAAAATGTAGTTGTTATGCTTTGATTACCAAAGAATCCCTACAAGGGGAGAAAAATAAAAGTAATCCTCGATTAAATGAGCTTATTGTTGAATATAAAGATGTATTATCCGATGACTTACCCCCTAAATTACCACCTAAAAAAGGAATAGAACATGCTATAGATTCAATACCTGATATGTCTTTATTTAATCATCTTGCCTATAGATGTAATCAGGAAGAGACTAAGGAATTACAGAGACAAATGCAAGAACTCATAGGAAAGGGATATGTGAGAGAGAGTATGAGTCCATGTTGTGTACTTGCATTACTTATTCCTAAAAAGGATGGTACGTGGAGCATGAGTATTGTGTAATATCAATTTCCTAAAGAGTTGTGAACAGTATAACTATCAAATATCAATTTCCCATGCCTAAATTAGACGACATGTTAGATGAATTGTGTAATACCCCATAATTTTGAATAATAATAATAATAATAATACAAGGTGGCAACGATAATAAGATATAAAAGGGAACTTATATATGTGTGTATATTATTTAAATGATAAGACTAAGTTTCCGATAGCTGTAATAGTTAAATGATAAAGATTTAAATTATAGTATTTTATTACGTATATACATAGCAAGTAATTAATAGGTTGCTAGTAGAGTTTAATTAAGTAATGTTGTTACATAATTTAATGGGTTATTAGTAAATGGGCCTTTTTAAATTAATTAGCCACTTCTAGAATTCTCTAAAAGATAAGTTACACTTCTCCCGTAAATTAAGTAATGTTGTTACACAATTTAATAGGTTATTAGCAAATGGGCCTTTTTAATTAATTAGTGACTTCTTGAATTCTCTAAAGATAAGATACACTTCCCCCATAACCCTAGCAGCCTCCCATTACTATAAATATATGGTTAGCTTCTTGTAAGCCGTATAGCAGCCGCACATAAGAAAAAAAAAATAGCAACGAAAAAAAGAGTGGTTTTATAGAGAGTAACCCTCCACTCCTCTGATCTAATTGGTGAAGGTCTAGCGACTAGTGAGAATTTGTGATTAGATCGCATTCCAGGTAACATTAATTTTAACCTTTATATATATAGATATATATGCGTAACATTATTTCCACCCTTTATATGTAGATATATATATATATATATGTATGTATGTATGTATGTATGTGCGTTCATGTATATTTTAATTTCGCACTTGTTGATATAATGGTCTTATTTGGCTATGTGACCTTATGCGAATATATATGATTTTATATAATTAAGCCCAATGGATGATATCCTATTTTTATCATGAATTTAATACAAATATGGGTTCCTGATGGATTTCATGTAAATATTGTAATTTTATAGTTGTGTTATTTATTTGAAGTGTTGGCTATAAAGGGTTGATTTTATATAAGGGTTCCTTTATTATGCATATACTGAAAGGCTCATATCTTATATGACAAAATTAAATTTTGTTATTTATGTTAGCATATAATTGGACTTAAGAAACTTTGACTATTATTTATTTATTTATTTGAAGTGCTGGTTGGATAATTATTTTACCATGTTTTATTCCAACTGGTGAATTGAGTAGTGACTCCAAGTGGTATATTTCTATGTAATTTGGGAAAGTTAACTATTATCAAAAGTGGATAAAGTGAAGTTTATATGGTGGATTGTGTGACTTTACTTAATTAAAATACCATAACTTAAAGTGAAACATAAAGTGGGCTTTGGGTCCTTCAGGTTTGGCCTCCTGAAGTTAGGGATCGACAATAGCCTTTCTCTTTTAATTATAGTGTGGATATTTATTTATTTGCCAGTTGTGTCTGGTTAAGGCTTCTCGTCTACTCTATAGGCTTCTCCGGACCCTATTAGGGGGTGTGCACACTTAAGGACGGGATGACCGAGGTGGTAGGTCTTCGAACTTTTGTTATCCCCTTTGGACTATGTTCACTAGGATGGCCCAAGTGTAATTTTCTAATCCTCCTGTGGTTGGTGGTAGGTCTTTGGACTTTTATTATCCCCTTTGTCCTCTATCCTCTGGGATGGCCAGGCGAACCCCTTGGTTGGTTTACCCACTTAAATAATTGGAGGTTGTGATCACCTAAATTAAAGATTAATAAATGCATATTCATTTATTTACATTTGGTTTTCTTACCTGATTCATTGTATATATACACGCCTATATTATATTCCATTGTACTAAAATGTTACTTAGTTGTTCCCCTAGCTAACTCGTTACGTGTTTTTAAACAGGACTATGATGACCCATGATATACATGGTGAGCAAACGATCTAGTGCAGGTTAGGTACGAATCTACTCAAGCTATTGATGGCATGCATGACGGGGAATATTGAGAGTGGCGGTGACTTTCAGAGTTTTATTTATCATATTAATTTTAGTAGATTTTTTATAATTTCAATTGTAGGAACATTTTCGGTTCGATTGGTTTGAATTAATAAATATATTTTGTGTGTTTTCTTATTTTATCTAGCCTTAGCAGCTAGTGTAAGCAGAATAGTGGTGTCTACTTACACTAGTTGTGGCGATAATACCCTCATTGTATTTAGCTTCCACATATATTTTTTTCTTACTTTTCTAGTTAATTGGTTTTGAAAAATGAGGGTGTTACAAATTGTGTGGAACACAAGTATTCTCTAAAATTGATCTAAGAAGTGGATATCATCAAATGAGAATAAGAGAAGGGGATGAATAAAAGACGGCTTTTAAAATGAAATATGGTCTTTATGAATGGATTGTGATGTCATTTGGATTGTATAATACACCTAGTTCACTTATGAAACTAATGAATGAAGTTCTTCATCCTCTTCATAGAAAACTCATTGTGTTTTACTTAGATAATATACTTGTGTATAGTAAAAATGAGCATAATCATCTTATTCATTTGAGGAGATTATTTGATAAACTAAAAGAAGCTAAACTCTATGGAAAAATAGAAATGAGTGATTTTATACTTTCTATTATTGTTTTCGTTAGTTATATTGAAAGTAGCGAAGGTATAAAAGCAGATCCTACAAATATTCAAGTTATTCAAGACTAGCCAATACCTAAGGATATTCATGAGGTAAGGACTTTCCACGGGCTAGTACGTTTTTATAGAAGATTCATCAAGGACTTATCAACTATTGTCGTGCCAATAACACATCTCATGAAGAAAGGTGAATTCAAATGGAGAGAGATGCAACTAAAACCTTCTAGACTTTAAAAGCAAGGCTATGTAATGCACCGTTATTATCCTTGCCTAACTTTGATAAATTGTTGAAGTCACATGTGATGATAAATTGTTGAAGTCACATGTGATGCTAGTAGTGTAGGAATAGAAAAGTATACTCTCACAAGAAAAAATGACCATTGTATTTTTTTTGTAAGAAATTAAATGATGACAAATTGAATTATTCAATGTATAATAAGGAATTATATGCCATCATAAGAAGCTTCGAGACAGAGTCATCATTTGAGAACTAAACCATTTGTTTTGCATTCGAATCATAAAAGACCAAAATATTTGCAAGTGTAAAAGAAAATTAAACATAGGCATGCGAAATGGATTATTTTCTTACAATCCTTCATGTTTTATGTCAAACATTTCGATGGCAAAGAAAACGTGGTAGCAGAAGACACATTATCAAGAATATCTCTGATACTTGTTATGTTGGATACTAAGTTATTAGTTTTTGAAATGGTGAAAGAATTATATGCAAAAGATGAAGATTTCTTTGAGATTTATGATGCATGTAAAAAGAATTATAGTCATGGTGTTTATGTGCTTCAAGATGACTTTCTTTTCAAAATTAATATTTTGTGTATACCTCGTTCTAGTGTTCATGATTTACTTGTTAAGGAGGTACATGAGGGAGATATAGCTAGTCATTTTGGTGTTCATAAATCTATGGAAATGTTACAAGAGTATTTCTATTGTCCACGAATAATAAAATTAATATAAGCTATTATTAGAAGATGTGTGACTTGTCAAAAAAGTATGAGTTTATTCTATAAAGGTTTGTATACTCCTTTACCTGTTCCTAATCAACTGTGGGAGGGGATTAGTATGGACTTTATTCTAGGGTTACCAAGGACACAAAGGAGTAAAGATTCTATTATGGTAGTAGTTGATAAACTTTCTAAAATGACACATTTTATTCCTTGTAATAAAACAAATGATGCAACTCATGTGGCAGATGTATATTTCAAGGAAATAATAAAGTTACATGGTATTCCCAAAAGTATAATGTCAAATAGAGATGTGAAATTTTTGAGTTACTTTTGGAAGACACTTTAGCATATATTAGGTATTAAGTTGTTGTTTAGTATATCCCATCATCCACATACGGTACAAAAGACTAAGATATAAAACTTGCACATTATCACAGGGTGACTTCTTTCACCTAAGTATTTCCTGTGCGGCACTTAGAAGCACAACTCCTTTAATGCTCACTAAGTCAGCCTTTCCCACAGTAAGGCTATTACCAAACTTTTAAAGACGAGTGAGAACAATTGGAGATCTTTAGGAGACTTAGAGAGAGTGAGAGAGTTTGTCTGTAAGAAGAGAATACTTTATTGATGAGAGAGGAGAAAGCTTACAATTTGGGAGATGGTGGGAACAAATGGGGCGGTCCTCTATTTATAGTGGAGGTCTCCCTCCCTTTTCCCCCTTTGGTGGAAGGTTCTAAATCTTCCGCAACCTTTAGATAATTCTAGAGACCCTTCTAGGTTACAAGAGATTTTAAAAGACTCTTCTAGATCCCTTCATGATCCTTCTAGCCTTTGGAATTCTAAAGAATTCCACACCATTCTAGGAGGTCTCTAGATATTTACACAAGGTTCCATACATTTCCACACAATTCTACTAGAGTCTACACAACTCTAGAATATTCTAAAACCTTCTAAAAAAAATGTGAAAAAAATTGAGCAGACATTAACAACATGCTGAATTTGTATATAATAGAAGCCCTTCTAGTGCGACTCAATCGAGTCCATCTAAAGTTGTCCACGAAGTTAATCCTTATTTGCCTATTGATATGTTATCATTAAAGAAATGTGATATTAAGAACTATGATGCTAAAAAAAGAGTTGAATCCTTTAAGAAGCTTCATGAACAAATTAAGAACGTTAGGAAATATAATGCTAAATACCAAACTCAACCAAGCAAAAATTAAAATACACAAGTGTTTTCACAAGGAGATTTAGTTTGGTTACACTTGAGGGGGAAAAAAAATTTCCAAACTTAAGAAAAAATAAACTAATGACAAGAGCGAATGGACCATTTAAAATCTTTAAAAAATTTGAAAATTATGCTTATGAATTAGAATTACCTGAATCCAATGAAGAGTTTCTAGGACTTTCAGCGTTAGTTATTTATCTACTTAATATAATGATACTAATTTGAAGATAAATTCTCTTTTACAGGAAAACAATTAAATACCGGCCCTGATACGCAATATCAGTCGATATTTATCAGACTTTAGGTAAGCCAATACGTGAAATTGGTGATACGCGATGGATTTAGAATTTCACGTATCGGTTATCGACCAATATTTGCCAATATTTTACCGATATTTACCGATATTTTACCAATATTTGCCAATATTTACTGGTATTTGCTAATACTTATTGTGAAAAAAATATTAAAAAAAAACACGCCGCTACAACTACGACATATAAAATATCATTTGCAACACTCCGATACCGCGATACCGCAAACGCAACCGCAATTACGACCGCAACTGTGATTTTATTGCTTGCTTACAGGGGGAAAATGATGCAGAAGCATCTCTATCTCATTCTTCTATTGTTGGAGGTCAAGAATTAGTATATTTGGAGGTGGTACCAATTGTTCTTAAAAATCTTGAACACCTTCATAATAACTCTAATAACTTTTTGTCTAGTAATTCTTACAAATATTACATATGTTTGCAATAAGAAAAATTCACCAAAGACATCTAGTGTACAAGACAATGGCAAGGTAAGGATTACAAAGTTGCATAAATGACAAAGCTACAAGACATGAAACTTGATTATTTGATTATTCAATATATTACATGAGTAGAGTTTAGTTTAGCTTTGATATTTTGTGTGAACTTTGTATTGTCTTGTAACTTGTAATTGTAGATCATCGTATGTATAATATAGCGTGTAGTGCAATAGTTTAGCTCTTTATTTAGGTAAATTAGACCGGTTAGTCTAGGCTTAGTTAATAAAGAGGGAACTAAGGCCTCATGTGTGTGTGTGTGTGTGTGTGTGTGAACGCGTACATCATAACAAGATCAATAAGAAATCAAATTTCAGAATTTTCAAAATTATTCCTTCTCTTTAATTGAGGATTATCTTGAGAGTTTGGGTTTTGTTCTTTAGAGAAAACTTAACGATTTCTCTTTAGAATTGAGTGACTTTGTTGGAATTACAAAACCACAATTGCAAGTTGTAGAATACTTCAACCTATTTGGGCCTCGAGTTTTCTTCTATAACCAAAACAAAAGGTCCTACATTTGTGAAAGATCAATTCTCCATTACCTTCCACATCATATCCCAGACATAGAGATTCAAAAAAAAATTATGATGTAAAGCCAAAGTGCATTGCAAGCAAGCACACTAATAGGGCACAAACACAAACTGGTATAAAGGCACCAACAAGCATCATGAGAAGAGGGTTGTAGGCATGTACACTACTAGTAATTGTAGTCAACAAGTACAATTGCAAACACAGCATTGTTCAGTATAAACATTGTACTAAGTATCGCATCAAATCATCATGTGCTTTCATTGAAAAATACATCATTTTCTTTTGGTAAATTTTTTAATATGATGTCGTTGACCAAACCAAACCAAACCGCAAAATTATGCTTTGGTTTGATTTGATTGATATCAAAGTATGGTTTGGTTAAGAAAAAATAAATATTAAAATATAATTTTTTTTTTTTGCTTAATGTGCCAAAAAGTAATTAACCCCTATCTATAATGTGCCAAGAGTCTCGCTTTGAGAAATATAAGGCATCTTGCCTTGGACCATAAGCAATTTGTTGCCATTATCCAATATGTACACCGTGTTCATAAAGTTAGCGCACCAACAATCTTTATGATACACCGTGCATACTTAGGGCATCAAGGCACATGACCATAGGAAAAAAATTCTTGAGACACAAAGTTTACAAGCCCAAAGAATGAGCACATACCAAGTTTATCTGTAAATGAGACAAGCAAGCTCACAAGCCAATCCAACTAGACTCATTCATTTTAGTCAAACAAGCTAAGATCAAACCTTATCTTACACTCATTTATCAAATGAGCTTAGCTTAAACCAAATAAGCTCAAGTAGTTTATTCACAAATCAATTAGTTCATAGGCTCATTCCAAAGCTCATTCGAGACTAATTTAGAAGCTCATTTAAGGCTCGTTTAGATTTTCATTAGTGGCTCATTTGTTTATATTACATATAAGTACTGTAGGAGCAAGTAATTTCGACTAAGTATCATGGTATATATAAACATGTCGAGTACAATCAAGTTAAGAAGATTAGCCTTTCTATTATAATGTTATGTTTGATAATAACTTCTGCATATATGGTTTGAGTTCATAATCGAATGAAAAGAGACCAGTCCACTTTTATTAATTACTAAAGTTGACTCTTCGCCAACTTGGCTTAGCTCACTAATATATTAAGCTGATTTAGTAACAATTTGAATTAGCCTAACTCATTTATTGAATGACCCAAGGTTGAACAAAGACGACTCAACTTATTTATAACCCTGTCATAGAAAAAATAACCCATAAATTGATATATCACCAATATATATCAAATATTTGATCATACGACAGAGAAATTAAATCAAATGCATATCGACCGATACAATGCATTTGTATTCGCTGATATTTAGTGACATATACCATATTTGTTGCCAAAAAAATAAAAAATTATGCTTCAATAGTCCCAACATATAAAATATCCTCTGCTATATCGTAATACATTGACAACATAGTTGCAACCACAATCACAACCACAATTTTATTACCTTAGCCTTACTCCTCTCACAATCTACTATTTACTTTATTTTCTTTGTCTTATCTTTCTTTAGGCATGTTACACCCCATATACTCCAATTCAATTCCTATATGATAAAGAGGTGTATCCGGAAACTTAACACCGGCCCTCTTTATCAAAAATAGTTTTTTTTGCAATGCCACATTAACCTATGTATTAGTATAAAGTATATAAAGGTATTTAAATTTCCTAAACTAAACATACATATTAAATTTACTCAAATTTTCCAACAATCCTTGTTCTTTTAGAATTGACATTTCCTTATTTACCCACATCCCCGTTTTGACATCCATGTTATTGTGCAACCTAGGTTTTAATAAGGATAGATTTATATCTCCATTATGGGAATTTAGAATATGGTCACACATGGGTTTATTAACATACAAATTTTAAGGATCTTCTTGCATTTTTTTTTTGTATGATTATGATTTAAATAGTTTATTTTTTCATGAATAAAATGAAGCTTAATTTCATTTAGGCATATTGTGTTTTGAATAATTTCATTGAGGTAGCATGAAAGCTTTAAATTATCTTTTATATTGGTAGTAATAGATTACTAATATATTGAAATTTTTTATAAGTTAATTTGATAGTATAGTAATGATTTCAATAGTTCCATAATTTTTTTGGGGAATTATGATAGTTTTTAATGAATTTATTAGGATATATACTCATTCTTATTAATGTTGTCATTATTTTTAGTGTTATTATGCCTATTCTTGTTATTATTCTTGTTCTTCTTGTTGTTATTGTTCTTTGTTAATGTTGTTGTCAAAGGGTGTTGTTCCTCACAAAATAAAAGTTCTAGTCATAAACTTTAATTATTTAACATGATTAGCTTCAGCCTAATGAGATGGTGAAGTAGGTTCTTCCACTACTTGCAGACAATGCCATGTTTTTGTCCGTCAATATAACGGCTAACTACATAGATGATATAGACACACAACATGATTATTAAGAAAGATAGGGTCCAAAAATAAAGAACTACCTCCTATCATCTTTATAGTTTATGTGAAGAATAGAAGAAAGCAAGGTACAGAAATCAAGCTACCAGAATCAAGGTAAACATGCTAGTTTATCACCATTTCAGCCCAACAGAATATAAAAGTATAACACAGCTTATAATCCCTTGTGATCACCTTGTAGAAAGGTTTTGATCACCCATTGAAGGTGACACCAACTACCAAAATGTAAGCCACGAAAAGGAATGAAAAGATTATGGTAAGACCTAGACCTAGCTTAAATAGCGAACAAACAGTAGCAAAATTAATGGAGGCGAAAGGAGGAACAATAGGTATCTTAGACAAATGGAAAAACCACATCATATCAAGGTCAACTTTCCACAAATTGCAACCGTAGACAAACATGTGGGACATTCATAAGCCAACCCAACGTTCATGAGAAAAGTAACCTGAAAAAATCTTGTCAACATCACCTAAAAGATTTGAGGCAGAACTCAACCAAAGCAAAAATGTGTTTATACGTGTGATAAAAATTTAGAGGCTCTAAGATTTTGGAAGCATTAGGTCTAGACCTACTTTTCCTACAAGGCTGAGCCTATGATTCCCACAGTAACAAATGAGAGCACGTTTCCACAAATACTTATTTATAAAAATAAAAAACTTTATCACTAAATAATGAAAATGACATATAAAAGCCATAGTAACAATGCAACACTGAAATAGAAAAAGATAGAGAAGAAAATCACATTAAGCCTCAAGAACTAGAGAAAAAAACATGCAGCATAGAACACACCTGAAATGCACAGGAGAATAACTGCGAAAGAATATGCGAGTTCTGCTTAAGTTAACCTGGCTATCCACCCAAGCAGACAATGTCTCGATTGACCGTCGGAATGCACTCTGCACACTCATATTCATCTTCACCTCATTCCCTTCTTCAAAATAACAACCCCTGAGAAAACAAGAAGAGGGGTTAGACTGATCTTAATTCTGATAAGAGAATGGTGAAAGATATGATTTCAAGGTCAGAAAGAAATTAAAATATGAGAAACCTCACTAAAACAAGGAGGGAACACAAAAAATTAACATAAAACTAAAAATGTAGTGTTTAATGTAAGGGCGCAAACATATCTTTCACAATCAAATCAACTTTGCAGTCAGGATGCAAGATGGATTAGGAGTAAAGAACTGCAGGATATCTCAAAGAAAGACCAAACTCAGATTCTTTAGAAACATTTATCCAGTCACCAAAACCTGCAGCATATTGTAGGCAAGATAAAATCAGAAGCAAACCAGAGGCCATCAACAATGTTACCAAGGATATCCTTATCCCTGGAGGCAGCCTCAACACATAATGTAGCAACATACAGAGAAGTTTAGAGATATTCAAATATTGACTTATTTGTTCATGTTTTGCCTCCAAGAACAACAAATCATTGCAGTAATAGCACAGGCAAACCCATATAAAAAGAAACCCATACAATAGGATAACTCAAGAGTTCAGATACTAGAAGAGATAATATTTGTTAAATCAAAGGGTCTACAATCCACGTTAAATATACAGAGAACTAATCTAACTGTGTTGAGTAAGCACCTGGCCTTATGTTCACTAGAAAAAATCATATAAATCAAACCCATTCACTCGTGATCAAGAGATTATGCATCACAAGTTCAAATACCAATCAGCGCTCCACTTGTCCAAACTAAAAGAAAGTCCACTAAAAGGCTGCATTATAGACTGCATCATCTCTAAATCATTTTGTCTCAAACTAAATAGATCCCTCCAAAACTAAAATAAAATAAAGCAAAAAATGAACAGAACTTTTTCCTCAAAATTCCATAAAATACACTGGTATCAAGAGAACTCTCCAGAGAAACAAGCAACGAAGCAAGAACATCCAAACAGTTCCAAGAAATGATCATTGAATAGAAGTGACTATGAAAGATAAGGTAAATAAAGAACAAGAACATAAACAGCCCTGCAATATCTCTAAATCATCTTCTGTCAAAACATGTAGAACCTGAGTTAACTCATTCATTGGTTCTTTCACGGAATGGCAGATGAGATATCGATTTTCATTTTGACTTTCATTCTTCCCTTCTCCAACCAGGCTCCTCTCTTTGAAGGGTTGCATGAAAGAGTGACAGAATTTATATCATACAGCGACAATATAATGATAAAGAAAAGAGAAAAGGTTGTGATTACCCTCTTAAGGTCTTTGCATAGTTCCACCAGTGCCCAGTGTTGAAAATCAGAACATCCGCATCTTTCCATTGGGACGAGCTCCAGTCCAATTTATCCACCTTCAATGTAGTCTTTACTTCTTTGGGAGCACCAGCAGGCGCCCTCCCTTGTACCACTAGGAAGGGGGCTCTATAATACTCAATCGTACAACTGAGATCCCGGAAGAGAAACGCCAAAGACCCTGTATGTTTCGTGATTGGCCTCCCATTTACTTCATAGATTGAGGTCTTATTGGGAACTGCAGAAGCAAGCATACATAGTAGGGACTCCCATTGATTTCTTCCTATTGAATCACCCACAAATACAAGCCTTCGATTCCTTAGTTTTTCCAACAAAATGGTTGCATTGAACCTGTTAATAAGTGCAGTTAAAGAAATTGTAAAGGTATCATGTAAAGGTAAATCCATACAATAATAAATAATAAATAGTGTTACCATTCCACTATTATGACCAACTAAATCCAGTGCTAAAACCGATTCAGAGAAAACAAGCCTTCTCTCCTCTCACTGAGAAATATAACAAAGAAAGATGTCCAAATGAATAGTGTTTCAACTGCAAAGTTGAATTTTCTTTGTTAGCAAAAGGTAAATGGTCCCAGAATGTATTGAAATCGGAAAGCTAAGAACTTTTGTTTAGCCCCAAAAATATTCAAGCAAACAGAAACTCGCGAGGACTTGGTAAAACATATGGCATTGGAGTATATCTTCCAGCAGATAATTCAGTAGGAGTAAAACAGCAGCTGGTGATTTTTAAAAACAAATGTAAGAAGTCAACAAGTTGAATAGGCTACGCTGGCAAAATGATATAAATTCGGTCCCAATGGCGAATCAAAATCGTCTATAAAATACTCAATTAGAAACATGACAAGTCTTACTAAGCACTTGCAACTGAACCAAGTATAGCAATCATGCAAATGTCATATAATATTCGAAAATTCACAACCATGGCCCGCTTCAATCAAGAATTCAGTCAGCCAAACAAGTACCTGGGCAAATTGCAATGTTTAGGCTGCCATCTCCACTTAGCATAGAAATCATCAGGCCTGCCATTCTCTGAACACCTAAATCCACCATCCAAGAACATGCAATCCTTGGAATCATACAAAGGGTAAGTCTCATCCCAAACCCATCTCCCATCGAAAAGATCACAATCAACAGCACCACTAGTGCCGTTGCCGACAACTACACCGCCGTCACCATCGTCGCCACCTCTGCCTTGCCGAAGGGAAACCGACATGGGGGGCGCATTTTTAGCAGAAGGCCCAACTAGAGCGGAAGCATGACGAGACCACGTGACCCCAACACGTGACCTGAGACCACCATAATCCAAGTAAAGGAAAGAACAGAAAAGACACAAAGATAGAAACAAGAACCAAAATAAGCTTAATGCAGTCTCCAGTGGACCGAGACCCTTTAATTTCTTCAAGAAACCAAAGTGGGTCATAGTGAATGATCCAGAGCAGAAACAAAGTTCTGTTCTTCCGGGAGTTCTTTTGGTCGCTATCGGAATGTCCTCTCCCTGTTCATGCCGAAACGGAAATATGCTCAGACAAGGCCAGAGAAACTGCTTACAGAGACCGGACTCATAGAGAGAGGCACACAGAGAGAGAAACAAAAGGCAAAAGCAAGGCCTTTTCTCTTTTCAAAGACAAACAAGAGATCAATTGAATTGATTTTTTGGATTAATTATCTTTACACTCCAACTATTTAACAATGAGAAATGAGTAAATAGGCGACTATACAAGAAAAGCTGTCTAATAAAGAAAGAGAGAGACAGAAGAAAAGGAGGGAAGAGAGCATTCAAAGAAGAAAAAGAGTTTAGGCGATGAATTAAGTAGTTTCCATTCCAGATGGCAAAAAAGACAATACACTTGCGAGTCGAGATGCGGGGAGTGGGGAGTACCCACCGGCACCGCGTTTCTACATGCAATGAAGTTTTATTTTCTGCCTGTTACTACTAAAAACATATGCGTCGAATATCTTTGAACTGTAACCGGTCAGAGTGATTTATTTTTGGACAAAACAATTTCAACTATTATCAGGTGTATAGTCGTATGCATCACATTAATGAGCCTCTCGTACGAATATTCCAAGTTGCGCCTCATATGGCTTTCGTGAACGAGAAAGAACCGGCGCAGGCGGGGGATCGTGTATAGTGACGTGGGGCGATCATGTGAGAACAGGACACGAAACGCATAGGTACACCGAACTTTTGAAGAATCCGTGCGTCGCCCAAATGCCCTATTGTAACAGAAGTTTGACTCTAGATACACATTATAGTTTGACAAACGGTCAGCGACGTCTTTGCCCTGTTGTATAGCCTCTTTCTGTTTCCAAATCTATAATATTTTTATTATTATTTGGTATTCATTGCTATTATATATAAAACAGAAACTAAATATTTTCTAAGAAAGGGCATCTCGGAATCTTGTTAAATATATTGTCTATATTTATAAAAGATTCATCATCAGCAAATAAACTAAATATTAAATGCATTTATAAACACATAGTCACAATTTATTTATATCAACTAAAATAGTAATTACATATAATTAAAGTTCCAACATTTTAATGATACATGAAATAGAAATCATATAATTTTTGAATTTGACTAATCCATGAGCATTTAACTTTAAGTTAATTGTTAAATATTTTTACTAGTATTTATTTACTATTTTGTATTTTATTTGAACTATTAATGCTAAAAAATTAGTATACCCTTATTTATTATAATTGTATAAATGCAAATCATAGAAAATATATTTTCCCTCCAAAAGTTGCATCATGCCAAATATATTGCTTATATTAAAACTTTTGACGACATTAGCAAATAAATCAAGAGATATTACATCATATACTTTGTGTTTAAATGAAATTATATGCTTCGGATGGAGGTCTATTTTTTTCACACCACATGAAATTGTGTTTTGGTTCATTAGCGCATGGAATAATACTCTCATTTTTTATTACTAAAAAATTCTTTTATTAAAATATTTGTATAAAATATGAAAACAACCTATAAAAAATGTCATCGCTATATCTTACATAAGATGGACATTTTGCCATTCGTCTCATGTTGAATACAAGATTGAGTATCAAAAACTTATAAAACATAAAGTAAAAAACTTAAAACTATAAGATAAACATTAAGAAAGTGGAAATGTTAAGCTTTACAAACCATACTATATCTATAATATCCATTTCGTTAAACCTAATTACCTTGAAAAATTAGTCTTATAATTCACTTCTAAAAATTCTCATATTGAATTCCTTGTCATTTATATTAAATTTGGGTTTTATATCATTCATGTAATTCTTTTGTGGAAAATCTCATTTTCCCTAATTCTTTCAATCTTATCATTTTTGTTAATTTTAACTCATTCAAAATTAGCAAGACTTTCCAAAAATATTTCTACGCTCGATCATTTTATTCATTCACTCAAAATTATTTTGTTTGCCCAAATCACTAAATAGTAGAGACAAAAATTATTTACACAATTATTAAATTTTAGTCTTTTGTTTCCTTTATTGTCCATTGGGCATCAAACAAATTCTGAAACTAAATATTTTTATACATTTAGTTTTCTAAAATTATTCGATATATATCTATAACAATTCACTATAAAAAAAACTTGACCTTTACGGCAAAACATAATGATAAATATCAATTTGATGGAATAGTATAAGACATTTGCAACAAGTTTAATATGGTTGTAGTTAACCTTCATATTGTGTTAAAATATATTTTTGTTGAAAAATATTACTATATATATGCAATAAATGGAATATTTATTTTGAAATGATCATAATATTGCTACTACTACAAATCAATACTTGCCAAAAATTAATTAAAAAATTTTCTAACCAAAATAGAGAAAAAAATTTATAGTCCAAGAATAAAAAGAATTAAAAAGCTATTTTTCATGAACACAAATGGTGTTAGCTAAAAATTTCTAGGGTATTTCACTTAATATTTTAATAAATACAAGAAGGAAAAATGGACAAAAGAAGGGGGAGACAAGATAATATGGTATGTTAAGGCTACAAGGGATAAAATCATTCATTTTGGTGGTGTGTAGTGGAGAGAGAAATGAAGATGAAGAAGAGGACAATGGTGATGAGGTCATAAAAGTAACTTTTGGGAATTCATCCCCACCCCACAAATCCATTACAAATTAATAAAATAGGTTAGGAAGGCTCAAATAATTTATAAAATTTGTAAACAAATTGCCCCAAACATAATCACAAAGCTAAAAAATTGTTGGAAAAAGATTGAAAGTAAAAAAAAAAACATGTTTGAAGAATAAATTACCTAGTCAATTGGTATCCAAAACCAGTTTATTAGTTCACCTAGTTTTAAAACTTCATTTTAAGGAGCAAACTAGTCAATCACTAACCTCAACCAGTCAACTAGTTGCCCTGAAAATACTTGTCACCCAAAATTATACCAAGGCCAACCATTATAATGCTAAACTTTAAACAAACATCTAAACCATGATTAAACACACTTAGATCATATTCAATTACATAGATTGGCACAAATTAAAGACCATAAAAGTGGGGCATTACATTACTGATCCAACTATATGTGTGCCCATAGTAATGTAAATGAAACAATTTATTGCCTCTTCTTCTTCTTCTTCTTCTTCTAATGTTAAGGAATTTTCTTTATTTTTAGTTGATACAAATGAGTGCTTAGAGGAAAGTATTGAATCATTAAGATATAGATATTAAATGTTTCATAAAGGATGTCACAACTACATATATGCCCACACATTCATGTTTATGTCTTTCCATTTTGTAAAGTAAATATAGTTGTAATTTTAATATGGATGCTTATAAAATATGAATTCTAGGGACTTCTTTCAAATCTATCAATGTATATGATGGATCATTTTTATTACTTATATACGTAATTGTGAATAACTAGGTTTAACTCGCACAATAATATTTTTTAATAATATTGAATATCATATGAAAACATTATACTGTGAGCCTCTCATATAACTATTACATGAACATAGAATAGTTAAGTTAACTTAATTATTTGTTATCATTCTACTTAGGCATATGATTGATAATATTATAGTAGTTATGTAACACCCCAATTTTTACTACTGAAAAATTTTATTTCACGGCGGAATTAATTGAGTAAAATATTGGAGGTTACCGTCGTGATCAACATATTTCTGCCATATGCAACTTATAATACCCCAAAAATTTGCTTAAGCTAATCCTGCATCATTAGCACCTAATTTGATTCTAATCCTAATAAATCCTATATTAGTCTTAACCTATCCATAATCCCTAAACATTATCTGATTCCAAAAACTTTAACTTTGAGAAACCATAATTCATAAGCCGAAATCAAATCCACTAAAAATTTTGCTAATCCTAATTACCCTTAACTAATATAAAATTATTCTAAACTAATCCCCTCGACCTTTTCTCTTTTTCTTTTCTTTTCCTTTTTCCTTTTCTATTATTTCCTTCTTCCTTTTCACCAGCCACCTTTTGTTGCTACTCCTACATCCACTTGCACCCCCACTTGCACCACCCATCACTTTTCTGCACCCTCATCCATCACCCATCACCCATCACCCATCACCCATCACCCATCACCTTTATTCTTATCCTTCTTCTTCTTCCATCTATGTAGATCTGCACACTCCCCATACGCACTCGCCCATCACCCTACAGCTTCTTATCCTTTTCATCTTTACGTAACATTTACATCAACAATCACCACCCTTACCTTAAAGCTATTTTCCTACCCTAACAATCCCCTGTAACCATCACCATCACCCTAGAGCTACACAATCATCATCATCTTTGTCGCACACCATATCCTCCCTGTTATTTTCTTCTCCCCAAAACACCATACACATATGCGCCCATGACTATACACACACCCCCCCTCACACACACACACATATATATATGCACACACCACACTCTCCTCTTTTTCTCTTTGTTGGCCTCTAGTTTATCCTTTATGTGTTAGAAATCAATTGCCCCAAGCTCTACTATCTTCCTCCTTTCTTCCTTCTCCCTTTCTTCTTCTTCTTTCTCCTTCCTTCCCTATTTTTGGCATCCACATCACCCAATCCACCACCACGGTCACCACTTGCCTCCATTTGACCGGTGGACCAACCACCAAGGTCACCCCAACCTTCCCCTCACTATCACTAGCCATCACTGGCGACCACTACCTCTTTTCCCTCCTTCATCTCGTGTGTTACAGCGTTGCTGAGTGCACAATAGGTGCACCACCTACTGCACGGTCGTGCAACACTTAAAACCCTTACTTAAGTAATATCCCATAATGACCAGTTACCCTTATACATGTTTTTATTAAATTGTAATGACATTGGTCTTATCCTCATGGTAGGTCAACTCGATATCATAGTCTTTACCAATTCGAGCTTTCTTCTCTGCCTCATATTTAGCTCCTTCTAAATAAATATATACTTGAGGCTCTTATAGTTGGTGTAGAATTTGCACTTCATCCGTATTAAATAATGCCTCCAAATCTTCAATGCAAAGACAACTACAACCAACTCTAGATCATGTGTTGGATAATTATGTTCATGTTACTTCAACTGGCGAGAAGCATAAGCCACAACCTTATCATGCTACATCATAACACAACCAAGTACACGCTTCGATGTGTCGTTGTAGACCTTGAATCCATCTAAACCTAAAGGCAAGGTAAAACTGGTGTTGTAGTCAACTGCTACTTTAATTATGGGATATTAAGGAAGTTTTGGTAATTTATGTGTTAGGAGACTTAAATTATGACAATAATAACTTGAGTGATTCATAGGAATATTATCACTATTTGGGATTCATAAATGTTTAATAGTAAATTTGCGACAAGGCATCTTGAGATGTTATTATTTTTATCCCATCTTCATGGATTAGAGAATAACTGTTAGAAACTAGAAATTAGAAATGATGAATATTTCATATAAAGTGTCATGACAATTTTATGGGATTTATACTTGGATACTTCACTGTGTGATATATAAACATCGGGATGAGATTACTAAATCAAACTCATGGGAATTAGGTTATGATTTTTGGGGTTTGATACTAATGATGGAGTGTTGGGAGATGTCATAATATAATGTGAGTGGAACAACCAATATGGGAGAATGAACACTAAAGGAAGTGTAATTGGATTTTGATAGGACTTAAGGGTTTAGATCTATATTACATACATATCTATTTGATTGTGTTCTATGCTTGAGAATCAATATTAAATAAGATACTAATCACTTAAAGTGAAAGAGCACGTGAGTAGGCCATGAGTTTATTTTTCTTAAATCTATATATATATGTATTCATAGTTGATTAGGTAAAATAGTGGCTTAGGAGCGTTCGCCCCCGAGATGATGTTTTTAATCTTTGTTTAACCAAAAATAATAGTGGCTTGGGTGTGTTGTCCTCGAGAAGTTTCAATCGATCCACCGGTTGAGAATAGTGGGGCGCCTATTCATTGTGAAATAAAACATATATTGACAACCTATGGAAAAGATACTAATGATTTATAGTGAAAGAATGTGTGAATCAGGACCATGGTGATTTATTCCCGTTCCACTAGGTATAATAGTGGCTCGGGAGCATTTTGCCCTTAGAAGATGTTATAACCTCTATTCCATTGGAAAGAGTAATAGCTCGGGTGTCTTATCCCTGAGAAGTTCCTGATCGTTCCACCGTTTTAAGAATATTGAGGTTCCTACACTTAACATATATAAAAGAATGAAATGGACTATACTTAACAAAAGGATCTTGATCGCATTATACCTTATGAGACGCTCATTTACTTGGTTGTATTCCTTTATCTTTTAATGTGAAAGTATGTGCTACTTGCATTCCTATTTTCTATAGTATTATTCCCTTACTTTGTACGTAGAGTACTGACCACCCATTTTTATGGGTGTTGCTCATTCCCATGAGCAGAAAGCCCTAGATCTTTTGTGTAGGTTTTAGAGGATTAGGCAGATGATTTTGTGGCCTATGATGCCTTTTGTGGGGATCATTGGCTCCATTTATATTGGGGTCGAATGAAGAGTATCTGTTATCCGGGTTATGTATTAAACTAGATACTCCTTTTGAACTCTTGATCTACGGTATCCCCTTTTTGTATTTTTGGTATTGTAAACTTGGAGTAATACTCCAAACTTAGTATTTTTATTATAATTGCACTTTTGATTCTAATTTTGTTTTATCACTTTGAAACTTTTAGCCTTGTGATTGATGTAAGGATGATTGCATAAATCAGTCAATCACTATGGTAACCCCCACTATTTTTACTTAGTTATTTCCGCTGCAAACTAAATTTTTCTGTAGTAAAAATTTGGGTGTTACACAACCATCCTTATGCCAATCACAAGGCTAAAACATTTAAATTAATACAAGGAAATTAGAAATAAAAGAACATTTATAGTACAATATTGAGTTTGGAGCCTAACTCCGAGTTTAACAACACAAAAAATAAAAGAAGGGATACCATGAATCAAGAGTCTAAAAAGGATATCTAGTTAAATACATCGATCGGATAATAATTACTCTTCACCCAACTCCTAAAATAAATGAAGTCACTCATCCTCACATAAGGCAATATAGGTAGAATAATTATCTAGCTGATCTTTCAAGACATGCACATAAGATTCAGGACCTCCTACTCATAGGAATGAGCAACACCCATAAAACAGGTGGTAATTACGTTGCGTACTGAGTAAGGGAACAATACTATCGAAATAGAAATACAAATAGCACATACTTTCACATTAGATAATAAGGGAATAACCAAATAAATGAAACTTCTCATAAGATATAAAATGATCAAGGTTCCTTTATTAAGTATAATCCATTTTCATTCTTTTTATATACATTGAGTGCAGGAGCTCCACTATTCTTAAACTGGTGGAACAGTCTGAAATATCATATTAGGGAAACCCACCTAAGCCACTATTATTTTAGGTGAAACAGAGATTAAAAACACATTCTCGAGGCAAAAATGCTCCTGAGCCATTATTCTTCACGGTTGAATGAGAATACATACATACATACATATAGAAAAAGTGATTAGCTTGGTTCTAACTCACGTATTCTTCTACCTTAAATCATTAGTATTTTTCCCATAAGTTATAATAATATATTTTAATTTTACAATAAGTAGGGACCCTATTATTCTTAATCTAGTAGAACACACTAAAGAACCTTCTCGGGACAAAACGCTCTCAAGCCACTATTCTTTCTAGTGTAATAGAGATTAAAACATCTTCGAAGGATAAAACACTCTCGAGCTACTATTCTTCCTAGTAAAATGGGAATACATACATACATATATATATATATATAGTAAAATAGATCACCTTGGCTCTACTCACGTGCTCTTTCACTTTAAGTGATTAGTTTCTTATTTAAGATGGATTATCAGGCATATAACACATTAAAACAGATATACATATAGTATAGGTCCAAGTCCTTAAGTCCCTTCAGACCCTAATTGCACACCCTTTAGTATTCATTATCCCATGTTGATTATTCCACACAACTTATATTATACCATCTCTAAATTTCATCATTATTATCATACCCAAAATGCATGATCTAATTTCCATACATATACTTTCATAATCTCATCCCTGATATGTTAATCACAGAAATATCCAAAATCCAAATTCCATAGATTTGTCATAACACCTCCCATGAAATGTTTATTATTACCAATTCGGATAGATAACCTCATAAGGTCAAACATTAACAATGTATTCAAAAACTTGAATAGCCTCTAGATCTTATACATGGAATAATGTTATTATCATTATAAGATAGTTGCCCCAAATTATCCATTAAATCATTTAAGATCTCCAAATAATGATAATACTTCCAAGAATTCCTCATGCTATTGTTATCATATTTGAATCCACCTAACACATAAAATACCAAAATTTCCTTAGGATCCTGATGGAAACCTGTTAGGGTTTCTCAAAAAGGATCAAAGAAAATAATCGAGCGCGGGGTTCGATTAGCCGGAATCAGCCTAAGGAAATTTCCAAAGGAAGATTCAAGAACTCAGAAGCATAGTATGAGAACAGCAACTAAATTTGAGAATTAAGAACGATGAAGAATCGATCGAAGACAGGGAGCAGAAGTAGAAGAAGATGCGAGTGAGAAATTTGCCGAGAGAGAGAGAGAAGACGAGAGAGAGTTCGAGAGAAAGTAAGAATCAATTTCTTATTCAGCCAAAAAAACTATCCGTCCAACATGCCGTATATGCCATATTTATATGGCTTATAATGCCATATAAAAATACACAACGCAGCTATACACAATCAGCCCATATTCAATCAGCCAATACTCACCGACGCAGCCCAAACACACAAAAGAGGGGGAGGGTCGACGCTCGACAATTCAACCAGCCCAAATATTACAACTCCAAACCTTTAAATTACAAAGAAATATTTATACATCAATTCCCATCAGCTGAGAATAATTCTAGCTAATCATGGTTATTAAGGGTTGATTAACCCACAATCCAACTAATCCATTAACCATGGATCGGGTGGCGGGTTATACAGCCAACCTAATTCTCATTAGCCAATTTCTGCTGGCGAATGCATCACATGGGATTACATAACAAAAAAATACATTTCTACAACAAAACTTCAGCAGCTTTAGCAATTTAAGTCCATCCTCCATGTGCTGCATTAATACTTCCTAATCAATCACACAATAAGACAAACAATTATAAGTATAAAATGATTTACAACAATTATCAAAATTAATTAAATACAAATTTTGGAGATTCATATTAGATCCCATAATGACCAAATTACCCTTGAACAAAAATAAAAATCTTTATTTTATAAAATCTTATACCTTCCACACATGTTATTTTTCAAGTTCACCATTTATCACCATACCTCGTGAGAATTATTAAATCTATTTATTAAAACTTATTTAACCCAAAAGTTCATATCATAAGATATCTTTCCACAAATATGACATTATTAAAATAAAATAATAATGGCACCTCTTACCCATTCTTACTTTATTTTAATAACATAATATCCTTAAGCCCTTATTTCATACCATAAGATATATTTCCACAATATGACATTATCACAACAAAAATTATAACATAATGTTAAATCTCACCCATTATTACTTTCTTTTAATAACATAATATCCTTAAGCCCATATTTTATACCATAAGATATACTTCCACAAATATGACATTATCACAACAAAATCATAACATAATGGTACCTCTCACCCTTTATTGCTCCCTTTCAACATAATATTTATATCATCATACTATCATGATCAACACATGTAACATCATACATCAACAATACCATAAAAACACATATAATCATACAAACAAAAAACACCAAAAATCCTAAACATCAAATAGTATCCTTACCAAATAGGGCACTTGTCTCTAAGCACGCGAATCCTAGAATTTCTCCTTTGAAGCTACTGGAATACCGCCTACAAAAAATAATAAAGTTCATGGTTAGGATCGAAGAGTTAAATTGAAGGAGAAATCAAGGTACAGAGGGTAAAAATAGAAATAATAATAGTCAACTAGGAGCTTGAGATGTGTGGGCGTGTAGAGGAATGTATGGTGGAGTTATGATAAAATTTTGGTGGTTTTTAGATAAGATTTGGGGGTGAAAATAGGGGTGTAAGACCAAACATGAGAAGTTGCATGATTGTGTAGCAGGCGGTGCAGCTCTGGTCGAGAGAAAAGATCACGCATGGTCACGCAGTGCAAAGGTTGCATAATTGTGATGTAGCGGTGCACACCAGGCTGAGAGAAAAGATCATACACAGTTGTGTAGCTAAAGATTTTAAGTGTTGCACAACTGTACAACAGATCGTACATAAGCCATACGCTCTAAAAAAGCGCAACGAATAAGGGAAAAGAGACCGTGGTTGGCGGTAATGGCTGACGACGGTGTTGGGGAAGGTTAGGGTAATCTTGGTGGTAGGTCCACTGGACAAGGGGTAGCGAGTGGTTGTTGAGGTGGTGCACGGTGGTGAAATGAGTGGTGAGCAGGCCAAAAAATAGGGAGAGAAAGGAGAAGGAAGAGGGAGCTCAGTTTATGGCTTTTTGACATAGAAAAGATAGAGTGGAGGCCAAACAAAGAGGGAGAAGGAGAGTATAGTATTATATATATATATATATCTGTGTGTGTGTGGTCATGTGTGACAGTGTGTGGTGTGAAACGAGGAAGGAAGAAAGGCAGAGGAGGCATGGAACGACAATGAAGGTGATGGTGCGGCTATAAGGTGATGATGATGATGATGATGATGGTTGTAGAGGATTGTGAGTAGGGTAGTAGTTGTAGGGTGAGTATGGTGATGGTTATATGTATGTGTTGCATGAGAAGTAAAATGTTATGGGGTGTATGCAATGTGTGTAAGTCAAACAGGGATAAAGGAGTAGAAGGAGAAAAAGAAAAATAAGAAAGAAGTAAGGTGATGGGTGATTAATGTAGAAAGATGATGGTGCAAGTGGGTAGATGAAAGTTGCAAAATTTTCAAATATTGTGGCTTGGGCTAATAGGAGATGGAGAAGAAAGGAAAGAAAAAGAAAAGGAGAAGGCAAATGAAAAAGAGAAGGGTTGGGGGATTAGTTTAGGGGTGATTTTGGATTATCCTTAAGTAATTAGGATTAGTGATAATTTTATAGGGTTTTGATTTAGGTTTACAAATTACGATTTATCTAGGTCAAGGTTTTAGATTTGATTAAAGTTTTGAGATTAAGGATTTAGGTTAAGACTAATATAAGATTTATTGAGATTAGAATCAAATTAGCTTGTTAATGATGTGGGATTAGGAGAGCAAATTTTTGGGGTATTACAAGTTAAGGTTGTAAATAAGTCGAGATAAACCATTTTTTTTTACTTTGACTCATACTCGACTCATTTAATAAAATATTCAAAAAGTAAGGCTCAATCAGGGCTCATTTAACTAAATGGACAAGCAAAATTGAGCTGAATACACAACTAGTTCAACTCATTTACAACCCTAGTGATCGTACTAGCTTCCTTGTTTCCAAATTCTTATGCCTAAAACTCTTGAGCTTCTAATGAAGGGCTTGTTCATGTATATTATAGTATATAACACTTGCATGTGCCTTAAAAACTTTTGTCAGAGAGCATAATGATCATGTAAATGTCATTTTGGGAAGTATGTTCATTGTTTAATGTATCATCTACTTATTTGTTATGTGGATTCTTACTTGCAAGTTTGGGTTACGTATTTATTTATTGAGCTAGCCTTATGAGTCTTGAATCACTTGGCTTTCTTTCCTAGATTTTAGATCATTAATTATGTATAATTTTGTATTCTACATGATGATATTATATATTCATGCATACATGTGTGTGCATAGTTGGAAATTAGATGTTTGGTATTATTGAATAGAGATAGAGAAGGGAATATAGTAATGTTTCTTAGTATTTTACCTTTGCAATCTAGGTTAGTGGCTCCCCTATAGGTTCCTTTTTTTTTGGGTTTTATTTTTGTTGTCCTCCATTTAAAAAAATGGAGATTGTTGGAAGGAAACCCAAGGGTGCACAAACCTTTTATACTTGCCTAGTAAGTGTTTTAGCTTCTTTATTGCCACTTTTGTAGGATTAAACAAGACTATATCATTGTACTCATGTTAATTGATAGTTTTTTTATTATAAAATGATTATTTAGTAAACATTCAGGATGAGCACACAAATGGTTGTATCCACCTAGTTTAGGGTTGGTTGAGTTAAGAATGTAAAGGTACCAAACTATAACTATAGTCCTCCAATCAACTTATTTCAAGCATTAAAGATTATACTTTCCATCATTCATCATGTTCTGATGATGGAGGATCACTCTTAGGCTATAATTAGTGGGTAAGATTGGTATCAACAAATATATCAAGCACATGTATTAATTTATAAGCGTCCTACTGTGCCTTTAACATCTACATACTCATTCATCAAGCCTAATCAATTTCTAAAATATGGTATGCAATTGTAACACCTTGTTTCTCAAAAATCTAATTTTTATAAATATCAATGTTTATTTATGATTTTTACCTTTAATTATATGTTAATTGGATTATTTTATTTAAATCATGTGTTCTCATAAATATTTGTGAAGGTTTTAATTCATTTTATGGTTTTATTGTCAATTTTGAATTTAAGTTGAAATTTATTTAATCATTTTTCATTGTGAACTGTTATAGATAAATTTGTTCACAACTACGATTTTATAACTTCATGCAATTTGATTTATGTTTAAAATCTGTTCACGTTTGTATCATGTGTTTTGATTTCAATATTTTTTTTAAAAATTGACTATAACTTCATTGTGTGATGACAACTTTATTTTAGGGATATATTTTCTTAATGAAAATAAATAATTTTAAATTATAAAATCCATTTAAAGTGGTAAAATTATTTTTAAATATTTTTATTTGTAGAATTTTTTTGAAAATGTTTTTTTATGAGGTCGGTAAAATCTCCAGAACATTTAAGTTAAAATGTTTTCCATAAATTATTTATGATTTTATTTCTAAAACTAATTTTCTTCTATTATGCCCATTTTTGTTTACTGAGTACATTTTTAGAAATATATTATTATTAAAATCACTCAAAGTTTTATAAAAAAATATTTATCTATTATATTTCAAATATCATTTTCATATTTTATTTCTATTTTAATAAGTTCTCTAATTTATTTTTTATAAAAGCTTTTAATTAGGTAAGTCCATTTTTTCCTTTTTCCAAACATCTATTTATATTTTCTTTAGATTTTTTTTTTTTAAATTTTATCCTAATTGAAATATCTTTTAATTCTGAATTTTTTATGTTTATTTAATCTAGAGTATTTTAGATAGTTTGCAAAAAAAAAATCAACCTAGCTCCCTCCCTTTTTTATTTCTTCTTTTGACGTAGGCGCATCTCTAAATCACTCTTAACCTTATTCTTCAATGGATAAATAATAAAAAGAATTAACATACTTGAAGATAAAATCCATGGTGTTTGAAAATTCTTATGTTTCTAATGTATTGCCAAGTGATTCTTGCAGATATTATATATATTGCAATAAGTCCATAATATTTAATATCTTTGATCTACAAGAAAATCAGAATGACATTACAAGAATTACAAAGTGTAAGGAAGAACAATGCTATAATACACATATTTGAATTACATATATTAAATCTTTGTATTATATTATTAAAGTTTGTGTAGCTTTGTTATTTTATTTTATTATATACCTTTTAATACTTGTAAATTATCATTGTAACTTGTTAATATATGCTTGTACCATGAATTAGGAGGTTAATTTCATTAATAAGGGCCTAATGGTGAGCTTATTAATGAAATGGGTCTACATGGGTGTATGTACACTTGATCTCAGCATCATGTTGAATCATAATAAAAGGAATTTGCTAAACTCAAACAAAAAAGAGCAACACCAAGTCGTGTGTGTTCCTTCTTCTTCTCTTCTCCTTCTTCTATTGAGAGATTTGGAGATAGTAGATAGTATTCTATTGAGAAATAGAAGATTTCTCTTTATAAGGCTTAAGATCTTAGGATTGGATCTTGCCACCTTCCAAGTGTTATTCAATAACCCTTATGAATTTGATATCATTCTAGATTTTAGTGACTGTGCTATACTTGAGGCTTATGGAAAAAGTTCCTAAAAAATGTTGAAGATTGTTTCGTGATGATTTACATCACAATTGGTATCAAATCTTGAATATAAGTAGCGCAACTCAAGAGCAAAGTTCATTGTAGAATTTGACATCAACCCATGCTAGCTTGGGAATTCCTATATGATTCTTGATCTTCTTGCTTGATTTATTTGAATATTGATGCAGTATTTTTGATTTCTGTAAATGTTATTTGTGTTTTGATTGTCCTTGCATGTGATCAAGACAATCTTGCATGGTTCTTGTTAATATCTTGGTTGTTCTTACATGAAGGATTCAAATTGGTGTTTTAAAAATTCTATGCATGTGTTGTGTGCATACTATATGTAGTTTTTAAAAGTGTTTTGATTTTATGTTTGGCATGAAAAATTACATGATTTACTTGCCTTTGTTTCTGTATAATCATGTTGGTGATTATGAGTAGATATTAGGTATAAATAGACATGCATGAATTTAGAGAATACTTGGTTATAATATGGTGGCAATGTATGTGTGTGTCTATTTAGTGAAATTTCATTGTGTGTTTGATTCCTTTAGTGTTTGAATATTGAAGGTCTTAGATTGATAGGTTTCTTATCTTGCACGATCTTATGCTAAATATTTTAACACTAGCATAATATTTTTGAGAAGTTTCAATCTAAGGTTTTGCTACTTAGTAAATTCTACATCAAGAATTTAGTAAGATAAGTGTTTTGTGAAATTATTTTTGTTTATGGTTTCTCTCTTTTTTTATTATTGTGTATTGGAATCATTGAACTAAAAATTTCGTGTACAATAATAGAAAAAGACTTATATCTTAGAGGTGAGTGTTTTGGGTATAATTAATCTACACCAAAACCTAGTAGAAATCTAAGTGTCTAGAATTGAAATAGTTGAATCATGGTGGGGGAACAAAATTTCCAAGACACATTTGAAGCTATTCAAAAATTTTAAAATAATTTATATGCCACTAATGTTCAACTTAGATAAATACCTACAATACAAACTCAACTACATAAGTTAGAGTCTAGGTTTGCCGAACAAGATTTGGTTCAAAATGTCCAAGAACATAGATAATTCTATTGAGATTGGTTAGGGAGTGCTATAAGGTCAAATAATCCAGCTGAGGGAAGGTACTTAAATTCAAGAATACACCATGATGAAAAGATTATAGGTAGTGGAAGTAATAGAAAGCTTCATGACCATCAACCAAAGTATCATCAAAAGGAGGATAAGGGCATTAAGTTTGGTCTTCCCGATTTTGATGGTAGGATTGATATAGACTTATTTTTTGAGTGGTTACATGAATTGGAGGCTATCTTTTAGCTTCAAGATTAATGGTTTGTTTGTTTTGTTGAAAGTAATAAGGAAAGAAAAGAAAATGAGGTGGAAAATGAATTTTATCCGTTTGGTTGATGAGAAAAAATTGAGTAAAGAAAATAAGAAAGAAAAGAGTTTGAAAAAATATACAGTAGTTTTTTCCTCACATAAAGTAGAGGAAAAGGAAAGAAAATTTGGCAAAGTTTCTTCCTCTCTCTCTCATGCACACGCACCCACACAATTCTTCTTCGACTTCATTACCTTGAATCGAATCGCCACTGACACTGATTTAATCTCCCTTTCTGTTTTTCATCATTCCATTTTTTACGTTGCTTCCAGTTTCTTTCTTCGAGGTTAGCATCCTTCAATTTTTCCTCAAACCTCTTCTGCTCGATTGAAGATTGATGGACGTCCTACGCCTCCATTTTTAAACGCCGTCTATTGCCTTGTGCAGCTGCTCGGTTTCTTAGGAGCCTGTAAAGGAATTACATCCGATGCCGTGGCTTCTCAATGCTTGCTTCAGTTATACAAAGCTGGCGACGTTCCATTGCTCAACGAGAGCAGCCCCTATCAGCTCTCCCAGTTTTCAGCTCATTTTACCGGCGATGCTGAACAAGCGCAGCCTTGTAATGTCGCTACTTTTTTATCGCTGACGGATGATGCTCCCCTTCAAGTTTGCATATCGAATACCCTCCATACTATCATATACCACAAAGAATCAAATTTTTTGGGCGAAGACGGTGCCTCAAACTCTAAAGCAGGCGTCTCTAAATTTCGTCTCCTACTAGCTAGCTAGCCAGCCAGCCACTGCCCTATTCTTCATTATGCATGATTAGTAATTAATCATTTTCCTTGTGTTAACCCTTCTCTGGAGGGAATTTTATAAGTTTTTGCTTCTAATTTGTTCTGGTTCATTGGATAATTAAGAGTCGTGGTGGGTTCGCAAGGTGGCTTACATGATGCTTTGTTATGTCTGTATAGGGACATAAATGTAAATTTATTATCTATAGTATATATAATAAAGGAGAGAAGTATTCGAGACGAGCTCCTTTTTCTTTGATTTCTTTAACGCCAGATGCCATTATTAACCTCCCTCCCCTCCCCCTCACTCTGGGATAGCAAATCCAGAATTAAATCAGTGGTTGCATTAAGTATGATTTAGAATTAGTATTGATTTTATAGAGTTTTTATAATTTTTTTAGAAAATTTATGTAATTTATTTATTTATCAATATAATATTTTAATTTTAATTAAATATATAAAAATGTTTAAATAATAAAATTTAATTTTTCTTAGAATTTTCTTTCTAGATACCAAAACTAAATATATTTTCCAAGAATTTAATTTTTCAGAAAATTTTCTCCAATAACCAAACAAAGAAAAGAAAATTAATTTCTTTTATTTTCTTTCCTTCAATTTTCTTTCCTCTATATTTTCCTTTCCACTTAATTTTCTTCAAACCAAACACAACCTAACAAAATGAGCAAAAATGTAAACTATCTACTCTTAAGTTTAAGATTTTTTCTAGAGTATGGTATGATGATCTAAAGGAAACTAGGGAACAAGAGGGTAAATCAAAGATAAAATCTTGGAAAAAACTTAAAAAACATCTAAGGAAGAAATTTATTCCTAAATATTATGAACAAGATAACTATATTAAATTAACTACTATTAGGTAGGGAATATTAAGTGTCAAATAATATGTTAGGAAATTCGAAAGGTTGACACTTGTATGTGATATCTATAAAAGGAAGGGACAAACTTATGCTAGATTTTTTGGCGGCCTTAACATGGTGATTTGAGAGAAGATATAAACTTATCTATATGATTCTTTAGATGACATGATTGAACTATCCCTAAGATTTGAAAAACAAATTAAATCTAGTAAGCTTCATACTAAATACATTACTCCATCTACAAAGTACTACTCAAGTACTCAAGCTACAAAATTTGGAGAGAGTACTTCAACTTCTACCAATCTCGATAAAAAAGAGAGAGGAATTAATAGAGTGGAGAAAAGGAAAAAATAAAGTGAATTAAGTTTTTACTAGGCAATATTTCAAATGCCAAGGCTTGGGACACTTTGCTCGCAAATGTCCGAATCAAAGGGTATTATGAAAATAAGAAATTGAAGCCATGGAGATATATGAGGAAGATCCTAAATTCGTACCTTTTGAATAATTATCTAGTGAATCCAAGAAAGAAGATAGCTATTGTTATGTCTTGGAGAGAGTACTTCAAGTGCAATCTATTAAGCAACCTATTTGAGGGGAGAAGATATTTAAAATAAAAGGAAGAGTAGGAGATAAGGTTATAACTCTAAACTAAGACTTATAATATATGAAATCATATATAATGACGTAATGAACATACATGTAACATTTTATTCAATAAAAACTCACTACTATGATTATTTTTCCCCCAATAGTACACAAATACAAAAATTCAAACATGCCTTTAGCTCCATTTTAACACAAAATCATAATAAAAATAATAAATACTAAAATACATAATAAGATATTAATAATATAAATTAAGTCAAAATAAACTCAGTAAAAAGCCATAAGGTCAACGCTGACCAAGTGAGAAAAATGCTAAAAACTTAACCGCCATGATTTTTTCCATAAAATCACAAAGTTACATGGTAACACATATCATATAAAATTTTAGAAACTTAAAATGATGCATGAATATACATAATATTATAGCATGATATCTACATAAACCATTTCCACATAACATGGTAGAATGCACATAACATATGAATATAGGCATAGAATTTTAAATCATGCTAGAGAATATAATAACATATAAAACAAAACACACTATGCTCATAAATACACTAGAAAAAATAAGCATAATCAAAACACGTAATTTCCATGCCTTGAGAATAAGCAAAGATTCCTCATATGTTAATCTTCCAGTAAGCAAAATATACTTCTATCCACTTTCTCCAACTATAACCTCTTGATCACCTAATAATGCTAAGTTAGTAAATAAAGGAACTTATTACGGATGGATAAGAAAAAGAGTAGGAAAATTACGAGGTGAATAGAAGATTTAATAGGAAGTGTTTAAAGGAGGATTTCTTGCCGTATATAGGATAATGTTACCATTGGTAGCCACCACCACCACCTCCTAGTGTTAAAATAAATGGAAGGGGAGGAGTTTCTATAACTACTAGATGGAAGGGACACACAAATAAAGGAAAATGGCTATCAATTTTGTTATTTTGTGTACTATTTGTAAATGAAATTAAAGAGGTGTCATGTAGGAGATGAAGCAAATTTTAGGGTTAGTTTTTCTATGGAAAAAATATCAAATAAAACTAAAGAGAAGAGGGGAAAAACAAAGATTGAATTTTTATGTGATTTGTGTGTTGTGTATGAAAGATATTGAGGTTTAATTGTGGGGAAAATCATGATTAAGAATTGAGAAACGAGAAAATTAGGCCTAAAATTACAATACAAAAACTAGCCACGTGCTTGCTTTTTCAACACTTGAATGAAGGTATAAGAGTAAGATTAGAGGAAAGGAAAAAAGGGGTGACGATGATGATGATGATGTTATACTTATGGTTGGGATTTTGGTTAACCAAGATCCACAAGGATGCATTAGAATTTTAGTCTAGTTATGGTTTAATTAGCATCCAACTAGATGGTTAGGATGTTGGTTAGGTTAGATAAATAATTTAAATTGTGGAGAATGCCCAAAAAGGGCTTTTGTGGGGAAATTTTTTTTGAATGTTCTCCAATATATATATATATTGGAAATAATTTTAGGAACTAAATATATAAAAATATTTGGTATTAGAGTTGGTTTAAAATTCAATGAAAAAAATGTTTGAAAATAACTAAAAAAAATCACGAAAACATATTTTTCTATGAATTTGTGAAAGGAATATCGAGGGTTATGAAAGGGTTTATATTGGTACAAAATAATTTTTGATAGCAAAATTTATAAAAATATTTGACATTAGAATTTGTTCGGGATTAAAAAGGATTAAAAATAAGCAAATATAAAAAAATCATCTGCCACTGAAATGGAAATATCTACGGCCTTGCAATTCAAGAGGAACAGATGAATTAAAAAAATTAGAACCTAATTATAACCTTAGAAAATTTTTACAGGAATATTTTTTATGAGCCAAAAAGAGTGATATAGGGTTTTAAATGAAAAATTCCATAAAATGCAATTTCAACAATTGAATGAAATAAATGATGAAGGACTCAAATTTAATATAAATGGATTGAAAAATAAGGATAGTAATTTTAAAAACAATCATGTGCCTAATTACATAGTAATTAGGGTTGGAAAAATTTAGGTTATTACATCATTGCTCCCTTAAAAGAGATTACATCCCCAATATCAAAGAAGAAGAAGAATGGAGTGAAGGTGTGGTTATCATATGTAAGAGTCAAATATTGAGAAGTAAATGGAGACACGAGTTGAAAAAGAAAAACTTATGACAAACAAAAAGTGAATATGGGGTGATCACAAGAAAACACTAAGAGAAAAAGCAATTTACATGAAAGATTCCAAAGGAAATAAAAATCACATAAAAAGAAATTGAAAAGAAAGGGACCAATGTGAGAGGGATAACATACTGATGGAGTGTGAGGAGGAATATGGGTGATAAGAAGACAAGAGAAGCAACTGGGAAGGTTATAGAAGAACAAATACATACAAGATTAAGAATCAAGCAAAGGGAAATTACCCCCTTAAAAAAATACTCAAGGAGGGTTAAGTTTAAGGAGAAACCTATGAACGAAAGGTTTATGGAGGTAAAAAAAATGCACATATAAGTGATACATCACTAAGGTAACATATGGTTACGTTGCTAGAAATATAACAAAAAAACAACTAACTGCCTATGTGCCTATGCATGGCATGTAAGGAGGGAGTGACCATGTGTATGGGGAGTTTATTGGCACGCTTTTTGAGCATCATTATTAATTTATCTAATTTATTAATTAATTAGTAAAGTTGGATAATAAAGTTAGCATAATATCTTTTAGCTTGGAATCTTTTGAATTATACTTTAGCTAGTGGTAAAAGGGATATAATCTACATGAATGCTAAGTATATTGGATATGAAGAATTGAATTGATATTGACAATCAAAGTTGATGTTGAAAACAAGTGAATTCCGTGTGAATTCAAACTCAAGCAAATTGAATCAGTGTGAATAGTTTAGCTTGAAAGTTTTAATCTCTTCGTCTGTGTGAATTAGAGGTTAATCCATATCTTTTCTCCTATTATTAATCCATATTTTTCTTCCATGATTAACATAAAAATCCTATTCTAATTCTTGGTTAATCAAAGCCCTAATTTGATATACACAATTGAAGCCCTAAACCTTCCATTTGAAATCCTAATCTTTTATTTCGAACCAAACCTTAACCCTAACCCTAAACCACGACTCTAACCATAATATAAACCCTAAATTTTGAGACCAAACATCACCATCATTCCATCATCGAATGCATATTCTAATTATTACATTCCATTCAAATCATCATCATTGTTAAACCATCATCAACGAATCCTACCTTTCATATTTGAATCATCACCATCAATTTTCCATCCTATTCGAGCATTTTAAAACCTAATACATCTTCACAGAATCATATTTTACTCAATACTAACATAATTGAACCATATGCACACCGATTTGAGAATTAAACCCTCCCACACACATCATAGTGGGCTTTGGGGACATAGCCTCTTTAAGGGGTAGTTCTTTAATACCCCATATTTTTGTAAAGTTGTTGAATATTTGAGGGCCAAAAGGACTCAAATGTGTTAGAGCATTAGCTGAGAGAATTTAATTAGATTTTTATGGATAGTGGCCACCCAAAAGATAAGCAAGTGGACATTAGAGTGTTCCACTTGCAGGGTCATGCTGATGAGTGGTGGAGAGGTTAGCAGATGAGAGGAACCACTATAGATCAGTGGGAGGAATTTATTGAGATGCTTAGGGTGCATTTCTACCTTACCCAATTAAGGATGATGAAGTACAATGAGCTCAAGGCATTGTGCTAGGGTATGTTTATGGTGGAGTAGACTAAAATATTAGGATATAGTTTTTTGTTTATTCGAAGGTCAACATTAATGAAAGGATGAAGGTTCATTGGTTTTAGTAGGGGATGAACCTATAACTTCAGAAGATGTTGGAAGGGACTCATGCACGGGGCTTATAGACTATGCATGATTATACATTGGAGGCATCATTGATTAAGTAGGCCCATAGTGCCTAGTCAGGGGTCAAGTAGTTGTTTAAGGGTAGTTAATTGGAGAGAAATGGTTCTAGGCCATAGGCAATAATTAATATAGGATGGTACCTTGCTATGAAGGGAATTTGAGTTAGCTAATAATGAGACACTTCATATGTCAACAGTGTGGTAAGAAACACCAAGGGATAGATTTTTTTCGACAATTGTTTTAGTGTCACCACTGTAGTAGGATGAGTGATCGTCGATTTGAGTTTTGTACCATTAGGATAGTGTCCTACAAGAGCAAGCACATTAATATGGTACATTGGCTTCAACACCACAAGCTCAAAGGGCTCAACCGACTGATAGTGAGCTAGTATGACTACTCCGCTGTAGAGGGTTCAGAGACCCTATACTTTTTAGCTAGGGAAAGTTTAGGTAGTGTTGTAGGGCTACCTCCTAGAAATGCTCTAAATGTGATGAGTCATTCAAAGGCTAACATGCAGGGAATGTTCTCACAGGTATGTTTGTAGTTTCTTCCTTTTGTAGGTATGTGTTATTTGACTCGGGTGCTTTGTCCTCTTTTATGTCTACTGCTTTTGTATCTAAGATGAATATGATTACTTCTAATTATATAGAAACTTCTGTTGTGATTCCATCTGTGGGTAGACTTCCCTGTACTAAGCCATATAGATATATGGCCTTAGTCTTTAACATAGTTGATCTTCTGGTAAACCTCTTATACCTTGAACTTAGAAACTTCTACGTAATCCTCGGGATGGATACACTCTCAAGATATTAAATAATAATTCATTGTGAGTGTGTGGTTCTTAAAGGGTCAAAGGGTGCTAGAGTCTCTAACTAGAGATGATAGCCTAGGCTCTCAATGAGAATGGTGTTCGCAATTGTGCTTGGTACGTTGGTATGAAAGGGGTATGTATCGTGCTTATGTAGTATTCAAGATTTGGATGTTGAGGAGCCATTAATTGAGGGTGTCCTGGTGATACAGGAGTTTCCATTCATATTTCCTAATGATATCTTAGGCATGCCACTAGTGCATGAGATAGACTTTATAATAGATCTTCTACATGTTTAAGGCACCCTATTGCTTGGTTCTGACTAAGATGGAAGAGTTGCGCACTCAATTAGAAAAGTTGTTAGAGAAGGGTTACATTTGATTACCAAGGATTGAACCAGATCACAGTGAAGAACCATTATCCTTTGCCTCAAATAGATGAAATTTTTTATTAGCTATGTGGGGATATAATGTTTTTAAAGATTAATCTCAAATTGGGGATATCATTAGTTGAGGATTGCCAAGAGGGATAAACCAAAGATTGCCTTTAAAATGAGGTATGGCCATTATAATTTCATCATAATGTCCTTTGGACTCATGAATGTGCCAATGGTGTTCATGGCTCTCATGATCCACAATTTTTAATAACTCGATCATTTTGGTGTGTTCTTCATCAATGATGTCTTGATTTAATGTTGGACTCTTGAGGAGCTTGAGTAGCATCTAAGGTAGACTTTGGCATTGTTGAGGACACATTAGTTGTACACTAAGCTCATAAAGTGTGATTTGTGACTAGAAGAGGTAGTTTTATTTAGACATATCATCTCAAAAGAAGGTGCATCAGTGGATCCTTCAAATATTAGAGTAGCATCATAGTAGGGAGATATGTAGATTTATGAATTTAGAAGGCTATTACAGATGTTTCGTCTAAGATATTTTATGATTTCTCATCCTTTGAATACCTTGTTGAAGGCTTTCGATGACCTCAAGAGGAGGTTCACTTCATCTCCAGTTCTTACCTTATCATTCGGTATAGAGGGATTTGAGGTATATAGTGACAAATCTAATTCTTCTTGGTAGCTACATTAAGAGCTGGAGAAAAAAGGCTCAAACGAAATATTAAATTATATATTTATATTTTCAAGTGATATCATACATCACAATAAAGTCCAAACATAACCAAATGGGTGTTTGCAAGTGATAACGCTAGACACATCACAAGGCATTAAGGCCACCATTTGGGTGTTTTTAACTGCTAACAGCAAACACATCACAAGGTATAAAAGCCACCATTATGGTGCTTAGAGATCACACTAAACTTCACTAAATTTAAGTCTCAAATACCATCATGATGATTATTAATAAATCACGACATTTATGGTTGAAATCATAATTTAAATGATGTAAATACAAAGAGTTATCAACACAAAAGGCCTAAGAGAAAAACAACCATTTATAGATTAAATAAATAAACCAATCAGTCTCTAGCTAGACCAATCGATTAGTCCCTCAAATCAATCAACTAGTTTGGATGTACCAGATCTATATAAAAACAATACTAGATACTAGTTCAATGGTTTCCCTCACCGATTGATTGTTCATGGGAACTAGTTGATGGGTTTGGTCTAATAGGTTGATAGGTCTAAGCAAAGACCAAAATATTTTAGCAAGCAAAGAAACCAATTGATGAGTTTGACCAACCAATTGATAGTTTATAGAAACTAGTTATCTAGTTTGGTCCAACCAGTCGATGGGTCTATACAAAGGCCAAATAATTTTAGTCTATAGGGACATAAGTTGATGGGTTTGACAAGCCAATCAATTGATCTTGTAACCAACTGATCCAAAGCTCCAAATCATTTTACTGCTCGCATAAACAATCGATGGGTTTGAGGAATCAATCAACTAGTTTGGGTAAAATACTACCCAGACTTGTGATATATACACTAAAATTTACCATACTTTACCAAATTATGTTAAAACACACATAAAAATTCATGTTGCGCCCATAGAATAACATGGATATATGATAATGTACAAAATCAAAAAATCATACTCAAATGGCCAACTTATGCTTACAGTCAAAGAATTCCCACTATACTAACTTGGAAAGATTTATACCATATGCTCATATCATGGAATGCAAATTAGATCATTCTCATGTATACACCAAACACATACACCATAGAACCCTATTTATGTAAAAGATAAGAATACCTTACCTTAAAGTAATTCTTTGAGCATAAAAGCTCCTACTTGATGACTATCTAGTAGAACTTCGATTCCTAAGTGAATAAAAGTTAAAACCATTAAAAATCATCTTCAAAAAATCATTAAAATTAAGTAAAAATTAGAAGAAGAAGAAGAAGAAGAAGAAGAAGAAGAAGAAGAAGAAGAAGAAGAAGAAGAAGAAGAAGAAGGACACAAAACACCGTCATTCTCACAAAAATAGGGTGTTAAGAAAAGAGCTAAAATATTTAACCTTTCTCTATCTTAATTCTTCCTTGCTTAAGGAAAGCAAGAATGAACTAGAACAAGGGTTAGAATAATAGGAAGGAACACAATGCTCGAACAAAGAAAGGATAAAATTAAAGAAAGCCTCTTTTTTTCTTAATAGAGAGGAGAAGGCAAAGAATGAAAGAATTTTCTACACTTGGCTAATTTTCAATAAAGAGAAGGGAGAAGAGACCAAGAATACAATTGAGGAATGAGAATGAATAAAAAATGAAAGGTATAGAGGGAAGGATAGGTAGACATTCATAGGAGAAAAGGGTGAGACTGGTGAGGTTGAGTGTGGACAATCAACAAGTGAGAGCGACTTGATAAGGTGGCATAGGTTGAGTGTAGTAAAAAATGAGCATGATACTGGGTTGGCAAGTCAAAAGATGGTTCACAAAGTGAATCTCAAAGTGACAGCTACCAAAAGTGATATATAGAGGTAAAGGAGAAGAGAAAAGGCAAATCTTGCCTTAAAGGTGCCTTTTGGGAATTTTTTAGCTAATTAAGATTATTTAATGATCTAAATAACATGAAAATAATCCTAGAGCATTAAAACATGCATTCAACATAATTTGACTATAATCAGTAGTTTTCATAAACATTAGAGAGAAATTTGAATCAAAATAAAAATTGGATAAGAAATCGTAGGATAACTAGTCGATCAGTTTGGATAAACCAATCGTCTGGTTTGTCGAGAATAATAATGTTTATTCCTCAATGCACCAGTTGATCAGTACACTTGAAATTCACATTTTTATTAAATGCACCAATTGATCAGTATACCTGAAATTCACTTTTTTATTAGAATTTCAAGATAATTTCAAAACCAAAACTACTTTATTTTATATGATCATACTTTTAAATACATTTTGAAGGATTTTAGGACGAGATATTACAACACTACCCCCTTAAAAGAGACTTGTCCCCAAAGTCCATAATGTGGTGCTATGAGCTCAAATCATAGAAAACCCTAAGTCTCCAACCAAAAGAATACAATACATAAGGGTTAATAAACAAGAGAATAGTACTAAAACTTTAAAGAGGTGGCGTTACCCATGCAATGCACTTAAGCAGATAACTCCAATGTAACACCCCCATTTTTTACTACCTAAAAAATTCATTAAAACACATTACATAAGCATAAAACACTTTGAAAACTGGCGTGTTACCATTGTACATGACATAGGTTAGACACTCGCCGCCTACCCTATAACAGATACAAGCCTAAACCAGCAAAAACTCTAAAATAGTAGAGTGCGCAAATAATTTAATTGAAACAAATCTAAAATGTTAACAACAAGTGACCTTAACAAGTTAAAGTACAAAATTAAAAAAACATGGGTTAGGGTACGAGGCCCAAAACAAACACTGTAGTCCTCCATGAACCTCATCAAAACCTTCAAAATGTCCTCACTCACAAGACCAACCCAATTGGGGTAGCCCCTTACTTGAAATCCTCAAAAACCTGCACAAAATCCTCTACTTGTGGGAATGAGCAGGTGACCAAATAAATGGACACATCAATATGCTACGTACTGAATAAGCCAAGTTGCTCCCTCAATGCACACACGTATACGAGTTTATCATACACAATATAGATTATAGTAAATATTATGATAAGGCCATATATATGCATAAGTATAAAAGTAAATGAAGTCACACTATCATGCATAATTCCAACAAGTAGAATACTTCATGCATAGGCTCACTGTAACACCCCAAAATTTACCAATTTGTTTTAAAAAAATAAAAAATACTTAAATTAAAGCCTATAAATTTTGGGGATGTTACTGCCATACTTAGTACCAAACCGGTTCTCTATGACCATTTTAGTAACAAGTGCTAAGGCTAAGAAAAGATTGTCATTAAAATCAAACCAAGAGTTCATAAAAGATCTAGAAAGATCGTAACATCAAAAATCAGAGTCCATGTAAAGAATTATAATTCATATCCAAAAGAAAATAAGCTTACAACCGATAAAAGGTTCATTTAAAATACTCAATACAAGTAATGAATCAAAAAGGGTAAATCCGATACAAATGAAATAACCGAAGGAGACAAAATAATAAGAAGAGTGGATCCGACCACATTACTCTCGAACTTTGAGACAACCGCAAACTCAAAACTCAGCCCCACCTGATGCCTTGTCCACCTGCACAAAGTTAGAAGGGCCTACTACTCGTGGGAATGAGTAGCACCCATGATAAGGGTAGTCAGTACGCTATGTATTGAGTAAGGTAACAGATGCACTAAGGCCAACACATAAAATCACATAAATCATGCAGAAGGATAAAATAGCATAATCATGATAACATAATATCGTACAAACATTCTGGTAGATACATAAGGCCCAATTATAGTTCAGATTAATTATTTAATTAATCTCTTATCAGAAATCGATTCACATCATGCATTTTTATCATATCAATGCGAGTACGGGAACCTCCCACTATTTTAGCAGGTGGGCCGGTCCCTTATGGGACACCACTATTATTCACCGGTGGATTGGTCACTTATAGGGTAAAACCCTAACCACTATTATTTACCTGTGGATCGGTTCGGTTCCTACTCGCATAGTGTTCCACGGTAAGTAATTAGTATCTTTTAAGTGCCTTAGCAAAACTCTAGTTTGTGTTTATTGAGCTCGAGATCCCCCACTATTATAGCCGGTGGGCCAGTCACTTGCGGGATCTCATGTCCTCACCACTACTATTCATTGGTGGATCGGTCACTTATAGGGTAAGAACCCTAACCACTATTCCTAACCGGTGGATCGGCTAGACCCGACTCAATAATCTTTCACTTTAAATGATTAATGTCTTAAGTATCTTATTCAGGAGCTTTCACCCTAGACATGCATGAATCCCTCCCTTTACATTTATCCTCCAAATAACCTGTATCATATCATGAGAACCCTGCACCTTCTAACTTGTCCAACAACCTTTCCTCTATACTCAAACTCACACCAGAATTTCAATACCGAAATATGTGGGTCAAGGCCCACTACTACATACCTCCAAGTCCACTTATTTTCTTACTCTAGGGTTTTTTCTAGAAACTCTAATTTAGGCCTAAGTGGCCCATCCTACTCCATCTCATACAACCCAAATTATTTTAACACCCCATTTTCACAACCCATTGATCCTATATTCATTATCATACTTTATTCCCTAAGTACACACATGTTATCACCGAACCCTAGTTAGTCATATCAAAACCATAGTTAACCACTCCAAACCCTAATTAACCACAACAAACCATAATTAACCACTCCAAACCATAATTAGCCACTCCAAACCTTAGTTAATCACAACAAACCATAATTAGCCACTCCAAACCCTAGTTAATCACAACAACCCATAGTTAATCACTCCAAACCCTAATTCAGTCTCCTCTATACCCTTATATTGTCCTACGTACTATTTTTCACCCAAAACTTCCAAACACCCAAATAACTCTTCTATTACCTTCCTTACATCCCAAGTCAACTTTTCATACGTAAACTTTACTCCCATGTAGACGCTAGCCTCCCCATGCAAACCTTCGAACTTTTTCATGCAAACCCTAACACTTCTACGTGAAACCCTAAATTCAACCATGCAAACCCTAGATCAATCTATGCAAAATCCTAGATTCTACCATACAAAACCCTAGATTCAACACATATAAAATCCTAGATTAGATTCCCCCATACAATGCCATAAAATCTGCCATGCAAAACCTTAAGTCCATCTATACCAAAAATCTAGATTCCTCCATACCAAACCCAAGATTCCTTCATATAAACCCTAGATTCCATACAAAATTCCAGATTCATCCATACCAACTCTAGATTCAATTCATACAAAAACTTAGATTAGATTACCCCATGCAACACCATAGATTAGATTCTCCTATATTACACCATAGATTAGGTTCTCCCATACAAAACCATAGATTCGATTCTCCTATGCAACACCATATATAGATTAAATTCTCCCATACAAAACCATAGATTAGATTCTTTCACATGAAACCCTAAATTCCCCATTTTATTCTTCCGCTCATGGATCATTAAAATACTTAGGTCAACTCACATTCCTTGGTCAACTTATTTCCCCCACACAAACCACATTAACATCCTCACATGCATGTCTTACAGAGTCACAACACATAACATCACATACCACAATATTTCATCGCATATACATAGTACACATGCCATGTAAACACACAAAAACATACTTCAACTCCACGTTATATCACATACGAGATAATTAAAATAATAAACATAGGATGCATAACATATAAAGTATATAATGCACATCAACACACAATAGGCCTTAGTAACACCCATACCTAAAACGACACTGGTCTTGGAGCATGCTCCTACGCCTCCTTAGGGCTTTGATTGGTCTCACTTATAGGAGGGAAAAGCTAAAATTAGATTCCCTCCTACCAAAAATACTATTAATTGCTAACTTATTCTAAGACTAGGATTTTGATAAAATAATAAAATATTAATAATAATAACCATTAACTAATTACTAAATTTGGCTAAAAAATATAATAATTAATAGTAATATTATAAAAGTTGATAATATAAGGTTGAAGAATTTATCCTAATAATAATGATTCCAAAATAATAATAGCAAAGATACTAAAAAATAATATCAATGTTAACAAGAAGAATAATAATAGTAACAATAATAATAAAAAGGGCATTACTCAAAAATATAGTGAAATAAGGGCTTCAGCCCCTTTACCAAAATAATACTAATAATAACATTAGTAAAATAAATAACAAAATTTAGTAATAATAATAATAACAATAATAATAATAATAATGAAATAGTAATAATAATGATGATAAAAACCATCATAATATTGATAAGTTCTTATTTTGACACATTTTATACCCTTATAACCTTAGTTTTTAGTATTTTATTTAACTAATATAGGTGAATAATTATGATTTTATGCTTAAGTGGTAATAATTACATAAATATTATTATTTAAGCTAAAATGATATAGATTAAGTAAATTTAGAATAAAATATTATTTATTAATATTTATTTAATTTTATTTTGTAGGTATTGTTTTTAAATAAAAGAAAAAAAAAATAAAAAATAAAAAGAAATTGGACCTTTGGACCAACAGCTAAAGGCCGAAGGCCCAAAGACTAGGGAACGATGAAAGGAGAGCAGCGGCGACGCCAAACGATCCTCGGGGTCTTCTGAAAAAAAAAGAGAGAGTTAGTTGCAGAAGGGTCGACGTGGCAAAGAAGAAAAAAGAATAAAAAGGGGGCAAAGACACAAAAGGGAGGAGAGTGTGGCAGAGCCGCAGAGACAAAGCACGAAGAGGGCACATCACGCGAAGGACAGAAGTAGCAGTAGGGCGGCAGGGTGCATGGAGAGGAATGACCAGACATAGAAACTGAGGGCAACGACGATGCAACAGAAAGTAAGGCACACATCAGCGACGACGAAAAGAAAAAAAAGAAAAGGAATTAATGCACGGAAATAAAGGCAAAGGCAAGGAAGAAAAATAGGGAAGAAATTTACCCAATAGAATTTATTTCAGATAAAATTATTTTTTATCTGAATAAATTCTTGATCTTTTATTTAAAATTAATTCTGGTTATTTCTTTCTCTTATTTTTTATTTATATTTTAGATATATATTTCTGTGTAATTAATTCGATAATTATGGCTGGCTGATTATTTATTGTTAGGGAATAAATTAAAACCCTGGATTAGGGTTTGAGATATAATTTTATTTTCTCTATTTTATAAGATTGTTCCTTGACTCTATTTTAATTGCTATTGTTTATATATATATATATATATATATATATATATATATATATATATATATATATATATATATATATATATATATATAATTCTATTAAGTATAATTTATTTGGTGCATGCCTTTTTCTGGTTTCCTCTTAAGTGACAGTATGTAGGATTATTTACCTACTAGGTGACCATCTAAATATACTAGAATTTATATTTATAAATTGCAGCTAGGTTAGATAACAATTCACCTAATAGTTTTGTGATTCTAACCGAAGTAGTAAAACGTTTAGATACGTGCGGGTCAAGGAACGGAAATACAACTAGACATGCTTTGTGTACTAGTTTGGGTACGGAGATTGACAACCTTCTAACTATACTTAATACATTAAATCTAGTTAAATATAGGAGCTGCTTGTTGCTGCTATACTACTAGTATTTAATAAGGTTAATATTGGCGCTTTGTCGTATTAATTAATTAAGGGAAATAATATATATCGGCCTGCTTTTGGTGTACAACTTGGTCAATCTCATTCTCATGATTAAAAAATGACTTAGAAATAAATATTATATTTTGACCTAATCTTGCGGTGGATTTTGATTTCCCTAGCATCTTCATCATATCTATGGGTTTCCTATTATTATTATTATTATTATTATTATTATTATTATTATTATTATTATTATTATTATTATTATTATTATTATTATTTTGTTTACTCCTTTAATTATTATTATTTTTATAACCCCCATTAGTATTTTATTTATTTATTTATTTAGTGTTATTTAGGATTTTTATTTTTATTTTTAGTTTAAGCTAGTTAGATAAAGGCGAGTCATCTCAATCCTTGGCTAGAACGATACTCTTATTTACTAGTGCTACAATTGACAACAAGAGGGTTTAAATTGCGTGCCGGCTACGGCCATACCAAATATTGAAAAACAATAATGGTAACAATAATAGTAATGATAATAATTGAAAATAAAATGAAATAGGGTTTCAACCCTACATTGAATAATAATAAACTCATTAAATAATAATAATAATAATAATAATAATAATAATAATAATAATAATAATAATAATAACACTAATAAGAATAATAAATGCTAATGATAAAATTATTATTAATATTAATAATAATAAGACTTGATATTTATAATACTACTACTACAATTCAAAATAGGCACAATAGGGTTTCAACCCTATATAGAATAATAATACTAACAATAATAATAATAATAATAATGATAATAATAATAATAATAATAATAATAATAATAATAATAATCGCATAACAATAAGAGTAATAATAGCAACACTAATAGTAAATAGTTGTAATAATAATAATAATAATTTAAAAATAGTAATAATAATAATAATAATAATAATAATAATAACAAAATTAATAAATAAAATAAAAACTCATAATAATACTATTAATATTAATAATACTAATACTAATAATCTACTAAGCCAAATAGGATTAGCCTTGATAAAAATAATTATACTAATAATATTGAACTTAATAATAATAATAATAATACATAATAATTATAATAATAGTAATAATATTTGATAATAGGTTAAAAATTGAAATAAAATAAAATAAGCTTAATTAAATAGAAAAGAAGGGTTGAGAGGGTTTAGGGTTTAACCTTAGACTGGTGGTGATAGGCGGCACCGGCGGTGGTGCACGGTGGCGGTGGCCGAAAAAAGAAAAGAAATGGAAAATGTTGAAGGTTGGGAATAAGAAAGGAAGAAGGAGGGTGGAAATAAGGGTGATTATGGTTTCCTGGAAGGAGATGAACATAATAAGGGTGGTGGCGTAGCCAAAGGTGGCGGTACACGGTGGCGGCGGCGGTGGCCGAATGAGGAAGAAGGAGAAAAAGAGAGGAGGAGAGGGAGAAAGAGGAAAAGAAAGGTAGGGGGATATAGGGAAGGGTCTGCAGTATAGTTTGGGAGGTGAAAGGAGCGGCGGTAGTGGCATGAGAGGTAGTTAATGGTGGTTTGAAGGGCGGTGAAGGTTGAAGAGAGGGTTGATTGGGGAGGGAAATTCGCACAACCGGGGTGACTTGTGTAGGAAAAATTGAGGGGTGAGGGAGGTTTAGTTAGTTAGAGAGTGGTGCAAGGATTAGTTGGGTGGGAAGAGAGGGCGGCGGAGTTGGCTGAAGGCGACAACAATGGTGTCTGAAGGGGCAGCGGCGTACAAGGGGAGAAGGTCTGGGTAAGAAATAAAAAGTTCAATACAAGGCAGCTTAAGGGGGTATTTATAGAGAAAAAATGAAGTGGATGAAGTTAGAGAAGTTCTAGAAAAATAGGGCAGGGGGTGAGGGTACTAGCCGGTGGCAGTTGGCCGGTGAAATTCAAAACGTCTGGGGTGGTTACGCAGGAAAAGGGAGGTCGTTCGCGAAAAGAAAGGGAGGTGGATTAGGTCTAAGTGGTTGCCAAATCAGGGGGAAGAGAAAGGGAGAAAAACGGTCGGTCAAAGGGGCGTAACAGACGGCGAAAAACCTAGGCATTGGGCGGTGGAGTTACAGGTCGATGGCGGGAAGGAGGAAGAAGAAAGGAGGAAGAATAGGGGCCGGACCTGCGGTATGGGGAAGAAAACAAGGAAAAGAAAACAGGGGAGACCGACCAAGCGACAACGACTAAAAAATGATCAAAATGCAGCATTCTAGGGGGAAAAGGAGATAAAACATAGCGCTAGGATGTCGAAAGAAGAAGAAAAGAAAGAAAAGGGAGAATGGGCCGTAGGAAGGAAAGAAAAAGGAGGGAAGGAACGGGCCGCAGAATGCAGACCCAATCGCCGAAGAAGAAAAAGAAAGAAGGAAATAAGGATTGGGCCACAGACAAGCCCAATTAGGAAGGAGAAGGAAGAAGAAAAGAAGAAGAAAGAAAAAGGAAAGAAAAGGAAGAAAGAAAAGGAAAAAGGAAAAAGGGAAAAAGAAAAATAGGTGGGTTAGGGTCAATTAAATTAACTAGGATATTTGGAGATATTAAAAATAATAATATTTAAATAAAATAATATTTAAATCCCTTTTTAGGCTAATTTATTATTTTTGCAGGGTTTTTCATAAATTCCATTTTAATTAGCAAAACACCCTAATTTTCTTCAATTAAATTATTTATAAAATTCCTATTAATTTGGAACTATTTTTCCTTCTTATTTTATATAAAATAATTTATTTAATTAATTTTCAAAATACAATTCTTAATTAGCTAAAATACCAAAATTTTTAAATAAAAATATTTATTATTTTCTTCTTGAATAGTCCTAATTAAGTACCTTTTATTTAATAAAAGTAATTTATTTAATTAATTTCTAAATTACTCCTTAATTAGCTATACTTCTTAAAATTAGGTTTTTGGGTATTTCACTCACCACATAAGCATATACACACTTAATGTTAAGGAGGAAAAAAAAAACAACATCAAGTTATGCTATTAGTTTATTTATGTAAGAGATAAGTGAGTCAACCTGTCAATATTCCAATTTATAATCAACTAGATAGGTCAACCATTAGCCAAGTGTAATAACCAGATTTACTCATTTTCAACCACTCATGCCATTACTTCCATTCTTACTAAATATTAGCCATTCCTATAATCATCATTTATATTTCATCAATTACTTACTTAATAATCATATTTTATTATCATTGACCAATGGACCATGCTCCATACCATGGAAGCCTATCCAAAATGGACATAAAGTCTAGGCTAAAGCCAATAATTAAGTGGACATATGTCTAGGCTGAAGGCAGTCACTGTAATGGCCATAGGTTATGGCCAAGGCCAACCAATATAGACATAAGTCTAGGATGAAGCCAACCACCTAGGTAACCAAATAATTTAGTATCAATATCCACTTATACATCATAAGTGTCTATATTAAATAAGGCACTGTGACACTTCACCCGCTCGAAGGTACCAAAAATGGTAGAAGCCAGACTAACCCCCATTAGCTAATCGAGGATCAAGTAGCCCAAAACCATACTCAACTCAAATTTCTTTCTCTTTTAGTGATTAGTATTTTATTTATAAGGATGGGTGATCATATATGGCTCGTATAAGCAAACAACGTAAATTCCCATACTAAGCCATATTCATCCTTTTTGTTTCCATTTTTGCCAACCATATGGGTTTACCAATTATCCTTAGCCAATAAGTTTCATATCCATCATAGGGCTTAATCCGAGCCCTTACTTTTCAACATTACTCTTACTCATATTTTATCGCTAATTACATGTGAATTACACTTTTAGCCTTTACATTACTCATAATGCATGCTATAAGTTACACACTATTTTAATCCCTTAATTAGCCAATAATCCATTTTAAAATGTGTATTTCATCCCATTAATAATCATGATATAGGCCCAAATACAACCCCCAAACATAACCAAAACTCAAGCAAAAAATCATGTAACCCAGCCAAACAAGTTGATCTGTCTGGCCCAACAGGTTGATCGGTGGCACCAACCAGTATATCGGTTTGTGTTGACTATTTGATTAGTCCAAATAAACTAGACCAAGCTTCCTTCCAACAGGTCGATTGGTTTAGGAAACCATTTGACTGTTCATAGACCAGTTGAGTGGTTTTTCCAAACCAGTTAGTCGACAGGTTTAAGAAGAGAGTAAGACCAAGGTCTCTATAGGCAAACCAGCTAATGGGTTAGATCAACCATTTGGCTGTTCTAGGAACTAGTAGATCTGGTTGATCTAATCAGTCTATTCGTTTACCCTAACACAACATAAATTTAGAATTTCCATGCAGGTTGTTGCATAAAAATCATTTCTACTCATATTAGGACAAGTGTCAACACCAGCCTACATATTTCTAACTAGATTATCATGCAATTCTTACCATAACATTATCATATCCTATTTTCTCCATTTTCATGCCCTTTTCTCATTTTATTCCATTCAAACAAGGAAATCATTCATACCACAACATTTCTTCATACCAACATGTATAAACCAATAAAAAGCATTCCTTTTCATACGGGAACACATTTTAACATTTCAAGAACAAGAATTACTTACTTGATGTGTGATAAATCCCCTTAAAAATAGAATTTCCAAATCTATGAAAACTTTAACTTCTAAAACCTTAAAAACCAAAATCTAAACTTAAAATTTCGAATAACAAAACATAAAGGGAAAAAACATACCACTAGGACAAAATAGGGAAAGAATCAACTTAATCACTTATTCTTTTCTAAAGATCTTACTATGCCTTGCTTAACAATTAAAATAAATAAAAGCTAGAGATAGGATCAGGAAATTGTGTAAAATAATTTAGCAAGTGTTCGAAGTGTGGAAGAAAAGAAGAGAATCTAGAACTCGGGGGAATTTTTGTGGCTTAAAGAAAGTGTAATGCAATAAAGATTGGGGCTATTTATAGCTAACCAATTGAAGGAAAACATAGAGGGTTTGGAAGGGAACTCAAAACCCAACTTGTGATTGTTTGAATTCAATTAGAAAGGAAGGATTTGCTTAGGATATGCTCACCTCGTCTTTTGAGCTCAAGTTGTAACTCTTAGGAACTCAAGTCAACCAAGCCAGAATTCTCATACATAAAAGAAGAAATGGAAGGTCAGTGCAAAAGGAATCTTCTAGCCATTAAGAAGCACGCCTAGGGTTAAACCAATCGATCTCATAATCGGGAAGAGGAGAGAGGAGGAGGAAGATAATTGACAATGGTGATCTCTCTCCCTCATGTGTCTCAATCAACCTCCAGAACACACTAAGGTAATATTTTAGGTTTAACACATCATGGAAATGGTTAGAAATATCTTGGGGACAATCTATATGAGTGGGTAAGGTTCCATTTTGGTGTAAGGAATTTTTTTAAAAACTCAAACTTCAAACAGTATGATCAGCTTAATGAACTAATTGATTGATTTGGGTCTACCAGTCGATTGTTCATCCACCAGTCGTTCGGTTTGGTTGAGGAACTCAATTTGGCTGAATTGACAAATTAGTCTATCGATTCATAGAACCAATTGATGGATTTGCCCATAAAACTCATTAAAACTTATTTTCCAACATGATTTCAAATCAAATTTCATTCATAATCAAATTATGACATTAAATTAAAATCAAAGGACCAAAATTTGTCATAATTTTTCATTTATTCATTACACAAAAGTGTGGGATATTACAACACTACCCCTGTAAAGAGGGTGCATCCGCAAAGCCTATAAAAATCAAGTTACACATTATAAATTCATAAACATACTATATTCGCAGTTAAGAAATAGGGGTACTACCCCCTTATAGAAATGGTTTAAACTTATGATAATCAACTAAGAAAACAACTTTAGATACTTGGATCGAGCTTCATCTTCGGCCTCCTAAGTAGCCTCCTATGTATCATGCCATTACCAAAGGACTTTCACCAAATGAACGGTCTTCATATGCATCTCTCTTGTCTTGGTGTTCAGCATTCTCACTGGTCACTTCTCGTAAATCAAAGACTCATCGAGTTCTAGCGACTTTGATTGTATAAAGTGCCAAGGACCTGATACATGCCTCCATATCTGAGATACATGAAAGACATTGTACATGCAAGATAACTTCACTAGTAAAGCTAAGTGATAAGTGACTTCACTAACACGGTCCAAAATCTCATATGGTTTTATGTACCTCAAACTGAGCTTACCTTTTCTACTAAATCTCATAACTCCTTTAGTGGGAGAGATCCTCAAAAAAACTCTATCACCCACCTCGTGACTATCAATATGCCTCTTTAGATCTGCATAGCTCTTTTGTCAGTCCTAGGTATCTCTCATCCATCCTTGAATCAAACAAGAGTGCCTAATTATCTCCTCAATTATCTTGGGTCCTAGCATGAGTGTCTTGCTGATGTCATTGTAACACGAGGGACTATGACACGTCCTTCCATATAGGGCTTGAAAAGGCACCATCTTGATACTAGTGTGATCATTTTTGTTGTAGGATAATTCAATTAAGTCTAACCAATCTTCCCAACTTGCCCCAAAATCTAGCACACACGCTCGAAGCATATCTTCTAGAGTCTTAATGGTTCTCTTGATCCGAAGATCCATAACTAGGTGAAAAGCTGTACTCATCTTTAATTAAATGCCAAAATCATCTTGCAATTTTTTCTAGAAGTGTGACAAGAACCTAGAGTCTCGGTTGAACATAATGTCCTTAGGAGCTCCATGAAGTCTCACCACATGCTTTATGTAGGCATTGGCTAATTATTCCATGCTCCATGTCACCTTCATTAGATTAAACACGGCCGGCTTAGTTAAATAGTCCACAATGACCCGGATGGAATCATATCCACTACAGGTCCTAGGAAATCCAACCATAAAGTCCATTGATATGATATCCCCCTTTCACTCAAGAACTTCCAACGGTTGTACTAACCTTACCTGTCTCTTATGTTTGATCTTAACCTTCTAAAAAATCAGACATACAGCAACAAACTCTACTATTTTCTACTTCATGTGGGGCCACTAATATAGCCTCTTTAGATCCTTGTACAACTTGTCCCTTCTAGGGTGAACACAATAAGGAGAGCAATGTCCTTACTCAAGGATTTTCTTGTTGAGCTCCACACAATCCTATGGTACACACCATTTACCACAATATCTAATACTATAATCCTCATGGATCTAGAATCCTTCAGCTCTACCATCTACAATACCTATCCAAATTCTCTTGATCTTGACATTACCCATTTAGTTAGCTCAAATCTCCTCGAATATTGAAGGTGTGATGGTGAGTGTGCTCATTTTTGCCTCCAAACTTCCGACCATGATCAATTTGATCTCCATCTTCCTGATCTCTTAGCATAGTTGATCTAACAAAATGATTATATCTAAAGAATGTGATATCTTATGGCTAATTGCATCTACCACCGCATTAGCATTATCTTCATGGTAAGTTAATTCCAATTCATAGTCCTTAACTAATTCCAACCACTAACATTGTCTTAGTCTCAACTCCCGCTAAGTGAAAATGTACTTAAGACTCTTATGGTAAATGTAAAACTTGCATTGAATTCCATAGAGATAGTGACTCCAAATCTTAAGAGCAAACATTACTGTTGTAAGTTCCAGGTCATGCATCAGATAGTTTTATTCATGAGGCTTTAGTTGTCATGAGGCATAAGCCACCACTATTCCATACTGCATCAACACACAACCTAGCCCGTGCTTAGAAGTATCACTGTACACTTCAAATCTATGGGTCCCACTTAGCAATATGTGCAGTAAGGATGAAGATCAAATGCCTCTTCAACTCCTCGAAGGATTTGCCACACTTCTCATCCAAATAAAATTGGGTAGCCTTCTTCGAAATTTGGGTTAATGATTGAGTAATCTTAGTAAAGTTTTCTATGAACTGACAATAACAATCGGCCAACCCTTAAAACTATGCACCTCCTTCATAGAAGTGGGAATTGGCCATTCAAAAACAGCTTAAATCTTTGTAGAATCCATTGCCACACCATCTTTGGAAATCGCATAACCAAGGAAGGCCATATGATCTAACCAAAACTCATACTTTGAGAGCATGGCATACAATTAATGTACTCTGAGCAGGGCTAAAGTCTACCTCAAGTGTTACTCTTGAATCTCTCGGTTACCAAATTAGATGAGGATGTCATCAAGGAATACTATGATGAACTGGTCCAAGAAAGGATGAAAGATCTAATTCATCACAGGCATGAAAGCTGTAGGCACATTACTGAGTGTAAAAGGCATTACTCTAAACCCATAATTGTCATACCTTGTCCAAAATGTAGTCTTAGGAATGTCTTTCTATGCCATCCTCAACTAATGATAGCCTAATTGATGATCAATCTTGGAGAAAACCTTAGCTCTTTTAAGTTATTCAAACAGATCACTAATCCTTGGCAAAGGATAATGGTTCTTCAGCATCACTTGTTTCAACCCTTGATAGTCAATACACAATCTTAGGCTGCCATCCTTCTTCTTCACGAATAGCACTAGCACTCCCCTCGGTGATATGCTTGGATGGATATAGCCTTTCTCCAAAAGCTCTTCTGATTGAGCCTTGAGCTATTTTGTCTCCATATGTGCCATCTAGTATGGAGCCTTAGGATACTAGATTTGCACCTGAAAAAACACCCACGGTGAACTCAACTTCTCTAACTAGCAACATTCCTAGAATCCCCTTAGGGAAAATGTTGGAAAACTCACAAACTACCGCCATATATTACAACAGGGCTTCCACTGCTTCAGTGTCTCTGAAACTACACAGGTAGACTGGATACCCCTTACATACAAGGTTAATCAATGTAATTGCTAAAAAAATCTTTGTATAGTGATTGGGTTCACACTTCTAGTATGAAACCCCGATACCCTTTAGTCCTCAAAGAACCATTCATTCTTACACATAGTCGATCAGGACCCGATATATTCTTAGTATACGCATTTTAACAATTATGTCAAAATCCTGCAATTACAACTCTATGAGGTCCGATGGAAACTTATTCCCTCCTACTACCATCACAACCCCTTGATACCACCTAGAGCATGCAATCCTATCCCTTGAAGGTAAAATAATGAATGTGGAAATACTATTAGTAGTAGGTAAGAAGGCTCTAGTTACGAAAGTAGATGCTATAATAGAATGTGAAGCACCAAAGTCAAATAATACATAGGCTAAAAAAGTAGAGATAGAGCGTATCGGTCACCACACCTGCTTGGCATTTTTCTTTGACTTGACTCATCACATTTAGGTTTCTTGCTGACAAAACTCCTAGGGTGCAAGCTGATCCTTTCCCTTTCTAAAAAAGGCCAAGCCTCAGACCTCTAGGATGAATTACTCAACTAATTGCACTAGCTAGCAATAGAGGAACTCTTGGCATTTGATGTTGTGGCTGTTGAACAGTTCCCATGCTTTAAGCTCTAGTCTGACTCCTCTAGATATTGCCAATGGCAACCTAACATTCAAATTCTCGGTGTCCCACCATGCCATACACATGGAAAGTCACCTTGTTGCCTTCACAATCTACCCCTAGGTGATCTAACCTAAACCTCTTGTAGTGGTAGTGCCTTTCCTCGGCACAATCCTTAGAGAAACCTCTCAATTAGGGTGTTGACCCCAAAACTCTGACCAAACCTCAGCGGTAAGCTACCACCAGAGAAAGCCTTATTTTGGTCATTGAAATACTAGCAGCCCTCAAAATTTATTTTGTTCCTTAATCGAGCGCTCTAAGCCTAGATGACTTAGGACGCCTTTATAGAATGCTCATACATCCTAACCATGTCTGGTGAAGTGACTTCCACCAACAACTCCTGGTATCAGATTGCCAATTTGATCTTGAAGTGGTGAACTTACACCACCTCGTTAGCTTCCACTTCTAGGTTAAACTGAACTAGGTTCATAAATCGAGTATGGTATTCCTCGATGGACATGACCCCTTGCCGAAGAGCCATGAACTCTTCATACTTCTTCATACATAGATGATTCAAGTAGAATCTAGCACTTAATGATTCTAAGAATGGCCCCCAACTGGATGCTCTACCACCAAGTGTCTGCACTTTTTCTGACATAATAGACATTAATGCCTACCCTTCTATCTTCCAGGAAACTATAGGTTGTGAAATCCTTCTCCATGTCTCTAACCCACCATTCTATAATGTGGCAGTCTTCCTGACCTTCAAAAATGGGTGGGTGATGATGCCCAACCCTCTTGAGCCAATCATCCGAAGCTAGTGTAGTTGCAAGCACTAGTGGAGGTTTAGGTGCTTAGATCTAACCCTCCATATGAGCTCTGATAGTCTCCATGAAGACTTCAATATGTTCATAGTGATGGTTAACGACCATCACTTCCCAAGGACTAAAAAAATTTAGGCTAACGTTTAAGCTAGCAAGTACTAAAACTCGCACAACACACACAAGGTATCTATAGCACATTCCCAACATAACTCTCACTCACGGACATCCGAGATTGAAATAATCAAAGTTTATAGGAAAATCAAGAAAATAAATTGAATTCAAGGACATCTATAGAGTATAACTGCCTTAGTAAAAATCTTATGGTATCAAATTTAAAAATTCTTTAAAAAAATAGAAAATCTTTAGGAACTGATAAAATATCAACCTATGTATCAACTTAATAATTGTTAAAAGTAGGAAAATTTTCAAAAACACAAAAAAAACTTTGATACCAACCTATAAAACCCCCATTTTTAACTACCAAAAAAGTTCATTAAAATGGTTGTGGAAGTAGAAAAACCCTTTTAAAAATGGAGTGTTACCACCATACTTGATATAGATTAGACGTCTGTTGCCTACCCCATATCAGATACAAGGCTAAAAAGAAAAAAAACACGAAAACATAACAAAATATTTTAATTGAAATGATTCTAAAATATTTACAACATGCCACCCTAACAGGTTATATTCCAATCACAACAAAATACAAGTTAAATTATAAAATTATAAAATAAGGGTTAGTGCATAAAACCTAAAACAAACATCGTGGTCCTCCACGGGCCTCATTAAAACCTTTCTGATGTCCTCACTCACAAGCTCTACCCTAAAGGGTAGGACCTTTACCGGCCATCCCTAAAAACTTGCACAAGTCCTCTACTTGTGGGAATGAGGAGGTGACCAAAAAAATGGGCACATCAGTATGCTACGTACTGAGTAAGCCAAGTTGCTCCCTTAACGTATACACGTATATAAGTTTATCATACATAATATATACTACATTTAGCATTATGATAAGGCCACATATATGCATAAGGATAAAATTACATGAAGTCATATTACCATGTATAATTCCAACAAGTATAATACTTCATGCATAGGCTTGTCACCTTTCCACATAAGCATATACACACTTAATGGTAAGTAGAAACAAACAACCTCAATTTATGCCATTAGTTCATTTATGTAAGAGATGTGAATCAATCCATCAATCTTCCAATTCATAATCAAGTAGACATGTCAACCATTAGCCAAGTGTAATAACCATATTTACACATTTTTGACCAATCATGCCATTAATTCCATTCTTACCAAATATTAGCGATGGAATGTGCTCTATACCATGGTCTCACATACCATGTAAGCCTATCCAAAAGGGACATATATTCTAGGCCAAAGCCAATCACCACAATGGACATAAATCTAAGCCAAAGCTAATCACCCAGGCAATCAGACCCTTTAGTATCGATACCCCCTAGTACATCATTAGTGTCTGGAATAAATACGGTACTGGGACCCCTCACCCAACCAAAAGAAAAGCTCAAAGGCAAACTAACCCCCGATAGCTAATCAAGGATTGATTAACCTAGAACCATACTTAACTTAAATTTCTTTTGCTTTTAGTGATTAGTATTTTATTCATAAGGATGGGTGATCATAAATGGCGCATACAAGCAAACAAGGTAAATTCTCACACTAAGTTATATTCATCCTATTTATTTCTAATTTCCCCAACCATACAAGTTTACTATTTATCCTTGGCCAATGAGTTTCATATCCATCATAGGGTTTAATCTAATCCCATACTAATTGCCATTACTCTTACTTTCATTTTATCATTAATTACAAGTGACTTACACTTTTAACCTTTACATTACTCATAATGCCTATCATAGGTTACGGCCCATTTTAGTCCATTAATTAAGACAATAATCCATGTTAAAATATTATTTTATCCCATTAACAATCATGATATACTCCCAAATATAACCCCCAAACATAACCAAACCATAGAGCAACAAATCATGCAACCCAATCGAACAAATTGATCGGTTTGGCCCAACCAGTCAATTGATTGCACCAACCACTCAATCAATTTGGGTTAAGTAGTTAATCATTTTAACTCAATCAAACCATGCTTCCTTCAAATTGGTCAATTGCTTTGGGCAAACCAGTCAACTATTCATAGACTAGTCGATTGGTTTTGCCAAACAAGTCAATAGGTTTAAGAAGAGATCAAGACCAAGGTTTATGCAGGCAAACCATTCATTGGGTTGGGTCAACCAGTTGACTGTTCTAGGAACCAATCAATTGGTTTGACCAAACTTATCAACCAGTTTATCCAAACAAGGTATAAAATCACAATTTCCATGCATATTATTGCATAAAAATCATTTCTACTCACATTAGGAAATGTGTCAACGCCAAATAACATATTTCTAACTAGATTATCATGAAATTCTACCCATAACATAATCATAGCCTATTTCATTCATTTTCATGCTTGTGAATTGTATTTTGTGTGTATAATAGCTTGGATTGGTAGGAATTTGGAGTAGAATTGTGAGCTGTGCTGAGAATATGTTAATATTAGACCTTGATTCAACCATAATTTGGAAAAGTGTTAAAAAAAAATTTGTAGATCTTTTTGTTAGCTTTCTGATGCATCATAAATAATCTTGATTGGAGATCAAACGAAGATGTTATGGATGAAATACTAAAGGCTATCAAATCTAGAAAGAAACATGAGAGGGCATGTTTAGTATAAATACCATGCGATTAGAACCCTAATTAGTAGAACACCATCCTCTTCTCTCCTCTTGAGTTCTCTTGTAATTCCTTATTGAATTGAGTGATTTAGGTGAGGATTTCTTTGATTCTCTTTGTAATCACAATTATTTTACATCAAAAAGATCATTTGTTTCTCCAATATATATTCTTAAGAGTTCTTCTCTTTTCAATTCTTGTGTGCTCTAATTGATTATAATTAGATCTTATTTTTCTAAATTTGTATCGATCACTAATATAAATTGGTATTAGAGCATAAGATTCATGTTTGGGATATCTATAAGATTTGATATAGAAAAGTTTGATCGGTCAGTGGACTTCGGCTTATGGAAGTTGAAGATGAATGCAATCCTGATTCAAAATGGATTAGAGAAGATGTTACTCCAGAATTCAAAGAAGTCCGCTTCATTGACAGATAAGAACTTTGAGGGGATAGATCAAAAGGACATATCCACTATATAGTTGTGTTTTTCTAATGAGGTCTTTTATGAGGTGGATAAAGAAATAACGACATCATCTGTATGGCTCAAGCTGGAGATTCTATACATGACGTAGTCGATGATGAATTATTTATTGTTGAAAAGTAAGTTACAAGAGCTAAAATTGGATAAGGGACAATCCCTAAAATATCATCTTATTGAATTTTACTCTATAACTATAGATCAACGGAATATAAATGTCAAATTGGAGGATGACATGTTCTTTACATTGCCGTGTTCTTTGCCTGCTAATTACAAACATTTTCATGAGACCATATTGTATGGGATTGATGATGAGTTAGTTTTTAATGATGTCAATATTTCCATACTATAGCAAGAACTGATTGAGAATTAGTTAATTGGAGGTGGTTCTGGTGACTCACATAGTGAAGGACTTGTAGCTAGGGGAAGAACTCAAGAATGGGGTTCTGGTGAGAAGAAGAAGAATTCCATGTCAAAGTTAAGGAACAACATATCCAAGAATATCATGTGCTATAGATGTCATAAGAAGGTCCATATCGACAAGTTTTATCTTAATATGAAATTTAGAGATAAATTTGGTGAATCATCTGGCACAAAGGATGCTGCTGCTATAACCCAATATGATAGTGATGGCAATGTGTTTACTGCCACTAATAATCATACCAAGATTATGGACAATGAGATATTAGACTTTTGATGCTCTTACTATATTTATCCCAATAGGAATTGGTTCTAGACTTACAAGACAACTCGAGGTGGAGTAGTTCGTATCGGTAATGATGTTGTACATAAATTTGTTGGAATTAAGGCAGTGAACGTGAAGATGCATGATGGTGCGGTCGGAACATTGTCTATTGTTCAATATGTCCCTGAGATGACCAAGAACTTGATTTCATTGAGTTCATTGGATTGTAATGGATATCATTGTGTGATCGAGAATGGCATAATGAAGATTACGATAGGGGCTCTTGTTGCAATGAAAGACAAGAGGGTCAGGACACTATATGAGCTTGTTGGTTCCATTGTTGAGGGAGAAATTGTGGTAACATTATGAAGTATGATGTTACTAGACTTTGGTATATGCAACATAGACACATAAGTGTCAAATGCATGATTGAACTATCTAAGAGAGGGTTACTGGATGGGCAGAGTACAAGTACTATAGATTTCTATGAGCACTATGTGTTTGGCAAGCATAAGTGAGTTAGCTTTCTAAAGGCTACACATAGTATGAAGGGGCCTCTAGATTATATTCACTCTGATTTATGGGGTCTTACAAGGGTGGTTTCCAAGGGGGATTTGGGATACCTACTAACATTTATTAATGACTTCTCTAGAAAGGTGTGGTACTATTTTATTAAAAATAAAAATGATGTCTTTGGTGTTTTCAAGCATTGGAAGACCTTACTAGAGAAGCAGACTAAGAGATAGGTGAAGTGTCTCAGAACAGATAATGGCCTTGAGTTTATGGAGCATAGTTTTACTAATTACTATGAGGACCATGGTATTACTAGGCATCACACTTGTATTAAAAGACCGCAACAGAATGGGGTTGCTGAGAGGAGGAATAGGACCTATTGGAGAAAGCTCGATGTATGTTGTCACAGGATGGATTAGTTAAGGATTTTTGGGCTAAGGTAGTTCCCACGGTGACGTTCTTGGTGAATAGGTCATCTGATCAACATGTAGTTGATTGCAAGTGGGTGTGCAATTTCAAATAAGGAACTCCAAGTTCAAAATCTTTTCCCCAGCAATGCCCTTTTCTCAATTTATGTCATTCAAACAAGGAAATCATGCATACCACTTCATTTCTTCATACCAACATGTATAATCCAATAAAAAGGCATCGCTTTTTATGCAGGAACACATGCTAACATTTCAAGAACAAGAATTACTTACTTGATGCAGGCTAAATCCCCTTATAAATAAGATTTCCAAATCTATTAAAACTTCAAGTCTTAAAACCTTAAAAACCAAAATATTAACTTAGGTATTATATAAAAACTTCATAAAATTTTGAACAAGAAAAAAAGGGGGAAAGAGCATACCACTAGGACAAAATAAGGAAAGAGGATACCTTGATTAATAATTAAAAAAGATAGAGTAGAGATAGGATTAGGAGAGTGTGTAAAATAATTTTGTAAGTGCTCGAAGTGTGGAAGAGGAGATGAGAATGCAGAACTCAGAGGAATTTTGGTTGCTAAGAGAAAGTGTAATGTATGGAGGATTGGGGCCATTTATAGCCAACCAATCAAAGGAAAACATAGAGGGTTCAGAAGGTAGCTCAAAACCCTACTTGTGACCGTTTGAATTTGATTATAACAGATGGATTTGTTGACTTAGTCTCTTGAGTTCAATTTGTGACTCTAAGGAACTTAGGTGAAGTAGGCTAGAATTCTCAAACATAAATGAAGAAATAGGAGGTCAGTGTGGAAGAAATCTCTTAGCTACTCAGAAGCACACTTGGGGTCGAAGCAATCTATCTTACAATCTAGAGGAGGAGAGAGGAGGAAGACAATTGGCTAAGGTCATCTCTCTCCCTCATATGTCTCAATCGACCTCTAGAACAAATTGAGGCAGTATTTTGGATTAAACGCATCATGACAATGGTTAGAAATTTCTTAGGGACAATCGGTATGAGTTATTAAAGTTCCATTTTAGTGTAAGTGATTTTTCAGAAACTCAAACTTAAAAAAAATATAATCAACTCGATGAACCAGTCAATAGATTTAGATCTACCAGCTAATTGTTCATCCATTAGCTGATTGGTTTCCCCAAACCAAATAATAAATTGGTCGAGGAACTTAGTTTGGCTAAAATGACAAACCATTTGATTGGTTCATAGAACAAGTCGATACTTGTAAAACTCATTAAACATCATTTTCCAACTAGATTTCAAATCAATTTTCATTCCAAATCAAATCATAACATTGAGTTAAAATCAAAGGCCCAAAATTTGTCATAATTTATCATCCATCCATTACAAAAAAGTGTGGGGTATTACATCCTGATACTTTATCTTAATCTCCTCCTCAAACTCCCATGTGGCCCGCTCTGCCCCCATGATGTGAACACAAGACCTTCCTGAGTGGAACAATCTTTGAATGTGTCTCTTGAGTCTTGGAGTCAAGAATCCTCATGGTTGCTCCTTGTAATTAAACATCTCATCAAGCTCAATTAACTCTCATTGAATGATGTGTGATGGATCCGACATATACCTCCTCAACTAAAATATGTGGAAAACATTATGCATGCACAAAAGCTCAACAGGGAAGGTAAGATAGTGAGAAACCTATCCAACATGATTCAAAATCTTATACGACCTAATGAACCTTGGTCTAAGCTTACCTTATAACCAAAATGCATCACTCCCTTGGTTGGTAAAACTCTCATAAGAACTTAGTCGCCTATCTCAAACTCATCTACTCTCCTCCACATATCTGCGTAGCTCTTCTACCTATCTTTTGATACCTTCATCTAGTATCAAATCAACCTGATCTATCTAGCAGTGTCCTCTATCATCTCTAGTTTCAACAACACCGTCTCACTAGAGTTGCTCCAACACACACTATTAGGGTACTTTTATCCATAAAGTACCTAAAAAGTTGCCATTCTTATACTTATATGATGACTATTATTGTAGGGGAACTCCACCATGTCCAGGCAATCCTCCTAACTACCCAGAAACTCAAGAATGGATGCCTAAATCATATCTGCCATGGTTTGAATATTACGCTCAGTCTATTTATCTATCTATCACTAGATGGAAAGCAGTGCTCATTTTAAGTTGTGTCCCAAAAAGTTTGCTTGCAAATTCTGCCAAAAATGTGATAAGAATCTAAAACTTTGGTCTTACACAATGTCCTTAAGCACCCCATGGTGCCAAACCACATGTTTCTTATAAGCACTGGCCATCTGCTCCATACACCATGTCAACTTCATCGGTATGAACACCATTGACTTAGTCAATTGGTCAACCATTAACTAGATCAAATCTAAACTACTATAGGTCTTAGGTAATCCAACCACGGAGCCTATTGACACATTATCACATTTCCACGTAGGGAAATCCAATGGCTGAACTAATCTAACTGGAAGCTTATGTTCCACCTTAACCTTATGACACATTAAGCAGTGGTCCATAATGTCTGCAACCTCCCACTCTATATGAGTTCACGAATAAATTCATCTCAAATCCATATACATCTTATCCCCTCTAGGGTGGATGGAATAAGGTACGTGATGGCCCTCCACTAGGATCCTCCTCTTAAGTTTCCCACAACTGTGTGAAACACACCACCATACTCAAAAATGGATACTACCATCCTTAGAAATATCAAATCCCACTGTTCTGATCTCAAATATCACCTTCTTAATCCGATCGAGCTTGACATCACCTGGCTAACTAGCTCAAATCTCATCAAAGATGGTTAGGGTGATCGAGAGGGTGATCATCCTTGTCTCAAGATCCTCGAGTCCAATGATCTTAATGCTCAACTCTTGAAGATCTCACTAGATCTAATCTGACACTACCAGTGAACCTAAGGTGTGTGAAGTCTTTCTACTAAGAGCATTTGCTACAATGTTGACCTTACCCTCATGGTAAGTTAACTCCAAATCATAGTCCTTAACCAAATCTAGCTAACTCCTCTATCTCATGTTTAGTTCTCACTATGTAGAAATTACAGTACACTCCATACAGGTAATTCCTTTAGATCTTTAAGGTGAAAACCACTACAGCTAGCCCAAAGTCATGCATAGGATAGTCTTTCTCATGGTCCATCAATTGGAAAGATACATAGGCCACTAACCTCCAATGTTGCATCAACATACACCCTAAACCGAATCTAGATCCATTGCTATATAACTCGAACCCCTTCGTACCTAACGGTAAGGTAAGCACTGGAGCTAAAGTTAATCTTCTCTTGAGCTCCTCAAAAGCCTTTGAGCACTTATTGTCCCAAAGAAAGTGCATCATCTTCTTCAATAAGGTAGTCAAAGGACAAGTGATACTCAAAAAGTCCTTGATGAACTATCTTTAGTAGCCTCCTAACCCTAAAAAACTGATAACTTCCCTGATGTTCATTGATGTAGTCCACTCCAACACTGCTCAGATCTTTAAAGGACTCACCAACACACCTTCCCTCTAAATGACATGACTGAGGAAAGTTATCTCATCCAACTAAAAATCACACTTTGAGAGCTTGGCATACAACTAATGAGTACTCAACAACTCTAAAGCCTACCTAAGGTGTTGCTTGTATTCCTCACAAGTTCGAAGAGTGAATCAAGATATCATCAATGAATACAACTACGAACTAATCAAGATGTTATAGGAAGTGGCGGTTCATGAGAGCCATGAACATCACTGGCATAGTAGTGAGTCCAAAGGATGTCACAGTGAATTATTAATGGTTATACCTTGTCTTAAAAGCTGTCTTTGGTATGTCCTTCTCGACAATCCTTAGCTCATGATACCCTGATATGAGATTTATCTTTGAAAACACTGTATCCCTATTGAATTATTTGAAGAGGGAATCGATCCATGGTAAAGAATAGTGGTTCTTCACCATAACCCAGTTCAACCCATAGTAATCGATGTAAAGCCTCAACCCACCATCCTTCTTTCTTATAAAAAGGACTGGTGCTTCCCATGGCAATACACTCAGTCAAATGTACCCCTTCTCTTGAAACTTCTCCAACTGAGTACACAACTCTACCATTTTAGTAGGCGAGAGGCAATAGGGAGCCTTTGATATAGGTTATGTTCCTGGTAGAAAGTCTATTATAAAGTCCATCTTACACACTGGTGGCGTACCTGGGATATCGTCAGGAAACACATCTAGAAACTCTCTTACCATTGGAATCTCCTCAACTCACGACTTCTTGATATCCAGATCTTGAACACTACACAAGAATAGATGGTACCCTTTCTACACTAGCATACTAAGAACCACTACAGACACTATATTCACGAAGGGCCTAGGCTTGCATCTCTTGTAAGAGACCCAAGCACCCTGTGGTCCCTTAAGAACCATGCTCTCTTATGTGCAATCAATCAAAGCCTAGTATCTTGCAAGCATATCCATCCTAAGGATAACGTTAAATTCTTAAAGCGTAAACTCTCTAAGGTCTACTAAAAGTTCGATTCTGCTAATAACTAAGGCCTCATCTCTATATAACCTAGAATATAGAATTCTATCTCCATACAGGAGCATAATAGAAGTCTCAATCCCATCAAAAGGAACCATATCTGTCCTAGCTACGAAAGTAGTAGAAATGAAGGATTGTAAAGCACTCGAGTTAAACAACACATAAGCAGGAAGGGAAAAAACCATGGATGTACCCGTGATGACATCAACCTAACTATTAGCCTCTAACTGGCTCACCATGATCAGAATACTACCTAGAGGTGGTCATGCAGCACTGCCTGAGCCTTACCCTTGCTAAAAAGCACAACGCCCCTATAGCCTCTGCTGCAGAGCAGTGCTGCATGCTCCACTATTTGTCGGTTGAGATATCTGAACTAGTGGCATCTATGCCCTTGCAGAACACTACCCTTGACTGTATAAAACTTGAATAGACAATGCTTGAACAAGCCACAACCATGGTACTAAACCAGCTGCCGAGCACAATCCTTCCCTGGGTGGTTCATACCACACTACTATAAAATGAAACACCTCAACCCTGGTTGACTTAACTGTACTCCAAAAGGGTGTACAACTCCTAACTAATGACTACTTGAGGTTTGGAATGTCTTCTCTCCCCTGTGGCATTGACCGCCCTCAAACCTCTGCTTGGCTCTTGCCTTGGCAGTAGATACTTGAGCAATCACTGATGCCTCCAAAGCATAATCATACTTAGCTTGTAGGTCCTATGCATAAGTCCCCACCAACATCTCTTAGAGCCTTATACTCAACCCTAGCTGGTATCGGTGCACCTTCATCCTCTCATCAATATCAACCACTGGAGTAAAGCAAACCAGATCTAAATAATAGTTTTAGTACTCACTAAAAGTGTCCCCTGACACAATGCCATGAACTCATCGCACTTCACCATTCTTAGGTGAGTAGGGTTGAACCATGCCCTGAGCATCTCAATAAAGGTTTGCCACTAGTCTATAACAGCTCCCTTTAACCACCGTTCCAACACATTCTGGTCCCCTTGACCCTCCAAAACTAAAGGAAGATGAAGTTCCACCAAACAAAGCTAATACTCCTATGGTGTCACCAGAAAAGGAGGTGGAGGAAGCGGTTGTGGATCTTCCTCATGCTGAATCTACCACTCCATGAACATGAAACACTCGAGACACTAATTTGCATTAATCAAAACCCTAAAATATTAAGTCATGTTAGAAAGAAATCGAATGCTAACTACACCATTAGTACACATGAAGATAGCGCATTATATATAAAGATAGAAGTTAGTCCTATTCTATAAAGATTAAGGCCAATTTCCAACCCAAACTAATGCTCACTTGCACACTAAACTAGATATTACAAGTTCAGATAAAACAAAAGAATTTTTTTTTGTAAAAAAAATTTAAGCTTTAAAACCATAGGCTCTGATACCAACTTGTAACACCCCTAATTTTTGAACAAAAAGTTTTTATTTTTAAGTCCATGGAGAAGCTTTTGAAAAAAAGGGGGGAATGTTACTACCACATCAACCATGAGACAGGTGTGATCATCATCTAAACCATGATTGATGCAAGGTAAAATAAAACAAGGAACAAAAGATGCATGCTCATAACATTATTATGACAACACAAGATAATAAGGATGAGAACAATATCATAGATAGAATAATTATGATAGTTTACAAAACTAGATACAAGAATCAGACCAAGAGTTTAAATAATAAAAAATATAAAACTTTCTAATGCTATGGGAAAATATTTCTAATAGCTTAGTCTAACTCTTAGGCATAATCATAAACCTCCAACACCAAGTAATGTCCTACTAATAGCCCATGTCATCACCCTCAACTACTCTAACTAAAATTTCTAACCCTATAACCCATTCTTTGCTCCCTGGATCAAAAGCTAGATCATCACAATGACTACACAAGTGCAATATCAGTACAGTGAAGTACTAGTAATATATAGTACCTGAAACATGATAAGGCTCATGTAACACATTAATGTCATATAACAACATGGTGATATCATATTGGTATAGATCAAGTATAACAAGGCATGCTTGCATGGAAATCATGGAAGTATAGAAATATGGTAAACGCGTGCAATCCATACAATATAAATCATATTAGAATTTCTCCTTTAGTGAACACACAAATTCTAGTTAATAATATAGTTTGTTAGACCACACCATGTTCTCCACCATAAATAAAAATTCATGGAAGCACAAATAATCACAATACAAGACCACTTCCATAAAAAATGGTCAGAGTACATAGAAGGGGATTTCTTTGGGGATACCACACCTACCACACATCGAATGCACCTGCTACAAATCGAGATACCACGCCCACCACAAGTGGTTGAAGTACACTAAAGGGGCTTGTACTAGAATACCTCACCCCCACACCTTGCATTTATTTACCCCAAGGGTTAAAAAGTTAGGATGCCACACCTACCTAAGAAATGGACAGTAAAAAGTGCTAGGGGGCTTGTACTGGAATACCTCACCCACCCGAACTGGACACCAATGCCATGTTGAGCGAGCATAGTCTAATCTTATACCTCAAAGATATGTGCATACCCCCATACCAACCACAATACGATAGAGAAGAAAATAAGTACTTAGTGAAAAAATATAACTACGGGAATACCCACCCACTGACCTTTAGTAGTTACCCCATAAGTTGTAGAAAAAGGCTCAAATGTAATCTTAAACCATTAATTTATTTATCAAGTGATATCACACATCACAATAAAGTCTACATATAAACAAATGAATATTTCTAAGTGATAACGCCAAACACATCACAAGGCATTAAAGTCGCCTTTTGGGTGTTTCCAAATGCAAATACCAAGCACATGATAAGGCATAAAAGCTACAACTTGGGTGTTTATAGATGACACCAAACATAACCAAATTCAAGTCTCAAATACCATCATGATGCTTCTTATTAAATTAGGGCATTCATAGTTGAAATCATAATTTAAATGTTATAAATTCATGTAGCTATCGACAAAAAAGGCCCAAGAGAAACACAACCATTTATAAAAAAACTAGTCAATCTCTAACAAGACTAGTCAATTGGTCCCTCTGACCAGTCTACTAGTCTATTCATACCAGACCTGGACATTGGTATATTTATACTAGACTTGGACAAAAATAATACCAAATAACCAGTAGACTAGTTGGCCTTATTGATTGACTATTTATGGGAACCAATTGATGGGTTTGGTTTAATTGATCAATGAGTCTAAGCAAAGACCAAACCATTTTAACTTGTATAAAAATCAGTTGGTGGGTTTAAGCAACCGATCAACCAATCCTAGAAATTGGCCGACTGGTTTGGTCTAACCAATCGATGGGTCTAAGCACAGACCAAACAATTTTAGACTATGGGGACACAATTCCATGGGCTTGACACTACATTATTATACCTCTCCTTTACCACACTCCACCTCCCCTACCTCAACATGTGTTCCCTTATACCTTAGTAGCCCACACTAAACCTAAGTCTGATTTTTCTCCTTCTAATTTTATTTTATTAAGTTTGAAAAAAAGAGTTTCAATCTTTTTAGTTCTTGATTCTCCTAGTAATTGAGGTCTTAATTGATAGTCATCAAATTAAGAATATTTTTTGCTAGAAGAATTGCTTAGATATAAGGCATTATTATCTTTAATATAAAAAAAGCCCTTTTGTTGTTTGTTATGGATCTATTTTCTTGATGTATTTATATGTTGTGCATGAGTTAATTGTATTCTTAGATTCAATAATGTGGTAAAGTTCTCTTCTTTGAAGTTTTAAGCATGCTTCTAGTTCCCTATTATCATGCATGATTTTGGTAGTTTTGATTATGAATTCTTCAAGTGCTAATATTATGTAATTCTATGTGTGCAATATGACTTTTTATGTGTTTTATGACATAAAAGCATGATATAATTAATATAGTAAAGTTCGGTGAAAATTATGGTAAGTGGATCACAGGTATAGGTGTTATTTTACCTAGAGCAATTGATCGGTTTTTTGGGAAGATCGACTGGTTGTATGAATAGTCGCTCAGTTCGGAAACTTTGATTTGCTGATTGTGAGATCAATCGATTGGTTTGATGAACCAATTGGCTAATTCCTATGAGCAATCGATCATTTTGCCAAATCCATTAACTAGTTGCCTTATAACCAAAGTGGTCTAATCTCTACATAGACCCAGCAATAGGTTTGGTAGAACCATCGACTGGTTTCCTAAGAATAGTTTATTGGTGGGACCAACCAGTCAATTACTTTGCTAATTTTATTTCCTCTTCATGTCTAGAACAACCAGACTAATCAACTGTTCGTCCTTTATTTTATCATGCTTATTATTCTTCCTTTGGGCCTTCCATATTAATATCTCTATGTAATTACAATATTTTAATGATGATTCCAACCATATTTAACCTAAATTTAATATAGATCAAAATGATGATATTTTTTACTTTGATTCAGTTGAGTTTAATGTCATCTTTAAACAACTAATTGGTGACTTATATGCCTTATGATGTGTTTGGTGTTATCACCCAAAAACACATAAGTTGGTTATTAATGAAATTAATAGGATTTTTGATATTATGATTTCATTAGATAATTTTCCTCTGAATCTTGGGTTAGCTAGCTAGAATCTAGTAGGTAGATTTCCCTATGTTTTTATAATTTCACTTCATACCTATTTATTTCTCTATGGGGTTGTGGTCGATATAGGGTATATAAATATCTTTGAGGTATAGGATTATATTGTAGAAAACCAGCATGACATTGATGTCCAGTATGGCTGGATGAGGTATCCTAGTGCAAGCCCCCTGGAACTTCGTATTTTACATTTCTTATGTGGGTGTGATATCCCAACTTTTTAGCCCTCGCAATGGAGGCATTCATGGTGAGGTGTGTGAGATATTCTAGTACAAGCCCTTAATGTACTATAACCTCGTATGGTAGGGGTATGGTATCCCAATTTGTATTAGCCCTCATGACAGGTGCACTCTATGTATGGTGGGTGTGGTATCCCCGAAGAAAATCCCCTTCAATATATCTTGACCCCATGTGGTAGATGAGGTATCCCATTGTGTGTGTATGTTGCTATGATTTTTGGCCATAGTGGAGAATTAGGTGCAGTCAAACAGATTATCTTAATAACTGAAAATTATGTGGTCATTAAAGGAATATTATTATGATATGGTTTAGATTATATGATTCTAATGCATGATCTACATTATTATTATTCCATAATTTCCATAAAAGCATACCTTGGTATATTTCTATCATAAGCCTAAGTGATTTATTATGTTAATATGCTTATCACCATACACTATGTGACTTCAATTTGTAGTATGAGCCCTTACCATGTTTTAGGTAGTATATTTTACTAGTACCTCACCATACTAATACTACATTTGTGTGGTCAATATGATAATTTGACTTTTGGTCAGATGAGTAGAAGATGTATTGTATGTTATGATCCTCACCTAGAATATGTTGAGAATGATATCATAGGCTAGTAGTTGGTCATTACTTGAGGTTTGAGAGTTACATTCCTATTTATCTAAGATTTATGCTAACTAATTATAAGTACTTTTTCCCACTTTGTAGGGATGTTTTTGGTTCTTATCGATTATTTAAACTCTTGTCTTTGATCCCTATATTCAGATTTTGTAAACTCTCTATTTTATCTATGTTACTATTCTCATCATTGTTATCATATAATTGTTGTGTTATTAGTAGAGCATGCATTTTTTTCATGGTTGTTCCATTTTATCTTGCATCATGCATAGGTTAAGTGATTATTACACCTTTCTCATAGTTGATGTTGCAGTAAAATTATCTGATTTTACTTTTATAAATGCTTCCACATTGTCTTCAAAACCAAAATTTTCAATTCAAAATTTGGAAGTATTAGAGTAATGTATACCCCCTTCTTTGAGATATCTTCCTCTACAATATAATTTACTGCTAATACATTCCACCAACTTGTTCGAGTGATTAAGTTTTGAAGGGGGTGAGAATATAAGTATTCATCATATCAAACACTGAGGTCAACTCATTTAACGAATCTTTTCCTAGGTAGAGAACAGACATAGGTAGAGCTAGTAAAAGTTGACCCAACCCGATCCGTACAAAATCCGATCCTATATAATCCAATAAACTCATCAACCCAAATTGACCCTAACTCGTAACCCTCCATCAACTTGACTTGTTAACATTCGACATGTCATCAACCCAACCTGATATCAGCCTAACCTAATTCAATATTAACTAGTTATGATAATAATAAAAATAAGCATGTCTTATTATTTGTTTAAAGCTTTTAAAAATATATTATTATTTAAATTTTACTTATTTTTATTACTTTTATTGTGAACTTACTTATTTACCAATGATATTCTAATTTTACCAATTTTTTTTGTATAAAAAAAAACATTAAAAGTCATAATAATAAACAAATAGAAATTAATAACACATTATTAATCGCATGCTTATATGAAGTTAACATTAATTTTTTGCTTACAAGGTTAATGAGTTAGATTAATTTTGGTAGTCAATATCCGATTTAACCTAAATCCAAAGTTATTCAATAGCTTGACCTAAACCTAACCTGACACATCAAAACCTAAAAAGATCTAATTCTCCAAAGTTAATCCAAACCTTGCCTGTTAAATTAACTTAACACGAAATCACCTGTATATGAGCTTACTCGGCCCAAACCTGATCAGATAGGGATGTAAATATATTAGGTCCATACCCCTACCCAATAAAAAAATTTATATACAAATTTATACTCGTACGTTAAATGAAAATTTACTAACCCATTCATATCCGTATCCATTGGATATTTGTAATACCCCTAAAAATCACAGTTGAAATTTTTTATTTTTAATTAAAACAAATACTAGCATGGGGCGCTATCACCGTGATTAGTAATAGCCAAGCCCCTTGGCAGTCTCGTACCAATCACAAGGCTAAGGATAATTTCATGAATTATTAAACACACTTAGGTAGATAAACATAGAAATTTGAAATACTCATAAAGAGAGAATTAGAGTGTGAAATTAAACGTCAATACATAATTAAAACAGATACAAAGTGAAGCCCCAAGGGGGCAAAGTGATACAATGAATAAGTAAAAATAGAAAAAGGCAGAGAGTGAGGTCAGCACTCACTCTCAGTGCCAAGTAAATCCAATGGTCATCACACATCCCCCCTAACGCATCCAGTACATCATAGGCATCAAACACGGTACCTCCTACCTACACAAATTCAAAAGGGGCCTCTACTCGTGGGAATGAGTAGCACCTATAAAACGGATAGTTAATACTCTACGTACTGAGCAAGGTAACCATATGGGTAAGGCCATACAAGAACATAGACAAATAAGGCATACAAAGCATAATTCAGGTTCATATCATTAGGCTAAACTTAGACTAATATTTTTGTCTTATACATTTCTCATATTAATTTTGCATGAGTTCAAGGATCCCACCATTATAGCCAGTGGACCAGAAATACTCCACAGGGTGTAACACACCTGACCACTATTATAGCCAGTGGACTAGAATCACTCTATGGGGCAAAATGTACTTGACTACTATTACTGCCGATGGACCAAAAAATCAACCTCACTGGCCTCGACTCACGAGGTGTTCTACTATAAGTAATTAATATCTTTTTCATGTTTTATTACCATGTAAAGTTTGGTTTATTGAGCTCGGAATCCCCCACTATTATAGCTAGTGGACTGAAAACACTTCACAAGGTAGAATGCACCTGTCCACTATTATAACAGGTGGACCTGATATCACTCTACAAGGTAAAACGTACCTAACCACTATTATAGCCGGTCGACCGAAAAAATATATCCTCATTAGGCCCTGGCTCAATAATATTTCACTTTAAGTGTTTAGTGTTTTACTTGTATCTTATTCCACACACAACCCCGACTAGACATGCATGACCCATCTAGCACATCCAGACATCCTTTCCCCCTTTTCCTCATTACCATGAATATCCAACTTCTATGTGCATGGGTCGAGGCCCACTTTCTACATCTCTTATTCAACTCACTATCACTCTTTAGGGTTTTCCTTTGGAAAACTCTAATTTGGCCTGGCCAAACCTTCCTCTATCCCAAATAACTCATGCTCCTTTTCCCCCAACTCATCACCCCACTCAATTCATCCCTAAGCATCCCACTTTTCTTCCTATTTCGCACACGTGGCCACGATACCCTAGTTGGCCATCCCAAAACCCTAGTACTTCTCTTTCCTTAGATAAGGTTATCCCTTCATCACTCTTACTTATTATCCCCTATTCCACATAGCACACATCAACACAACCTATGAACTTGAGGCTTCCTCCCCATATTTTCCCACTCGCCATGAGAACCTTAAACTCTACTACACATGGTTCAAGGCTCACTTCTCATAACTCTAGCTCGACTCCTCTTTACTTTCTAGGGTTTCCCTCTAAAATCCTAATCTCGCTTATGTGGCTTCACTTCCCCTGATCCTACACAACTCATACTCTTATTTACTATCAAAACCATCACTTCCCTTAAACCACACCTGACATCACAACTTTGCCACCCAACTTTCACACGTGGTCATAAAAACCCTAGCTCGCTCCCCAAAACCCTAGTACTTCTCCTTTCCTTTATGTCACCCCCTCAACACCCAAACATATTTTCTTACTTGGCTCACCTTTACTCTATGTGACACTCCTTCATTTCTTTATTTCCCATTGTAATCATTTCCATTAGTTTTCTCTTCCTTACACACTTCTCTTACTTAGGGTTTCTTCCCAAAACCCTAGTCAAGTCCCCTATACATTCCTACACCAACCCACGTACTATTTTTCATATATAGACTCCAATCACCCTAACAATTCTTCCCTTCCTTTACTTAGCCCTTAAGTCAAATTTTTCCACATAAAAGGTCATCCCCATACAAAGGCTAACTATCCCATGCAAATCCTAGACTTTCCATGCATGTTTTGGTCCATTCCCTTAATTTATTCCCATTATTCCTCCTTTTATCCACCCATAGGTCATAAGATATTTAGGCTATCCTTACCATCCTCTAGTCAACTTAGTTTCCTCACTCTTTTTCATTTCTCTCATAACCACATCACACTATTTAGGGCTTCCTATCATGTATGTCATGAGGGGCAATATTACATAAGCACATTCAAAGTTCAAGTAACAATACCACATTACACATGTCATAAAACACATGCAACTTACCTTAACTCCATACTTAGTAAGCTGTGCTACAAGAGCATATCCATAATATATAAGGCACACACATCAAATCAACACACATAATACATTTTCACACACATTACGTGTTAACCATATCCTTACCTAAAATAACACCGAGCTTAAATCACGCTCCTATACCTCCTTAGGGTTTGGATTTGGTTCACCTTTAAGAGGAAGATACTAGGGTTAACTTCCCTCTTACCAATATTGTCAATATTTCCTACTTACCTTTATCATAACCTAATATTAGGGGTATTAATAATAACAATAGCTTTATTAGTAAAAATAAGTATATTATCCTTAAAATAGTCAATCATGCTATTATTAGTCAAAATAGGTTTAGGTAGTTATATTGGTCAATGATAAGATATTACTAACAATATTAGTCATAATAGAGATAATAACTTTGATAATAATAGAACTAGTAATAACAATAGTAGTAGTAACAATAATGATAATAATAACAGTAGCAATAATAATATTATTATTAATAATCATAATGATGATGATGATGATGATAATGATAATAATATTAGTACAAGTAAGAACAATAATGATGATGATGATGATAATGGTTCGAATAATAATAATAATACTAGCAATGTCAATGTTAATAAGAATGAGAATCATAATAATAACAACAACAACAACAACAACAACAACAACAACAACAACAACAATAATAATAATAATAGTAATAATAATAACTAATAAAATAAAATGATAATTACACTAATTATACTTAAGAGTTAGGAAGGTTAGGACACAACTAAGGATGAAGCTAGGATATAAAGTTCATGGGATCCCAATAAATAACAAGTATATATCTAAATATAAAATAATAACAAAAAAAAATAATAATAATAATAATATATTTAATATTATCCATAATCATAAATAGATATTCGTTTACAATTGTACTCGTTGAAGTTTCATATTTTGAAAGTGAGCTATAATAGTCTCATTACCAATGGTATCGATCTTTTTCTATATATAGCATTAGACAATTATGTACCCATTCATCACACATACGATTTCACAACTTGTTTTTGATAAAACTCATTGCTGAAAAAGCTCTTTCAACAGTTTTAGTAGCTACAGGCAAAATTAAAGCCAGCTTCACAAGCATATAAACCAAAGGATACATAGTGTGCTTTTTTGTTTCCACTAGCTTCCTTGAGAGATCACCAAGTCCTTTTAATTTAGAAAATATATCATCAGATCGAACATCCAAAATATAATTCTCAAGCTGATTGTCCAGTATCACAAGGTCAACATTAGAAAACTCCTCAGGATAAAACTTTGCTAACCTAATCAATGAAGCTTTGTCAAAAGCAGAAAATAACTCCAATAGATTCAATCATGCTACACATGACAACAACGTAGTGCCTATCACATCAAAATGTGATTCAAGCTCCTCTAATTGCAAGTCTAATATGTTGTAGAAGCAATCAAACTTGTAATGACGCATATTTGTAAGAAATAGAGCCAACCATTGTGACTTATTTTCCTTAACATACCGATCATCCATATTTGCAATCATAATATTCTTATTGTGACAAAATAAAGAAACTTCAATAATAAGATCTTCCCATCCTTCATCCCTCATCGTTTGGAGGCGTTGTTTAGCGAGTTGAACAAGTCTCATAGCATTTACAATATCTTGATCATGCTTCTGCAACATCTGAGACAAATCATTCATGATACCTAGAACCCTTTTCATCAAATGTAACATGAAAACACACTCAAATGACATTAGTAGATCTTTAAAAGCGCTAGCCTCACCTTTCTATCTACTTTTTGAATCTTTTTTCAAAAAATCAAGTACTTCACTAACCGGAGAAAATAACTTAACAAAACTTGAAAGAGACTTAAGATGTGACCCCCAACGAGTATCTCCGACCCTTGAAAGGGTTGATTCTTTATTCAATCCATGCCCATGTTATATCTCACCTAGATCAAATGCTTCTTCTAATTCAATAGAACATTTATCTCGAAGCATATCTTGACGTTTGTTAGATAATCCAATTACATGAACAACACCAGTAACAATAAAAAACAACCAATCAACATCTTCATGAGACCTTGCAACTGCAATAAGTGCTAACTGAAGCTGATGAGCAAAACAATGAATATAATACGCTGAATTATTTTCATTATGAATCAAAGTTTTTAAACCACCATATCCTCCTCTCATATTGCTTACTCCATCATAGCCCTGTCCTCGTATTCTTGATATGCATAATTTATATTTCACTAACATTGTCTCAAGTGTTGATTTGAGTGACACGGCAATTATATCAGCTACATGTGCAATACCAATGAATCTTTCCATCACAAAACCCCTACAATCCACATAACGTACAATAACAACCATTTGTTCTTTCCCAGATATATCACTAGATTCATCAATTAATATGCTAAAAACATCATCCCTTAGCTCCTTAATAATCTCATTACTTATTTCAGTTACACAAGCATAAGCAATATCTTTTTGAACATCAAGAGAAGTCATTTGGCTATTTCTCAGAGCATTTTTCAACATAAAATGAGCCATAGATGGATTAAATTCTTGTAATATTTTTAGGAGCTCATAAAAATTACCTCAGTTTTTGAACCATCCAATTCATCATTTCCTCGAAATGATAGTTCTTGTCAAAGAAGATATCTAATAGCAATGACTGATGCTTCTAGACGAATATCATACTCGGATTTTATTATTTCATATTGTTTTGACAAAGCAGCTTGAATGCCATACTTTTGATTAATCAAATTATCACATTTTTCAGAGCCTTGTTATGAGGACTGCCACAATTGCCAACATGAACTTCAAGCCTACCCTTTTTATTCCAACCCTCAAAACCTTGACCCACAAAATGATCACCACCGGCTTCAAATTCATGTCTGAACAAGTAACATGGTAGGAAAAAAGTAGCATTTTTTGCTATACTATATTCTAATCAGTCATACTGATCAAACCAAGATGTAACAAATCTTTGATTTTTTCCAATAATAAGTTTAATTGGAAAATTGTGTGCACGAGGTTGGAAATGACTAAGACGAATATAAGCTCTTCTTACCTCATCTTGCTGATTTGGATGGAAATCTAAAAAAAAATTCCTCAGACTTGGGTCAAGTTCGAGAGAATTTAAATCCACCCAAATATGTTATGGAGCTTGAGCTTAATGAAGATATGAAGAAACTTGTTCATGAATTACAGGAGTAGGAACTGGATTAGAATGGTTCCCATTAGGTCGTTCTTTGTTTTTAGGCTACTTTTGAAGATATTTCCACATGCTGATTTGATAAAATAAAATATACAATTATCAATACAACAATATAAGATATAGTGAACAAATACTCAACTTAATCAAAATTAAATAATAATGAACTAATTCTTATAGCCAAACTAATTCTTACCATACTAATTCAAAATTAACATAACCTAATTCAAAAATATACAATAATCAACTAATTCATGAAAATTAACATTGCCTATGCCAAAAACATCATCCACCCTAATCTAAGATTATTTTACAATTGACATAAAAATAACAAGAAATTTCCAAATTCACATATTCACAATAAAATCAAAAATAAAAATACAAACTCCTTTAATTAACAAAAATACTCAACTAAATCAAAATTACACAATAATGAACTAATTCTTATAGCCAAACTAATTCATACCATACTAATTCAAAATTAACATAACCTAATTCAAAAAAATACAATAATCAACTAATTAACATACAAACTATTCTGATTTCCAAATTCACATATTCACAATAAAATCAAAAATAAAAATACAAAATATTTCAATTAACAAAAATACTCAACTAAATCAAAATTACACAACAATGAACTAATTCTTATATCCATACTAATTCGAAATTAACATAACCTAATTCAAAAATATACAATAATCAACTAATTAATATACAAACTATTCCAATTTCCAAATTCACATATTTACAATAAAATCAGAAATAAAAATATAAACTAATTCAATTAACAAAAATTAAATTAGATTTCATCTTAAAAATAAAAAAAACCCTCACCCTCTCAATTTCTTTGGCTCTCGGCTGTTGTCTACTAACTTGCTAATGTTGGTCGTTGCCTCTTCAGATAGACAGGGATGGTCGACGGGCGGTGGCTGGGGTGCACCGTGTAGGGCATTGAATAGGCCAGCGACGGAGGGGTCGAGAAGTCTGACAATGGCTGAACTACTAAAGGCAGCAGGCAGCGCCGCAGCAGCCAATAGGGTTATTCCGAGAAGCTAAGAAGCAGTGGTGGGTGCCTGGGCCTGGCGGCCAGTAATCCTAGGTGGCGGCCGGCGGGGTAGGGTTATTCCGAATAGGAGCTGAAGACTGATGCGAAGAGAAGCTGGAGCCTGGACCTGGAGTTGGAGGGCTGGGGTCGGGTGAGAGTGGGATGAACTGAAGAAGCATGCACGACACAGTCGCATAGACACACTCTCACTGTTTCACACAGAAAAATAGAAGTTGAAAAAAAAAGAGGAAAAAAATAGAAGTTGAAAATTTTGGCAAAACTGAGGTTCGAACCCAGGACCCCAGGCTTCACTTAACATTATTTATCCCTCTTTAACCACTGCTCTAGAAACATTTTCTGTCATATATGTTGTATATATAATATATAATTTTAAAAAATCCATGGGGTCAGGCGACCCCATGTACTCTGAATTGGCGCTGTCCCTGGATACAACCTAGTAGTGGTGGCAGCTAGGCGGGGGCAGCAATAGAGGAAGTGGGGATTTGGAGAAGTGGCCTTTTGGGGCTAGAAGAGGGATAGGGAGATGGTAGTTGTGGTGGTGGTCGACTCTTTGGTTTGAGAGGGTTGGAGTGGTGGTGGTGGCGTAATAAGGGTGGCAGCGCAAGTGGTAGTTGTTGTGGTGGTCGAGGGTGGTGGAGAAGGAGGAAGGATGAAGGAGAGGGAGAAAGGAGAAAGGAAGGTAGGGTAGGGGAGACTTTGCTGAGTGGATTGGGTGGCGGGAGAGGTGGTGGTTATGGCAGAGAAGGTGGTGTACGGCAACAAGAGGGGCGGCGATGGGTGTAAAGTGGCAGGTCGAACAACCAACTTTGCACGGTTGGGGTGGCTCGTGTAGGGGGAACTAGGGATGGTGAATTGTATGGTTTGGCAGAGGGTAATACATACAAGAGGTTGGGCGGTATTTTGGATGGTGGTGTTGGGCAAAGACGGTGGGGACAACGTCTGAAGTGGCGGTGGTGCAAGGAGGTTAGATTTTCTAGGCAAGGGAAAAGGGACCAAATGGGATCTATTGGGGGGGCATTTATATTCCATTGGAGGGAGGATAAGACAAAAGGGGGAAGAGGATAAGAGGTGCAAGTGAGGTAGAGCTCGCCGACCGGCGGTGGCAGGCCGATACGAGCCTGCAAAATGGCTGCTACAGGTTCGGTCGGGGAGGAGGAGAGGAAAGGGAGGGTTCACGCATGGGAGGAGGTATAGGGCTAGTTAGGGCTGGAAAAGGAAATGAAAGGGATGGGGGAGATAAGGGAGGTGGCATGCTGGTGGTACGGTGGCTGGGATGGTCGGCAGCGCAAAGTTGCAGGTTCGACCTACAATGCGTGGGAGGGAGAAGCGAGGAAGAAGTAGAGGGGGGTCGACCGACTGGTTTGGGGGAAAAGAAATGAAAGAAAAGGAAGGGGAAACCGAGCAGCTGAGCAGAGAAAATAAGGATGGTGAGCTAGGCCGCACAGGGGAAAGAAGAGAGGGAGAGGAGAGTTGGGCCACAAGGGGGAGAGTAGGCTCAAACAGGGGAAGAAGGGAAAAAAAGAAAAGGAAAAAGGAGGAAAAGGGAAAAGAAAAAGGAAAAGGGAAGGAAAAAGGAAAAAAAGAAAAATAGATTGGTTGGAGTATTTAAAATATTTTGATATTTTTAAATAATAAAAATTAGTAAAATAATAATCAAATTCCTTTTTATATTAACTTAGGATATTTTAGATAATTTCTTCTAAAGAAAAGGAGAAAGGAGAAAAATGGGAAAGAAAAAGAAAACGGAAGGAAAAGAGAAAAAGAAAAAATAGATTGGTTGATGTATTTAGAATATTTTGGTATTTTAAAATAATAAAGATTAGTAAAAAAATTAATTAAATTCCTTTTTATATTAATTTAGGATATTTTGGGTAAATTTTTCTAAATTATATTTTAAATAGCAAAATATCCTAATCTTCCCTAATTAAATTCTTTATTATTTTCCCTGGTTTTTGTCTTAAATTCTCCCTTTATTTTAATAAAATAATATATATTTAATTAATTTTCCCTAAGAAATTCCTATTTTATCACAATTTTCTAAATTAATGGGATATTTCATTTACCCGTTAATGAATATTATCCAACAAATATTATCTAGTGGATAAATCTATTACCCAATAAATAAGCCCATTTAGAATCAAACCAGATAATAATTTTAACTTTAATTTATACTATATGTATTTTAAAATTAAGGGTAAAAGAGTTGTTCTATATCTAGTAAATAAGTATGGATATGGATATCTCATTCCATATCCAAACTCGACAGGTATTTTTTTTCCATTATCCATATCCGTTTAAGCATCTAACAGATAAAATCCATCTAATTTCGGATAAAATCCATCTCGTTTATATCCTTAGACCCAACCCGACAAGCTAACCTAAAATAATCCAAACTTGACTCGAATCGAAACCAAACTATCTTAACCCAAAACTAACTTGACATGATAAATGCATTCAATATAATTCGGATCTACAATGACCCGAACTTGAACCCGACCTGACTCGAATAATAAGCCAACCGAAAATGACGTAAATCTAAAATAACCCGAATTCGAAATAACCAGACCAAACCCACAACTAATCCGCAAAAAAAATAATCCGCAAATAACCTAACTCGAGAATGACCCAACCCAAACCTAACCCAACTGATCCTATTACCACCTATAGGCATAGGTGATTGAATTGTAAAAAAAAAGTAATGATATAGGTATTTTTCCGACCAACATGTACTATACTAGTCGGATCAGCTAAACACTTTGGACTCCTACTGTCGGCCTTAACCCAACAAGCCACAAAAGGCCTCACAAACTATCTTGTATATAGTTAGGTCACTCGTCTAGCACTAGGACATCCATCAAAGGCCACCCAACTCATGACCACCCATCTCCCTCAATCCTTCTATACTTCACCCCTTTAAATAGGGGGTCTCATTTGTCATTTGGAACATCTAAAAATCTAATAACACACCCCACCTTACTCTTGTCTCTAGTTCTTGTCTCTAAAACTCTCTACCCCAAAACTCCTCGGTTCACATTTCTTCTCCAGCTTTAATAATATATAGTAGCATACATTAGTGGGTGACAATTGGTCAAAGCATAATTGTTTTCAATATTTATTAAGCAAAATAATCTAATATATACAAGAAAAAAACACAATCCTCATTTAAGATAAAACTTATAAAATTAAACTAATCTAAAAATTAATAAAAGGTAATTATTATATCAAATATTCCTATAGTGATTATGTCAAAAGTAACATTCACTCTACATTTTGAGGTGTCCTATGGACTACGAGGAAAACTTCAACCCTTGAGCTCTTCGATAATATGAAAAAAATTATAATATTAAAATACAATTTTTATTCGTACTCATGCATTCTTTTATAATTCTTATTTTTTGTATAATTTTGTAAAATGTTAACAGTCAAAATTTACCTCAAAGCTTCTAGGTATCTCACATCTTGAATTATGAATCTGACTAAGCATCTTTATGCCGGTTACTAATCGGAGCCTAAGACTCGTCGAAATCTGAAATCAGGCTTCTGACAACGTTCAATCGACGGCCTGAGAGTTCAGACAAGAAAACTCAACTACCAGAATGTACATTTTGTCGCCGGCAACGATTTCCTCTCCCCTCCGCGCATTTAACTGTTGGCTAAGCTAGAGAGATATCATCAGAGCCAACAGGTGTCAATAACCACAGAAACATGTCGTTTCAAGCTAAGTCAGCATGACAGCAAGGACAGATACAGTTGAGGACTATATAGCTAGCTACGTACCCGGGTCTCTTCATAATGTTGAACGGGGACCAGATACAGTTGACAACATAAGCTAATCTACTAATCCGGTTATTTTACAATGTTGATAAAATTACAACGAGAGTTATGAGCAATCATCCCCTAATGACATTGTACTTGGCATTTCTTGCCAATAATTGAACTTCACCAAATGCCAGCCTTAGACATCCTAAGGAAACGGGATAGAGTGATATTTGGGAGTTCCGGGGGAGAACCCGATTTCTTCGTTTTTATCTTTGTTATGTTTAGCGTCACTGAACCCTCCTTACGCGGCTGTGTTATTGAAGCCAAGTTGTAGAACTGCCAAAAAAAAAATGCGATCAAATGGCGACATAAGACTGCTGTGAATCCAATTGAAACATGGCAATCTATCTTCAGCCTTCTACTCAAACTTTAGGCGAATACGTAAGCACCAGGAAGCATAAAACCTGACAATAAAACTAATATAACCTAGACTGCAGCCTAGCAGGAACTTTCTCAGACTCCATCAATGAAAGAAAGAAAACAGGAAGGATAAGAGCTAATCGGATGTGAGAATTCACCTCACATACACCATGAAGCAACAACCTATGGAAAGGATCTTGGACGTGAAGCTCAAGACCCTCATCTCCACTTTCCTCAATGAAAGTGCGCAAACAATTCTGAAAAGGACAAATAAAACAAGATAGAGAGATTAGACCATCAGGATTTCTTGAAATCAAATGTCAAATGAAACAAATTAAAAAATTTTGAAAGAAGATAGATTTAATTTAAGTTCCAACTGCAGTAGTGGTCAAATTGGACCTCTACCTAAATGCTCAAATCAGTACCATCCTTTACTAATGCAGATCAGAGTGTCAGAAAGATGCCTGAACATATTTGCAGCAAATAAGCAGAGTGCACTTTGATCTATTTTGTATTATGCACAAAACCACAAAGTAATTCACAAAGAGAGGTGTTGCAGTTTCAAAAAGAAAAAGAACAGGAATCGCTAGAGTCAGAAATCTATGAATATCTTCTTCCATGATCTCGAAAATGCTGGCTTTTGATGTGAATCCTACATCCATGGATATCTTCTTGCAAGTAAAAGAGCAGGAATCACTTGTGTTGCAAAGCACGTTTGAGGATGTCTTCTCACATGATCCCTTGAGAATTTGTTTTTGTTATCTTCATAGCTGGAAAAGCCTGCTTGAGCACAAAAGTATGCATATGCACTTCAAATCTAGCCACCAAGCAAAAAGACATTTGATAATTTGGGTACCTTTGATTACAGGTGGATCAACAATGATGATGATTTGCTAGCAGTTAGATTTGACTAAAGACAACAATGTCTAACGATCCAGTGATTAAAGTTTCTAAGAAGGATATACATTGAAATAACAGCATACGGTTTGCAACTACTCTCTGAGTGTGTTTTTCTGGCAATAATATGTTATAAATTCAGGAAATATTCCCTATCTTGATATTCAACTTGTAGCTTTAGAAGGAGGTTTAGTAATTTGGCTAAACATGCCCAAGTTATTGGCAGCTTGATAATTCATAATTGGTAACACTGTGTGGTTTCTCTCTTCGGTGTACACTAAATTCATCCCTTCTTTCCCTAATTCTCTTCCTCTTCTTCTGATTCTCTTACTTTTCGTTCTACCCTACATCATAAAAATGGACTAAATGCATCATAAAAATGGTTAAGAGGAGGTCATATGGGACAATTGAGAGAGGGGAGATGACCTCAACATTATCTTCTTCTCCTCTTTCCTCTGAACAATTCTGAGATCAAATGCTTTGATCTTAGGCACGAGAGCTGCTGGAAGATTCCTTCCACGCTGACTTTCCGTTACTCCATTCGTGAATGCTAATTGTGGTCTAATTGACTTACATTTTCTAGATACACCATTTGAGCTTTATAGAATAGGTCAGTAAATCTTGGACAAAATCAGTCCGCTCTGCTCGAATTCAAGAAGTCAATTGTAAGGTTTTGAGTTCATTCCTAAACCCTCAATATTTCCTTTCGATTGGTTGGCTATAAATAGTTTCAATCATCCCTGCTATACACCTTTCTTTTAACCACCAAATTATCAAAGTCTTGTATTCCCTCTCTTCTTTCTACACTTCGAGCCTCGCCAATCAATCTCTTATACTCTTCAGATCTTGTCTCTAGCACTCTCTTGTTTTAATTGTTAAAGAATGAAGAGTTAGATTCTGGAAAAAGGTTGAGTGGTTCAGTTTAGCACTTTCCTTGTTTTTGGTCCCAAGTTGGTATGTTCTTAATCCCTTTTGTTTTTAAGTTTGAAATTTAATAAGGTTTTAGTATAATGTATGAGTTTAATATTTTTGTTTTAAGGTTTTTGAAGCTGAGATTTCCACAGTTGGAATTTATGTTTTTAAGGGAATTTTGCTTGCATAAAGTAAGTGATTCTTCTAAAATGTTTAGCAAGTATTCTTGCATGTTAGGTGTTACCTTTAATTCATTTCTACATGTTGGCATGAAAGAATACAATTTATATATGTGATTTAGATGGTTAGATGACATGATTTGAGTTAAAAGCATAAAAATTGATAAAAATAAGAGATGATGATTCCATGTTGAGAAAAACATATTAATTTGGTTGGAAATATGTTAGACTATGCTAATACATGTTTTAAGGTGATAAAGAATGATTTATATGCAAGAATCTACATGAAAACTTATGATTTGGTACTATGTTAAGGCAAACCGATCTACCGGTTAGGTTAAACCGATCGGCCAGTTCCTAGAACAGTCAATTGGTTAACCTAACCCATCGACTAATAAGCCTGTAAAGACCTTGGTCTTGTTCTCTACTTAAACCCATCAACTGATTTGGCAGAACTAATCGACTGGTCTATAAACAATTAACTGGTTTACCCAAACCGACCAACTGGTTTGAGGAAAGCATGGTCTGGTTGAGTTAAACCGATCGACTGGTTTGCATGATTTATTTCTTTTAGGTTAGGTTATGCTTTGAGGCTATGTTTTGAGACCATACCATAATTATTAATGGGATAAAATACATATTTTATCATCGATTATTGGCCTAATCAAAGGGTTACAATGGATCACAAATTATGGTATACTCTATGAGTAATGAAAGGATTAAATGGATATTTCACTTATGATAAGTGATGTTATTGAGAAAAGAGTAATGAAACTCGACATGGGCATAAATTAAATAATATGTTGGTTATAAATAATATTGGCCAAGAACAAACGGAAAAACCCACGTGGTTGGGGAAATGGAAAGAAAAGGCCTGATATGGATTAACATAGAAGATTGCCTTGTTTATTAGTATGGGCTTTGTATGATCACCCATCCTTATGAGTTATAAATAAAATACTAATCACATAAAGAAAAAGAAGGTCGAGTTGAGTATGGAATTGGGTTACCCAATCCTCGATTAGCTACTGGGGGTTAGTCTACCTTCGGACGTTTTTGGTACCTTTGTCCCTTCGGGCAAAATCCTAAGATCTCCCGGTGCCTTACTAATAAGCCTCTAACTAAATACACCTATGTGAGAAGGAACAAGGCTCAAGGAAGTGGGTGTGTGGGAGCACATGGGGCGGAATATTCCCGTGCACCAGCTGAGTAAAAGAAAATGCTTAGTCACCTCTTTATATTATTATTTCTATTTCCGCCAATCTGTTAGAGTCGGTTATTGGGAATATCTTACACTCTCAATTTCCTTTATTTACTTCAATTTTATCAGTAAGTTATGAGTCAGTCAGGGAGGGGCATTGGCTATATATAGATGATCAAGGAAGTGTAAGGGGCAGGAGATTGAGGTCATAATAGGAGGTGCCAGGTCCTCACATAACCTGGAGTGTTACGATCATCTATCCAGAATATATAGAAAATTCCCCTCTGTCACCTAAAACTTGTCTCTGATCGTACCAATCTAGTATCAGAGCTCCCTTCAATTCCAAAACAAAACCATGGCTCCAAGCAAGGTTGAGGATAGCCGATGCTTTGATTCATAGCCTGGCTTCAAGGAAGCATTGCTGACCCGATTTTGATCACGCTAGGAAGGCTCACTCTGTGAAAAATTTCTGGCCATGAGACAGACTGAGACAGTAGAGGCATATATTGAGCAATATGAATTACTAGCATCTCCTCTTCAAGGTCGACTAACCAAAGAAATCCTAGAAGGTACCTTTCTCAATGGATTACAACCCCAGATTCAAGTAGAAGATTGGACGATGAGACCTAAGGGGCTAATTGAACTCATGGAAGCTACTCAAATGGTGGAAGACAAGAATCGGGCGGTACTAGAGAGCAATCGGGCTAGATCTGGAAGATTGGGAATTTGAGCAAGGACAATCGGTAGCCTAGGTAACCACACGATACCGACACAGGCTAGGAGTAGGCCCACTAGGCTCTATGGGACTAGGCGAAGCCCAAACTAGGCAGCGCCTATGAAATCGAGTGGAGAAGTTGCAGCTCAAAGACTTTCTAACACTTGACGACTCAATGCTGAAGAAATCTAGCGACAAAAGGAGAAGGGGCTATGCTTCAAGTGTGAGGAGAGGTTCACTCCCGGATATGTGTGCAAAAATCGCCTACTTCAAGTGATTCTGGTGGAGGTCGAAGAAGAATTTAGGTAAGAGGAGATAATTCGTCAAGAGTTGGAGAATAGGGAATAAGAATCAGGGCGGGTGGAAAGCGCAGTGGAGCTCTCCTTGAATTCAATTATTGGAATCTGCACTCCCCACACTATGAAGTAGCAGGGGCAGATTAAGGAGGAGTAGGTGGTTGTCCTAATTGATTGTGGAGCCACCCATAACTTTATCTCTCGGGAGATTGTGAAGAAGCTCTCACTGCCTATATCCCCTACAACACCTTATGGTGTTTTTCTGGGAACTGGAAAGTCAATTACTGGTAATGGAGTATGCAAGGATGTTCGGTTGTTGCTGCCGGAAGTTGAGGTAGTAGAGGATTTTTTGCCTCTAGAGCTAGGTAGTGCAGAAGTAATTTTGGGAATGCAATGGCTTGAGAAGCTAGGAATGATGCAGGTCAATTGGAAAACTCTAGTGATGAAGTTCGCAGTGGGCTCGACACCTATGACCATAAGGGGGGAACCTAGCTTATGTTGTGCCCAAGTTTCCCTCAAGGCCATGCTATGAACCAAGACCAAGGAAAGGCAAGGGCTCTTACTGGAGCGTTGTTCGATCGGAGTACCAAAGGAGGAAGTTGAAGAGCAAGCAGTAGCTCCTAAGGAAATATCGAAGTTGGTTGGGGGATTTTCTGACCTCTTGGCCAAACCTACAAGCCTTCCACTAGAGCGGGAGTTGGATCATCAGATCATCCTACAACCAGGGTCAACCCTAGTGAGTGTCTGACCTTATAGGTACCCCCATGATCAAAAGAATGAAAATTGAAAGGATGGTTGGGGAGATGTTGGCAGCAGGGATAATACAGCCAAGCAAGAGCCCTTTTTCTAGTCCTATACTACTAGTGAAACAAGAAGGATGGGACGGTTCTACGTGGATTACAGGGCATTGAATAAGGATACCATTCTTGACAAGTTTCCGATACCGCTGATTGATGAACTGCTGGATGAACTCCATAGTGCAGTGATCTCAAAACTGGATCTCCGTTCCAGTTATCACTAGATTAAGGTAAACCCAATGAACGTACCCAAGACAACATTCCGCACCCATGAAGGTCATTATGAGTTTCCGGTGATGCCGTTTAGGTTGACTAACACTCCAGCAACTTTTCAAGCCTTGATGAACCAAATGTTTAAGCCTTATTTACAGAAGTTTGTGCTAGTATTTTTCGATGACATCCTTGTGTTCAGTCCGCCCTTGGCTGAGCATAAGCAACACTTAAAAATGGTTTTTGAAGTGCTGAGAAAACATGAGCTATTTGTGAATGGAAAGAAATGTATCATTGGACAGTCAAAGTTGGAATACTTGGGACATATAATTTTGGCAAAAGGAGTGGCAGCAGACTCTAGGAAGGTGAAGGTAATGGAGGAGTGGCCCATTCCCAAAAACCTTAAGGAGTTGAGAGGTTTTCTCGGGCTTATAGGGTATTATCGAAAGTTCGTTCGTGGATACGGTCAAATTGCAGCCTCACTAACTGACCAGCTAAAAAAAGATAATTTCGGGTCGAACTCTCAAGCTCAACAAGCATTGGAAGCACTGAAATCAGCCATGACTTCTGTTCCTATGTTGGCTCTTCCTAACTTTTCAAAGACATTCATTGTGGAGACTGATGCATCCGGGGTGGGAATAGGTGTTATCCTGATGCAAGAGCAGCGACCTATTGCTTATCACAACCAAGTATTAGGTCAGAGGGTGCGTATTAAGTCGGTTCACGAATGAGAATTAATGGCCATAGTACTCTCCGTTCAGAAATGGAGGCATTACCTCTAGGGACGAAGGTTCCTGATTCTAACTGACCAACGGAGTCTTAAATATCTCCTAGAGTAGAGGATATTGCAGGAAGGACAACAAAAATGGATTGCTAAACTTTGGTATTATTAGTTTGATACTCAATATCGTGCAGGGCATACAAATAGAGCAGCAGGTGCCCTGTCAAGGTTGGAAGGCAATAGCTCGGTTCTGGCATTAACTGTAACATGGATGGGGCTTGGGATGAGTTGTCTGAAGAGATTGATAGAGACCCACACTTGGGGCCATTGAAAAGAAATCTAATTTAGACCCAAGGGGAGAAGGATGGCTTCAGTTTACATAAAGGGCAATTATTTTCTAAGGGTTGGTTAACTTTACCTGCAGGGTCCAAATATATACCACTGATTATCTTAGAATTTCATGGGGGAAAGATTGGAGGTCACTCAAAAGTACTTGAGACGTATCAGCGCATCGCTTGGGAAGTTTATTGGCCGGGTATGACCGTATAAGGAAGCAGATTCAAAAGTATGTGTCTAAGTGTGCGGCTTGCCAGAAAAATAAAACATCTACACTATATCTAGTAGGACTACTATAGCATCTCCCTATTCCCGAGCAGATTTGGGAAGACAATGCAATGGATTTCATCGAAGGAGTGCCTAAGTCAAAAGGGTATAGCTAGTGATGGTTGATCGCTTGAGCAAATACACTCATTTCATTCCACTAAGGCACCCAGTCACAGCTCCCACCATCTCTACCACATTTGTTAAGGAAGTAGTTCACCTCCATGGGATGCCCCGTTCAATTGTCTCTAACCGGGACAAGGCCTTTATTAGCAGTTTCTAGGCAAAAATGTTTAGCCTGCAAGGTACAACGTTGAAGAGGAGTTCGGCTTACCATCCTCAAACAGATGGACAATCTGAGGTGGTGAATAGAACCATAGAGTCGTATCTTAGGTGTTTCGTAGGAGAGCAGCCTAAGCACTGGGTGAGATGGTTTCCTTGGGCAGAGTACTGGAACAACACTTCATACCATATTGCTATTCACACCAACCCATTCATGGCAGTATATAAGCAAGCAGCACCTCCTCTGTCAGGTATGAATGGGAAATTGCTTCGATAGCAGCTGTGGATGAGGAACTCAGAGCACGAGATCTAATTTTGGAAGAACTTAAGCTCCACTTGGAAAAATCACAATAGAGGATGAAAGCTATAGCAAATAGGAGGCATGACATGGAGCTTGCAGTAGGGGAGTGGGTATACGTGAGGCTCAGACCTTATAGACAGAAGTCACTTGCCAAACGTGGCAATGAGAAACTCTCACCATGATATTTTAGCCCTTATCAAGTGAAGTCCCGAATGTGAAGTTGGCTTATTGTTTGGAGTTGCCAACTTCCATTTCGAACGACCCAACCTTCCACATTTCTATGCTAAAGCGACCTATAGGGGCGGGACACCAAGCCCACCCTATTCATAATATCCTCACTAATGAATTGGAGTGGAAGGCACAACCGAAAGCAATCCAAGGGCTACGTTACAACTCCAAGGGGCAGTTGGAGGTTCTGATTCGGTGGCAAGGGCTACCTTCTTTTGAATCATCATGGGAAGGATTTGAGATCATCAATGAGCAATTCCTTAACTTCCACCTTGAGGACAAGGTGAAACTTTGGAAGGGAAGTGTTGATAAGCCTCTAATTAAATACACCTATGTGAGGAGGAACAAGGCTCAAGGAAGTGGGCGTGTGGGAGCACGTGGGGAGGAATATTCCTGTGCACCAGCTGAGTAAAAGAAAATGCTAAGTCACCTCTTTCTGTTATTATTTCTATTTCCGTCAGTCTATTAGAGTCGGTTATTGGGAATATCTTATACTCTCAATTTCCTTTATTTCCTTTAATTTTATCAGTCGGTTATAAGTCGATTAGGGAAGGGCGGTGGCTGTATATAGGTGATCAAAGGAGTGTGAGGGGCAGGAGATTGAGGTCATTGTAGGAGGTGCCGAGTCCTCACATAACCTGGAGTGTTATGATCATCTATCCAGAATATATAGAAAATTCCCCTCTGTTGCCTAAAACTTATCTCTGATCTTACCATTTACCCATTCTAAACATTGATGATGTACTGGGGATATCGATACTAAAAGGTCTAGTTACCTAGGTGGCTGACTTCAGCTTAGACTTATGTCCATTTTAGTGATTGGCTTCGGCCTAGACTTATATCCACTAGGTGATTGGCTTTAGCCTAAACTTTATATCCCTTATTTGGATAGGCTTTTGTGGTAATTTGAGACCATAGGATGGTGTAGAGTCCATCGCTCAATGATAATAAAATATGGATCGTAAATATTAGTTGATAATTGATGAACGATGACCAAGTGAATGGTTAATGATTGGTTAAGAAATGGAAGTAATGGTATGAATGACCATAATGAATAAAGCCGATACATACTCTTGGTTGACGGTCGAAATGACAAATGGGTTACGGAATGGAATATTTATTAAATGAATGACTTGCCTCATATGGATGAATAAATGGTATAACCTAAGAAATTAGATAAATGAAAATAAATCCTAGATGCTTCCTGTATGCTCTTTGCTATTACGTATGTAAGTGCATAAAACTTTCCATGAAAGATCGACTAAAAGAGAAGGGATAATTTGGCATTAGTAACTAAGGCATCCTAAAACACCATAGGGGTAAAGGGTCAAACTAGAGAGGTCAAACATCTCGGGGAAGGGGGTTAGTTCCCTTGTCACAAGAAGGCTACACTAACACAAATGAAAGGCATTTGTTCAAATAACCAGACAAGAACATGGAATGGTAAGAGGAAGAAAGATGTAATGCAACATTGCACCTCATAGCTCTCAATGAGTTCAATAAGAAAACTTCTGCGAAGAGCTTCTCTTGTTTTAGAATCCACTCGATGCCATGCATTAAGGACTGCCAATTTATCAGCATCAACATGACTCTTCCTTTTTCTCGAAGAATGGTTGAAGTCCTTCACAATGCTAGCCTACATAAAGCATATACGGTGATACCGTTAATAGATGACATATTAAATGGGACTGTGTAGACATGGAAAAGAGTTGACCCAAACAAACATAATCCAAGTAATTTGTAGCCGATCCGATGATGACCAAAACATACTTGACTCGACCTAGATCAAACAATAAAATGACCTGTAGTAGCCCAAACCCAAAATGATCCATAGCCGACTCACAAAGAAAAATCAGAAAATCTCTTGCAAACAACTTGATCTGAGAATGAGCCGTCCCACTACAACCCGCCCTGAACCCGACTCGCCTCACCTAATTGCCACCTATAGGACTGTGTATGCATCTAGTATATATGCATTGAATGCAAGCCAAATAGCAAAATTTTAGCCTCAACAATAAAGTTATGACATATAATTTCAAAAATATCTCAATAGGATGATATGACCACAAGAAGAATATCTCATGCCATTATGTTTTATGACTTAAAATACAAATATAAAAGCATATCACGAAAAGCGACAGAAAAATCAAATGAATATGAATATGGCTTGTCATGCCACACATGCAAAGTTTTCAAGGCAACTCCGAGAATCATCTATGCGCAAAGAAAACTCTCAGAGAATATCATAATGAAAACGGAACCAGAGATGCATGAATATAATAATGGTATGCTCTTTACAACAAATTAAGAAAAGGAAGCAAGAGGTTGTGAGATGAAGAATAATATGATATATTACAAAAGCAAAGGACCTCTTTATCCATGTCTATGCTCCTAAACTTGTCCCATGCTCCCATATTTTCCATGCAAAATGGTGATACAGGAACATCATCACCTGTGAAATTAATCTCATATCAATAATGTAATATAGACCACAATATAAATAGCTGCACAATCAAAACTTTCAGCGTCAAAAGCAATAATCACACTTTTTTGATTCATTGACTAATAAGACATGAAAAAGACAGTGGGATGGTGGTATTTATAGACTGTATCATCAGCGAAAATTGAACAAAAAGGATGAAATATACTTTGATACTTGCTAAAGTATAAATCAGATATAATTACCCCAAGGAGGGGGAGAAAACAAGCCCCTTATTTGATCCACATTAAGGCACGGAACAAGTTCCATAAGTAAGCGATCATTTAACCATCTCCTTGACCGGCGGTTGCTAACCTGCAGCAAATATAAACAAAGTTGGCGAGTTGCATGTGAAATGCCACCAAATTTTGATTGTGAAATAATACACATCTAACTCGAGAAATTTCTGACAAAATTGAACACAGAAGCTGAAAATAGGATCAGCTACTGACGGGGTAATGCTTAGTACCAAACTAGCTTTTCAAATTATGCAGATTATGAAATGATTGACTTAGCAACAGAGAACAAAACAGTCAATCTTCAACCGTTCAATAATACAACTACTTCATTATACTATCTCCATCCATTAAAAATAAGATGTACTATGAAAATATCAGGTAAATGTACCCTAAAATGGTCATTCTTGATCAAGTTTTTCCTAAAATGATCCTTACCAGTCAAATCAAGTTAAGTTTAACACGGTAAATTAAACTTTACTTAACCGATGAACAATTCTTTTTAAGAAATTATAACTTAGAAGGATGAATTCGGTGAAAAATATATCGAGAGATTGGAAATGGCAGTCGCTTATTAACATAAATAACGACAAACTAAAAAAACAATTCTGTGTTAAAAAAAGGTTTCGCACAGGATTTCCAAAACTTCCAAGTGTTCACACAAATAACAAAGTGAACGCATACAAAAGAAACTTTACATTTGAACTTAAGTTCTCGAGGAACTCTATTTTCTTCTCAATCAAAGCCCCACGTGATTTCACTGTTTCCCCTGCAAATCAACAAAACCAACGATAAGAAAAATGACTCATAAGTCAATCCATTGGATCAATAGAACGACCTAAATTTCTCAAATCAAAATCAAAATTTAGAGATAATAAAACCTTTAATTGGGTCAAAGATGGAGGCGTAAAGAAGCAAATCTTCTTCGTTCCGCAAATTATTAGGAGTCGTCATGATTTTGTTTTCCTTTTCCAAGCAGATGTTCGCTCGTTTCTCTCTTGAGTTATACTCTGTTCAGGGCAAAATGTTTTGCTTGAGTTGGCTTTTTGTGATCGTGACGAACTCTCCCCCAACTCTTCGGAAATCTAAAGATAAAGGAAGCTAACAGCAGAGAAACTGTTTCTAACGAGTACGCAGAAGGAAAGAGAATGAGGATTGGAGTCGACCCCAATTTTAATGCGGTGAAGAAACGGCTTGGAATATGCTTCAAAATGCTATGCTGAGGATATGCTTTTCTTGAAATGTACATTCGTTAAAAACAGTAAATTTCCTTAATATTCCAATCTCTTTCACCTTTCGGAGGATCAACTCACCGCACACAAGGTATTTATTTATTTTTATTTTTCAGAGTGTTGTGCAGCCGTGGAACGGCGTTGTCTACAGTTGCCCATGTTGTTTTCCGCAGCAAAAAGTTATATTGTCTCTGCCAACGAACGACGATATTGGTCGTCCCTTCAATTATTTACTGAGATCTACTTCTTTTCAAAAAAAAATTTATAAAACTTATTTATTTCAGTATTTTGCACTGTGAAGATTGGGGAGCTCTGTCAATTTACGTCGGTGAGGGTGAGAGTTTTGGAATCATATATTAGAGAGAGTTAAAAATATTCTATAATTTTTATTGATAAGACTAGGGATGGCAATAAATTCAAAACCTATACCCAATCAATTATTTCAGAGTATGAATCCGTAAATTTTAGACATAATAGATCTGGATCTAGTTAAATGGATATAGGTCTCAATTCGGTCATTTTTTCCTAAACCCTGATTTCCTAATTCCTACGCCCACGCCGTCCCACAACCACAAGGCTATGACCCCCCTACTCAACAGTGCCTCCGCCCCTCCCTCATCCCAGTCTCGCACACACTGCACTCACTGTCTCTCACACTCTCTCATTCACTCCCTTGTCACTATTGTCTCAAAGTCTCAGTCTCGACTCTCGTTAGTCATTGCTCTCTCACCGTCTTGCCTCGCTTCTCGACGCTCTGGCAATCGCAAACTCAGACGGCCCAGTAGAATAACAACAACAGATTCCCACTGTTCACAGATCACATGATTTGTGCACGTGCCGCCCTAGCCGTGCCAAGTTCCCATCCCGAAACCACCACCCACTACAAAATAAATGATTTGTGCCAACATGGCCTTATCTGTTGGTAAAAGCTATTTTTCTGTCGGCAAAAGCTTTTACCAACATTTTTTTGTGACAAAACTGTGGGTAAAAACTCTGTACTTAAAAGTTTTACCCACAGATATGTATCATCTGTTGGGAATAATTGATAATGCCCATAGATATTTATCTGTTAGTAAAACTTATGCCCACACTTATATCTGTGAGTAAAAGTATTAACCACAAAATAATATCTGTGACTAAAAGTATTACCCACACAACAATATCTGTGACTAAAACTATTACCCACAAAATAATATCTGTGACTAGCAGTATTAGGCACAAAATTATATCTATGATAAAAAGAAATAACCACACAATCATATTTGTGTGTAAAAGTATTAAACAAAATATTATATCTGTTACTAAAACTTATTACCAACATATATATATTGTTGGATATACATATTAACCCTGTATGTGTGTGTGTGTGTTTGTGTGTATATATATTGTTAAAACCTGTACCGGCCAAAACGTACAAAATATCAAATATCCAATATCCACCTGTAGTAACAATTTATGCTTATATATATATATATATATATATATATATATATATATATATATATATATATATATATATATATATATATTAACTACACCATATATAATTATCATTGTGTAGTACAAAATTATTAGTTGCTTAGCTCCGAAAGGCATAACAGTCCTTTAAGTACAATACTATATAAACGACTTATAGCATAAGCTATTATACAAAAACATCTTCATACATTGATATACAAAATCATCGGCTATAATACAAAAACATCTTCATATGCTGATATACAAAATCATCGACCATCTTCGTAAGCTTACGAGCAAAAGCACCGAGCATCTTCATTAGCTAACATATATACAAAAACATCGGACATCTTCATAATTTGATATACAAAAATATCGATCATATTCGTAAGTTAACAAACAAAAGCATCAACCGTCTTCATAAGTCGACTCATAAAAGCGTTTTTATAAAAACGCATCAAACATCATCTTCTTCATTCTCATCTTCAGTGTCATCCTTTTCTTTATCGTCATACTCCATTTGATAATAATCGTCAACATGTTTTCCCTAAAAATATATATACAATTAACTTAATCATATTAATCTAAATTCATATCAAAAAGCTAGATGATGAGAGTTTGTACTCTTTAATTGAGTATATACATATCCAAAGTTTTTTTTTGTTTGGGTTTTTGCATAAGATTGGTACGGAAACTATCTTATAGGTTTGGATTGCATAATTTATTTAATATTTAGTATGTTTGATAATTTATTTGCATGTTACGTAATTTAATTATTATGTTTTGACTTTTTCATTATAAATTTATAAATAAAAGTATTGTTTAAAATGTAGGATAATGTGCTAATGCCATCATTGTCACTTGTGGGGAGTATTTAACAAGTCAGTGTAAAAGTGAGATAGTGTAGCATATATGCTTGCATGATTATAAAGAACACGCCCATCCCTGGTTACGGATGGCATTAATATGGTAGGAATAGCATTACAAAAGATTGAGAATATATATCCCAAGCTCTCAGCTAATGCACTTTTGAATCTTTCTTAGAAGCTTTCTAGACAAGTGAGGAGATAATGGACATGAAGGGAGGCAAATTCCTCGAATTGAATGAGTATCGGGTCTAAGGAAGATTGAGTAAGTGACTCCTAAATTTTAGCTAGTGCAGTTCTATTACATTTCACGCAATCATCGATTCTTCCAAAATTTGCTTTATTTAATTCCTTTAAAGACTCTTTCAAACTTTTTAGCTTTGTTTCTACTTGATCTAAACCAAATCTACTATGCCTCCTATACAACCAAGTTTAGAAAATGGTCTTAAAAAAAGTTAATATCTATTCACAAATTTTGATTTGGTTGAAAAGAGTAAAAACATAAGAATCAAAGTAAATGCAATAAAGTATGTTTTTCTCATAAAAGAGAAAATGGTCGACTAAATAATTAAAATTAACATGAATAGAATGAGATTTTAATTGAATATATATATATATATATATATATATATATATATATATATATATATATATGTTTCTAGGAGAATTGTTACTAGTCGAGTTATGTATGGTAATTAGAGTTTGAGAGAATGGATATTCTAATGACTTTCTCTACTAACATCATTTTACTCTTATCTAATATTGTCAAATACCTTTATACAAACAACCAATAAAATCTATTGGTCAAATAATTCAGTATAAATCACTAATAGCAAATCACTATAACAATATGCTATAAAAAATCAACTATTTATTTATTATCAAATAAATCCCAAATATACACTACGAGTCTTAACGAATCAATTTAAAACATAAGTAAATTTGATTATCCTGTCCAAAAATTAAATAAAAAAAACAAGCGAGGATTTATATGAATATGTTTTGTGACATAGAAGACCAAGTTGGTTGCTATGAAATTTTTGTTTGGAATATGCCTCCTCTTATCTTGTTATGCATTATGTAAGCAAAATATATGACATAAATAAATTTTATTATCAAAACATGACTTGCATGTCGATGAGTCAACAAAGGCTTTCAAGCTTGGAAATGAGTCAAATTATACGCTAAATGAGAATCAAAGTAGTGATACATATTGAGAAATGCTAGCAAAAGAAAAGATACTTATTGAGAAAAGAGTATGGATTAAATGCCCTTAGTGAAAGGAGTTTGGGCATTTTGTCACTTTAAGATATTATTTATCAAGTTGGGATCGATTTGTCACGTGTAAGGTTTCGGGTATTTTGCCATTTATATGGAAAATTATATGATGTACTTGAATGCATCTCACAATATATATATATATATATATATATATATGTAAGTTGTAGGATAGTTATTTTCAAAATAAAAATAAACCTTGAAACACAAGTAAAAAGTTAAGGACAATGAGAATACTATATAGAAGTTTCGTAAATGAAAATGTATCATTTTAGTTGTCAAATATGTGAGAGATATTTCCAAAAAAAAATTGTGGTATGGAGTAAATAATCACCACTAGGTAATAAGATAATAACAAATATGGTGCATAGCATATAATCACCCCTTCATAATAAAACAATCACCAAACTTTCATATAATGATTACCTTGCTCTAATAGAAACTATTTTATTATATGATACAATAAGTATCATTAAAATAATACATCATGATTGTAAGCATATAACTATCACTTATGATAATCCCCAAGTTGTATTATGATAATTAGCCAACTTCAATACTATTAGGCAATGACTAATAATAAAAAAAGATATTGTCATTATTACTAATTAAGTAATGAATATAATTTCAACTATGGTTATAATTATGATAATATTAGCTCAAAAAACTATATTTATGATAATAATAATAATAATAATAATAATATTTATACTTATAATATATAATTAGCTAATATATTATATATATGATATTTATAGTAATTAATAAGACTTTGATGAAATTAATTATATTTTTTATTCTTTTTTTGTGATGATTTTATTTTCACCTAATCATTATTTTTGTTATAGTGAGTGATTATAGGATTTTCATGTTATTTAAGTTTGAGGCGAAACAATAACCACCAACCTAATTACAAACCCTCATCATAAGCATATACTCATCATTTTCATACTATGACAGAATAATCATCACTATTTTTGGGTATGATATGCTAGTAATAAAAGGATGATAGGGTGTTGATTATTTGTTCTAGCTTAATGTTTGCATGAATGTATGTATGTATATGTAATTATATATGTATGTATGTATATTAGGTCAAGGCTGCCATCTCATATAAAAAAAATATGTATGTTCTAATGATGAAAGGATGATTTAGTGTTGATTTGTTTGTTCTAGCACAATTTTTGTTTCGAATTCCACTCAATTTGGTCAATATTTTCCTTGATTTGTTTGACTATCTTATGAGTAGAAACTTTTTACATCTTACCTCCATTCTTTTCAGCGAATTTATCTTCCACAATTGATCATCAAACAACTACCGACGATTTTTTTGTTCATCCATCTTTCACTCACACTTTTGTTTGGATTTGGTTCAATTATCCCACCTGATCAAAATTGTTGGATTTTAAGAATATATAGTGTCAAAATTATTTGGAGGTGGATTTATGGTGGTGCTAGAAGGCTGACGATATCCAATAATGGCCTGTGATAGATGTTGACAGAAGCGGTGGTGGATGCTACTTGTTGAGAAAGGGTAGCTAGGTTGAAAAGAAAATGCATAGCTTATATTTTTTTTCCCTATTATAAATTTCGGTTGTTGGATCTTAATCTAATGGATGAGAACTAAATATTTCATTTAATCTTATATATATATTCTAAAGATTAAAATTAAAACAAGCCAAATTTAAAGAAGTATGATATTCAAACTCTACTTGCATTACTTTATTATCATCAATTATTTGGAGTACACATATGCATGATAATTGTTGTCATGCATAGAACCACAAGTAATTGGGTAGTTAGGAAAACTCCAACAAGTACTAACAGTTTATTATTAATGTTGAGAAAAGACATCTAAAGTCCATTAATAAGGCATACAAAAGGGCTAAATGCACAAGGCAACTCAATGATAAAATTAAAAGAAAAATGTAGTGAAGATCACTAAAAGCCAAGGAAAAACTAACACCTCAATGCATTACTAGAGCTACATGGGGAGTACCAAACAACAAAGAACAAGCAACACAAATATTCAACCATCAAAAATTTTAGAAAAAATATTCAAGCATATACAATTTCAGACCTAACACAAAAATTTTAGTTGAAATATTCAACAATCCAAAAGGTTAATGCTATATTATATGTCCCACACACTATACATTTATGACCTTCCATTGATACTCCAAGAAGCGCCCTCAAATCTTCAGGATTCCTTGCAAGATAAAATTAAGTTGTATCAAAATGCCATTCTTACAAGGAATCCTAAATATTTTAGGGTACTTCTTGGAGTTTGATACCTTTGAGTTGGTGCCAAAATATTGAATGGTGAATATGAAGATTCTTTTTTCTAGAGTTTGCAATTTGATTACCTCACCTCTCAATACTAGCATCTAATACGTCATAGCATTTCTCAAAGAATGCATATGTATCAAATGTTCTATTACACTTGTTTCTTTTTCTCACCTAAACATTTACATTGCTTGAAGTTACATTATATAAATTTAAAGTTGAAAAATTAAGAATAGGATGAGAATTGTTGTCGATGTCAAATGAAGTAAACCCTTTAGTTTCAACTTTGATTTAAAAATCATCTAATGTATGTCATTAATTAATCCTTTGAGCTACCTAAATTTCAATGATGTTATGCGTCACACCTTCTCCTTGCTTGATTTTTTACCACTATTTAAGCATCATGTCTTAATGCTCTATCTTTCACATAAGGCTCAATCATTTTTTGGATACAAGATAATGGACTTGTTTCTCCAATCAACAACTATGGGATGAACCTCAAACCAAAATAAATTAATTTGAATAATATTAAACAAAACTAACTAAATGAACCAAAATTGATAAATAGATTTGAAGCAATGTAATCATTATAGTAGAAAATTCTAATACACACCTTGATAAACTTATCCCATACTCCATCCTCAACTACTCATTTATATTAAATTCCATTCTACACAAAATCACTATTCGATACATTTTCAATAACAACATAGATCGGTGCAGTGGCGGAGCCAGGAGTCTAGCTCCATGGTGTCCTATATATAATAAGAATGATAAAAAAAAATTATATTTAACTACTATAATATTTAGCCTACATCTATTTTATATATTAGGGATCTTAAATAAATTTATTTATGTATTATGTGTTTTAATTTTTATTTTACTTTAGTAATTTTTTTTAATTTTAGATGATTAAAATGATGCTTTTTAATATTTATTTATTTTTAGTTAAACTTGAATAATAGAACATTTTTTTAATTTGTAAAAAAAATTCTAATAATTAAAAAATTAAATAGCATTAAAATATTAAAAAATATATATAAAATAATATTATAATTAGTAATATTAAATCCTATGTTATTAAAAAAACTATCATTCACTCTTCCATTTCATCACACAATTTCATAACTTGTTTTTGATAATTATAAAGAAAAAATTTTAAGGTATGTATTCATATATTAACCAAAACTAAAGCAATTTATCAAATAATAATAAGAGCTACTGACATAAAATCTTTCAAATAGTTAAATTTACCAATTAACATATATTATAATGATATGTTTAAGTATAATTTTACTAATAAATGCAATAAAAATAAAATAATAATAGGATATATGATAATTGAATGTGTGATATGTTAATAATGTGTCAAAGATTAAAAAGAGATAGTAAAGGAAACATACAGCATAAGGCCTTGAACCTGTGACCTCGTTGATCCCAATACTCCAACCTATGGTGTCCTCCACTGAGCCAAATAAAGTTATGAGTTATTTTATATATGAAAACTATTATTAATCCAAAATTCCATGGTGTCCTGTGACACCATAAAATACCCCTAGCTCCGCCACTGGATCGGTGTAACCAAAATAAATTATTTCTAATAATATAATTCTGATTAATTTCGCACAAAGTTTTCAAATTGATACTTCTAACATGAAATTAGATACATTTTAAAGCATAATGTAAATTCATTTTATCTAAAATAGCTTAATCGGATAAAACTGACAAATCTGGATCACAAATCCAATTTTCACAAATCAACCATAACCAATACAATTAACTATTCCAAATCACTCATACACACACACACACACACACACACACACACACACACACACATATATATATATACTTAAACAACTAAATTATCTTATCATAAGCTAATTTATTTAAAATTAATCAAAATAGAAGTTAGGGTTTGAGTATTTATACCAAACAAATTGCTGTGAAATTGGAGGGAGTGAGGGGTGTTGGAGCGTCGCCGGTGGTCAAGGACCACTTGCCGGTGACGAGCGATGCTAGAGGCAGACGGGCGGTGGCACGCCGCGGCTGCCCTCGTGCGTTGCTGACGGCTGCTGCTGCTGCTCGCTAGTCGCTGCTACTCTGCTAGAGGACGACGACGACGAGCTACAGCCGGTGTGGTGGTGTGCTCGAGCGGGGGTGGCCGGTATGGCGGTGCGGCCTGGGTTCAAGGTGCAGAGTAGGAGGGGTCGGGGGTCAGGGGTCGAGGGATGGGAAACGGGGGACAGAGGTAAGGGGTTGAAAATTAGAAACATGTAAGGGTGGGGGCAGCAGCGCGCGGGACTGAATTTTTGGTTTTTTTTTGAAATTTCAAGAAATTGAGGTGTTTAAGTATTTTTTATTATATTTTATATTTTGGGATTTTAGAGATTTGAAAAAAAATTATTATAAAACATATATATATATATATGTATATATAGAATTTAAACATTTTTAGCGACCAATAAATTAATGATTAACGATCAAAAATTATATTAGTCTCAATAAATGATTTTACTAATTTAAAGAGATTTTATAATAAAAAAATAATTTATTTTTGCTAATGAAATATAATTCCATAACAAAGTTGTAACCACACAAAGAAATTGTAATAGGAAACAAATTTAAAATATTAAAATAAAAACACACAATAAAAATAGAAATATATTTTAAATAAAAATCATGTAGCTTGTGGAAAAAAGAAATAAAATATAAAAATAATAATTAAAAGAAATTTGAAAATATATAAATCAAATTCTAAGGAATTGTAAAAAATTTAAATAATTTTCGTAAATAAAAATATATTTTTAGATAGAAACGAAGATCATATGAATTTCATAAAAGTCATAATTGTGAATGAATTTTTCTATAATAATCCACAACGTTACTAATACCAACAAATATATAAGTGGGTATTATTTTTGTTGGTACAATGTTAATAATACCCACAGATATAAAAGTAGGCAAAAGATCTGTTGGCATAACATACTATTACCAACAAATAAAAAAAATTTGTAGGGAAAACTTTCTTCATTGCCCACAAAAAAAAATCTGTTGGTATTAGTAACTTTTGCCAACAGAAAAAAAATATGTGACTAAATTTCTGTTGGCACAAGTCATAAATTTTGTAGTGACCTTCAGCCATCGCCACCCCTTGCACCGTCTTCCGCCGCCAATTCCGCCTCTGCCAACACCTCCACCACCCTCCAAAAAGTCCAGCAGACCCTCCCCTACCTCCCCACAACTTCATCTCCCCTGCCTCCCTCTCCTTCTACCTCCCTTTTATTCCACCTCTCTCCACCACCCTCGGCCGCCGCGCCAACCACCGCGCGCCACCGCCCCTTGCCACGCCACCACCCTCATTCCACTCCCCTTCACCTGCTGATTCTTCCCCCACCTCAAACTTCTCCTTTCCTCCTCCCATCTAACCTCCACCTTAATCTTTCCCTCTCTTCTCCTCCTCCGCCGTCGTCGCCACGCGCCGCCGCCGGACCACCACCGACCCTAGGTGGTCTTCCACTCATCCCAAACCTTAACCTTTCTTTTATATAGCTACTACTAAGTTTAACTAATATTAATGTTATTATACTTATTATCATCATTATTATTATTCCTTTCATTATTATTATTAGTATTAATTTTATTATTATTATTATTATTACTAATATTATTATCTCTATTATTAAAGTTATCATTTTTACCAACACCATCATCCCTTCGAACCTTAGCTTCTATTATACTTAACTTTAGTGTTATTATTATAATTATTAGTATTAACATTATTATTATTATTATTACTAATATTATTATCTCTATTATTAAAGTTATCATTTTTACCAACACCATCATCCCTTCGAACCTTAGCTTCTATTATACTTAACTTTAGTGTTATTATTATAATTATTAGTATTAACATTATTATTATTATTATTACTAATATTATTATCTCTATTATTAAAGTTATCATTTTTATCACTATTAGCTTCTATTATTATTTAGTGTTATTATTATAATTATTAGTATAAACTTATTATTATTATTATTATTGTTATTATCACTATTGTCATTATTATGGTTGTTATTATTATTGCTTAACCTTACTTGGTTGTATTATTATTATCATTATTATTATTATTATTACTACTACTACTACTACTACTACTACTACTACTACTACTACTATTATTATTATTATTATTATTATCATTATACTTAACACATTATCACTATTGTTAATAGTAATACTACTTTTATTATTATCTATGTTATTTAACTTAAAGTGGTGAATATCATGTTATTGTTAAAAATGAAGAGTACTTGAACCTTATTACCATACCACTTAACATTAACCCTAACCTCATTACTAGGACACTATTATTAGCTATCACTATTATTATTACTATCACTACCTTATTATTGTAACCAAAAGAATTTGAACCCTTGTATTATTCAAGAATATACAACTATTATCATTATCACCCTTAGGAATAGTTACTTGTAATATTGTGACCTTATAATATTACTATTTCAAATATAACACCATTAATAGACTTGGCCTTAAAACGCTAGGGTTCTATCACTAGACATTAGTGTCACTATTTTATTAATACTAACACTATTTTTCTATAGCTAGCATAAACCCTATTACTACAAGATTAGAACTAATGGGTTTAATAAAATAAGTGTAACAATAAGTATAAAAAATAAATATATCTTGACTACTAATATTTAGTATACTAATTCTAAGGTAAAAACCCTAGTTTTTGTATAATACCCTTTTTGGTAATAAAAACCCTAATCCTAAACTAGAATAAGGGTTGATGGTACTTGCAAGGGAAACTAATACTTAGCATTTTCCCCTTTTATAGGTAACCTCGACCAAAGCCCTAAGGAGTTATAGGAGCGTGCTCCAAGCCCGGCATCGCCTTAGGTAAGGACGAATCTAATGGCCTTGTGCTATGTGTGACATGGATGTGTTGAATGTTGTGTATGCCATGCTATGCCATGTATTATATGATTTGTGGATAACTTGTCTTATGTGTAGCGTAGCTTGGAGATTGAGGTATGCTGTATGTGTTTCCATGATATGAGCATGACATGTATATGTATGATATTTATGATGTATTATGTTATGGCCCTCTAGGACATGCATGTTAGGATAAATGGTAATATGAGTTGGGAATATAAGGATGACCGGAAATAAATGGGAAGTGAGACCACTAAGGGGGATATGAGGTTCACCTAATTACCTCATAATCCATGAGAGAAGATTTAAGTGGGAGGAATGTCCGAGATAAATAAGAGTTGGGAACCATACATGGGAGTCTTGAAGTTTGTATAGGGATATTAGTGATTTCATGGTGGTATTAATGGCTTATGGTGGTATTAGGGTTTGCATGGTGTGTTATGGTTTGTATGGTGGTATTAATGTTCTATGGCGGTATTAATGGTTGCATGGTGGTATAAATGGCTGCATGATGATATTAGGGTTTGCATGGTGGTATTAATGGCTACATGATGGTATTAGGGTTTGCTTGGTGGTATTCTGGTTGGTATGGTGGTATTAGGGTTTGCATGGTGGTATTAGGGTTCGCATGGTGGTATTAGGGTTTGTATGGTGGTATTAATGATTGCATGGTGGTATTAATGGCTTATGGTGATATTAGGGTTTACATGGTGGTGTTATAGATTGTATGGTGGTATTAATGTTTATATGGTGGTATTAGGGTTTGCATGGTGGAGTTAGGGTTTTGCATGGGAGTTAATGATTGTATGAGATTTAGGGTTTGTGTGAAAAGTTTGAGAGGTTGCATGGGATGTGTAACGTTTGCGTGAGAACAAAATTTACGTATGAAAGGTCGATTTGGGATGTAAGGGAGGTAATGCAAGCATTAATTGGGTGTTCAACTGTTTTGGACGGAGAATAGTACGTGGAGTAGTATAAGGGTAGGGAGGAGACAGAATTAGGGTTTTGGAGTGATTAACTCGGGGTCGTTGGGATTAAGTAGGGTTGGAGTAGCTAATTGTGATTTGCGGAGGATAATTAAGGTTTGGGATGGCTAAGTATGGTTGATATGGTAAAATAGGGTTAAGAGTGGTTAACCACGGTTTGGTGTGGACAATTAGGGTTGGTTATGGCTACCTAGAGTTGTTTGGTGTTATCAGGTGTATTTATTGATTAAAGTGTAGTTATGGATGTGGAACATTGTTCATGAGGTGGAAAGTATAAAGAGAATGATTATGCATATCAAGGGTGAAAAACTTTTGAATAAGACATGTTAAGACACTAACCACTTATAGAGAAAGATGTTGAGCCGGACCCAGACCGGTCCACCGGCAAATAATAGTGGCAGGGTATGTTACCCTCATGACCGGTCCACCGGCTATAATAGTGGCAGGGCATGGCCCTCATGACCGTTCCACCGACTACAATAGTGGGGGATTCCGTGCTCAACAAACTAATCAGAATAATGATGAGACATGGGAAATATACAAACATTTACAGTGGAACACCTTGTGAGTCGGGGCCAGACCGGTCCACCGGTAAATAATAGTGGCAGGGTATGTTACCCTCGTGACCGGTCCACCGGCTATAATAGTGGCAGGGCATGACCCTCGTGACCGTTCCACCGGCTATAATAGTGGAGTTCTCGCACTCACATGGATTATTAAAGAATATGTGTGGAGTGAATATATTATGAATGAGAATAAAGAATAAGTCACCAGAAAAGTATTTAGGCCTTATCTTGTGGGTTATCGCATGTTGTCTATATGATTGTGCTATGTGTGCTATGTGGTATGATTGTATGCTTGGCCTTAGCGCACCTGCGCCCTTACTCAGTATTGGACCCGTACTGATACTACCTTGATTGAATGGGTCTTGTGATGATCCACCGATGGTGGGGAGCAGACCTCCTATGCAGGTTTGATCGGTTACTAATTTTGGGTGGAAGGCTTGACTTGAGTGAGTAGGCGATCCGGATATTGGTCCATTGGGATCTATTTTATTTAGCTATACTTTATACTATGCTTCTTGCTTTGAAACCGTACTTTTAAGTGTATTCCTAAACGATATCCTAACTGGTGTTGACTTGTATTTTCATGAACGATTTATGTTAACTATGAACCTATGTTTTGATGATTCTTACTTAACGATTGTTTAGTTTAGCCTTAGCACTTAGTATCGGAACGGTAGGAGTGAACCGGTCTGGTACTGAGTGTGGCGGTAATAGCCCCAAGTTTACGGTTTTAATTCTTTCGCTTCCTCTAAACCTTTGGATTTAAACGAAATTTTTTAGTAGTAAATTTGGGGGTGTTACAATTATAGCTAGTGGATTGGTTACTTATAGGGTAGAACGCACCAAACCGCTATTATACAGTGGTGGATCAGTCTCTATGGCACCCCCACACCTAGCTACTATTATACTGGTAGATCGGTCTGGGCCCGGCTCAATAATGTTCCTCTTTAAATGGTTAGTATCTTATTCGTGTCTTATTTAATAAATCTTTCACCCTTGACATGCATATCACCAACCCTCTACTTCTATTCTCCCAAGAGGGGCACATCCTATATCTTGAGACTCCAGCACCTCCTATCACACTCAAATATCCTTCCTCCCTTCCAATTACCCATAATGAAGAACTCAACTCCTAAGGGTGTGGGTTAAGGCCCCTCACCTTATGACATCCAACTCTACTTACTATCACCCTCTAGGGTTTTCCCTTGAAACCTTAATTGGGCCTAGGTGGCCCAACTTCCTCTTACTTACTCTACCTTTATTTCATTTATCGCCCAACACCTCATCTCATTTATATTCAACCCAAACCATATCACTTTACTCATCGATTTCTCATGTGAATAGAAAACCCAAGTTGGCCGCTCCAAACCCTAGCACATTCCTTCCACCACAAGTAACCTCACTATTTTTCACCTAACATTTCTTCCTTCCCATGGCACCGACACTCATCCCTCATATAATATATTTCCACTCTTATCCCATACTCCACTCTCCCTTAATTATTTTCACTTCCACATTTTCCCCCATATTAAGGTTTCCTCCCAAAACCCTAATCGAATCCCCTATACACCCTTACACCAACCTACGTACTATTTTTCATCTCAAGTCTCCAATCACTCCACAACTCTCCCCTTACCTTACTTACACCCTAAAACAAATTTTCTCACATAAGGATCATCTCCATGCAACTTCATCTACCCCATGCAAACCCTCGAAGTTTCCACACAAACCCTAGAATACCCATGCATGGTTCCCATCTCTCATTTATTTGATCACCTCCTCCTCTTTATTTTCCTCTCATGGATCATGAGGTAGTTTGGTCAACCTCATATCCCCTTTAGTGAACTCACTTCCTATTTTCTTCCTTTTTATCCTTTCATCCCCATATCATATTATTAATCATCCTATCATGCATGCCCTAGAGGTTCACATCATAATCACCACATATACATATCATACTCATAAGGAAACATATGAACATACCTCAACTCCAAGCCGCGCTACACATAAAACAAGTTAATGATAACCATACGATACACAACATAACATGGTATATAACATCCAAAGCATACAAGTCACACACTGCATATAAGCCTTAGCTACATCTTTACCTAAAACGACGCAAGGCTTGAAGCACGTTCCTACGCCTCCTTAGGGTTTCAACTTGATTCACCTATAAGAGGAAAATACTATGGGTTAATCTCCCTCTTACCAACATTACCATTATTCCTAACCTACCCTTATCATAATCTACTATTAGGGCTAATAATGATAATTGTAGTTTTATAAGTAAAAGTAGGGTTATTATTCTCAAAATAATTAATCATGCTACTGACCAAAATAAGTCTTAGTAGCCATCATGGGTTTATGTTAAAGTAATCATAGTGATATTCATAGTATTAAAGATAATGGTTTCAATATTACTAATAATAATAATACTATTAGTTTTAGTAATAATACTAATATCGACCCAAACCCTAGTAGTAATAATAATAGTGATATTAGTAATATAAAAGTAATGACCATAATGATACTTATCTTGATAATGCTAGTAATGACAATAGGTTATTGATTATGAAATGTTAACAATAATTACAAGGTAGTAATAATAATATTTATAGTAGTAGTAGTAGTAATAATAATAATAATAATAATAATAATAATAATAATAATAATAATAATAATAATAATATTTATAATGGTTCTAATCTTAAGAATAATGCTAATAAAGGCCCTAGAAATCATAATAATAGTAGCCTTGGTGATAATATGGTCAAGTATAATAATAATGATAATAATAATAGTTATTGTAACACCCCAAAATTTACTATTTTTTTTAAAAGCAGAAGAATTAAAAATTGGAAACCCGTGAATTCTAGGGATGTTACCGCTACACTTAGTACCAGACCGATTCTCTCCGACCGTTCCAGTGCCAAGTGTTAAGGTTAAAATGATTATTTTCACACTTAAACCAAGAGTTCATAATATTCATTAAAAAGATCATAACATAGAACTCAGAGTACGTATAAAAGTTTATAATTAATAATAAGATAGAAATCAGAGTGCGAAATCGAAATTCCTCAGAGGGAATAGTCTTACAATCGATAAAAGGTTTAATTGAAATACTTAATACAAGGTAATAATTCAAAAAGAATAAATGCGATAAAAAATAAATAACATAAAATCACATGGAGAGAAAATACGGCCACGATAGTCTCAAACTTTGAGACAATCACAAGATCAACACTCAGCCCCAATTGATGTCTCGACCACCTACACAAAGTTAGAAGGGCCTACTACTCGTAGGAATAAGCAGCACCCATGAAAAGGGTGGTCAATACGCTACGTACTGAGTAAGGTAATAGATGCACTAAGGCCAACACGTAAAATCACATAAATAATGTAGAAGAAGTAAAGAAGCATATAGTCTAGCATGATAACGTAATATCGTACAATCATCTGAGTAGATACATAAAGGCCTAATTATAGTCTGGATTAATTATTTAATTAATCTCTGATCAGAACTCATTTCATACCATGTTTTTTATTAAATCCATGTGAGTACGGAAACCCCACTATTATAGCCGATGGATCGGAAACACAGTGGGCATAAAACTCCTGACCATTATTATAGCCAGTGGACCGAAAACACACAGGGCATAAAGCTCCTGACGACTATTATTCGCCAGTGGACCGGTCTGGTCCCTTCTCGCATGGTGTTCCACTATAAGTACTTAGTGTCTTTCCCATGTCTTGGAACAAATATGTTGAATTTTGTTGAGCACGGAATCCCCTACTATTATAGTCGGTGGAAAAAAAAACGCACAGGTACAAAGCCTGACTACTATTATTATCGGTGGATCAGTTACACATAAGACATCATGCCCTAACCACTATTATTCGTCGGTAGACCAGTCTGGGCCCAGCTCAACAATCTTCCACTTTAAATGATTAATGTCTTGAGTGTATTATTCAAAAGCTTTCACCCTAGACATGCATGAATCATTTCCTTTACACTTCACACATCACAAATCATAAATTCCACCCTCATAACTACATTTTAATCACCAAATACACATGATACCACAAAAACTCTAAGCAGCCACAACAAACCCTAATTGTCCACACAAACCCTAGTTTGGTCTCCTACGTACCCTTATATTGCTCCACGCATTATTTTTCATCCAAAGTATTCAGACACCAAAAAAACACTTACATTACCTTCCTCACATCCCAAATCATCTTTACATTTGTAAATATCACGCTCATGCAGACTTCACACCTCCCATGCAACCATTCGAATCTTTTATGCGAAACCCTAAAATTCCACGTGAAACCCTAAATTCAACCATGAAAACCCTAGATTCTTCCATATAAAACTTTAGATTCAATACATACAAAACCCTAGATTAAATCCTCCCATGCAACACCATAAAATTTTCCATGCAAAACCTTAAGTCCCTCCATATAAAACCCTAGATTCCTCCATACAAAACCCAAGATTCTTTCATATATAACCCTAAATTCAATCCACACAAAACCCAAGGTTTTTCCATACAAAACCCTAAATTCAAACCATATATTAGATTCTCCTATATTACACTATAGATTAGATTATCCCATGTCATACTATAGATTAAATTTTCCCATATAAAACCATAGATTATATTCTTCCATATAAAACCATAAATTAAATTATCCCATATAAAATCATAAGTTAGATTCTCCCCTACAAAACCCTATATTAGATTCTCCCATGTAAAACCATAAATTAGATTCTCTCACACAAAACCATGCAAAACCATAAATTAGATTCTCCCATACAAACCCGTAAATTAGATTCTCCCACACGAAACCCTAAATTCCCATTTTATTCCTCCACTCATGGATCATTACAATACTCACATCCCTTGGTCAACTTATTTTCCCATTCTCCTTTTCCATCCTTTCCCCCACACAAACCACATTAACATCCTCACATGCATGTCTTACAGGGTCACAACACATAACATCACATACCACAATATTTTATCGCATACACATAGTGCACATGCCATGTAAACACACAAAACATACTTCAACTCCACGCCATACCACATACGAGATAATTACAATAATAAACATAGGATACATAACATACAAAGCATATAATGCACATCAACACATAATAGGCCTTAGTAACACCCTTATCTAAAACGACACCGGTTTTGGAGCACTTTCCTATGCCTCTTTAGGGCTTTGACTGGTCTCACCTATATGAGGGAAAAGTTAAAATTAGATTCATTCCTACCAAAAAATACTATCAATTACTAATTTATTCTAAGACTAGGTTTTTGATAAAAAATAAAATATTAATAAAAATGACATTAACTAATTACAATCTTGCTAAAGATATAAGAAATAATAGTAATATTATAAAAGTTGATAATATAAGGTTGAAGACTTTACCCTAATAATAATAATGATGATATTAAAATAATAATAGCAAAGATACTAAATATAGTAATAATGATAATATTAATAAGAATAATAATAATAATAGTAACAATAATAATAAAAAGGACATTATTAAAGAATATAGTGAAATAAGGGATTCGCCCCTTTACCAAAATAATACTAATAATAACATTAGTAAAATAAATAACAAAATTTAGTAATAATAATAATAATGAAATAGTAATAATAATAATGATAAAAACCATAATATTATTGCAAAAATAATAATATTAATAATGGTAATAATAGTAATGATACTAATTGAAAATAAAATGAAGTAGGGTTTCGACCCTACATTGAATAATAATAAACTTATTAAATAATAATAATAAATGCTAATGATAAAAATAATGATAATATTAATAATAATAATACTTGATATTTATAATACTACTACTACAATTCAAAATAGGCACAATAGGATTTCAGCCCTATATAGAATAATACTACTAATAATGAAAATAATGAAAATAATAATAATAATAATAATAATCACGTAACAATAATAATAATAATAATAATAATAATAATAATAATAATTTCAAAATAGTAATAATAATAAGAACAACAACAACAACATATTAATAATAATAATAGTAATAATAGAAATAATAATAATAATAATAATAAAATCGAAATAAAAAATATAATAGGGCTTCGGCACTCAATAGAAATAATAATAAAATCAATAATAATAATGGTAATAACAATAATAATAGAAATAATAATAATAATAATAATAGTAATATATTTTGAATAAATGAAATAAAATAGATTAAGACTTGTATAAATAGTGAAAAAGGGTTTAGAGGGTATAGGGTTCAACGTTAGACTGCTGGTGACAAGCGGCACCGATGGTGGTGTACGGCAGCGGTGGTGGTGGCCAGAAAAAAGTGAAGAAAAGGGGAAAAATTGAATGTTGGGAAAAGGAGAGGGAGAATGAAGGTGAGAGTGGGGGTGTTTAAGACTGCCAAGAGGGAGATGAGTTGAATGAGGGTGGCGGCGCACAGCGGTGGTGGCGGTGGCCGAATGGGGAAGAAGAAGAGAAAGAGAGTAGGAGAGGGAGGAAGAGGAAAAGAAAGGTAGGGGTAGGTAGAGGAGGGTCTACAACACAATTTAGAGGTTAAAAGAGCAGTGTAAGCAGTAGAAGAGGTGGCTAATGGTGGTTCGAAGGGTGGCGGAGGTAGAAGAGAGGGTTGATTGGGGACAGAACTTCGCATAGCTAGGGCGACTTATGCAGGAAAAATTGAGGGATTAGGGATGTTTAGTTGGGTAGAGGATGATTCAGGGAAGGCTTAGGTGGGTGGAGTGGGTGGCGTGGTTGGCCGACAACGATGGGCCGACGCCTAAAATGGCGGCGGCGCACAAGGGAGGTTTTTGGGTAAGAATCAAAAGCTAAACCCTTGCTGATTAGGGGGTATTTATAGAGAAAAGAAGAGAGGGTAGGGTTCTATAGCTCGGCTAGGGGGTAAGGTAGGTAGGGTTTTGGTTGTCGGCGGCGATGGTTGGCCAATGGAAGCAAATTTCAAGGTAGGGGTATGCGCGAGATGGGTAGATTTGGTTGGGTTGATGAGGCTGTTGAATCGGTGAGGGAGAGAGAAGAAAGATTGGCCAGATCAACGACAAAGTTGGCGGCAAAATTTTCGGTTAGTGGCTATGATGCAGGTCGGCGTCGGGGAAGGAAAGGAGAAAGAAGAAAGAAGGAAGAAAGGTGGGGGAGAACCGACCGTTTGGGGCAGAAAAGAAAGAAAGAAAAGAAGAGGGAGCCGACCGGGCGATAGTCATTAAAACGGGGGGGGGGGGGAACGCATCATTCTAGGAAGTAAGGGATGAAGTGCAACATAGAGAGGGACGGAAGAAGGGCATCTCGCGCCAAAGGAAAGGAGGAGGGAGGGGTGACTGGGCCACTGGGCTTGAAATACCCCAAAATCCTAAATTTCGAAATTATGGCCAAATAAGGAATTATTAGGAAAATTAATTATATAAATTTATTTATTAAAATGTAGAGAGTTAATTAAGGTAGATTAAGAGGAAAATAATAAAGAATTTAATTGGAAGAAATCTGGGTATTTTTCCTAATTAGCATGGAGGTTAAGGGAATTTATCTAAAATAGTCTAGAATAGGTAAAAAGGGAATTTATTTAATATTTTATAAATGCTAATACTCTAATTAGCCCAAAAATATTCTAAATCATTCATGTAAAATCCAAAACCCTAAATACATCCTTTCTTTCCCTTTTTCCCTTTTTCTTTTCCTTCTTTTTCTCCTTTTCCTACCTTCTCGCCGGAGTTGGGCCTCGCCGGCCCAAACTCCCTTCTTCTCCCTCCCACGGCCTAGTGTCGCGCGCTGGCCCTCGTCCGCTGATGCCGCAACGACGCGTTTTAACCTCGAGGACGCCGAAGCGCCGCGTCGCGATTATGAACCTTATAGTCGTTGCCAGCCAACAACTCGACGCTGCGTCTCGACCTTCTGAATGATGAAACGACGCGTCGAGTTTATGAAGGTTATAACCGTTGCCGACCGGCCGGTTTCTTCCCCTCTCTTTTCTTCCTTGGACCGCCGGTCCAACCTACCCCGCCCGTCGTCTTCTTCCTCGCGCAGGCCTGCAACTCGCACCTGCCGCCACTGACTTGGCCTGCCGTCCGACCGTCCTTCTTCTGCCATTTCCGTCCCTTTCGTTCTCGAATCAACCCAGCAAAATCCCCCTGGCCCTCACGCGTCTTGATTTTCTTTCCTTTTTCCGCACACAGCCAAACAGGCCTGCCAAGCCACAGACCTGCGACCGGTTGCCACCGCCGAACGACAGCCTGCCGCACCTGCCCCCGCGTGCCGTCCCTCTCCCCTTCGTCGTTTTCCCCTCCTCAATTGCCTATAAATACCCCTCCCCTAACGGCCCAGGGCAAGTCCTCCCCTTGGACCTTGCCGAAACCCTGCCTCGCCGCCGCCAGATCAGACGCCCTTTCCGCCGCCTCTAGCAGCCGCCGCGACCACCGCCACGCACCAAAACCTTCCTTGCACCACCCTCCACGCAACCAAACCGTCGCTGCCTCCGTTCCTACCCCGCACGAGCCACCACAATCGTGCGAAGGTGCCACCCCGAGAAACGCCACCGCCGCCTTGCGCCGCCCGCTGCCGCCACCTCCGCCGTAATTAACCCCTGCTCCACCTTCCAAAGTGACCAGCAGGTCCTCCCCTACCTGCCCATACCCTCCTTACCCCCTGCTTCCTTCTCCACCAGCCTCCACCATTTCCACCACCTTCCTCCTCCCATCTAACCACTTTTCCCCACCTTTTCTCTCTTCTCCTCCTCCATCGCCGCCACCGCCGCCGCCGGACCACCGCCGTCCTCAGGTGGTCTTCCACTCATCCCAAGCCTTAAACTTTATTTCCATATAAGTATTACTAAGTTAACTAATATTAATACCATTATGCTTATTATTATTATTATTATTCTTTTATTATTATTATTATTGTTATTATTATTATTATTATTATTATTACTCTTATTATTATTATTATCATTTTTAATATTGTGACTTCTGATATTAAAGTTACCATTTTTACCATACTAACATCCTTTGGAACCCTAACTTCTATTATACTCAACTTTAGTTTTATTATTATTAACAACCCTATTATTATTATTATTATTATTATTATTATTATTATTATTATTATTATTATTATTATCTCTATTACCTTACTAAAGTCATTATTAATACTTAACCATACTGGGTTGTTGTTATTGTTATTATTACTAATATTACCATCATCATTAGTATTACTACTATTATTGTTATTATTATTACTCTACTTAACACCTTATCCTTTAGGTTAACAATAAAACTACTTTTGTCTTATCCATGTGACTTAACTCAAAGTTAGTAAATATCATGTGGTTGTTAACTAAGAAAGATACTTGAGCCTTATTACCATACCACTTAATGTTGCCCCAAATACTTTAACCCTAAATCTCATCACTAGGGTACTATTATTAGCTCTTACTATTATTACTAATATCACTATTTTCCTTTAGTTAGCATCAACCCTATTACTACAAGATTAGGACTAATGGGTTTAACAAATATGAGGGTAACAATTAGTATAAAAAAATAAATACATTTTGACTAGTAATGGCTAATACACTAACTTTAAGATAAAAACCCTAGTTTTTGTATAATACCCACTTTAGTAATAAACCCTAATCCTAAACTAGCATAAGGGATGACGGTACTTTGAAGGAAACTAATACTTAGCTTTTCCCCTTTTCATAGGTGACCCCGATCCGAACCCTAAGGAGCTAGAGGAGCGTGCTCCAAGCCCGGTGCCTAACTAGGTAAGGACGAAGCTATGGCCTTGTGCTATGTGTAATATAATGTGTTGATGAATGATGAGCATGCCATGTTGATGTGTATTATGCATGTGTTATGAATAACCTGTTTCGTGTAGCGCAGCATGGATCATGAGGTACGTTGTGTGTGCCTTATATTATACGTGTATGACATGTTCCATGTTTGATGTGGATGTTGATGATGTGACTTGTTATGGCCCTCTAGGACATGCATGCTAGGGTTTGAGTAGCATGAAACGATAATAAAAGAACAACGGGAAAGCGTATGTGGGGAAGTTTGCATGGGGGAACTAGACCTTGCATGGGCGTGATCCTTACGTGGGAAAAGTTAATTTGGGTTGTAAGTAAGAGTTTTGGAGAGTCTGAGAGTGATTGGATACTCGGTACAAAAATAGTACGTGAGTTGGTACATAAGAGACCTGATTAGGGTTTTGCGAGTAAACGTGTGTTGGGGAGTCTGCATGGAGTATTTAAATTATGCATGGGAATGAATCTTACGTAAGGAAAGTTAATTTAAGAAGCAAATAAGATAAGGTCAAAGTTACAGGTCCATTGGAGATTTGGGGTGCAAAATTTCACGTGGGTCGATGTAAGGGTGTCTAAAGGACCAAATTAGGGTTTTTGGGAGGAAATGAGCGAATTTAAGGGTACAAGGGTAAATGTGATCAAGGAGGGATGGAGTATAGAGTTGAGAGTGGGAGTCCACTTGCATGAGGGATGAGGTTTTGGGGCAAAGAGGGAGGTTACTTAGGGAGGAAGTAAGGTGCTAGGGTTTGGTGTGGCCAACTAGGGTTTGGCGCTCACATGCGGAGTTGGAGAATAAAGGGGTATATTTTGGGAATTTCTCAGTGGAGACGGGATGCGAGACAAGGAACAAAGTAAAGCTAGGACGAGTAAGAAAGAGTTGAGCCATATAGGCCCAAATTAGGGTTTTCCGAGGAGGAGCCCTAGAGGGGTGAGGACCCGCGGGACCGATATCGTCGTGTTAAGGTTAGACCGCATTCTCGGGAGAGTGTGCCCTTACTACGTTTCCCTTTGTATAAGAGTAAGAGGGGATGAGCATCGGGGTGTGATAAAGGGGCGCCGGAGTCCCAAGATACGGGACGGGCCCCTAGGGAGGAAAGTAGTAGAGGGTAGTTGATATGCATGTCAAGGGTGGAATCTCATTTAATAAGACATGAATAAGATATTAATTACTTAAAGAGTAAGATTGTTGAGCCGGGCCCAGACCGATCCACCGGCATAATAGTGGCCAGGTGCCGGGGTGCCCTGGAGACCGATCCACCGGCATATAATAGTGGTTAGGTGCGTTCTGCCCTATACGTGACCGATCCACCGGCTATAATAGTGGGGGATCCCGAGCTCAACAAACCAAACAGTATGTTGTAATTAAATCATGGGGAAGATACTATATACTTACAGTGGAACACCATGAGAGTCGGGACCAGACCGATCCACCGGCATAATAGTGGCCAGGAGCGTTGTGCCATGGAGACCGATCCACCGGCATATAATAGTGGTTAGGAGCGTTCTGCCCTATAAGTGATCGATCCACCGGCTATAATAGTGGGGTTCCCGTACTCGCATGGGTTAATGAAGTTTGTAATGCGAAATGGCTAATTATAAGGTTATGAGAGAAGAGGTTCGAGTAGGCCATTGCTGACTTGCACCCTCTGTGTTATTTCATGTCTCCTGTATGTTGTACCTTGCATATTATGTTGTACGTTATATTGGCCTTAGCTCGTCTGTTACCTTACTCAGTACGTAGCGTACTGATCACCTGTTTCATGGGTGCTGCTCATTCCCACGAGCAGAAGACCCATCTGACCTTGTGCAGGTAGGAGATCATGTCTTCGATGCCTACGATACCTACGAGGCATCGGATGGGGCCGAGTATTGAGCCTATCCTGGTTGGGGCCGAGAGCGAGTTCGCCGGACTCTTTTACTATCCTAGTTTCTGTCTATCTTGAGTTTGCCGTATTTGTATTATGTTCGTATTTTGGAGTGGAACTCCTAAGTTGTAATCTTAAACGATACACTGTCTGTGGTCGACTCTTGTTTCTTGAATGATTTATGATGGCTATGAACTTATGTTTTTGGATGGTTCTTATTAACGATGATTTGATTTAGCCTTAGCACTTAGTATCGGGACGGTATGAGTGAACCGGTCTGGTACTAAGTGTGGCGGTAATACCCCCAAGTTTACGGTTTTAAATCTTCCGCTTCTGTTAAACCTTTCGATTTAAACGAAAATTTTTAGTGGTAAATTTGGGGGTGTTACAGGGCTGGCCCAGATCAAGGAGGTGAAAAAGAAGAAGAAAGAAAAAGAAAGAAAAAGGAAGAAAGAAAAGGAAAAAGGAAAAAAGGAAAAAGGAAAAAGGAAAAATAATGGGTTAGGTTAATTAAATTACTTGAGATATTTAAAAATAATAATATTTGAATAAAATAATATTTAAATCCCTTTTTAGGCTAATTTAGGGTTTTTGAAAGGTTTTTCATAAATTCTATTTTAATTAGTAAAACACCCTAATTTTCTCCAATTAAATTATTTATAAAATTCATATTAATTTGGAACTATTTTATACTCCTTATTTTAAATTTATTTAATTAATTTCCAAAACAAAATCCTTAATTAGCTAAAATACCCAAATTTCTCCTAATTAAAATACTTATAAATTTCTTCTTGCTTTGCCCTAATTAATTTTCTTTTATTTAAAAAAATAATTTATTTAATTAACTTTCCTAATAAAACCTTATTAGCTATAATTTTTAAAATTAGAATTTTCAGGGCATTTCAATTATAGTGGTAATCATAATAATACTAATGTTGTAGCCCTTTAATAATAATAACATTAGTTAGAAATATTTATGAAGTTAGGTTAAATAATAAGAATGATAACATAATAATAATAATAACAACAACAACGACGACGACGACGACGACAACAACAACAACAACATTAATAATAATAATAATATTAAGAGTAATACTATTAATATTACTAAAAATTACTAACACTTATATAAAAAGGTTTAGGGGTTGGGGAAATTAGAATCCTACCTAGGGTTGGTGGAAGAATCGTCGGTGGTGGTGGAGGAGGAAGAAAGGTGGAGAGATGGGGGTATAGGTCAGAGAAGAGGGAATGAGGGGGTGCTTGAGGGGGTGGAAGGTGCCTCAGGTGGAGAGGGGTGGAATGAAGGTGGTGGTGCAACCAAAGGTGGTGGAGCAACCAAAGGTGGCGGCGCACGGCGACGGGTGTGGTGGGCGGAGGTGGTGGGTGGAAGATGGAGAAAGGAGAAGGAGAGGGAGGTAGGGAGAGATGGAGTTATGGGGAGGTAGAGGAAGGTTCCCTAGTTGTTTTAGAGGGTGTAGGAGGAGTTGGTTGCTGCGGAATTGGTGGCAGACGATGGTGTGAAGGGTGGCGAGGGGTTGATGAGGGTTGATTAGGAGGGTGACTTTGCACGGCTGGGGTGGCTTATGCAGGTAAAATCGAGGAAGGAGGGAGGCTCAGTTATGCAAAGGGTGGTGTATGGAAGGCTTAGGTGGGTAGCGTGGGCGGAGGCGATAGTTGATGGCAGCAGAATAGGGATTTGATCGAGTGGTGGTGCAAGGTCGGGATTTTTAGGCTACGAAAATCGAAACTCAACCCAGGCTACCAATAGGGTATTTATAGGCCAAATAGAGGGGGAAAATGAAGAAGGAGGAAGAGGAAAAACGAAGGCAAGTGAGGCAAAACCACCGACCGGCGGTGGAAAGGGGTGCAATCCTACCATGGTAAGGTAGGTTAGGTCGAGGAGAGAAGGGAAAGGAAAAGGTATGATGGCGTGCGGTGGAGGCCGGTGGAAGAAGGGTTGTAGGTCTAGAAGATATTTAAAAGGCATGTAGAGAAGACTTGTCTTAGAAGATATTTAAGGCTTGGGTCAAGAGGGGTAAAGCAATAAAAATTGAGAATAAAGACTCAATCTGATGGCCTAGCAAGTTTGGATATAATGCAAAATAATGATAAGTCATTTGATCAAGAGATTTCAAGGAGGGAATTGGTGAACATGGTGGTGATGCACGAGTATCCATTATCAATTGTTGACTATATTGAATTTAGGAGTTTGTACAATGCCTCAATTCATCCTTCAAGATAATGTCAATGAATACTTTGAAGAATGATGTGATAAAGTTGTTTCAAAGTAAGAGACATAATCTAAAAGATTTGTTGGATCATGATCAGAGTTGAGTTGTAATCACCACTGACATGTGGATGGCATATAACAAAAAAAGAGGATATATGATCATGGAATCACACTTTATTGATAAATATTGGAATTTGTGAAGTAGAAATTTGAGGTAACTAGTTAGTTAATGTCATTATATTTTATTATATTTTTAGCTTGATTAAGTGTAATTTTGTGATTATTGTTTCATTATTATCTTTTATGGTTTTCGTATGTCCCATGTTCACATACAAAAGGCATTATCTCCAAGGTTTTATTAGATCGTGTGTCCCAATTTGGCCTTGAAAGAAAAATTTCTTCTATGGTAGTTGACAATTGTAGTACTAATGATGCAATGATGGAAATTTTGTTAAGAAGATTTGAGAAAATTTCTCTTATACTTAGTGGAGAAATCTTACATATGAGGTGCAGTGCTCATATTATTAACTTGATAGTTAATAGTGGATTAAATGTGATCAAGATGTGGATTGAAAATGTTTGGGATTATGTCTTCTTTTGGACTTTAACTCATTAAAGGATTGAAAAGTTTAAGGATTCGTGACAATTTTTGAGTGTCAATACTTCTAAAATGTTAATTCTTGATTATAAAAATAGATGGAATTCTTATTTGATGCTTCAGAATGCTTTACCCTATAAAGATGTCTTTAAAAGGTTGAAATGTTTGTATGGTAGACTTAAGGTTGTATATCCTAGTGATGATGATTGGCAGTTGACTTATGTTGTATGCTAAAAGTTGGAACTTTTTTACAAGCCTAATGAGGTTTTCTATAGAATAAATTATCCTACCGTAGATTTATTTTTTCAAAAAGTATTCATGATTATAATTGCTTTATGAAGTTGGCTACAAAATGATTTTAAGTTCATTAGTTATATGGCATCAAAGATGATTGAAAAGTTTGACAAATATTGGTGTGAAATTGATGGGATTTTGTCTATTGCTATTAGCTTCGATCCTAGAAAAAAATGGATTGTTTTGAATATTATTTTAGGAGATTATATGATGATGAGACTCATGATAAATTAGATAGGACTAGAAACATGTTTGATGCTTTCTTGGTTGAATATTAGAAGAAAGTTTTTGATTATTCTAATGAGCTTGGTGGTTCTTCTAAAGCTCCATTGAGGGATTCTCTAACATGGGCATCACCTCAAAATTTTTTTGATGATGAGGATGATGAATTTACTTTAGTTAAGAAAACTAAAATAAGAAAAGTAAGTGTGAGGTGTGAATTAGATTTTTACTTCAAAGTGATACATTGCCTAAAACTGATCGTTTTGATATCCTTAATTTTTGGAAAAACAATCTCAAGTACCCAACTCTACAAAATATTTCTAGGGATATTCTTATTATTCCCATTTCCATTATGGCTTCAGAAAGTGCTTTTAGCACTAGAGGATGGGTTATAAGTCCCCATCATTCAAGATTTCATGCTTGAAAAGTGATACATTACTTCAAAGTGTGAGGTGTGAGTTAAATCATTACTTACTAGGGATATTCAATAATTTTAGCATGTAAGAAAAGTAAGTGTGAAGTGTGAGTTAGATCATTACTAGGAAAGTGATACATTGCTTGAAAGTGATCGTTTTGATATCCTTAATTTTTGGAAGAATGACCTCAAGTATCCGACTCTATAAAAGATTGCTAGGGATATTCTTATTATTCCCATTTCCATTGTGGCTTTAGAAAGTGCTTTTAGCATGCGAGGAGGGGTTGTAAGTCCCCATCATTCAAGACTTCATGCAAAAACTATAGAGGCATTGATGTGCTTATGAAGTTGAATGGTTGAAGACATTAAAGGTAATTCTAATCTCTCTTCAATTATAACTTATTACATATTTTTGTATATGAGATAATTTAGTATTTGCTTGCTTAATATTGTGTAAAGGTACATCAGAGAGTCCATATGCATGTGCTGCAATGATAGAAGATTCAAACACTAAGGATGGAGTAAAAATAATTGACGTTTGTGATATTGTACATACTTATTTAATTTTACTTTAATATTATTATTGTATAAAATTTCAATGAGTAAATTTAATTTTATAATATTATAAACTTTTAGGATATTGACAATGATGAAGAGGATGATTGATGCCAAATTTTCAATGAATCAATGGGCAAGGATATGCCCTACAAGCTGCAACCCTACTATTGTGTTGATTGAGGAACTAATTTGTACTTGATTTTCATTTTGTTATTGCTTTTATAATTGTGTTTTGTCATTGTATTGTTTGTATTTGTAAGTAGTGACTTATTAGTTACTATCACTCTATCATTGACTTATTGATTGTCGTTTAAATTAGCTTGAAATGGATTTGTGTGGATGTTGTAGCATAGTAGCATAAGTCATAATAGGCGGTTATGTTTAATTTTAGCTTTTGATTTTGTGGTTGTAGTAGATTATGTTTAAATATATGATATTTTAGGAGGTTTACAATAGAAATACTGTTTATAACATGAATTAATAGGTTTTTTGGATATAAAATAACCGGACCCGTTAAAGGACCCAATTATCCACTAGGTTTGGGTCTAGGTCTTAAAATTTTAAACCCAACAAGTTTAGATCTCCCAAAATAAATGAGTATGGGTCTGAGTCTTGTTGGACTCAACCCAGACCCAACCCATTGCCATCCCTAGGTGTGGGATGAGGGCTTCGACACATGGTAGGTGAGGGCTACGTGAGAGTGGGATATAGGATCAACAATTTCTCCTAGTTCTCCACTCCAGTTTTGGCCCACATTACAACTTTCATACTCTAAAAGGATAGGTAATTTCTACTATTTTTAACCTAATGGGTTTGGTATCTACTATTGTTGCTACCTATGGAGTGTCATAGATAATTTCTTATAGGTATTAGGTTTATTAAGCTAAAATCAGTGGTTAATTAAGTGTTATATAAACAATTTTTTTAGCTTATTAGGTTTTATTAAGATTTTTGTAGGATTATTCTATATATAATAGGGTTATTAACGAATGATATTTATAATTTTTGTTTATTTTGTTATATTATATTATTTTTGATAGTTTATTGTTAATAACTTTGAGTAACAATTAGTGTTAATGTACCTTTACTCTATGAATGCTTGGTTGTTGTTCAAATTAATAAAAATCAAGGGTTTGTAATCCATTCTAAAATCCTCAAAATATGTTTAAACTTATGTTAATATAAAATAAATTATTTTTGTAACACCCCAAAATTTACTATTTTTTTTTCAAAAACCTTGAAATTTAAACCCGTAAATTCTATGGATGTTACCGCCACACTTAGTACTATACCGGTTCACTCTTACTATTCCACTACCAAGTGCTAAGGCTAAGAAAAAAATTTCATCAACTCATATCAATACATAAACCAAGATTCATAAATACACAAATCAGAGTATGCAAGAATCTTTACATAATCTAAAGTACGAAAATAAAGCCCCAAGAAGAGAAATAATGTTTACAATCAATAAAGTTGATTAAGAAAAAATCACTACATAGAAAAGATGGTAAAAAGGAATAATAGTGTCATCGGAAAGAAATCGGCCACGCAACTCCAATATTCAAACCAACCTTAGACCATCACTCATCCTTTCCTGATGCCTCATGGACATCAATAGTGTCGAAGAAAACATCTCCTACCTACAACACGTAAAATGGGCTTCCTACTCGTGGAAATGAGTAGCACCCATAATAAGGGTGATTAGTATGCTACGTATTGAGTAAGGTAGCCGAGCACTAAGGTCAACACATAAGGTACATAAAATCATGCAGGATAATATACAACATATGAACTTTTTAGCCAACACATAAAGGCCCATTTAGTCCGGATTAGTAAATTATAATCTCTTTTCGATATTCATTTCATACCATGCTCTTTATCAATCCATGCGAGTATAATAACCTTCCACTATTTTAGCCGGTGGCTCGTTCACTTATAAGACATCATGCCCTAACTACTATTATAGCCGATGGATCAATCACATATAGGGTAAAACCTTAACCACTATTTCTTACCGGTGGATCAGTTTAGTTCCTGTTCGTATAGTGTTCCACCGTAAGTAATTAGTATCTTTTATGTGTCTCAGCAAAACTCTGGTTTATGTTTATTGAGCTTAGGATTCCCCACTATTATAGCTAGTGGGTCGGTCACTTATTGTAACACCCCCAAATTTACTACTGAAAATTTTTGTTTAAATCAAAAAATTAGCGGAAGCAAAAGAATTAAAAAGCGTAAACTTGGGGGTATTACCGCCACACTTAGTACCAGACCGGTTCATTCCTACTGTTCCAGTACTAAGTGCTAAGGCTAAAACCGATCATCAATAAGTACGAATTATCATAAAACGCAAGATGACATTTAGCATAAACCGTTAATAAGATATAAGTCAAACAACAGTTTGAATACAATTTAGGATTACAACCCCATAATGCTTTTACTTTGAAAACGGGAAACGTAATACAAAATATAGCTAACAAAACAACCCCCAAAGAGGATCAGTATCCGGATCGCCTACTCACTCAAGTCAAGCCTTCCACCCCAAGATAGTACCCGATCATAAACCTGCACAGGAAGTCTGCTCCCCACCATCGGTGGATCATTACAGGACCCATTCAATCAAGGTAGTATCAGTATGGGTCCAATACTGAGTAAGGGCGCAGGTGCGCTAAGGCCAAGCATACCATCATACAACATAACATGCACAGCACAAACACATAAGCAACATGTAATATTATGGATGATGTAGATCGGTTATGGTCCAGTCCAACTTCTTCTTTTCATAACTCTGATAATTATAGTCGATTCACATCATAATCGTTATGAATCCATAAGATTACGGGAACCCCACTATTATAGCCGATGGATCGGTCACTTATAGGGCAAAATGCACCTAACCACTATTTTATGCCGGTGGATCGGTCTCCAGGGTAGAACGCTCCTGGCCACTATTATGCCGGTGGATCAGTCTGGCCCCAACTCTCATGGTGTTTCACTGTGATTATACGTATCTTTCCATGATTTGTTTATGAGTCATTTCACATCATAATCTTTGTTAATCCATGCAAGTACGGGAACCCCACTATTATAGCCGGTGGATCGGTCACTTATAGGGCAGAACGCACCTAACCACTATTATATGCCGGTGGATCGGTCTCCAGGGCACAAAGCTCCTGGCCACTATTATGCCGGTGGATCGGTCTGGCCCCGACTCTCATGGTGTTCCACTGTAAGTATATAGTATCTTTCCCATGATTTAATTTCAACATACTGTTTGGTTTTTTGAGCTCAGGATCCCCCACTATTATAGCCGGTGGATCGGTCACGTATAGGGCAGAACACACCTAACCACTATTATATGTCGGTGGATCGGTCTCCAGGGCACCCCTACACCTGGACACTATTATGCCAGTGGATCGGTCTGGGCCCAGCTCAACAATCTTACTCTTTAAGTAGTTAATGTCTTATTCATGTATTATTAAAAAAAGTTCCACCCTTGACATGCATGTCTACCACTCTCTATTCTATCCCCCCCAGGGGGGGCCCGTCCCATATCTTGAGACTCCTGCGCCCCTTATCACACCCCGACATCCATTCCCTTTACACTTACCCTTAGATGAAAGAGTCAACCCCTACGGGTGTGGGTTAGGCCCTACACTCATGACATCAACTCCACCTCCCATCACCCCCTAGGGTTTTCCCTTGAAAACCCTAATTGGGCCGATGTGGCCCAACCTTCTCCCACTTACGCTACCTTTACCTCATTCAACACCCCACATCTTCCCTCAATTAGATCCTCTCCCAACACATATCACTTTACCTTTCGATTCAGCACATAACCATGAAAACCCTAGTTGATCACCTCAACCTTAGTACATTTCTTCTCCCACAAGTAACCTCTCTCTATTTATCCCAAAGTCTCTTCTTCCACATGGGAACCCATACTCACCTTTTATATAAATGAAATCTCACTCTAGCCCATACTCCACCCTTCCTTAATCATTCCTACTTTTGTACTTCCCAAATTTCCATTTTCTCCCAAAAACCCTAATCGGATTCCTTATACACCCTTACATCCGCCTACGTACTATTTTACATCAAAGTCTCCAATGGACCCCTAACTTTGACATTATCTCATTTACGCCCTAAATCAACTTTCCTCAAGTAATATTCATTCCCATGCTTAATTTAAACACTCCTTGTAGACTCTCCAACACCCGCTTACACACAAAACCCTAATAAGGTCCCTTATGCGCCAACTTACATATTATTTTCCATACTAAGTCTCCAATCATTCCAAGACTCCCCCATTCTCTTACTTGCACCTAAATTCAACTTTTCTCACGTAAGACACACCTCCATGCAAGAGTTAGTCACCTCATGCAAACACCCCAAGTCATCATGCAAATTTTACGACTCCCATGCATGGTTTCCCCAACTCTCATTTGTTTAGGTCATTCCTCCCTTATTAAATCTTTTCTCATGGATCATGAGGTACTTAGGTCAACCTCATATCCCCCTTAGTGAACTCACTTCCCATTTATTTCCTTTTTATCCTTTCATTCCCATATCATCATAACAATCACCCTAGCATGCATGTCCTAGAGGGTTATATCATATCACCTCATAAACATCATACATATACCTGTCATGCTCATGCCATAGGAAACACATACAAACATGCCTCAATCTCCAAGCTGCGCTACATAAGACAAGTTTCCCACAATCATATAGTACACGACATAGCATGGCATATACAACATTCAAAACATACAGGTCACACATCACACAAAGGCCATAGCTTCGTCCTTACCTAAGGCGACGCCGGGCTTGGAGCACGCTCCTCTAACTCCTTAGGGCTTTGGTCGGGATTACCTATAAAAGGGGGGAAATGCTAAGTATTAGTTTCCCTTATAAGTACCACAATTCCTCATTCTAGTTTAGAATTATAATTTTTATTACCAAAGAGGGTGTTATACAAAAACTAGGGTTTTTACCTTAGAATTAGTATACTAAGAATTAGTATACTAAATATTAGTAATCAAAATATGTTTATTTTTAATACCTATTGTTACACTTATATTATTAGACCCGTTAGCCCTATTCTTATAATAATAATGTTCATGCTAACTATAGAAAAATAGTGATAATAATAATAATAAAACTAATACTAGTGACACTAATGTTTATAGTGAGAGAAACCCTAGCGTTTTTAAGATTAAGTCTAACAATGGTGTTAGTTTTGAAATAATAATATTATAAGGTCACAATATTACAAGTAAAATATTCTTAAGGGTGATAATGATAATAGTAATAATACTAATAATGAGGATAATAATAGTAATAATAACCATAATAACCCTAGCAATAATAATAACAATAACAATAACCCAGTATGGTTAAGTATTAATAATAATAACCTTAGTAAGGTAATAGAAATAATAATGATAAAATGTTAATACTAATAACAATAAGACCAAAGTTAATTATAATACCAGTTAGGGTTTAAAAGGGATGTTAGTAGTAGTAGATAAATAAGAACATTAATGATGGAGACCATAATAATGATAATAATGATAATAATGATAATAATAATAATAATAATAATAGTAATAATAATGAAAGAAGTAATAATAATAATAATAATAATAATAATATTGGTAGAAAATAGTAGTAGTTATATAAAAGGGGGTATTAGGGTTTGGATGAGTGGAGAACCACCCAGGGTCGGTGGTGGTCCGGCGGCGGCGCGTGGCGGCGACGGCAGCGTCGGTGGAGGAGGAGAAGGGGGGAAAAGATGGATGTGGTGGTTAGATGGGAGGAGAAAAGGAGGAGTTTGAGGTGGGGAAAGAAAGAGCAGGTGAAGGGGAGTGGAATGAGGGTGGTGGCATGGCAAGGGATGGCGGCGGCGACGGCGGCGGCCGAGGGTGGTAGAAGGTGGTGGGAGATGGTGGAGGTTGGTGGAGAAGGAGGTAGGGGTAAGAATGGTCTGGGCAGGTAGGGGAGGACCTGCCGGTTATTTTGGGAGGTGGCAAGGTGGCTGGTAGCGGCGGAGGAGGCGGCAGAAGGTAGCGCAAGGCGGCAATGGTGGCTGGACGAGGGGTTTTTCAGCAGGGAGCTTCACACGTCTATGGTGGCACGTGAAGGGCGGCGATGGTTTGGTTTTGTCGAGGAAGGTGCAGGGGTGTTTTTGGTGGCCAGTGGTGGCGGTGGCGGAAGCTTCGTCTGATTTTCAGGCGACAGAGAGGCAGAGTTTCGGGGTAATTTTTGCAGCACAGGTTATGGCTGTCGAAGGGGGGTTATTTATAGGCAATTGGAAGGGAAAAACGACAAGGGGAGAAGGAGGCGTGCAGGGCAGGTGTGCAGGTGGCCGGCCGGTGGCAGGTGGTGCAGGTCCTGCCATGGCAGGTTAGGTCGGGAAAGGGGAGAGGAAAAGGGAAGGAGATGGCACGCGGGAAAGGGAGAGAGGGACTTGGTCGGGGTCGAAAAGAGAAAGAGAACGACAGAAAGAGAGGCAGGGAAGGACAGTCGGTACTAGCCTGGTGGCCGCCGGCGAAATTCGAGCTGTAGGTTGGCGGCTGTGCGGGGAAGAAGAAGGAAGGGGAAAGGAGGAGGACCGGCGGTCCAGAGGAAAAAGAAAAGAAGGAGGACCGGGCGGTTCGGCGTTTATAAGGTTTTTAAAACTAAACGCGGTGTTTCAACGTTATGGGGGACAGAGCGCCGCGTCGAACGGCGCTGGGCCACGGGAAGGGAAAAAGGGAAAGAAAAGGGAGGGTTGGGCGGCCTGTACGTGAGACGGGGGAGAAGAGCAGCATCTGGGCCGGTGGGCTGGCCCAGCCGGGGGGGAAGGAAAAGAAAAAAGTAAAGGAGGAGGAAGGAAATGAAAAGAGAAAAGAAAGGAGAAAAGGAAAAAGGGAAAATGGAGAAATGATAAAATGGTTGGGTTGGAGGTATTTGGGTCTTTATTTATTTATATAATTAATTTAGATATTTAATTTTAATAATAATTATTTTAATTATAATAATTAAATCCATTTTTAAATTAGTTAGGCTATTTTGGATAAATTGTCCTTAACTTCCATTTTAATTAGTAAAATGTCCAAAATTTTCTAAATAACTTATTTATTATTTTCTCCTTATTTTTCCTCAATAAATTTCCTCTTTATTTAATAAATTCACCTATTTTCTTAATTTTTCTCTAATAAATTATTATTTGCCATAATTCTTAAATTAGGATTTTTGGGGTATTTCACTTATAGGGTATCCTGCCCTAACCACTATTATTCACCGGTGGATCAGTCACTAATGGGGTAACACCCTAACCACTATTTCTTACTGGTGGATCGGCTAGCCTTGGCTCAATAATCTTCCACTTTACGTAATTAATGTCTTAAATATTTTATTCAGAAGCTTTCACCTAGACATGCATAACTAACTTCTACTATTCATATCCTCCAAAAGTCTCGTTCCACAGTATGAGACTCAAACACTCCTTAACTTGACCTTACACCCTCCCTCCTTAATTTAACTCACATTAGAACCCATCTCCCATATATGTGGGTTATGACCCACTTTTATTCACCTCCAAGTACACACATTACCACACTTTAGGGATTTCTCCATAAAACCCTAATTTAAGTCTACATGACCCATCCTACTCCACTTCTCATGACCCAAGACATTTTAACACCCCATTTCTTACAACCCATAGATCCCATATTCATCATCATACTTTATTGACCAAGTACACATATGTTACCACCGAACCCTAGTTAGCCATATCAAACCCTAGTTAACCATTTCAAACCCTAGTTATCCACAACCAACCATGGTTAACCACTCCAAACCCTAGTGAACCACAACAAACCATATTTAACCACTCCAAACCCTAGTTAATCATAACAAACATAATTAGCCATTCCAAACCCTAGTTAATCACAACAACCCATAGTTAATTACTCCAAACCCTAACTCAGTCTCCTTTATACCCTTATAATGTCCCACGTACTATTTTTCACCCAAAGTGTTCAAAATCCCATACGACACTTCTAATACCTTTCTTACACCCCATATCAACTTTCCATACATAAACATTTCTCTCATGCAAACTTTATATCCCCCATGCAAATGTTAGAAACTTTTTCATGCAAAACCTTATGCTCATACGTGAAACCCTAAATTCAACCATTCATCTTTAGATTCCACCATGCATGGTCATATAACACACAAGCCGACCCCACATCAATCCACACCCTATCATCATATTACAAAACCTATCATGCATGTCTTATGGGCCACACCATATCACAATAAAAATATAACGCATACTTATAACACACATGCCATAATTTATTACACAAACTTACCTCAACTCCACATCATGCTGCATATATGATAGTTATACAAATACGTATAAATTACATTATAGTTCATATCACATGGCATGCATGGCGTATAAAACACATAACACACAAAGGACCTTAGTTACCCTTTACCTAAAATGACACAGGTCTTGGAGCACGTTCCTATGCCTCATTAGGGCTTTGACTTATCTCACTTATATGAGGAAAAAACTACAAATTAGATTCCCTCCTACCAAAAATACTATTATTTACTAACTTATTCTAAGACTAGGTTTTTAATAAAATAACATCATTTTAGTAATAACGATAATAATAATAATAATAATAATAATAATAATAATAATAATAATAATAATAATAATAATAATAATAAATACATATAATAATATTAATATGATTCAAAATGGATGGTGAGATAAGGGTTTCAACCCTTCACCAAAATAATGCTAATAAAATCATTAGGACATTACAAATAAAAACATTAATAATAATAGTAATGAAATAATAATTAAAATTACAAAATAATAATAATAATAATAAAATAACTTAAACCGAAAGTAATATAAAGTAGGGTTTTTGACCTTATCCAAAATAGTAAATGTACCATTAGTGATAGTAATAATAATAATATTAATAATAAAATATTAATAATAAAAGTAGTAGTATTGTCACTCTATAAATAAAGTAGGGCTTCGCCCCCCCCAAATAGATAATAAAAATAATAAGAATACTACTACTACTACTACTACTACTACTATTAATAATAATAATAGTAATAATAATAATAATAATAATAATAATAATAAAACTCATAATAATACTAATAATATTAATAATACAAAACTAATAATCTAAATAAATTAAATAGGGTCTTGACCCTGATAAGAAATAATGACAATAATATTGAACCTAATAATAATAATAATAATAATAATCAAATAATAGTTTAAAAATAAAAATAAAATAAAATAAAACTTAAATAAATAGGAGAGAAGGGCTGAGAGGGTTTAGGGTCCCACCTTAGGCCGACAGAAATAGGTGGCACCAATAGTGGTGCACAGAGGTGGCCAGAAAAGGGGAAAGAAATGGAAAGAGTCAAGTTTTGAGAAAAAGAGAGGGAGAATAAAGGTGGAGGTTGAGGTGTTGGTGGTAGTCTAGAGTGAGGGGAGTAAAGTGAGGGTGGTGGCGCATGGCGGCAGTGGTGGTTGCTCAAATGAAAAGAAGAAAAGAAAGAGAGGAGGAGAGGGAGGAAGGGGAAAAGAAGGGTAGGAAAAGGTAGAGGAGGGTTGGTAGCTGCTTTTGGGTGGTATAGAAGGCAATGATAGCGGCGGATGTGGTGGTGGATGGTGGTGCGAAGGGTGGTAGGGCAAATATTTGGCTAATTGGGGAAGGAACTTTACACGGTTGGGGTGGTTCATGCAGAAAGAATCAAGGGACAAGGGTGGCATAGTTAGTTAGAGGGTGGTGCAGGGAAGACTTAGGTAGGTAGAGTAGGCGGCATAGTTGGCCGGCGGTGGAGGAAAGGGCGTCTAAAGTTTCGGTGGTGCATAGGGGTGAATTTTTAAGGTTTTGGGAAAATCTTTGAGATCAAACAAATGAGGGGGTATTTATAGAGTTTGGAGGAGAGGGTAGGGTTCTATAGTTCGGTAGGAGGGAATGTAGGTAGGGTTAGGGTAGCTGGCGGCGCCAATTGGCCGGTATAAAATTCAAATTGTGGCAGCCCATTCACATAGGAAAAGGAGGATTTTGCGCGGAAGAGAAGGAAGGTGGGTTGGTTCATGTTAACCGATGATTCAGGGGAAGACAAAGAGAGAATAAATGACCTGTCAAGACGAGCGTAGCTAATGGCGCTATTTTCGGGGTTGACAGAATTGCAGGTCAATGGTGGAAGGGGAGGAAGGAAGAAGAAGGAGGTGGATTGATCGACTAGGGGAAAAGAAAGAAAAGAAAAGGAAAGGGAGAACTGGGCCGACGACGGTTATAAAAATTGTTAAACGGAACATAGTGTTCCATGGAAAGAGAGGAGGAGCGATGTTTCGCTCCTAGGCCTCACCGAAGGAAAAAAAAAACAAAGGGCGGAAATGGGGATGGGCCACGAGCAGACCCAAATGGAAGGAGATGAAGAAAAGAAAAAGGAAATGGAAGAAAAGAAAGAAAAGAAAGAAAAAGGATAGGAAAAGGAAGAAAGACAAAGAAAAAGGAAAAGAAAAATAGGTAGGTTGGGGTCAATTAAATTAATTTGAATATTTTGGGTATTAAAAATAATACTATTTTAATAAAATAATATTTATTTTTTTAGGTTAACTTAGGATTTCTAATTTTTTTCCTAAATTCCTTCTTAATTAGCAAAACACCCGAAATTTTCCTTATAAAAATATTTATAGATTTCCTTTTAATTTACCCTAATTGATTTCTTCCTATTCTAATAAAAATAATTAATTTAATTAATTTTTCTAATAAATCCTTATTTAACTAAAATTCTTAAAACTAGTATTTTTGGGGTATTTCAATTTTTTATTTTGAAAAGGGTTTGAAATTTTAATCAATATCTAAATTTCAAGTATACCAATCAACTGGCATGTCTAACCAATTCACTAGTATGCTCTAAGGTTGATAATTTTATTCTTGATGAACCAATTAATTGGATTGCTCAAACTAATTAACCAGTTATCCTATGATTTTATATCATTTTCTGATTTTGATTCATATATCTTTCTAATGTTAATAAAAATCTTATAATTAGAAAGTATTTGTGCTAATGTCCATATTTTTTTTGCTTTAGGATTATTTTTAAATTATATAGATCTTTCTATGATTTTATTTAGTTAAATTTCCCCAAAAAGTACTTTTGAGTCATACTTCACATTCTCTCTTCTCCCTCACCTTCCTCTCTCTTTTCTGGCAATTGGGTTGAGTGTTTGACTTCTTGCACATCCTTCCTAACTTACCAAACTTCTACAATTGTTTCCTTCCTAACTACACTCAACCTTTCTCAATCCATCATATCTTCTCTCACACTTTAGTTACCCACACTCAACCATACCAGTCTTATCTTTCTCCCTCTTATAGATTTCAACCATCTCTATGTTTTGTAAGCTCTATTCTTGATTCATTATCACTTCTTACTTGTTGTGCTTACTCTTTTCTTCCTTTCCCTTGGTGAAATTTGTTAATTGTTGAGTATTCTCCTATCTTCTTCCTTTTTCCTCTTTGCTAAGAAAAAATAGAGGTTGCTCTTATTTTCTTCTCTCCTTAGTCAAGTCATTATCTCTCTTTTATTCTTCTAATCTTGACTTTAGTTCTCTATTATTTCTCCTTAATAGAGGTTTAAGAAAATCTAAAGACTATAACTTCATTTTCCTTACAATTCTATATTTTAGAAAAGGTTGAGCTATGTTTCTTCTTCTTATTTTATTTGATTTTAATACAGTTTAAAAAAAATAAAATTTAATGGTTTTGACTCTTTATTTTCTCTAGAATCAAAGTCTTGTTAGACAATCGTCAAGTAGGAGTTTTGTGCTAGAAGAATTGCTTCAAGGTAAGTTATTCTTATCTTTAATATGAATGTGTTTTTTGTTGCTTATTGCGGTTCCATGTTTTTGGTGTCTTTTTTATGTTGACCATGGGCCAATTGTATTCTAGAATTCAAGCAAGTGGTAGAGTTTCCTTCTAAAATTTAAGTATTGTTTAATTTCTCTAAATTTATCTATGATTTAGTAGTTTAAGTATGATTTCGTTTAAATGCCTACATTACCATGTATCTATGTGATTTTATGTATGCAACATGTCTCTTTATATATTTTATGACATAGTAACATGTTAGGATTAATATGGTAAAGTTTGGTGCCTGTATCGCAAGTTAGGGCCCTATTTTATCCAAACTAGTCCTATTTTATGTATGCAACATGTCTCTTTATATATTTTATGACATAGTAACATGTTAGGATTAATATGGTAAAGTTTGGTGCCTGTATCGCAAGTTAGGGCCCTATTTTATCCAAACTAGTCCTATTTTATGTATGCAACATGTCTCTTTATATATTTTATGACATAGTAACATGTTAGGATTAATATGGTAAAGTTTGGTGCCTGTATCGCAAGTTAGGGCCCTATTTTATCCAAACTAGTCCATAAATTCATTGAACCTATCAACCAGGGATGTGAATAGTCACATGGACGAAAATTTTGATCGGTTGATTACGAGATCAGCCTATTGGTTTGATGAACCAATTGATCGGTCTCTATAAGCATTTGATTCGTTTGCCAAACCCATCAACATGTGAACCTATGATCAAAGTGGTTTGGTATTTGCTTAGACCCATCAACCAATTTGACTAAACTCATTGATTAATTTCTTATGAACAATCAATCGGTGAGACCTGTCAATCGATTGGTCTATTGGTGTTATTTTTGGTTTTGGTCTAGTACTATTAGGCTAGTTAACTAGTCTGCGGGATTGATTGACTTATCCAGCTATATTCAGCCTAATTTATTGGTAATCATAGTTCTTCTTTTGGGGCTTTTATGTTAATACCTCCATGTAATTACAATATTTAAATTATGATTTCAATCATATTTACCCTAGAATTAATACAAATCATAATGATGATATTGAGGACATAAATTGGTTGAGTTTGGTGTCATATCTAATAGTGCAGGAGCACCCCAATCTTCCCAAATAAAAGATAATCTACTTATTAATTTTTCCAAAATTGAGGAATTTAAAATTCTTCTCATTGGGTCAATAAATAGTTAGATTATCTAGCAGCCATGCAAGATATGAAAACTCCACCACAGGACATAAGCATGGCTCCATAATAGCTACTACATGGCTCATCCAACCACCCACCTTACACAACTCAAATATGGCTCCAAATCTGGCTCCATAAAGTTGCCTACATCACCACCTCCATATACCACCTATCTAAGTCGAACAAGACCTGCATGGCTCTCCAAAATTTGTGTAGGAATTAATGGCATTGGGAAGATCAAGAACTTCTAACATTGGCTTAAATTGAAGACACGCAACCTTCCTACTTGGCATATTTTTGAGCAGGCATCAACCAAGGAGACTACCTTCGTTATTTTACGTATTTAGCTAATATTAACTTTCCTAATGTGTAATCTTTGTATCCTAAATATTTTCATAGGTTGTAGTGTCAATCAACTAGTGATGAGAGGCTATAGTTATTTTGACACATAACCAGCTATAGCAAATTAAAGTTGAGTAATTTTAGCTAACCTTGGTAGCTTTAAACTATGGGTGAGGGTGTACTAAGATTAATCTACAAGGTTAGCATTTTGTTGTAACTTGGGTAGAAGACCCTCCCCCTAGTTAAAAGTATTGTAAAGTATGCAAGAAAGGCAGATTATCTTGGCTAGAAAAACTACCTCTTGTTTGGCACTCTCAAGTTTGGCTAGTGCTTGAGTTGTTGCAAAATCTTGCACTATTTTATGCTAATGGTTGTAATCTTAGTTGGTTGATGCAAGTACTTAGGTTTGTAAGTCTCATATCAAATGTAGGTTTTACTTCCTAAATATTTCTCATCCCCATTCTACATTTTTTTATTTTTGTTGAATTAATCCCCACCTTCAACACTGATGCTTAGCTTAATGCCATTTGTTTAGCATTATGAATCAAATTGATATCAAAGCTCAAGGTTGGTAAATTTGGGGTTCTTTCTATTTATCATCACACACTTTGAAATTTTAGCCATCATTAGTCGTCCACAATTTTTATTCTTTTCTTTCTTTCGACCACTAAAATTTTTGTCACAAATTTGAACCTTTTTCATAACATACTTCACCTTACATTACTGTTTGGTGGATCCAATTTTTATTTGTAGTCAGACCTTAACACATGGAGAACCAACCTATTTCACAAGGATTAAGTCTTGAGGAGGCTCTCAACTTAATAAGGGATAGGGCCATCAAGTCATTATAAGTAGACATGAGGAGAGTATTAGGCATGTAGGAATCATTTGTACCTAATGCTAACCCTTGGCGAGCAAGGTGTCTCATACCTCCAGGGGAGGAAAGAGAGAATGGTATTGGGGATGAGCCAACCAATTATAGCTCATATTCTAGCAATTCCCCTAGGGCCTTTTGAAGGAGAAGGATGGGAAGGAGGGAGCCTCTTAGTGATGTCAAGTTAGAAGTCCCTTAATTTGATGGATCCCATAATTCGGAGGAGTTTTTAGAGTGAGAGATGAGATGTAATCAATTATTTGAAGCTAAGGTTTTGTATGATGAAAGATCTTTCAAGGTTACATTCCTTAAGCACAAGGGACATTCTTCCTTATTTTGGGAGAATTTGGTGCAAAATTGAGGGAGGAAAGGTAAATCTAGGGTGAGGAGTTGGATGAAGATGAAGAGGTTGATAAGGGCTCTTGCCACCTTCTTACATTCAATACCTTTACAACAAAATGTCTTCCTTAAGATAGGGTTCTTTGATTGTGGAAGAACATATTTAGGATTTTGAAAGACTTATCATGAGGATTAGGTTAGAGGAGGTAGAAGAGCATAACATGTCTTGATTCATAGGAGGGTTGAGGGGATATATTGGTATAAAGGTAGAACTCTACAAATATTATACCTTAGATGAGTTGTTCCACTTGGTTATCAATGTAGAGATACACAAAAAAGAGAAAAGGGGTTTGAGGGTTGAAGGCTTGAGGAAAAAAACTTACCCACCTAAGGATACACAAAAAACTAACCCTAAAATCAAAGATTTTGATGTTAAAGAGAAAGGTAAGTTAGTAGTGGGTGAGGTTAGTTGAACCAAGGGTGTGCGTTGCTTCAAGTGCCTTGGAATTAGACATTGTCAAAATGAATGTCCAAACAAGACAGTCGTGACCTTGCTCGAGCCAAAATGGAGGAGGATGCATCTAAGGCCCAAGTAGCCATAGAAAGAGGAACCGAAGTGGAAGAGGTGAAACAAGATATGGGGGAGTCTCTAATAGTGAGAAGAGTCTTGAAAATTAGAGAGGCCATTGAAGAAGAGTCTTGATGATATGTTAGATTGCTTACACTGGGCTAGTATCTTTTTTAAAATCAATTTGAGGAGTGAGTAATACCAAATTTGGATGAAGGAGATGAATGGAAGACCACCTTCAAGACCAAATCAGGGCTCTATGAGTGGCTAGTTATGCCATTTGGGCTCTCTAATGCGCCAAGCACCTTCATGAGGCTCCTGTACGAAATCCATTAGCCTTTTATTTTGAAATTTGTAGTTGTTTATTTTGATCATATTCTTATATATTCATCTAGTCAAGATGATCATGTAAGGCACCTAAGACTTGTATTCTTAGTCCTTAAGAACAAAAGTTGTATTAGAAGCTAGAAAAGTGTGACTTATGTTTGCCTATGATCACTTTCAGGGTTTGTTTTCTCTGAAAGTGGAATCTCTAGGGATGAGTTAAAGGTAGAGGCAATAAAGATGTGGCCTACACCCACATCTATCACCGATGTTAGATTCTTTCATGGACTTGCCTCTTTCTATAAAAGGTTTATAAAAATATTTAGCATGCTCCGAGAACCTTTTACCAAGTGTCTAAAAAATGGGTAATTCAATGGTCCAAACCTACACAAGAAACATTTAATCTAATTAAAAGTAGGTTAAGTGAGGCCCCCATCTTATGCCTACCCAACTTTGAGAAAGTATTTGAGGTTGAGTGTGATGCTAGTGGAGTAGGGATTGGGGATGTTTTGTTGCAAGAAAGGAGACCTGTGGCCTTTTTTAGCGAGAAGCTTAATAGCTCATGATCCAACTACAACCATATGACAGAGTTTTATGCCATAGTAAGAGCTTGAGATCATTGGTAACATTATCTACAACCATCACAATTTGTATTTCTTACTGATCATAAGTTCCTCAAATACATAAATGGGTAGCATAAACTCAATTCTAGGCATTCTAGGTGGGTAGAGTTTTTGCAATATTTTTCCTTTGTAGCAAAGCATAAGAGTTGCAAGACTAATGTTGTGGCCAATGCCCTCTCAAGAAGATATTGTATGTTATCATTACTAGAAGCTAGAGTCCTAGGGTTTGGGTGTCATAAAGAGTTGTATAAATAGGGCAAAGACCTTTCTAGCTACATGGAGGAATAAGACAAGCCTTGAGGACCATATCTAGTGTAGGAAAGATTTCTCTTCAAAGGCAACATGCTACGCATCCTCAAGTGTTCTATTCGAGAATTGTTCATCCTAGAAGTGTATGAAGAAGGTTTGGTAGGTCATTTCTGAATAAAAAAAACTCAAAAAGAATAATTTTTTGAGCTAAAGGATCTATTATGGTTTCATCTTTGAAAGGAAAGGTTCTCATTACTAAGAAAAAACAAACTCATGCCTTGAAGCAATGGCCCTTTCAAAGTCTTTGAAAGGGTAGGTAACAATGCTTATAAACTTAAGCTTCCACATGATTAGGAAATTTTTCTCTACATTTAATGTAGGAGACTTACTTCCTTACCTACAAGATATGCCTTTTGAAGATGAGGAGGTCCCTTCTTAAGAGGGATAGGATGATGTAGAAGCACCCTAACCTTCCCAAACTAAAGATAATCTAGTTGTTATTTTTTCTAAAATTGAAGAGTTCAAAACTCTTCTCATTTGGGTCAATAAATAGCTAGATTATCTAGAAGCCATGCAAAATCCACCACCTCATGTAAATATAGCTCACCCAAACACCCACCTTACACATATCAAATATGGCTCTATAAAGTTGCCCACATCACCTCCATAAGCCACCTATCTAGGCCACACAAGACTTGTATGGCTCTCCAACATTTGTACAGACATTAAGGGCATTGGGAATATCATATGGGAAGATCAAGGACCTATAAAATAGGCTTAAATTGAGGATAATTAACCTTCCTACTCAGCACATTTTTGAGTAGGCATCAATTGAGTAGACTACCTTGTTTATTTTCCATATTTAGCTAAGCTTACCTAAAGTATGTTGCTTAATTATCCTAATGTTTACTCGATGTATCCTAAACCTTATCATAGGGTGTAGTATAAATCAACTAGTGATGGGAGGCTATAGTTATTTTGACACACAATCAGCTGTAGCTGATTGAAGTTAAGTAATTTTAGCTAACCTTGGAAGCCTTAAACTATAGGTAAGGGTGTACTAAGACTAACCTTTATGGTTTTCATGTTATTATAACTTGGATTAAAGACCCTCCCCCTAGTTAAAAGGATTTAAAAGTCTATAAAAAAAGGTAAATTATCTTAGCTAGAAAAAATACCTCTTGTTCGATTACGTCCCATATACATTTGGAGATGTAAACTCTTTAAGTGAGCAATGCTGCTCCTCATCTCCGTCAATGTCAGCCATGGTCTCTGAACTCACGCTTTCTTTTGTCTCAATTATCTACCTCCACAATCTAGTCAACGTCCATTCAATCTTAGGTCTTGGTCTCCGTCAATGTCAGCCATGGGCGAAAGGATCATTGCACAAAAGGTTCTAGAAAGTGAATACAAAAAACAATCAACTAGCAAAGATAAAGAAAAAAATGGAATTAAAGGATTCATTCTAGACAAAATAACAAAGCACAAAATATCAATTAGCTAAAGTCCCCGACAACGGTTCCAAAAACTTGTTGTGTTATTTCCGCAAGTGCACGGATTTGTTATAGCATTTTAAGGTCATATCCTACAGGGACTTCATAATTGATTATACTTCTTTACTATTTTAACTATCTAAATCTATATAAAATAGGGGTATGCGTTCGGATAAAAAGAATAATTATGGAAAGCTTTCTAACTTGCGGATACTAAACAATAAGAGTGAAACTTAGGATTGAACTTCGGTCTCCGAATTAATAATTAATAATGAAACAAAGTCCATGTCATATATTATTTCACTAACTGTGTACAATTGGACATATTATATTCATTAGCCTCTTTTAAGGTCTAAGAATGTATTTAATCAAATTTTCCAACTACTTTCATGACTCACAAATTAAACTAAACCCATTAATCATTACCAATTCTAGAGTCCCTAAGAATCAAACATCTATTTTTATGATTGCTTATATTCCCATACATATGTTAATTTCTGATAATAATTTCAGCCTTTCAATTGTAGATTACATCTAAGGAGGTCAGATTTTGTCAAATCCACTTTACAATAATTAAATTTAGCATATATAACAGTATAAATGAATATGTTATACAACATAATACTTTAATTCATCATATTTATTACTTATAGCCTTCAACATTAGCATTGGTTTTAATTACTTGATGTGGTTTTCATTTAGCTGCGATAAATGGTGTTCCCATCAAGCACATTGGGGTCACTTGAGTTTAATAGGTTTTTTTTGCTATAGAATTGAGGACAATTGACTGCCTTAATCTACTTCCAAGGTATGATTCCTTCCTATTTTAATTATTTTGTCTGATTTATAAGTCTAATTGATGTAGAAGGGTGACAAAAATTTTGGTTTAATTAACTCCGACATATTCGTTCAGTAGCTTCTTCCACTACCACCACTATAATTAGCTAATTTAATGGTGTTTTTGGTGACTAACTGTGGTTTGCTGTGACTAGCAACATATGAGGTTGCTGTAAAGCACCAAGTTTGACTAGCTTTAATTGGTTTCGCCTCTTAGAAAATTAGGGATAGAGCTTTACCGGCGGTGGTTCGAAGGTGTGATTCATTCCTACTTTGAAATTTGTGGTGTAATTTCTTGTCTAAGTAACGAGTAGTCGATCAACATTTTGGTTTAATTACCTTCCACTGAGGACACGAGTTTGTATAATGAAATCATAAAGGCCATATTTCTATTAATCTGAAGTATTTTTCATTGATTTCTTCCCTAATGCATCCCAAACTAAGAGAATGCAATACCTCCTTTACATTTCATTTGCCAAGATTGAAATTTGCATATATTTAACATATAGTCAAAGTATATGAGTTTTGCACCTCAGCTAGATATTAAAAAACATTTTCATTTATTAAACAGTGTAAGTGCATTTTACACTTAATACACACTAACCGGACTATTCAAGTAGTGTACTAGTAATAGATTGTGTGGAACATTTAATAAACTCATAGGCAACTCTTGCTTGTTGTTTTATTTTTAAATTAGTAACCGAAGTGAATTTAGATTTGTTAGATTTAGTGAACATTTTTTTAGCTCCTTCTAGGGGTCAAATATTAGGAAAATATTTTTCAGGTATGTTTGTCTATAGACTGAACCAATGTGCCAAAAGAACTAATAGATCATAAGCATATGGAAAGAAAACACATGGGACATTATTAGTTAAAGAATTAAAATTGATTAAGTAATAGTTAGGCTGGAATTTTAAGAAGTTTGAATAAGTTAGCAAAACTGAATTATCATTCGAGGATATGAAGTGAAAGGCCAAAAATAAATAAGCTCATAGTAGTACTATTATTTTTGTAGTTAAGTAAATGTTTGATAGCTATGGTGTTAAAGTTATTAATCTTGGTGAATGAATTTTAGCATGTACTAGATTTTCACTTAGCGATGCATGGAAGTCTGTGAAATAATGTTGTTATGGATAATATTTTAGTAATTAAAGTATTTAATAATAAATGATATTAAGTTATAAGTTATTAGAATAAAGCAAATGTACATAAACTATTTTTAATTTAACAAATGTACTAACAATAATGTTTCAATTTACATATTTAAACTATACAAAAAGTTCAATTTCAATAATAAAAATGGCATCATACTTCTTATTATATATTTATTTTCTTAAATAATTTGTGTATGCAAACCTACTTTTATTTAAAAAATATAAAACTTGAAATTACATGGTGTATATAATTTATTTATAAATTATATAATACTTAATTTTTATGTATAAAGTTAGTTTTAGTCTAATTTTGACTTTTGAGATCATGGGTATGAAAAATTAATTTGAAATCTTAGAAGTGGCATACAAACTAGTGATTCAACTCTGTGGTGATGTTCCACAATCAATTGTCATCTTGACTTTATCTATAACAAATAACATAATTATATCTCTTGGAATTCTACATGAAGATCTACTTTCTTACTATGCCATGCTTTGAAAAGTTTATCTTGTGAAAGAAATACTCGTGTTTTGATTTATTTGTTGTTTAGGCTATTTGCACAAAAATTAAGGAAATTTGTTGAATCTACCATTATTATAGACTAAAATGTCTCTTTATTATTTTTTGACACTTATTTTCACTCTCTCCCCCATCAATAGCCCACCTCAAACTCCATTTTTTTCAATTGAAAAGTCTTCACTTTTGATGGGGCTATTAATTACCATTATAAGACTTTTGCATATTTCCAAAACAATAGCCAAACTTTAGCAGATTCCCAAAACATTAATATGTTCCACTACCTATGACTTGGTTATTGTCGAACAAAATGTAAATATCATAACTTCACATATATCAGAATATAGGGAATAAAATGTAACTTGTCTTTGTAATTACTCTCTTCTTTTTTCTCTAAAATTGTTTTCTTGCAACACAATAGCCACATTGCTTCTTGATAGTTGAATTTATTAGCAAAATCAAGTGGATTAAGGCTATAGCTTGTAACTAAAATTTATTTGTTGTACATTGTTTGTCTTGTCATAACGCTATCATTACTTCTAGGAATCTGTTTAAGGTGTCTACTTTTGGAATGAAATGTAACTATATAATTTTGGGGATTATTAAGAACTCTATCTTATGGCTTTGATGATGCATATTCTATTATTTAAGTTACTTTCCCATGTTGAGTCTACAATATTAAATAAGAGGTGACCTCATATAATGGTTGTTGCTGCTCTTGATATGTTGTAGCTGGTGAGTTACCACTGATTTTGTATTAATACTTTATTGTAGTTTCTTGAAGTTGTGGAAAGTAAATTTCTCCGACCTTATTTACTCCTAATGTTTGAAAAATCACGCCTAAGGTGCAAGGCAATGGGGGTGGGGATTTTTTGGTTCTAGGCACGACAAAGTGAGTGAAGTGATTGGAAGGCGCACGAGGCATGCCTAAGGCATTGGGCGCAAAGACATAGAGGCACACACCTTTGAGCATATAATGCCTTTTAGTAGAAAAAAAAAAGCATGCATGGACTTAGGGAAGAGAGGTAAAAATGCTTTTCAATAGAAATAAACATGTAGGGACCTAGGGGAGTTTAATAGACACGTAGGGACTTTGGGGAGAGGGTAAAAATGCTTTTTAGTAGAAAAAAAAACATGCAGGGTAAGGGAATTCAATCAACACACAAGGACTTAGGGGAGAGGGGTAAAATTTCTTTTCAGCAGAAAAAAGAAACATGAAGAGACTTTAGGGAGTTCAATAGACATTTTTTTAGAAAAAAGAAAGCCTATTTATAGTCTTGAGTGCATTGAGAATATTATGCAATTAATATAGAGATTGGGGGAGCAATAGTTGTGTTGGAAAAGATAAAAGCAGGCTACAAGCCTACAAGCAAATATTCCAAAGTTAGGGTCCTTAGACTCCTCACTATCTACTAGTATTGGTAGCATTAAACTCATGGGTTGTTAATTTTCTAAATATTTTCTTGTTATGGTATACTTTTTTTTCATAAAAACTTAGTCATTTAATCATTTTTTAGCTTTTTTGAGTAATTTTTGCACCTCACATCGCCTAGGTGCATGCCATCCTCTTGCACCTAGAGCCTAGGCTTTAGGACCCCTATTGACTAGGTGTGCCTTAGGCTTTTTCAAACACTATTTTCTCCACTTTCTATGCATTTTGTGTTTCCTAAAATATTTTTTAATCTTTTTATCCAAACTAGACATTCTTACAGCACTATGTTATTTTAGCATCACTTTGTTTGAATTTTTTTAAAGCATTTTTCACATGATATTAATCTTTCATTGGAGGTTTGTTTGGTAGTCAAATAATATGATAGTATTAATGTGCTGAAGATGGATATATCATGTTGTGTTAATAATAAGTCAGAAGTGGGATGCACTACTCTAGAAAAGTAACATAAGCTAATAAGGGGGAAATTATATGCCATGAGGTATTTTTGGGATATTTTATCATGTCAAAAATAAAGTAATTGATGTCAGTCCAACAACAATGGTGCTTACTTTATATAAAGAAGCATATAAGCTAAATAATTTGTGGGACTTTCAATCGTGAAATACTTATATAAAGTATAATGAATTGAGAATGAATAGAATAGGGTCCTAATACACTACTCATTCAAAACCTTGAATATATTTTTGTTTATGTTTGCTTATAACTTTTTTCTATGTCTTTCGGCCACATATATATGAATTACTTAATACAGTTATATTAAACTATCTTGAATAATCTCAGCTAATAAGAAAAGATGGCAACCCAGTTCCTTGAATATTATGACTCAATAATTCAAGTGCGATGAATATTTATATTGTAGTATTTTGACATTACAATAACTTTTTTCTTTCAATTTTCAGCATTGTTAGAGGCTTCTCTTATTAAAGAAGGCAAACTACATATATCTATTTTGACAACTATTGGTACTATTCTTTTATTCCTTCTTTTTTTCATTTGACGACTTTAAAAGTTTTTCTTTTGTTTTTGAGTTATAATTGATGCTATTTTTGGATACATAATTTCATTGGATATTATTATTTCAATATATGAATTAGTCATGCTTAAAATTGTAGTGAAACTTAATATTGAATTTGGTAGCTAAAACTGACATCCTTTTCTTTTATTCCCCTCCCTGATTTGTCGACATCCAAATTAAGAGTTTGTATATCATTTTTGATACAAATATAATATAAGTATTGGAATAATATTAGTAGGAAATCAAGATTGGATACTTACATGGAAAGAAATTAAGCGGTTAGATATTTCATATATTTTTATATGATTTACATGAAGAAAGTAAGAGAGGAAATTATTTGAGTTATGAATATTTTTTATTTATTTATTATCATCCTATATATTATCCAACTTATTTAACTTTACATGGAAGTGTAAATTAGGTTATGCCAATGGATAAAGAATGGATAAAATTGAACTAAGTGTCACCTCAATATTTGGAAGGAATTGATTATTTTCCAGATTTTGCTTTTCAAATGTTGCATTCAGATGAACAATTATAATATCAAAGAATGATTAGTTTTCCATATAATAAGTGCAAAAATGTGCATTTCAAAAAAAAAAAGAACTTAAGTTTGGTTTCATTTATTGAAGAATGGAATTCTATAAAGTTATATTGTATGGAATAACGATGGTGAGTTGTTGAATGGCTCTCCATTTGAACACGAGACTTCTGTTGGTCATGATGATATGATAGAGATGTAAGAAGTTGGTTGTGGTGTGGTCGGAATGGATTTGTTTTTGGTAATGATGGTAGAAATGAACATAACTTCACCTTAGAAGAACATACTAGTGAAGTAGCTCGATTCTATCACCTCTTGAAGGACTATAAGGAACATTTAACTTTGGATGGGTTTAGAGTTTCAAATTTGGGGTACCTTATGAACTTGCTACATCTTAAGTGTATGAATCATTGGAGTGATACCTCCTTTAGTGAAATGTTGAAGCTTCAAAATGGGACATTAGGTTTTAATCTTCCCAATTCTTATGATGAATGTCGTAGGATCATCTGTGATTTGGGCTTGGATTGCATAAAAAATCTTACATGTCCAAATGATTACATCATCTATTGGAATGAAAATATTGATGCACAAGCATGTCCACAATTCTATACCTGAAGGTGGAAGATTAATGGAAAAGGTTCCCCATAAAATTTTATAATATTTTCCTCTAAAGCATAGACTGTAAAGGTTAGTTATGGTAGCTGGGATAGTAAATGATATGCATTGGCATAAAGAAGATAAGATTGATGATGGGATAATAAGATATCTGGCATACTCTTGAGCATGGAAGTATTTTAACAAGGAATTTCCATCATTTGCATAAGATCCTCATATTATGAGACTAAGCTTAATTATAGATGGTTTTTAGTCATTTAATAATTTTGGGGGATCCTCTCATAACATTTGGCGGTCATTTTGGTTCTATACAACTTACTTCCATGGATGTGTATGAAATCTCCTTATCTTAAGTTATCTTTGTTAATTGATGGTCCTGATTCCTTAGTAATGGATCTTGATGGTCTATTTACAACCCCTAGTAGAAGAGATGAAAGAATTATGGGAAGTTGGCACTAACACATATGATTCCTATGCTAAACAAAACTTTATTATGCATGTGTTGGTGCTACTTACTATTAGTGATTTCCTATCTCATGCATATTTGGCTAGTTGGAGCACTAGTGGATTGTTTGATTGTCCATGTTGTGACAAGGAACTTTTATCGCATTTAATAATAGATAAGATCTATTGCATGAGGCATAGATGTTGGTTGCCGAAGAATTATAGATGGAGAAAATTGCTTAAAGCCTTTGATAAATTAAAGGAAAAGGGCATTGCTCCTATCCCATTATTAAGTGATGATGTTTTGAGGTAGTGTATTCAGTGTACTCATGTACCATTTGGAAAGAAGGCTACAAAGAGGAAGTGGGATGATACAAATATCTTATATGGCTAGAGGAATAAGAGCATATTTTTTGAGTGGCCTTGTTTGCACAAGTTGAAATTACGTCATAACCTAGATGTGATGTATATTGAAAAAATATTTCAGAGAAAATTATAGAGACATTGATGGATATAAAAGATAATACTAAGGATAAATTAAAGGCTAAATTAGATTTAGTGTCCATGGGTATAAAGGAATATCTTCATCCTATTGTTGAAGAGGATAGAGTAAGAGTGTCAATAGCATGCTATATGTTGAGGGATGATAAAAAAAAAATTACATTTTGTAAGATATTTCAAAATTTGAGGACTCCTAATGGCTATTGTTCAAATCTCTCCCATTGTGTGAAATATAATGGCCGGAAGATCTCATGCATGAAAATTCAGGATCATCATATCTTTATTGAGAAAATTATTCATATTGCTATTTGTGGGCTCCTTCCAAAACATGTTTACGGAATGTTAGTTGAATTAAGTTCCTTATTTAGAAAATTTTTCTCAAAGAACTTGAGCATGAAGGATTTGGATGCTCATGAAAGTCAAATACCTTACACATTATGTAAGTTAGAAATGGTCTTTCCACTATCCTTCTTTACTTGTATGGTACACTTAGTCATTTATTTGGTAGAAGAGGCGAAGATTGCTAGTCTAATGAGATATCATTAGATGTATCCAATAGAGAGGTGCTTTTATATTTATGAGGTTTACATTCATTTACTTTTATAATTAAATAACCTACCTCTAATTTAAACTTTGTATCAAAGTTAATATTATTAGGCATATACATGCCTTAAAATCTAATGTTTGAAACAAGGCATGCCCCAAAGGCTCAATTGCAATGGGTTATTTGGCAAATGAATACCTTAACTTTTGTTCTAGGTACATAGATGACAAAGCTACTAAGTCTAATTGTAGATCTTAAAATTATGAAGTTAGTAATGATGACAAAAGAAATCAAATAGACATTTTTAAACATATTGAGTGTCCATTGGGGAATCCTATCCTTTAAGATCTTGGGTTTGAGGAGTTTGATTAGGCTTGCTTATATGTCCTCCATAATTATGTTGAGCTTTAAGAATTGCTAAAGTAAGTCATTTTTTATTCTAAAATTCATAAAAGTATTTTCCATATATGTAGTTTAAGTTCATATATGCAGTTTACTAAAACTTTGAATTTCATTTTTATATTAGGATGCACAAAGAAGAACTAGTGATTAAAAATCCAAATACTATAAATGTAGAGAGGAGGAATAAGATTCAATTTGTAGATTAGATTTATGATCGTGTATGTCATCTACCTTATTATCTATGATGTGATAAAATGTTACCTATGATGTGTAAATGTATTTATAATTCATGTATTGAATAATAGGTGGAGAAATTATATAAAGAAGGATTAGTTGGTGAAAGTTTATATCACGGTGTGTCTTCCACTCCACACACTTGATCGAGATGCAAATATGAAATGTCAAAATAGTGGTGTTATGGTGTAAGGAGATGGTCATTCAAATGACAATATTATGGTATAATAAGAGATGTTTATGAGTTGTAATATACCGGTGAAAATCATGTTATTGTTTTGAAATGTAATTGGTATGATGTGCAACATAAAGTTAGATGATATAAAGTGGATAAATATGGAATAACTAGCATACATAGAGGGTTTTTGTTAAAAACATATGAGTCGTTTGTATTATAATCACTAGTGGATTAAGTCTTTTATGTTCAATATCCAAGACATGATGATTGGAATGTTATGATTAAGATAGAGTCTCGATACTTGTATAGCATTCCAGAAGTGGAGGAAGAGCAATTACTAGATCAAATTAATGATGAAATTATGAAACAAGGAGAGATTTAAGGTTCTAATTATGTTTTCCAGCCCATAAGATATATGGAAAATGTTTCTTCAGTGAATAATCATTTCAAAGTAGAATAAGGAGAAAAAGTCATCAAATGGGTAACAAGTAAAATGAAGAGCATAAATCAATGAAGGGAAAGAAGTCAGGGGAAGAAAAAGAAGCAAAAATCAGATTTGGTTGCTTTTATTGTTACTAATAATGTTGAAGATTAAGATTTGATTAATTTTTGAATTTTTTCTAAGTATTTATTTATTTATGGACATCAACTATAGAACTTATTTTTTTATTTATCTTTTTAGTTACAAAGTTTTTATTACTTTTTTAATAGAGTCATGATTCTAGCATATTAGAAATCTTTATTTATTTCAAATTTCATGCAGTGTTCTTTGTAATGTGAAATTTGATTACCTTATTTTAGTTTGCACATATGTTAGTGCAATATCGACTAAAGACTACGTGTATAAACATCGTAAACGAAAGTGCTAGTGGTTGTAGAGGATAAGGTATTATGTTTTTACCTAGTTTGGATCTTATTATAATGTTTTCTTATTAAATAATAATATTGTCTACTTGCTACTCTAATGTAAATTAGCTAGCATACAAACAACCTCCATCACTAAGAGTGTCTCTAAACTAACTCATCAACATATTGGCTAACACTTGCCACCGCCAAGTTATTAAAATGCTGCCCAATTTTGAGTTGTATTTTGATTGGAAATATGGGATCCTATTAATTTTGTAGATATATATGTTAGAAAATTATCTTGCACCTTTTGCCTTGGTGACTTATCCAAGATAATAGGTTCCCTTGAATCACATGCATTATATATATATATATATATATATATATATATATTTCTGCAACTTATTCCATGTTGTAGCCTTCATGCAAAAACAAAATACATATTTTTAGAAGGTAATCAAAGATAGACCTTAGATTCTAATGCAATTTTAGATAAGGAACAAGATGAATCTAAGATAGAATTTACAATTGCAACTATCTTAAGAACAATAACTAGATTGGAAGAAGAGAGAAGTAAGGAGAATGTTTTATTCAGAGAAAAATAGAGCTTCTTGTATTGATCTTGTATTTCTAAATATAAGTTAGAAATAACTAACCTAACAATAAACTAGTAATTAGCCGTTAACAAGTTGAAAACCATTTAACTAAACAAATCTAATGGCTACTATGTATGTTATTGGTTTATCAGCAATAAACTAATACAAATCAAAACTAAGGTGTAGTCAACACATGCCAACAATTCTCCACCTTTTACTACACTCTTTGCATCATGTTAGTCAATATTTGAATAGTGGGTATATAGTACAACTTTGCATAGCACAACAAATATGGTAGATATGTGGATTGAATGTGTGCCTATGAGCTTTGTGCAAGCTATGGCTGTTGATAATGAAATGACATTTTTCCCTCCCTAAAAAAGAATTTAAATTAACATCCAAAAATAATTTATAACTAATTGATTGAAATGGCCATGTTTGAAACATTAAGTTTAATATAGTCCAAATCCAATTAAAAGTCTTCAACAACACAAAATCAAATGAGGGAAAAAAAATAGACTTCATAGAAAGCCAAAACTGATAAGAGCTTTGAATATAAATTAATCCTAGATTTGAAAAACAAGAATTAAAAACATTTAATGGATTATGGAGTAATGATGGGACAACAAAACACTAAGGAAAGAAAGAAGATTCATTTTCAACTATTATTCTCACTCAAACTATATCTTGGTATTTCACCATGCATTGTTGCTATGGCAAAAGGCCGATGGAAGATTCAAAATACGGGAGGTATTC